>JAMZAV010001063.1:0-722025 GCA_024449915.1 Sweltsa coloradensis
ACGACGACGAATTAAATAAATCCATCTTTCATGCACCCAGCTTCCACGAATATTTGACGACGACGACGTGAGAAACTAGGGCGCTTCAACTGGTTAGGTCATATTGCGCCACCTGTGATATTGAAAGTTTTCAATGATATCATGCACGTAGATCCGAATTATGATTTGGTGCCTAATTTAAATTGTTTGTGACACAATTTTTCAAAAATCGAGTACTTTTATTATGCACTCTGAATGATATGCTACCCTTTTGTATTGTCAATATAATATTTTGCATCATGATTCATGATACAAAAAAATAAATATGCAGGTGTGTAGGCCTACAAGACAATAATTTTTGTAGAAAAACTATCTGGATTACTATTATTTACAACAATTCAGAAATTAAAAAAGTCCGCCCCAACCGGAAATCGAACCACGGATCTCCCGCATTCCAGACAGGCGTCTTAACCACTACACCATCAGGACGGGTACATTTTGATCTCTGAATTGTAGTTGCATTATACATCTGAATGGATGGAACAGTACACTGACTGTAATGTAAAATGTACCCGTCCTGATGGTCTAGTGGTTAAGACGCCTGTCTGGAATGCGGGAGATCCGTGGTTCGATTCCCGGTTGGGGCGGACTTTTTTAATTTCTGAATTGTTGTAAATAATAACAATTACACCTACGTGAGTGTTTCCCGACCAACCAAATCAAGAAATATCTGGATTATATTTTGGAAATACTGCACTATTACAAAAATCCCGCCTATTGGACGTTAAATTAGGGTATTATATTATCCACAAGAAACATACAATATATGAACGTATGTAGTCGAAATATAGCGAAATAATACGCAGAATAAATGGCGAAGTGTGGCATAAGCTAGGCGGTACGGCAATGCCACAAATTCTGATCAACTAAACTCTAGTTCACCAAGTTCTCACCAGACCGCGTACTCGAGCGCTGCGCTTCCCAATAGAAAAGGGTGAAGCGGTTGTTAAAAGATTGTTGTTGATGAACAAAATGCGTTACCGGTAATGAATCAGTTCACTAACATTTATAGGAAAGGGTGAAGCGGTTGTCAAAAGAGTTAAATGATACACGAAATACACTGTTGTGCCAACGTCAAGACCTAGGCAAGCTGGAAAAGACAATCGTTGCACTTCAGGCAGAAAAGTAAGTTTCCGACAAATAGTTACAGCATCAAGTCAGTAATAATCGTAAGTACTACTAGAAGTATACCTAAATAAGTATATAAACCAAATTTGTATAGTCAGTATAGTATTGCTAACAAGGATAATGCAGAAGGCCCTACGTATCAATTATTATCAACATGCTTGAATATCAATTAAATAATTTGATCGTCAGAATTTTCCCATTCTTATTTAACTGATGTCGACATTAATTAAAAATCGATGTAAGAAGCTAAATTTGACATCTATATGTTTCTGGGAGGTAATCAATGTTTTAAATTTTAAGTTGTTATTTTTTAAGATCTCCGTTAAAAAGTTTCAGTTTTGTTGCAACACAATAATTTTGCAGTGCCAATAAGTGGGTGAGAGGTAAGAAAAGGGAATGATTGCCGCAAAAATAGTAGACCTACATGCTGGGCCGCACATCCTTGCCTGATTCCAGCTGTCGGCAATAAATTGAAGTTGGGATTTTCAGCAACAGTATGTCACATGTTGCAGAGTTCAGACTTCTTCTGTTGTAGAGGTCATAGACAGTCTTGGGGAGGAACGCATTCCTGTTTTAGTAACTTTAATGGGAACACATTCCTTTTCTCAAATCAGGTGAAAAGTTACTATTTTGTGGGATCTTGGAATAAAATTAACGTTCATTTCTAAGTTCCTTTTGCCGTCGTAATCCTGTTGAATTCTAGTACCTGATATTGTAAACTAGACCTTACGGTATAAAAAAGTATCTTGGGACTTCCCGTGTTTTTGATAATGACTCCAACCCCTGTCCGATTCAGAGTGGGGGAAGCGGACTGATATAATGTGAATATTTTCAGCATTTTTTTTCTTCTATTTATCACTTTACTAAATAAAAGTAATGGTACATAACTCCTATCCCTTTTATTGTTATTTTAATTAGTTATTTTAAAAGGAACGTGAAAAGTTCCTTTTGATGTACATCTCAGTTCATTTTTTTTTTAAGGAATGGAAACTTGGATCAGTTCCTTTTTAACCAGAAGTCACTTTACTTTTCAAAGTTCCTTTTTTGGGGGAACTTGCCCAATACTGATCATAGAGCACAAATCTTTACAGAGAATGCATGGCTTTGACTATTTAATACAAAAACAATGTCAATTATTTGACATGAATGAATGAATTTGAACAATGTTTTTAACATCGATTTATTTTTGTTCGATGTTGATTTTTCTATTTTACATCGATGCTTGGAGTAGTAACAACCACATATTTGACCTCACTAAATGCATATGAGCAAAGTTAATAATACTAAATGTGATAAATGATCAATTCTTTCATATCTAATGTGGTCCAAATTGTGGTTAACTTTTTCAGACACCAACTTGGCCTACGATTAATTGAGTTGAATGGACTTGAACGGGTAGAAACACATATACGGCATCAGCTTGAAAATGCTTCAGGAAGGTATTTGGGTAACAGTGAAACCAGCGGAAATATTCAGCGACTGGCTTTAAAAACATCCTTGCGTGAAACAGGTAGTATGTATAACAGCTGCTATATCATACAAAATTATAGGTGTGTTGGTATCTTAAAATTGTTTTCTTGTTAAATAACAGCTGCATAGGCAAAAGTACCGGTAGCATAGCTAGATTTTCATTTGTAAATTTGTTTGTAAATTGGATCTGCAGGTAGTTCTTTTATTGCACTAGATTTCACTGTCTTTTTTTTTTTAAAGTATTCATTTACTTTATTGTGTATAAAAAAGAGTTGCAGGTGTTACCTGGGGGGAAACAGAGAACACACTATCTACCACATATAAAACACATGTGAGACCGACCATTGCTTGAATATGGTAATGCAGTTGTAACAAAAGCCCCTAAAAATGCACTACAATCTCTGAGTAGAGTCCAAAATACTGAACTCAGAATAGTTACTGGAGGTGTTAAAAAACCAGTAGCTATGGAATCAAAGGCCAATATTCCCCCCTAGTGGCCAGACAAAATGAAGCAGCCGGGATCCCATATAAAATAGAATAGTAAGACTGGATCAGAACTATTAGGATAGAGAACCATGTAAAAAACTGAAAACCCATGTAACATTCATAACTAAGGCATGACAAATCAATGAGCATTTAATTGGGAAGAGAGGCAATTAACAATAGACAAGACCTCCTACCACCAAACATAAATGTTATATTGTTAGAAATTCCACATGCATTGACAATAACAGACATAAACGGTAAGAAAAACAACCACTCATTAGATCAACTAAAGAAATTGACATTGGCATATAGTATTTGCCAGAAATACCCCAAAAATGAATGGCTTCATCAGTATACAGATGGAGCAGCATCTCTAGGGGAAGGAAATGCAGGTGCAGGGATATACAGCCGAGAATTTGAGGCTTCCTACCTTGCTGGTGCCAATGGAAGCAATTATGATGGAGAAATCCTAGCAATAGTTGCAACTTAACAAAATCAGAAAACCGTAAAATTGTGATCCTATCCGACTCTAAGACTGCAAATAGGGAGGAAGCAGAACCCAAAATGAGACAATGTTAACTACAGATTCTGCACCTCATGAACAATGGAAACAAAATTGTGCTACAATGGATACCGGCCCACTGTGGCATATATGGTAATGAGAAGGTCGACTACTTAGCCAAACAAGGTAGCAAAAAGCAACAAGAAAGTAAAAAACTGTCACATAAATCTCTAAAATCTCACCTGCATGCATCAACATGCAAAGTGGTCCGTAAGGAATGGCAAGAAAAGGGGGAAGAGTACACTAAAATGAGGACAATTATTGGTAAACTCAAGTGCACCCAAAATAAACAAAAATGTATATACGTATTAGTAATTCTTTATATTCATTAGTCATTTGTTCGTCTTCAACAATGCTTTCATGTACGGGAATATGGCCGCTATATATATTGAGAAGGCAATCCCTGATGTACGGCAATATGTCAGCCAACAATGTTTATGATGTCACGTGCATACAAAGAATACTATGGTTGCCCGATATATAAAGTTTTTCGTGAAATGCAAAAAAATAAATTAACCACTAGCTGTACTACCACGTCAAACAGACCGGTGCGTCGCCCGTGCCTCGCCACACTTCCACGACTGCCAGACGGGTGTCGGGGGTGTGGCTATGTCTTTAGTGGATAGCATGTGAAACAATGACTTTAGAGGGGAATCAAATTTTGAATTATTGTGTTATTTTAAATATTTTTTTAAAAAGATTTATTAACATTTAGGGGTGAGTGATCCTGGGGAATAGTGGCCAGGGGTGGGGGGAGCAAATATCAAAATCGGATTAGAACCGATCGAATTACATAAAAGGCCTAGTAAAATCAGTATTTTGATTTTTTTAGAATTCCAACCCAAAAATTGGGGGGGAGTGGGGGAGAAGTGACTTTGATAGAGAGTCGTAGGTCACTAAATGTTTTTATTTAAATATATTTATTTAACTTATAATAACGGTACAGCAGTGCTCCATACAGTGTGTACAAAATTACCTGAGCCATTAAGCTCTCAACATTTTAACATAAAAATAATATATTGTAGCTAGCATTATTGTATAGAGATATTGAATAAAAACATATGTATGAATGAGGGAAATTAAAAAAAAAAACTCTTCGGAACTAAGTAAGACAATTCTAACATAAAGTAATGATACAATACGGAATTGGAGTAGAGTAGTTGGATGAGCGTAGCGAGCGAAGCGAAGATTCCATTTCACTACACTGGAGAAAAAAATCCGGAATGTTTTTTTTTTTTTTTTTTTCTGTATTTTTGTCTGTCTGTTAACACGATTCCGGCTAAACCGATACTCAGATTGCGATGAAATTTTATGGAGGCCTTCGAAATCTCTGAACTAAGAACTGCCACGTTTTTGAGCGCAATCAAAAAATTATTTCTCATGAAAATCGCAATTTTACGATTTTTTTCGATTTTTGGATGAGCGTAGCGAGCGTAGCGAGCGAAGCGAAGATTCCATTTCACTACACTGGAGAAAAAAATCCGGAATGTTTTTTTTTTTTTTTTTTTTTTCTGTATTTTTGTCTGTTTGTCCACACGATTCCGGCTAAACCGATAATCCGATTGCGATGAAATTTTATGGAGACCTTCGAAATCTCTGAACTTAGAACTGCCAAGTTTTTGAGCTCAATCGGAAAAATTTTTCTCATGAAAATCGCAATTTTACGATTTTTTTCGATTTTTTAAAAATTTCTTCGACTTATAACACCTACATGCTTTATTCGATTTTAATGATTTTTGCACAGAACCTTTATTTTATGAATTAAGATACTCGTGTGAAATTTGAGCGCAATTGAAAAAATATTTATCATAAAAATCGAAATTTTACAGGTTTTTTCTTTTTTTAAACAATTCTTTGACTTATAACACCTACATGTTTTATCCGATTGTAATGATTTTTTCACAGAACCCTTATTTTATGAATTAATAGATAAGTGTTAAATTTGAGCGCAATCGAGAAGTTATTTCTTATAAAAATCGCAATTTTACGCTTTTTTTCTTTTTTAACAATTTCAATTAATTTTTAAAAAATTAAAAAATTAAAGTTAATTTTTAATTTAATTTAATTTAATTTAAAAAATTTCAATTATGTAATGATTTTGCCACAGAACAACAAAAAATTCGCATAACACATGGCTGCTCAATGCACCAATTACGCTCATCCAACAACGCGGCGGGACTTAAGCGTTTTCCTAGTTAAAACATTTCTTTGACTTATAACACCTACATGCTTTATCCGATTGTAATGATTTTTTCACAGAACCTTAATTTTATGAATTAAGATATTCGTGTGAAATTTGAGCGTAATCGAATAATTATTTCTTATGAAAATTTCAATATTACGATTAATTAAAAAAAAATAAGTTAATTTTTTATTTAATTTGATTTAATTTAAAAAAAATTTCAACAAAGTTCTGATTTTTTCACAGAACAACAGAAAATCCGCAAAACACATGGCAGCTCAATTCACCAATTACGCTCATCCAACAACGCGGCGGGACTTAAGCGTTTTCCTAGTATAAACAATTATAGATAAGAGTAAAACATGTTCAGTACGCTTGTGTTTGTACTTTTTATATGTAAGTGAGGATAGACTGTAGTCTCCAAGGCTAGAAATTAAAATATTATGAGAATTGTCTGAACATTTTGAATATCGCGGTGAATTGAAAGACAAGATCCTTAATGGTATGTAAATTAAAAAATACATGTAGGTCTGATATCCATGTGTTTCTTGGATAAATGTCAATATCAGATAAAATCCAAACTACCTAAAAGGTAAAGATTTATGTTATTTGTGGTACTGCCAAGGAAATGGGAAGGAAAGCTCTAACTTTTTTGTTGGGAACCCTACTGCCTTATATTTTAGTTGGCTCATAAAGTTACATAACACATTGAAATTGAAATGGAATATTCAGAAGTGTTCACAACTTACCTATGATTCTCTGGTGCTCTTATTTACTG
Organism: Sweltsa coloradensis; assembly: GCA_024449915.1. NCBI lineage: Eukaryota > Metazoa > Arthropoda > Insecta > Plecoptera > Chloroperlidae > Sweltsa > Sweltsa coloradensis. The sequence continues at coordinate 6,646 of JAMZAV010001063.1, forward strand.
ATGTATTTGCATTTTTTCCTGCAGAAGAGTGACGAGGAGTTTTAGCTCGCATTTCAGAAGCTTATTCGATCTTCATGAAACAACATGAAACAAAGACTTGAAAGTGGAAAAGGTTTCCTGCAACATTTTAGATATGGTTTTTAAACAAGTTTTAAAAGTATGCTTTTCTTATCTTTTGTATTTAACAGTGATAACATGAATACATTTTTTATTTTAGAACATGTTTTCCTGTCATTCTTTTGCTTACCGGTAATTGTTTTTATTAAAACAAGCTTACGAAGCGAAAATTTTATAGATTCATTATCCACATCATTTAAATGTACTGTACATAGTAAAAACATTGAGCATACCATTTTTGGAATGGTCCACAAATTAGTAGAATATATTTTTGGGTATTTTAGTTGTTTGTCTGATCCAATCCTTTGTATTTTGGTCTAGTCAAGCCAGTTATTTAATTCTCTAAAGAAAATTATGTATTTCCAATAATTATATTATTTTACTGAACTAATGTTGAATAGTACTTAAGCAAAAGTTCAGTTTCGATACTGGTATGGCAACTTCATTACAGTACTAACAGTAATCTAATTAGTGACTATAGTTTTTATGCAGGGTGGTTCTAGTGTTTTTCTTCATGCACTTTTGGATACCTATATCACTGTTTGATGATATAACATATATGTGTTAAATTATTTTATTATGTTGTATTACCAACTGAGCTATGCGGCCACCAATTTAAAACTGTCTAATTTTTGGTCTGTTTTGTACATTGTTAATAATGTGTGTAGAGCAGATAGCACTGCCTACTCGACTACATACGAAATAGTCACTTTTTTAATTTCTGTCTAAAGTACTAACATAACAGCCTCATAGTTGCCTACTATAAAGCCAAGGTAAAACATCATATATCCCAACTCTAGGGTTACAGAGATGGTTTATATTCTCCAAGTTAATTTCGTATGTAGTCTTAATAGGCAGTGCAATCTGCTCTACACACGTTATTAACAATGTACAAAACAGACCAAATATTAGACAGTTTTAAATTGGTGGCCACATAGCTCAGTTGGCAAGAGCATAGCCCGGACAGCTAAAGTCCCGGGTTCGACCCCCGGTGTAGTCACTTTTTTAATTTCTGTCGAAAGTTCTAACATAACAGCGTCATAGTCGCCTATTATAAAGCATACTTTTTACAACATACTTTTATTACAACTGCTATCATTGACTAATAATGTCCTCAAAGCGGGCTTATGCTTAAAAACCTTATATCTAGGTGCCCGTTAGGGCGCCGCAGCCAAGCCGCGGTGCGCTACACACTCAAGCACCTTATACACCAAGCAGAGTTGGGGTGATTTCGAGGTGTTACCCAGCCGTCATGTAACGTTATGTGAACTTGAAAACTATCACAATCGAGGGGATTTAGGTACCTGACAACACATGCCAAATTTTATTGGGGTACGATTATTCCTTCTTGGTGAAAAAATGGCTTGAAACATGCTCAAAATCACTTAAGGATGTTAGCTACTGCCTACTACTGCCTACTACTGCCTACTACTGCTAACATCTAATACGTCGGCCCGCGATTCTGACCAGACGGGTGGGACTACAATGTTCATATTTTACATGGACATTAAGGTTATAGAAATATAGTCTCTTTTGAAAAAAAAAGTTGAAAAAGTTTGTTGGAAGGCTTCCAAATAAAGGTTTTAAAATAAGCCTTAAACACTTGGCATACAATCAACAAGTAACCATAGTTACTTGACACTTGTTGACGGTACAAGCAGAGTTAGGCGGGAAAGTGCGATACGTAAACAAATGGCGGACATTAAAAATTTTTCTTCTTTGTGTGGAACGAGAAAAGGTGTCATTATACTCTCATAAAACAAATCAGGAAACCGTCCCTGGCCTAGGCCCAGATGTAGAAAATTATTTATAATACAACAGTGTAGGTCTAAAGTTCCATTAGGCTAAAGGACTAGATAAATAAATACTTACATTACATGTTTGACAAGCCTAGCCAACCCTAGACCAGCACAACCAATTGTTCTGACAAACTTCCCGCACAAATAACTAGTTTTGATTACTAAAAGCCTAATTCAGATAACCAATAGTATGATTGTCCACCTAGGATTTACAAAAATGTTCGGAAATAATACACATATTCTTTTCTTTTTAGCCATATTTATAGTCATGATCAAAGTCAGCTTGCTGCTACACACAATGTCAAAGCGAGGTGTCGAATATTAGCGTGCTCATCTGTTTGTTTACATAATTGCAACAATCAAATCATTTCATGCAACTCGTCTTTCGATTGGCCCGCGTTTATGAAGGCACTGCCATCTAGAATAAATATAGAACGTTTTCGAGCTCTTTGGTACGCAAATCTTTTAAAGTGTCTGGATTTCGTGAACCGTACCCCACGTGAATAACAGCAATACTCTTTCAACTCACAACCCATGACGTTTTCTACGATACCGTTCAAGAATACCAATTTCTTCGAAAACGAAAACGACTTCGTTTTCAAATTGCGTTTTCAACTCATCTCCCACGAACTCAAGAATTGGGGTCCAGTCCTTTTACCGTCGTTATACCATGGTTATATCACCTATACCCAGGATGTACATGAATCCGTGTCTAGATATTTTACATCCTATTGTCTATTGTTATTGCTAATACCATAGAAATTAAATCAACTTTGATAAAATTATTATATTTCAACAAATAATTTTACAATGGAACTTGAAAAAGTAATGAGATCACACACATAACAAAAACTTGTAGAAATACAGCCAAACCTTACACACTCAAAAGAAATGAGATCTTAAAAAAGGGCCAAGCTCATCTGCCCTTCCACATTTGCGCATTCTTAATTCATAAACGTACAGTGTCCCATAACAGCATCCTCGAAAAGCTTGGCAAAATAAAATTTGCATGTTATAACGTTTAAATTAATTAGAAAAAAGAACTTGGTTGAACTATTACGTTTAAATTAATAATCGCAAATTCTATTTTGCCAAGCTTTTCGAGGATGCTGTTATGGGACACTGTACGTTTATGAATTAAGAATGCGCAAATGTGGAAGGGCAGATGAGCTTGGCCCTTTTTTAAGATCTCATTTCTTTTGAGTGTGTAAGGTTTGGCTGTATTTCTACAAGTTTTTGTTATGTGTGTTCATACTACCCAACTCATGGAAGATGAGAAGTGATTGGATTTTTCTGTGTTCTTTCAGTAATGACAGCTACATTGCAGTCTTCTGTTCGATTATTATCATGGATGTCAACAGTCACAACAAATAGCAGTTGAATGAAGGTGTGTCTTATGTCTCGGTAGCTCAATTGGCAGAGCTATGGCGCGTTAAGCCAGAGGTTCTGGGTTCGATCCCCAGTCGGGGCATACTTTTATTACAACTGCTATCATTGACTAATATATACATATATATATTTTGTCTTAAGCTTTCGTGATCCATGATAATTGGATGAGCGTAGCGAGCGAAGCGAAGATTCCATTTCACTACACTGGAGAAAAAAATCCGGAATGTTTTTTTTTTTTCTTTCTTTCTTTTTTTTTGTATTTTTGTCTGTTTGTCCACACGATTCCGGATAAACCGATACTCCAATTGAGATGAAATTTTCTGGAGGCCTTCGAAATCTCTGAACTTAGAACTGACACGTTTTTGAGCGCAATCGGAAAAATATTTCTCATGAAAATCGCAATTTTACGATTTTTTTCGATTTTTAAAAAATTTCTTCGACTTATAACACCTACATGCTTTATCCGATTTTAATGATTTTTGCTCAGAACCTTTATTTTATGAATTCAGATATTCGTGTGAAATTTGAGCGCAATTGAAAAAAAATATTTATCATAAAAAACAAAATTTTACATTTTTTTTTAAACAATTTTTTGCAATTTTTTTTTATTTTTTGACACCTACATGCTTTATCCGATTGTAATGATTTTTTCACAGAACCCTTATTTTATGAATTAATAGATAAGTGTTAAATTTGAGCGCAATCGAGAAATTATTTCTTATAAAAATCGCAATTTTACGATTTTTTTTTCTAACAATTACAATTTATTTTTAAAAATTTAAGTTAATTTTTATTTAATTGGATGAGCGTAGCGAGCGAAGCGAAGATTCCATTTCACTACACTGGAGAAAAAAATCCGGAATGTTTTTTTTTTTTTTTTTTTTCTGTATTTTTGTCTGTTTGCCCACACGATTCCGGCTAAACCAATACTCCAATCGCGATGAAATTTTATGGGGGCCTTCGAAATCTCTGAACTTAGAACTGCCACGTTTTTGAGCGCAATCGAAAAATTATTTCTAATGAAAATCGCAAATTAACGATTTTTTTGATTTTTAAAAAAATTTCTTCGACTTATAACATCTACATGCTTAATCCGATTTTAATGATTTTTTTTACAGAACCTTAATTTTATGAATTAAGATATTCGTGTGAAATTTGAGAACAATCGAAAAATTATTTCTCATGAAAATCGAAATTTTACGGGTTTTTTCTTTTTTTTAACAATTCTTTCACTTATAACACCTACATGCTTTATTCTATTGTAATGATTTTTTTACAGAACCTTAATTTTATGAATTATTATATTCGTGTAAAATTTGAGCGCAATCAAATAATTATTTGTTATGAAAATAGCAATTTTACGATTTTTTTCTTTTTTTTTAATTACGATTAAGAAAAAATAAAAGAATAAAGTTAATTTTTTATTTAATTTAATTTAATTTTAAAAAAATCGACTTAGTAATAATTTTTTCACAAAACAACAGAAAATCTGCATAACACATGGCAGGTCAATGCACCAATTACGCTCATCCAACAACGCGGCGGGACTTAAGCGTTTTTCTAGTTTAATTTAATTAAAAAAATCTTCAACTAAGTAATGATTTTTTCACAGAACAACAGAAAATCCGCATAACACATGGCAGCTCAATGCACCAATTACGCTCATCCAACAAGCGGCGGGACTTAAGCACAGCTCAGTTGGTAAGAGCATAGCCCGGTAAGCTAAGGTCCCGGGTTCAAACCTCGGTGTCGTAACTTTTTTAATTTCTGTCTAAAGTACTAATAGTAGGGGGGCAACAGGTATCCCGTGCATCTTTCGTGGAAGAGTTTTGCGGTAAGTTGTATTCTATTAGGTAGTAGGATACAAGTTTTTTGCACTTTCCTTGCAGGTCATGCTATGCTGCAGAGGGCGTCGGGGGCGTCGCGACGCCCTTACACGTTTTTTAAGAGGGATGATTTTTTATCTCGTGTGCCTTTCGTGATAGAGTGTTGCGGTAAACTATATTTTATTAAGTAAGAGCAAACAAATTTTTTGCACCTATTTTGCAGGTCCTGGTATGCTTGAAAGGGCGTCGGGAGCGTCGCGACGCCCTATAACGTTTTTTAAGAGGAATTATTTTTTATCTCATGTGCCTTTCGTGATAGAGTATTGCGGTAAACTGTATTCTATAAGGTAATGACATACAAGGTTTTTTCACCAACCTTGCAGGTCCTGGCATGCTTCAGAGGGCGTCGGGGGCGTCGCGACGCACTAAAACGGTTTTTCTGAAAAGACGAATGAATTTTTATCTCGTGTACCTTTCGTGCTAGAGTGTTGCGGTGAATTGTATTCTATAAGAAATAGCATACAAGTTTTTAGCACCTACCTTGCAGGTCTTGGCACGCTTCAGAGGGCGTCGGGGGCGTCACGACGCCCTATAACGCTTTTTTAAAGAGGGATTATTTTTTATCGCATGTGCCTTTTGTGATACAGTATTGCGGTGAATTGTATTCTATTAAGTAATAGCATACAAGTTTTTAGAACCTACCTTGCAGGTCCTGGTAGGCTTCAGAGGGCGTCGGGGGCGTCGCGACGCCCTTAAACGTTGATAAAGATGCTTGATTTTTTATCACGTGTGCCTTTCGTGATAGAGTATTGCGGTAAACTGTATTCATTTAAGTAATATCATTCAAGTCTTTTGAACCTACCTTGCAGGTCCTGGTACGATTCAGAGGGCGTCGGGGGCGTCGCGACGCCCTATAACGTTTTTAGAGTGATGTTTTTTTTATCTCGTGTACCTTTCGTGATAGAGTATTGCGGTAAACTATATTCTATTAAGTAATAGCATTCAAGTTTTTTTAACCTACTTTGCAGGTTCTGGTACGCTTCAGAGGGCGTCGGGGGCGTCGCGTCGCCCTAAAAACGGTTTTCTGAAAAGAAGAATGAATTTTTATCTCGTGCACCTTTTGTGCTAGAGTGTTGCGGTGAATTGTATTCTATTAAGAAATAGCATACAAGTTTTAAGCACCTACCTTGCAGGTCTTGGCACGCTTCAGAGGGCGTCGGGGGCGTCACGACGCCCTATAACGCTTTTTTAAAGAGGGATTATTTTTTATCGCATGTGACTTTTGTGATACAGTATTGCGGTGAATTGTATTCTATTAAGTAATAGCATACAAGTTTTTAGAACCTACCTTGCAGGTCCTGGTAGGCTTCAGAGGGCGTCGGGGGCGTCGCGACGCCCTTTAACGTTGATAAAGATGCTTGATTTTTTATCACGTGTGCCTTTCGTGATAGAGTATTGCGGTAAACTGTATTCATTTAAGTAATATCATTCAAGTCTTTTGAACCTACCTTGCAGGTCCTGGTACGATTCAGAGGGCGTCGGGGGCGTCGCGACGCCCTATAACGTTTTTAGAGTGATGTTTTTTTATCTCGTGTACCTTTCGTGATAGAGTATTGCGGTAAACTATATTCTATTAAGTAATAGCAATCAAGTTTTTTGAACCTACTTTGCAGGTCTTGGCACGCTTCAGAGGGCGTCGGGGGCGTCACGACGCCCTATAAAGCTTTTTTAAAGAGGGATTATTTTTTATCGCATGTGCCTTTTGTGATACAGTATTGCGGTGAATTGTATTCTATTAAGTAATAGCATACAAGTTTTTAGAACCTACCTTGCAGGTCCTGGTATGCTTGAAAGGGCGTCGGGGGCGTCGCGACGCCCTAAAACGGTTTTCTGAAAAGAGTAATGAATTTTTATCTCGTTTACCTTTCGTGCTAGAATGTTGCGGTGAATTGTATTCTATTAAGTAATAGCATACAAGTTTTTAGAACCTACCTTGCAGGTCTTGGCACGCTTCAGAGGGCGTCGGGGGCGTCACGACGCCCTAAAACGTTGATAAAGATGCTTGATTTTTTATCTCGTGTACCTTTCGTGATAGAGTATTGCGGTAATCTGTATTCTATTAAGTAATAGTTTAAGTGTTTTTATCACCTTCCTTGCTGGTCTTAGTTTGCTGCAAGGACTCTTAAAAATCACTCTTAAAAACGTTATAGGGCGACGCGACGCCCCCGACGCCCTCTGAAGCGTACCAGGACCTGCAAAGTAGATGCAAAAAACTTAAAAATGATATTACTTAATTGAAAACAGTTTACCGCAATACTCCATCACAAAAGGGACACGAAATAAAGAATCATCCCTCATAAATAACGTTATCGGGCGTCGCGACGCCCCCGACGCCCTCTGAAGCGTACCAGAACCTGCAAAGTAGGTTCAAAAAACTTGAATGCTATTACTAAATAGAATATAGTTTACCGCAATACTCTATCACGAAAGGTACACGAGATAAAAAAAACATCACTCTAAAAACGTTATAGGGCGTCGCGACGCCCCCGACGCCCTCTGAATCGTACCAGGACCTGCAAGGTAGGTTCAAAAGACTTAAATGATATTACTTAAATGAATACAGTTTACCGCAATACTCTATCACGAAAGGCACACGTGATAAAAAATCAAGCATCTTTATCAACGTTAAAGGGCGTCGCGACGCCCCCGACGCCCTCTGAAGCCTACCAGGACCTGCAAGGTAGGTTCTAAAAACTTGTATGCTATTACTTTATAGAATACAATTCACCGCAATACTGTATCACAAAAGGCACATGCAATAAAAAATAATCCCTCTTTAAAAAAGCGTTATAGGGCGTCGTGACGCCCCCGACGCCCTCTGAAGCGTGCTAAGACCTGCAAGGTAGGTGCTAAAAACTTGTATGCTATTTCTTAATAGAATACAATTCACCGCAACACTCTAGCACGAAAGGTACACGAGATAAAAATTCATTTCTCTTTCAGAATACCGTTTTAGGGCGTCGCGACGCCCCCGACGCCCTCTGAAGCGTGCCAGGACCTGCAAGGTTGGTGAAAAAACCTTGTATGTCATTACTTAATAGAATACAGTTCACCGCAATACTCTATCACGAAAGGCACATGAGATAAAAAATAATTCCTCTTAAAAAACGTTAAGGGCGTCGCGACGCCCCCGACGCCCTTTGCAGCATAGCATGGCCTGCAAGGAAAGTGCAAAAAACTTGTATCCTACTACCTAATAGAATACAACTTACCGCAAAACTCTTCCACGAAAGATGCACGGGAAATAAAATCATACCTCTTGCTCCTCTACTATAACATAACAGCGTCATAGTCGCCTACTATAAAGCAAAGTTCAAACATATATATATAGTCCCCTACTATAAAGCCAATGTTAAACATCATATATCCCAACTCTAGGGTACAGAGATGGTTTGTATTCTCCAGTTAAGAGGGAGGGATAGTCGCGAAATTAAAACCACGCGAAATTACAGTTTTTCGTGATATCTCGAGAACTATTCAAAATATCTAAAAACTGATTACAGACAGCTCTGTAGTTTTGTTAGAGCAATATAATGCAAGAAAAAATATTCTAATATAATAATCGGTGCGGTTTGTTAAGATATGCATTTAATTAATTAAATATATCAAATAAAAAACTTAATTACCATCACATTACAATAATTTTTCGTACAGGCTATAGTTCTCCCGTAACCACAAGGCCGTCTGCAATCAGGTTTTAGATATTTTGCATCGATCTCGAGATATCACGAAAAAACTGTAATTTTGGTGGTTTTAATTTCGCGACTATCCCTTCTTCTTAATTTCGTAAAAAGGCAGTGCATTCAGCTGCTCTACACACATTATTAACAATGTACAAAACAGACCAAGAATTTAAACAGTTTTAAATTGGTGGCTGCATAGCTCAGTTGGTAAGAGCATAGCCTGGACAGCTAAGGTCCCGGGTTCAAACCCCGGTGTAGTCACTTTTATAATTTTTCTGTCTAAAGTATAGGCGCTCCACGCTAAGAAAGGAGTTGCGCGCGCTTTTAACGGGTGAATTGTAGCCATTCAGCAGGCTCCAATTTAAAATAACGATCGCTGATTGGCCCGTCGAAAGCGCGCGCATCTCCTTTCTTAGCGTGGAGCGCCTATACTAACATAACGTCATAGTCGCCTACTATAAAGCCAATGTTAAACATCATATGTTGTCGAATGTTGTCGAATGTTGACGAATACTTTCGTGGCTGGACATTATGTTAACTTATTTTCAGAAATAATAGTGTTTTTCGGTTTACGCCACTCCTTGAGTTTTATTGCTACTCAACGTTTCGGAACTCAGATTGGAGTTCCTACTTGGTTTTGTTATTGTATTTAATTTCAGTTTGTAATTTAATCTCTTGAAAAAGGAACTCCAATCTGAGTTCCGAAACGTTGGGTAGCAATTAAACTCAAAGAGTGGCGTAAACCGAAAAACACTATTATTTCTAAAAATAAGTTAACATATAAATATATATAATGCCTAATGTAAATAAACGTGGCATTATAACCGAAAAACCTAGTTCATTAATATATTACAATTAGTTGGAAAAGGCCAACCGTGTACAACCAAACTATTATTACAATTAGTTGGAAAAGGCCAACCGATGTACAACCAAACTATATATATATATTAGTTACTATTATCACACATAACAGATTGGACATAATGTAATATATTGTCTGTGCTATTTTTAAGTGGCTACTGTAAAATTGTTCAACTATAAGCCTATTCATGACAAGTTTATCTACTATTCTTGGCATACAACGGAACTCAAACGGAAATTCCTTGTGATTGTGTTGTCTGTTCGATAAGAAACGGCCGAACCACTGACCCTATTCAATGAAATTTTAAACAGACATCCTGGACCAGTTTTGCATGTGCTGTTAATATATTCAGCAAAATGTGGGGCATTTAATTTAACAACAATAGCCTTTAACTTTGTTCTTGAAAAAATCATTTTTTATCAAATAATGTTTTGAATGGCAGGAGGTGAATCATGGCAGTGACCAAATCTCCACACTCAAAGTTCCCAAAACTCCGCTGGAAGGTTGAGTTAACCTTGCAAAATTACCTTGTACTTCGAACAAGATGTGTTTTCCTTAGAATTTAATGCATTTAAAAAGATTTTCTATAACGGCATTTCATGATTAAAATATAAGATTATGTTTAATTGGGAGTTATATGAAATTCCAGATCATATACATTTTTAGGGTTAATCAAGTCCAATGCAGAATGAAACACTGCTCTATCACTCGTTTTAGTTATCACGTGAGACAGATACTTGGTTTAATAAGATGATATTAAAAAGGGAATTTATTATTTTCTGCTCATTTTCAGCTCATGCAATAGGAAAGGCATCCCACAAATGCACTTTTTGTAAAGAAAAATATGTAATTTCATTACTTTTCCTGTTTTGTATGCAAAAAGTCTTGTCCAGGAATGTGTGGAATGAGACAATAATAAGCATGCCAACTGGAATTTTATTATGTACACATAAGACAAAAAGTCAAAAACTCCATAAAATTTACATTACGTTTCATTTTAAAGATACCTTCATAAATACATAGATTTAAATTAAGTGGAAAGTTTTAAATACCACATAATATTACATAATACATATTATACAATATATAATAATAATAATAATAATATTACATAATATTTCCATAGCTAATATTAAGACAAGGCTTTGGCATCATTGGTACCGGTGTCAATTTTCTATAATTTCTGTTAAATTTTTTTTTTTAAACTACTAAAACATAAAATCTATTGCCAGAGTCAATTTAAAATAAATCCATGAAAATTCCCATTCAAAATTCATTCATAAGCAAATGTTATAGTTCAATAATGTTTTTTTATATATGCAGTGTGAATCATGGCCATGGTGCTGGGGGGGGGGGGGGAGAGAGAGAGCATGTTAGTATAAGTAAAGTATAAGTCACGGTCTTGAAAAGCAATAGTACAATAGTAGTTGTTCGGAGACTGCAGTAGCTTGCTATTTGCATTCGGCAAGTAACAAGGAGTATAGTGAGTGTTGGATGAAACCCGAGGGGTTGGTTGAATTCACTGTAAAAACAAACGCATTTAGTGTTTACCTACTCGGTTATATAACTGATTTTCAGTGGGATACATTAAACCAATAGTGACCATGCCAACCCTGTAGGCCCGACGCAATCGACGAGCGAGCAATAACCAACCAACCAAAGATCAATATTTTTAATAGGAAATAATATGGCAATCAGTGGTATGGACAGTGCAAACACCTGAGGATCCACGCCACAATCAACAAGTCCGATTCAGAACAACTTTAAATTTGTTATGTGCCTCGTTGTTAAGACAGCTCCAAAGTCACTGTTTTCAACATCCCAAGTCAAGAACTGATGGACTCAAGTCCAAATCAGAAGTTAACAAACTTCTGCCTAAAGCGGGAATTGAATCCTGGACTTTCTGCATTGGAAGCAGAGAAGCCACAAGACCAACGAGCCACACAAAAAAAATCTTCATAATTTTACACAGAACTTACTCCTTGGCCTAATATTATGTTATGATAAATTTAACCAATATTTTGAGAGATTTTAGCTTTGTCGATGTTTGAATAGTTTCAACATTGCGATTTAATTAAAGATTGTTTTCTTACAATATTGATGATGACATTTTTCATCAATGTACAGTCTTTATAATAATAACTATTCAAAATTGTGGATACAAGTGTATGTCGACATGATATCCTAAAATAATGGTATACAGTAGTAAGATATACAGCACTCATTCTTCTTCTTATCTTCATTCATATCTTCATAATATGGTATGGTATATCATTCATATCACAGTTTTATCTTATTGTTATTTATTTTATTTGCATTTGTTTCAAATCATTAAAAAATGGTGGAGGGTGGTTGCTAGAAAGAGCTCTTTAAATAAGTGTTGACTATCTTTATACAAAGTGTTCAAAATAAGTTAATCTGCTCTCAAAAACTTGTTTGGCTTTAATTTTGAAGAGTTGGTCCACAGAGAAGTGTGGACTTGACATTGAAACAGGCCCTCTTTCTCCCTGCACATTGTCAATCAATATTATGTTTCTGTGAGCGAGTGAGTCGATTCTAACTCGTGGCATTCTCGGACTGCTCATCCATCTCCTTATAAGTATACAACCATTGGGGTTATTTCTACTGATTGTAACTTGTCAACAAGTGTAGGCCTACTTAGTAAAATAAAACATTTTAAAAGCATCAACTGTCAATGTGACTGCGGGCACAGAGTAGGCACAATTTTGTTTGCTACATATAGATAGAAGTCACTCACTACCCACTTACAGCATTTTGCATATTGCTTTTAATTTATGGCATTGGAAATAGCATCACATTGCATCTTTACTACACTGGAGAGTTATGTTTCAAGAATCACCTTTTAGAAGAAAAATTGTTTGTGCTCATTCGGAGGAAAACCACCGAAACAAAGCGACAGATGTGTAAATAATAATTGACAACTGCAACACCAATTTAATTTATCACACCGACATTATTTACTATAGAGGTTTGGTTGGGCTTATGCTAAAGTAAGTGATGGGTATGTGTGCGTACCTAGCCTGGCTGATTGTAGTATCAATAATTTACTTACCAGCATTTACTCGATTATAGACCACCATCGAGTGATGGCCGCAGACCTGACTACTCAAATTTTAGAGAGTACCTTATACTTATGTTGTAATTTATAAATATTATTGACAAATGGCTTTACATAAAAGGCTACTTTTTTAAGTAAGCGTTTTAAAATATACCTACATGCGTCTTTTTTTGCATAAATAAATACAGAAGTCTTATTAGGGTGAAATGCACTATGGATTAATGAACTAATCATGTTCATTATCATCATCATGTTACTGTAGGTACTCTCCTGTCTAGCCTTGCTGGGTACTAGAATTACAGAATGTAGATATATTTTGTTCTTGCACAGTGTTTCTCCCACCATGTTGCCTCAGTCACTCCATTATTACTCCATTATTCGATAATGAACTACCAGTCTAGCCGTTAATGGGTCAGTTGTAGAAAACATCCTGCCATGTAAAATCACACCCTGAAAAATGTGTAACTACGTAGAAAGAGCGGTGAGCAGTACTGAAAAGAACCCAAATTGGCTAACAAAAACTGGCAAGTACAGTTGCTTGCTACATATTTTGAGTTACCAATTGTAATTGTTCCGACAATATCTCCATATTAGTAACAAGGGGGAAAGTTTAAAATTTGCTAGAATACATTTGGGCCTAATATTATACGTCTAATCCATTACTATTATTTTGAGTAGCTCATGAGTGACTGTTTAAATATACACAGTGTGTGTGTGTACAACAAATAGCAGTTTAATGAAGGTGTGTCTTATGTCTCGGTAGCTCAATTGGCAGAGCTATGGCGCGTTAAGCCGGAGGTTCTGGGTTCGATCCCCAGTCGGGGCATACTTTTATTACAACTGCTATCATTTACTAATAATGTCCTCAAAGCGGGCTTATGCTTAAAAAAACTTATATTCATATATATATATTAATATACTTGGTTTTCGGTTTCAATGCCACATATATTTTCGTTGGGCCGACGTTTTGATGAGATTTCACCCGTCATCTTCAGGGCCACTACAACTTTAAACATTAAAAACAAAAACTACATAACTATTGATAAATACAGAACAAAACAAACAAAACCTTACTTCATAACATAAACTGCAACTAGATACATACACAAAACTAAATAGCTTAGAAAACATAGGTACTCATGACAAAATATGCATACGATTTAAAAAAACTGTGTGAAGCCATCAACACATCCCAATATTGTTTAGATGACCTCAGCGTACGAATTGATGGCTCAAGGGGTTCTTGTTGAGTCTTCCTTTTCTTGTCAACTCTGCATGGCTCTACTTATCGTAAAAGGCGATTAAAAAGAAAAGTTAATCTTGCAAACATCAGCTTGTAAGAAGGGTAGTATTTTACTCCCCAAAACTAGAGGCGAGCTCTGGCAATCGTCGTCGGGGACACCTCCCCCTTCCTTTGACAACCTCCCCGACTACCCTTACCCGTGGCTGGTTCTGACCAGCATGGGCATTATGACCTAACGGTTGACGCGTCCTTAATCCAAATAAACCTACAAAAAAAATTGTAAGAGGAGGACGGACTGAAGGCATTTCTACAGGGAGAGCTTTGGGTTGAACACCTCAGCTCTTTCCCAGCATGCATTCGATATGGAACACTGGATTAACTTTGATGAAGCGAAAACCTTAGCCAAAGTGGAACATGAGGTGCCCCGTATCGTAAGAGAGGCGGTAGAGATCGAGAAACGGAAACAGAACATGAACAGACAGGGAGTACGTTCCGATAACTGCTGGCTCTACTGGGAGCACAGTAAACACCAGTGCTAGCCTGCGCGGTCAGAAGGCCTAGAAAACGGAATGGTTCCCAGTAAAAGCATCCAGCACAAACACTGCAGCTGTCAGAAAAATAATCGTGCAGTCAATTTTAAACATGATATTAATTATTTAGGGTAAACTTGAAGAGAAATGAAAAGATTTCACGTTTATTCTCGGTTATGGATTTAACAAATAATTTATTACTCTCTTGGCGGAATATTTAAAGCCGTCATCTAGCCTAGGCCTAGGCCTAAAGTCATCGACCCATTAATTGCAAGCTATGAATTAAAAAAGAAGTGTAAGCTCGCAAATAAATATTCTTAGCACATTCCGAATTATTATTGTCATTTTTATTCCAGTGCAATATCAAATATCTCATTTTTTCTGAACAAATAAAGCAATTTATTAACTTTGGAAGCAAACTGACATTTCAACGCCGCCATGACACTAGCTGGTTTACTGGCGATACTGAGCGAGAAACCTCCAGCACTTCCAGTTACTGAAGGCGCTGGGCCAGCAATTTACGGGACGCTCAGCACACTGCTGACAGCAGTTAACGGAACGGGTCCAGTAAAGCTGGCAGTACGTCCAGCAGGTAACGGAACGCACTCAGGATGATGATAAAAGACTTCCAGCCACATGGAAACCTGTTTTGCAAGGCTGTCATGTTCAACCCAAAGCTCTCCCTGTGGAAATGTCTTTAGTCCGTCCTCCTCCTACAAGAGTTGTCAAGAGAAGGAAGACTGAACAACAACCCCTTGAGCCATCAACTTGTACGCTGAGATCATCTAAACAGTAATAGGATGTGTTGATGGCTTCACAGTTTTTTTAAATCGTATGTATATTTGGTCATGAGTACCTATGTTTTCTAAGCTATTTAGTTTTGTCTATGTATCTAGTTGCGGTGTATGTTATGAAGTAAGGTTTTGTTTGTTTTTGATATTCACTACGTTTACCACAGGCTCTAGTCCGGCTTACACTGGGCCGGTTTCATCTAGTCCGAGGTGTATATCAACAAAACTAAGCCGGCCTACTCTAGCCCAATTTCAAGCCGAACTAGCCACAGCCTGCTAGACCTACTAGAACGTCGGGTTTCAACCACTAAATTAACCAAAACAAAATTATTAAATGAAACCAATTATTAAACTGTAGCTATATTATATTGCCTTATGACTTATTTGCATGGAACGCATCTATTCTCGCCCGATTTGTTCTAGAGCGGCACCTGGATACTCATAATCCTCCTCATCAAGTTGCAGTGAAGTGTTTATCAGACTGGACTAGTTCGTTTGAAGCGGTCTAGACTCGTTGGCAAACGAGTCTAGATCGGTTCCCATCTGGGCCGGCTCAAAGCGTTTATCAAGCCTTGTAGGCCGGCCTAGAGCTAGGCCGGCCCAGTGTAAGCCGGACTAGAGCCTGTGGTAAACGTAGTGATTGTTTTATGTTTTAATTTCCTTGAAGATGGGCAGGGAGAACTGCCAGAAACATTGGAATAAATAAAACCCCCACAAATACAAAGATTTGTAAAAAAAAAAAAAAAAACGGCAGCCAAGCTCTCCTTCAAAAGTCTTCGGCTGTGAATGCTGTGAGATATAGAAGTTGAGCCAAGCTTGTCATTCTTTCTCCCTAGTTTCGCTTTGAAAAGAAGTAAGATCATTTCGCCTGTTGACGAGCGCCAAGCCAACGATTTTTGTGGTAAAAAAGTAAAATTTTAAACTCGAAATCATAAAAAAATGGCTTGGCCATTGAATTTGGTTCATGGCCAAGCAATTTTTTATGATTTCTAGTTTAAAAATTTTACTTTTTTACCACAAAAATCGTTGGCTTGGCGCTCGTCAACAGGCGAAATGATCTTACTTCTTTTCAAAGCGAAACTAGGGAGAAAGAATGACAAGTTTGGCTCAACTTCTATATCTCACAGCATTCACAGCCGAAGACATTTGAAGGAGAGCTTGGCTGCCGTTTTTTTTTTTTTTTTTACAAATTTTTGTATTTGTGGGGATATTACACCTTTTTGTTGTTTGTTTCCTATCAAGGCGTGAATGATGGACTTCGATTAAATTTGTTAAGTTCAGAGTTGTTTTTTTGACATTTTTGGGCCCACGATCCCCCCTTTAATTGGGCCCCTTGTGTTTTAAGCGCTAGATATTTATAATGGTTAAGAGCATGTTTAATTTCAAGCTTGTACAAATTACTACGCCCGAGTAATTACGCATTTTGATTTTGATTTTCCCCGGTCCCTATTGCCCGGTTGTGGTTTTGAAAGCTAAAGAGATTGCGCATGAGGGACATCTAAGTGTGGCCCAAGTTTCAAAGTTCTTAGATAACCGTTTTCTCTGTATAGCGTCTTATTCATAAGAGTACGGAATTACCTAGCTTTTGTTAATTTTGATTTTCTCCGGTACCCGTTTCCCAATTTTGCTTTCCATATTCAAAAGTGATAAATAATTAGAGATATCAAAGTGTATTCCACGTTTGAAACTAGTTGTAGCGTTTTCTTTGAATGATTCATTTCTTAAAGTTCAGATATGTTTTTGTCATTTTTGGGCCCATCCATGGTCCTCCCCAAATTTAGCCCTTGTGTTTTGGACACTAGATATCTATAATGGTTAAGAGCATGTAATATTTCAAGTTTGTACAAATTACCACGCCTTAGTAATTACGTGTTTTGATTATCATCCAAATTTTGATTTCCTCCGGTCCCTGTAACCCGATTTTGGTTTTTAAAGCAAAAGGCACTGCGTCTGAGGTACATCTAAGTGTGGTTCAAGTTTCATTGTTCTAAGATTTACTGTTTTCTCTGTAGGGCTCAATATAGCTCCTTCAACGATTTTGAGACACTTTTAACACAGAACGGGTTATCAGATCGGGTTGATTTTTTTTTTGTAGGTCATGGACCACATATCAGGTCATATACCAAGTTTCAAGATTGTAACTCTTTCGGGGCGGCGTGTGCAGATAGTTGAAAGCTAGATAGATAGATAGATAGCTGTATACAGGGCCGCGAGTTCGTCGTCGCCTAAGCAGTCGCATGCGTTTCGCTGCGGGCGACGACCGTTGCCCTAGATAAAACCACACAGACTACCAGAAAAATACAATGTGTGCATATATATGTTTAACCTTGGTTTTATAGTAGGCGACTATACTACTGATATATACAGAAATTAAATACAGAAATTAAAATACAGAAATATAGAAATTAAAAAAGTGACTTAGTCACTTTTTTAATTTCTGTCTAAAGTACCTAGGCCTATTCTTCACCTATGGGGTCGAGATGGGCGAGCCTACTCTACACCCTCTGGTGGGTCCGTGTTTTCTTGTTCATTACAAGTGTGACTCCTTGTCCTGCTGGGGGGGCCTAGCAGGTGATGAACCTGTTAGACCCTACTCGTATTTTCCTTCAACCTCTTCACCTGCAGCCAAGAGCTAATATAGCACGTGTACCTGTGCTATAGCTAAGAGCTTGCAATTTGTAGTCTTGTTTCCTTTCGTTTTCGAATCCCAGTCACAATTAGTAGGGCAGCCTCTCTCGTTGCCACGGGTCTTTGTTCAAATCCAGGGTAAGACATGGTTCTTTTGTCGCCCAAGCACCAGAGTCTAGGAGGGAAGCCCCCTCACTGGTTGTGCTGTGTTGTGACTTTCCACCCTTCCTATCTCTAACCTTTTCTCTTAGTATGAATGAAGAGGCACCCTTGCCCAGCAACAGCAGGAGGGGCAGCTTTTCTCTTGTTGCCAAGGGTCCTGGTTCAAATCCAGGGTAAGTCATGGATTTCTTGTCTCCCGAGCACCAGAGTTGGGAGGGAAGCCCCCTTACTGTCTGTGCTGACTGTGTGCCCCAGTATGAATGGTGTGTGAAGTAACCTTGCTGATGATGACAACATGCTTGCAGAATTTACTTCTTGCGTGGCCGTACCACAGGTTTGGTTATGTGTTGTGAGTTTTGGTTGCATGTAGTTAGCTGATTTTTAGTGGCCACCATCCGCCTGAAGAGTCCCAGAAGGACGAAACGCGTCGTGGATTAAGGTAACAACTTTAAATTAGCTACAGTTGTTATCAGCAGGTGAAAAGTTTTGTCGCCCCCAGCCCTTCAGGCTGGGCTTTATGTTCTCTATGCTTTCCCAACCTGTCAACCCTTCTCCAATCTAAACTAGGCCTACATATATATGTATATATTTATATATATAAATTGTTAAAACGTCGACATATTATTTATTACAGCTAGTACGTATATAGAATTTACTAATCCAAACTAATATGTTTTATACAATTTACATAGACGAGTTTTGGAAATTGGAATGAATTACTATTTGCAAGTCATCACGATAGCCCATCATCGAGAGAGCTGCCATGTCTTGGCCTAACCAGATTGAAACTTGATGTTCTATTAGCTAATGCTTCAGTTCTGCTAGCTACATTTGCAAAGAGTATGTCCTCACTAATGTCTCCCATAAAACTAGCTACACCTTCACCTTGTTCTGTACAACTACCTTGTACTACAATCATTGAAGTGTGAGAATTGGCAATACTCTCCGTCACATCACATGACGGTGCACTGACATCACACTCGCTAGGATGCTGCCTATTCTGGAAATCACATTTATATTGATCTAATTCTGGTGTTAAAGGCAATGGGTTACTTATTTCTAGAATAGAGTCATCGTCTGTTGAATTATGTGGATTGTTAATGAAACTTTCATTTCCAACACCAGGACTGTGAAAATTTGACGAAACTACATCTTCCTTCAAAGCCTCTGGGACTAATTTCAGAGAACTGTTACATGAGTTTTGTTGTACTGGTAGCTTAGCAAACGTTTCTTCATGGGTCATCCCAATCTTTGGGTTTTCTAACTTATAGCTGGAATCTACTGCATCTAGTGGTTGATTCACAGGCTCTAGAAACATTTTTTCAAAATCACCTTTATCAACATTTTGTATCACAAGTGGTTTAGTATCTACTTTTGGATCTTGAGGAAGATTGACAAATCTATCTGAATGCTTATGTACAATATCAAAATCATCATCAGAACATACTTGACCTAAGCCTCCACCTGCTTGCCAACGCTGTAAAAATATTTTCTGAGCCTCGTTAATTTTGGGTGGAAGGGTTTTCACTTGCACTTTCTCGTGCATGTCTGGGGTCAAAATAGGTTCCGAGCCAACTAGTCCTGTTCCTAGACCGCTGTTAGGTCCGCTTAATGCTGCTTGATCGGACACTGGTCGTGATAATCCCTCTGCTTTTTTTATTTCTTCATATTCATCTAGACCCTTATCCAAAGAATAGCTCAAGCTGCTAGTGGTTTGCACACTGTCAGTTCTCCCAACAGGAAATTCCTTAGCAGACTGGACTTCATCGTCAACTATTTTCATAGGAAATTTAAGCTCCGTGCTACCCATGGATTTTGAGACGCGATGTCCTCTTTCAAAATGTCGATTGGGGCCTCCTGGCGAATGTCGCGTGACAATGCCGAACGGATGTCTTCTAGGTCCAGATGTTTGGAGACTTCCAACTGGACTGATGTTTTGAGAAGAGCTGCGTAGGTCGATAGATGAGCCTGACAAGGAATGGTGGGATGAATCCAACCTACAAAGGTAAAAAATAATGTGGAACATAACAAATATGTAAGGAAAATTAATAATAATATCACAATAATGATATTGATATTTAATAATATAATTTGTGAGGAATGTAGCCTATCTCAACATTCTCTCCATACTGCACTGCTCGCGCACAAACGTATTGAATGTTATAGCCACTGCCTCCTAGATGTTGCTCGTGGCTCCTCGTTCCCTGCCTGTCCACGCAACAAGTTTTGATTGTTGACCATTCTAGCGCTAGTTACCATCCCCAAAAGCTCTGTTTTGTTTTTGTTGTCAAGTAGAGATAGATAGGCGGATTAGCCTAACAATTAGGGGTTTTGTGGTAGAGGGCTGAATTTTGGATTGTATACTCAGAACAACATTATAAGAAAATTGCCTCGAGGAGCCATGAAAAAATCCATCCGGTTAAGGGGGTGGAAGGGGGTGAAAAAATGGCATTTTTCAAATATTAAAAAATTCAAAAATCAAACTAAATTTGATCCTAAAATTAAAAAATTATAACATATTGTAGATAAAAGTCCAAATTTTAATAAAAAAAATATATACCACCATATATGTATATCTAACCAGATGTTGCACCCTTTGTCTATTTTTCACAAATTTACCCACTGTGCTGGGAGGATTAGCCTACCAGTTACGAGTTAAGTGATAGGGCCGTGAATTTTGTCTAAAACATTTAGAAGAATGATCTCAAAAAATTGGCCCGAGGAGCCCTCAAAAAAGTTGCTTGTTTATAGGAGAAAGGGGGGGTGTACTAAAAGGGGTTGATAAAACTAAAATAAAGAAATCCGTATTCAAATATTACATTTAGAACGCCATATTAATGTGTATTGTAGATTAAGGTCTAAACTTTAATTTAAAAAATTAAAATTTCACCATATATGTAAATCTGATCAGATTATGTGCCCTTTTCCCATTTTCATAAATTTCCTCATATTACGAAAGTGTATCGTGGACCACTCGTTTTGTTCAAAATTATGCCAATAGTAAGAAAAAGGATAAAAAAAAAGTTTTTTAACACCTTAGGTACAGTTTCACTCAATGGACTTTGACCCCATTTTCAAAAGTTTACTCAATATTAACAAAGTCTATCATGTGATGACTCGTTTTGTCTCAAATTATCCTAATGTAACGGATCGCCCTTACAGCCTACGTCCTACCAAAATTTCAGTTTTTGAATTGTATAAATTTTGTATAAATTTAGACAATTTGGTAATAATTTAACATCAATCAAATTCGGTTAATTAATTAGCCGACGGGTTTTGCATATTAAGGAGATGATTTATTGCTTAAATAGTCATCTAGGGCCGATGTACGGTGACCAAGGGGGGGGAGGAAATAACTCCATGTTATTTTGTCCCTGCCTGGTCCAGAAAGAGAACAGCTTCGGCGACACTTTCGTCGAGGCTTCTTGGGGGCTGAAGGGTTTTGCAGAGTTGACTAACGTACTTGGTCTTGCAACCCTGTGGACGCCGGCTAGTTCCTGGAAATCCAGACGGCCATAGTGGATCACCTTGGCTGGCCTAGGAGAAGCTCGATGCGATTGGGCAGAATTACCCGTCAGGGCCAATCAATAGAGGCCTTGAGCGGCGTTTAGGTGTTTAGTAACGGGACCGAGAGGTCACAGCTCCGAGGGAGCAAGCGTCCCCACGCCAAGAGCGTGAAGACGACCACTAGTGCCGAAACTACCAACGAGACTACAAGTGTCTAAAAGTCAGTGCGTGTTTTCGTCCTTGAGTGAAAAGAATAGTGATAAAGGCCAGGATGGCATCGTTATTTCGTGATCCCGAACGAGGGAAGGTCGTGCCGAGGGCCAATTAGGAAGTGTGATCGATTTTAAGTGTTTTTTTACGCAAATTCCGGACTTAGTCTCCCCCACGCCATGTGGTGAGGCTACGCTGGAACATGCACTACGACGAATAAGCTCGAACATGGACATCCTTACCTAATCATGTAACCACACCTAAGCCTGTCTAATTTCCAATATTAATCCATTTGACTAACGACGCCGTTCCTGAATTGTCCGTTGACCCTACACAATGGGTCAGTCCTATGTACGCGACGGCAAAAGGCAGCAAGAAACCGCCACTGGGTTTCAGTAATGCGCACCAAATCAGCTAACTGAAAGGGTTAAGCTAGCGCAAGAGTGTTGAACCAGTGTGCGTGCCACCTCCGAGACGCCAGCGATCAATATCACCGTTGGAACGCCCACGCGAGCCATTGCGTGGGCCTGCAGATGAGGAAAGTACCATGTAATTGGATTACATGACGAGGAGACACGAGTTCCAGGCAGTCGACCGAACTTCACGGTCTAGAAGGCCGTCGTCCTAAACTGGAGACGCCGACGCCATACGTTACTGCAGTCATCGACCTCCCTACCACACCCTCGATCGCCGCGCGAACCCAACCCTTCGATCTACGCGTCGGACTACGCGCCATTGAAGGAAACTTGGAATGCGTTGAGTATTGGAATGTTTTATTTACATTTTGTATTTGTAACCAATGTATTAGTATTATGTGGGGGTTAATTTTGCACTTTGGATCCAGTAGTCTTAACTTCAATATTGCATCATGTTTGTAACCTGTGTCATCAACGACGATTACAACAACTTTGAATTTCTATCTAAAGTTTGTTCTGCGAGTACAGAGGAACCCAGGCTTCCCGAAGTACCATTAGCTTCCTACCTAAGTTTCAAGCCATCAGCTGCCAGCCATTGTTTTCAGGGTATTTAACCTAGGCTAAGCAGGTGCGCCAGTCCTTGAGGGGCGGACAGCAGTGGACCAGCCGCTGAACACCACCCCGAAGGCTTTGGGGCCTTGGTAAGCCGAGTATCCCAAGAGTTTGCTGTGGCAACTTGGGATACCCCTGTCGGTCGTGCATTGTCATTGTGTTCTTTCTCTGGGGCCGAAGCTAGGACCCCACCCCCTTCCATTAGTCTCCCAACCGGAGCTAGCTGCGAGTGCTTGTTTTAATAAAATATGTATTATTAGCGTCTCTTTTCAACATTAGTCAAATCCTTTTTTATCAAACCGAAATTAATGAATAAATTAATTCCAACCGATCAATTAAAAAGTAATGAAAAACGGCGTTTGTTGAGTGAAGGGAAGGGATTTGCTATACTAATAATACGAATTAGGACGAAAATAAGATTTTGTCATACCTTTGGTACATTTTCACTGAATGGACTTTGATGCTATTTTCACAAATTTACTCAATATTAACAAAAGTGTATCTTGTGACCACGCGTTTAGTTCAAAATTATCCTAATATAACGAATTAGGACGAAAATAAGATTTTAACACCTTGAGTACATTTTCACACAAGGTCTTTGGCCTATTTTCTAAGATTAAGCGTAAAATAGCCTATTTAGAAACATAGCCTAATAAATTGGTGGTTTTGTAGTCGAGAGTCAACACACCTATTCGATCAAATAAAACATTTGTGATGTTTGAATTATGCACTGTGAATACTGGCCGCGTTGCGTATGCTATTTAATACAGTCACGTTGATGGATGAGCGTTTTTCCAACAGTCGATCCTCCCGTTTGTATGGTATTCATAACTACTGTTTTCTTATGAAGTATCTTATGAAAGAATTAGCAAGAAAAATTAATATATGGCAATATCAATCAGCAACTCTAATAAATTTACCCCGCCTGCGCCCGCCGCCCGGGGTAGAATTTGGCCCAGCGTATTAGAGTAGCTCTGCTGATCATATACAAGAAGACAAAAAACAGGGTCCTTCTCGCTCATGCTTCTCGCTAACATTTGGCTGGTATGTGAGGGTCGTCGTCGGGGACCCCTCCCATTGACTGCGGCTCGATTTGTCCTATCGCCGCCCTGTGTTTGACTGTATTCGCTGTGCAAATACGTTTGTGCGTGTGTGGGTGGGAGGTGGGGGTGGGGGGAAGCGAGGTGATTTCATTAGTAATGCTTGCGTGTGGTTTAATCTAACTCATGGTCTAATGGAAATTATTGAAAAGCTTTAGGGTAAAGATGTTGGTCATTTTGGTTGATATTTGAACTGTTTTTAGGTATTTTTTCGATAACGGAATGACGACCCCATGGTAAAGGAACTACACCAGCGAATGTTATATTTAAATTATGCTTGCATATGGTTAAATCTTACTCTTAATGATGGTCTTAAGAAAACAAGGGTGATAACTAAACAAGGGAGTCTACTTTACCTACATTAAACACTGTTTCAGAGCAATAGTGTTCAGTAATTCCGTTAACGTAATTCCCTCACCGATGAAATGTGGAGTAAATACATTTTTTTAATAACTTTTTTGATTAGGCTCTTCTTGATTTTCAAAGTGCATGACAATATATTATGTTCCCAATGCGTGAAGAATACTATGTTGTTCTAATTCGTATATAAATAATTTGACTAAACGAGTGGTCACAGATACACTTTCGTTAAAATTGAGTAGAATTGTTAAAATGGGTCAAAGTCCATTGAGTAAATGTACCTAAGTGTAAAAATCTTTTTTTATCCTTTTCTTAACTATTGGCATAATTTTGACAAAACGAGTGGTCACACGATACACTTTCGTAAATTGAGGAATTTTAAAATGGGTCAAAGGCCAATTGATAAAATTCAAGTATGTGACAAATTTGTTTTCTCCTAATTATATTAGACGAATTTGTGACAAAAAGATGGTCAATACACTTTGATAATTTGATATATTTATAAAATTGGAAAAGTTCAGCATAATCTGTTTTTTCATAGGTGAATTTTTAATTTTTAAATTAAGTTTAGAAATTACATCACAATACACTGGTAATCATGGCGTTCGTAAATTTTGAAACAGGATTCTTTATTACATAGTTTATCACCTTTTAATCACCCCCCTTTCTCTTAACAGCAATTTTTTGGATTCTTAATCTGAGGTTCTCTTAATTTTTTAACATCATTTTTCATGCGAGGATTTTTAACAAAAGTTCAGTATCACAACCCAACTGGTAGGCTCCTCTACCAGCCAGTGGTAAATTTCTGTGAGAAAAAGACAAAGGTGCAAATGGTATATAAATATGATAATTTAGTTTTTGTTTAAATTGGACTTCTCATATGTTAATTTTTAATCTAATAAAAGTTTGATTTTGAATTATCAAATTTGAAAATGGTATTTGGTACACCCCACTCACACCCCTTAACGGATGAATTTGTGCATGGCATCTGAGGCATGTTCATTACAATGTTGTTCTGAGTATACAATCCAAAATTCAGCCCTCTACCACAAAACCCCTAATTGTTCTTGTATTTTCCTTTAATCCGCTTGACTAAGATGATTAAAATGTCATCTTAGTGTTTTGTAAATTCAGACTTTCTATGTTCAATTTAAATTTAATTTAAAAGTTTAAAGTAAACAACAACACAAATAAAACTGAGCTTTTGGGGGCGGTAACTAGCGCTGCCAGGACAACAATTAACACTGCGTGTGAACAGGCAGGGAATGAGGAGCCACGAGCAACATCTAGGAGGCAGTGGTTATAACATAAGAAAATTTAGTCTATACTTTGTCTCACCATATCCTGAGCCCGGCGTTTTGTGGGTTCAAAGAGCGCAGGCTGTGGTGGTCGCATTGTAAACGTATCACAGTTTGACAGCTGAAGTGGACTCCGCAGAGCAGTAAAGTACAGTCACATCCAGTGCGACCTTGGCCCTATATCCTGTATGGGGATGATATTGATGGAGCGAGTGTAATTGAAACGTTGATCTTGCGCGGCATTATAGTAATGTAGGCGCAGCAAGAAGAGTAAACCACTAAACCCAGGCTTACATACAAGTGGTTTTCGATACTCGGGAGGTTGCAACCAACTTGCATCGGATGTGATTGTACTTTGTTATTACGGAGAGGCCCATCCTTCCCGTCAAATTCGGACGGGTTTACAACCTTTCATAATAGAGCAGGCGACATCCTAGTTTCTTTGAACCCTAAAACGCCGGGCTCAGGTTATGGTGAGACAAATTATAGTCTAGTGAGAGTTCGAAGGAAATGTAGCATAGAAGAGCAAAATGTAATAATATGCTGCAAACTAAATCACGACTTCTTTCCCTGCCAATGCTACAAAAAATGTAGCATGCTACCGCTACAATATGCTACTAGATGAATAAAGTAGCGCCCTATAAAAAGTAGCATGCTACAGTAGTAGAATTCCCCCAAGGCTGACTACCTTGTGACCTATCTCTGTCTGCCCAAACAAAAAATACAAATTAGGTGTATTGATCCGTTTTCAAACAATTATTGATGTTTCGATTATCGATAATGACTTAAGACTATCCAGATTTGATCCAATTTGATGATGCCGATGGTCATTATAGTAGTGTTCTAGTTGTCTATTATAAATTGTATTGATTTTTAATTATTTAAAAAATGTGTAGACCTAAGTACTGGTACATACCCATTAGATCCAGGTCTGAGGTGAAGTAAAGCTGTAACATTGGGTAAAGTGACACGCAAGTCTTGAGTTGGTAAGCCACACAGCCAGCGTAACTGAGCAATGTTTTTGTTCAGCAAATATACCCCATAGTTGAACTGGAGTTTGTCTTTTGCTCTTGTAAATAGGGGAAATCTGAAAAGAATAAATTGTGAGAGCTAAACATTGCAAAACAATGTTTCCCCAAGGAATATTTTTAATTGTTTATAGTTGTTTCAAAAGCATAACCGAGGAACTGTAGGACATTTTCCATAGGCAGAGGGGGCAAAATGGTATAGTCATTATTTACTCATTAGGGTAAAAATACTAAAAACATTATGTCACAAAAGCATGTAGGCATATAAAAATATGTAACATTATGCTTAATTTAATTAATGCTACATTAATTAAAAACGGATTTGGCCTACTAGAAATATGAGAAATTTTACATAATACCATAATAGAAACATCACAATAAAATAACAAACTAATAGTTCAACATACTTACTCTCGATCTTTATCTGGTATTTTTTCTGCAACATGGTCAATTATTTTACTTCTTGAACTGAAATGATGAATGGGGTATCGAAGAGGCACTTGAAGAAAGATGGACACCATTTGTACAAGATGAGCTACAAATCCCAAAGCTACCGAGATCATAACTTCTTCATTACCCGTGAAGTCTTCAGAATTGGGAAGGTGAATACCACCTATAGAATACTTGCCATCAAACTATTGAGAGCAAAAAATAAATCATTAGTACTTGAATAATAAGTACTTAGCTAGAATAAGTGAACTAAACTAAGTGTTAATGGTCGACTATTATAGAAGGTAGGTATCAAACAATTTAAGAAACCTAAGTAGGAGGAAACAGTTATTGCTCAATATCTTTTTTAAATTTTATAGGCCTAGAGTGTGAAAAAAATGACATATATTTTGTTATAAATTGCAATTTACTTGTTATATTTGCACAATTACCAATACAATGACAATATCACGTGCTAAAAAGAGAATCTGAACATGCTAATACTAAGTAGGATACATGAGAGATAGATAAAAGGATCAGTGTGGAGATTTTCTTAAAAGAAAAACTTATAAATGTACAAGGTAGGAGGACAAAAAGAAGTGCAGATTACTTTTAGAAATGTATGTCTTAGCTTAGAAGAAACTATAGTACTACTAAAGCAGCTGCCAAACGATCAACATAGTTGTCCAACAATGTTGCTGTGAGTTCGCGTGCATTTGATAACATGCATATTGCGCAACAACCCAAAAAATTTTTCAATAATCTGAACTACTTGGCAATAAAAGTTAGCAACTTCCAATCAGATCTCTTCAAAGTATCATGTGATTGTTGATAATCAATAACAACAGCAGGTGTCATAACTGTTACTTTATTTTGTTGCTTGTGTCAAGGAAGAAAAATATGTACTAAACCTGTCTGATAGAAGCTCATTATGCTTGATTAACTAGTGATGACTGATGGCCCGATGGGTAGTGACCCCGAAATTTTGTGAATTACTTTTTTCACTAAATGATGAATGATCTCAGATGTAATGCTGTTCTATAAACAATGACGTGCCGATGAAGTAGTATTTCATAATCACGAAAGAGGAACAGCAGCTGGCCATTAAGATAACACTCACTGTTCGTTGCATCTGCTTTATATCTTGTCACAGTCCAGTCAAGTCAAGGTCACGACTCACGGATGCGTTGGCGCGGGGCGCGGGATTGGGGGGTGGGGAGACTGGAGCCCGAATGAGAAAACAAGATAAGGAAAGGTTTATCACCATGAGTGATAGCTTTTAAGTTTTGACTTCTAGCAGATTGAAAACATAAGTGATGTTGTGGTAATTATTTACGCGATATAATCTCTGGAAGATCACACGAGTGGTTAGGCAGGAGGAGGGGGGGGGGGCATACTCAGCATACTGCCACAAGTAGGTAGCAATAATTGAAAAGAAAAACGCCACCAAGCACAAAAGATAAGAGAAAGCGCATGTTTACATTAGCCTTCCACTTACAATGTGACACCTCAATTCAGAAACCGGGTTTTACGGGTAAACGGGTAGTGGAAACACGTACCCATACCCGACTTCGTCGGGGTACCCGTTAGTGATGACATCGGGAAGTAAATATTGGAGCCGACTCCGGAGCCTTGAGAACCGGGTAGGAGTCAACTCCCCGATTCGCAATTTAAAAAAAAAAAAAAAAAAATTTGAATTTTTTTATGCAAAAGTTATTTTTAGCCCACAACTCTAGTTAAATAAATAATAAATAAATTGTATGAATCTACCCACTCAGTTATATAACTGATTTTCAGTGGGGTTGCACAACGCTGTCCGGCCATTCCCCCCCCCCCCCCACCCGCTACGTATCACTAGCTTGCTTGTCTCTTAATTGGCCCGGCCAAGACTCTCGTTGATTTGTTATGTTTACGTTTTGAGATAAGATAACGACTAACGAGATAATCCTGTCAAATAAGAATTTTTGGAGGAAAAAATTGCGATGTCGCTGTAATTTTGCAGAGACCTTCCTTAAATGATACTTATCAACATACCAAAACTCCCCTACAATCGGACTGGAGCTTCGGCCGCCATATTGGAAAATGGCGGCCAAAAAGTGTTTGTTATCGAATATCTCCAAATTTGTTTGAGATAGACAAAATATCTCATCGGCAGAAATATTCCCCATTTATTTCCCTACAAAACAGGAGTCTTCTATAATTTTGGTAGGGGCAACGGTTTCGTCACAAAATCGTGGTTTATATGTTGCTTATTGGAGTACCAGCTTATTTCCAAATTTTCACGCCCAGCATCAAATAATGCCCGGTAAATCCGTAAGAAATCGATTTAAATACAAAAGGACTTTTGTACGGGGTTCATGAAAGCTTCCATTAGTATTTTAAAAAATCAGTTCTGCGAAATCGGATTTTGCATTTACCCGGAATTTGGGTTTTTTCCATTGTTGGCATTTCCTAAAAAATACCCTTTTTGACTGTCCATTATTAAGCACTAAATAGCATTGGAGGAAAAATTCTTCCCACGCACATTGAAATGACTCAAATAATGATCCGATTACAACCAAAGTTTAAATCCAATATGGCTGCTAATTCCTAATATTCACAATATGAATACTGTTTTCGTGCTGTTTTTACACTCTTTTTGTTACATAATTCACTTTGATGTTGTGGATATTAGGAATTAGCAGCCATATTGGATTTAAACTTTGGTTGTAATCGGATCATTATTTGAGTCATTTCAATGTGCGTAGAAAGAATTTTTCCTCCAATGCTATTTAGTGCTTAATAATGGACAGTCAAAAAGGGCAATTTTTAGGAAATTCCAACAATGGAAAAACCCAAATTCCGGGTAAATGCAAAAATCTATTTCGCAGACCTGATTTTTAAAAATACTAATGGCAGCTTTCATGAACCCCGTACAAAAGTCCATTTGTATTTAAATCGATTTCTTACGGATTTACTGGGCATTGTTTGATGCTGGGCGTGAAAATTTGTAAATAAGCTGGTACTCCAATGAGCAACATTTAAACCACGAATTTGTGACGTAACCGTTGCCCCTACCAAAACTATAGAAGACATCTGTTTTGTAGGGAAATAAATGGGGAATATTTCTGCCATTGAGATATTTTGTCTATCTCAAACAAATTTGGAGATATTCGATAACAAACACCTTTTGGCCGCCATTTTCCAATATGGCGGCCGAAGCTCCAGTCCGATTGTAGGGGAGTTTTAGTATGTTGTTTAGTATTATATAAGGAAGGTCTCTGCAAAAATTCAGCGACATCGCAATTTTTTCCTCCAAGCGTCAATATACGATCTTATTTGACAGGATTAAGACAAGTGCAATCTTATTCAATTTATAAAAAAAAAAAAAAAATTTTTTTTTTTTACCCGACTCCTTGAAAAAAAAAGAAAAAGAAAAACGCCGCCAAGCACAAAAGATAAGAGAAAGCGCATGTTTACATTAGCCTTCCACTTACAATGTGACACCTCAACAGGAGTCGGGTAGGAGTCGAGTACCCGATGTCATCCCTAGTACCCGTCGTCTTCCCTAAGCATAAGCGTAGCGCAACGTAAGCGCAACACAAGGAAAAATGCGTGCACAATTGTCATAATGGAAGCGTGGCGTAAAGAAACTACAAGGCTGTGCAAAGTTTTAGAAGGCTCGTGATCAGATGACTGCACGTCAACTTTGTGTCTGACATTTCGTCTTTGAAAGCATTTGCATCTATTATCATAGAGATGCTAGACGTCGACTCAACTTCATACTCGATAATGTCGTCTTCTGTGAGTTCGTCCATGATTAATAATTTGACACTGACACAAACATCAATAGTTGTGAATTTGATTAAACTGAAAATGGGCGTTTGTGTTGAGACTTGTTGTTTCTGGATTCCTATTGGTCAGTCATAACTGAACGCAAGCGCAAGCGTAGGAAATATAAAATATAACCATTTGTGCTGCGCTTCCGCGCCTATGCTATGCTTACGTGAATTGGGTGTTCAAGCAGCCAGGTACACTTGTTTATATTTCTTATGCTATGCTTGCGTTGCGCTGTGCTTATGCTATGCCAATTGTGCGCAGCACTTGAATCGTTATAAATGTTTACACAAATGTGCAAATTTATATCTTGATGTACAAATACTGTTTGTTAGCATTTTTTAATCATACTAGAAACAAATTTCATTCCAAAAAGTAAGATAATCAGCAATTTTTTTTTCTCAATGACCACAATCATGGTGATTGGTTGTAGGGTTATGATGTATTGCCCTGTTTTTCCCGACATTATTATGTGTAAAACTTTAAGCTCACTTTTATGACTGAAAATATTCTATATATAACTGAAATTTGATATTTATGTAGACCAAATCAGAAACTGGCCCTGCATACACTAGTTCTTCTAAAAAAAAGTTGTGAGTCTTCCCTATTGTATAGACCTAGCCCATTTACAAAATGCCATTCAATGAAAATCTAGACATCAGAAAACGCATTGGGACAAAATTATATTTTAAGAATCTTTACAAGTAAAATGTATCATCTATTTTAACATGCAATATCATAACATTATTTTTTCCCCGACCCCACCAGAAAACCAGAAGCAGTTTACTATCCAAACCTAACCTATCACTATCAGGCTTGACTATCAAAACCTATACTTGCACAGCCCTTTTAAGAGCATAGATGCATGTGAACTTAATTACTGTTTGTTAGCATTTTCGGCATTACAATTAACTTGAAACTAGTTTTGCCCAAATCTAATGGCTTTGAATGATTGATTTCCTAACTGCTCTTACCTCCATTATGTAGTTCAGTACCAAGTCATCAAGATCTGAGTTAGGGAAGTGAAGAAAACATGGAGGGGAAAAACATTGAACTTGAGTAGGTACTAGGAACCTACAACTATGAATGCTGTATAGTACCAACCTACCTACTGTAGCTACTTGATTTACAAACCTGAGAAATTGGATAAATCAGATTGAGTTCGGAGATAAGCTGTTTCCTTCTAAAAGATAGTTGGGCATTTGTATGTAAATAAGCTTCCCGCATGTCTATGTAGGTTTTTCTCCATTCCTTCAGATGCTCAATATCCTTGTGAAGACTCTGATATCTGTTCATCAACTCCGAACCTAGACAGAAGGTTGCTTATGATTAGGCCAAGTAGAAACATTCCAGTAATACTATAATAAATAAGGATAAACAAGTCAATATTCAAGAATGTCAACTTGTCATGCCCAATACACAAAGAGAGCTCATATCAAATTGCAATAGTTTTGTTGTACCGTATGTTTTCTTATATGCCAGGCCTATGCAAAATATTGAATTACTAGCCAAGTGGAAAACAAGTAACCACGTACGCTTTTCAATGAGGTCCAATGAGGAGGACAATGGCAAGCCCGGTAATATTCCCTTTCCTTCCCCTACCTAAGGCTGGATCCAGCATGGATCTTTTCTCTCAGGCTAGAGTGGCGCATTATGGCCTTACAGTTGACATGCCCTTAAATACCATCTTAACTTAAATAGGGAAGACGACGGGTACGGGTACGTGGATGTTTCCACTACCTGTTTACCTGTAAAACCCGGTTCCTGAATTGAGGTGTCACATTGTAGGCGGATGGCGGATGGCTAATGTAAACATGCGCTTTCTCATGTCTTTTGTGCTTGGCAGTTTTTCTTTTGAATTATAATGTCCTTTGTTCATGCCACCTACTTGGGGCAGTGTGCTGAGTATGCCCACCCCCCTCCCCTCCTGCCTTACCACTCGTGCAATTTTCCAGAGATTATACTGCGTAAATAATTACCACATTACTTATGTTTTCAATCTGCTAAAAGTCAAAACTCAAAAGCTATCACCCATGGTGATAAATGAAATTAAGCACATGGGAATAGAGGTACTGCAGAGGTTGCCCTTTCCTTATCTTGTTTACTCTCATTCCGGTTCCAGTCCCCCCCCCCCCTCCCGCGCCAATGCATCGTGACCTTGACTAGACTGACAAAAAATAAAGCATATGCAATAAACAGTGAGTGTTATCTTAATGGCCCGCTGCTGTTCCTCTTTCGTGATTATGAAATACTACTTCATAGGCATGGCATTATTTATAGAACAGCATTACGTCTGAGATATTACGATAATTGATGAGCGCGTTTTTTCGCAGTTCATTAGACACCCCACACGATTTTTTTGTGTTACTACCCGGGTAACCCGCGGGTAATGTGGACGGGTACCGGGGTCGTAAAAAAGTCGGGTTTCGTCATCCCCAAACTCAAAACACTATCGTTTGTACCTTATATCAAACTAATACAAATGTTCCCGGGTACTCAAAACATGACTCGCTCACTCGTCTAAGAACGACTTTGGCGTTTTTGTAGTCTAGTTGGCTAAGATTTTGTAATTTCTGGATTGTTGGATGAGCGAAGCGAAGACTGATTTTGATAACAAATAAAAAAGTATATTAAATTGCAATTAATTAATGAATCAAATATAAAAATGGTGTGGAAAAAAAAAGAAAAAGAAAGAAAGAAAAAATCATTAAAAAAGAAAAACTGATTTATTAGACGATCCCACTCAAACGAATATGAGGTTTGCCAAAAATCAAGAACAGCAAATCAGGGAGTAATCTAGGTGCCCCATCCTGGCACCGCAGCCAAGCCGTGGTGCGCTACACACTCAGGCACCTTATACAGCAAACAGAGTTGGGGTGATTTCGAGGTGTCACCCAACCGTCATGAAACGTGATGTGAACTTGAAAACTATCAAAATTGAGGGGATTTAGGTGTCCGACAACACAATTGCCAAATTTGGTTGGGGTGCGAGCATTCCTTCTTGGTGAAAAAATGACTTGAAACATGCTCAAAATCACTTTAAGGATGTTTGTTACTACTGGCTACTACTGGCTACTACTATCTAATTCGTCAGTTTCAATTGCCCAGCGATTCTGACCAAACGGGTGGGGCTACAACTTTCATATTTTACATGGACATTAAGGTAATAGTGATGTAATTCCTTTTGAAAGAAAAAGTTTAAAAAATTTGCTGGAAGGCTTCCAAATAAAGGTTTTAAAATAAGCCCTATACAGGCATACAATCAACAAGTAACTGTAGTTACTTGACAATAATCGACTTCATGACTCGGGAGTTGTTGGTCGAGGTCGAAAGGTATAATTTACATGGCAGTGGACGGTCAAATGTGAACAAATGATTCACAGTCAGTTGTCAAATATTCGAAATGACATAGATGTGTGTATTATTTCAGTCGTTGGGAAATTGGATTTAAATGGTATAATTTCATGAAAAAAGGGAACGTACGGGACTTTTAGGGGTAGGCCCTTACTAAAGGTAGATTTTCTTTGAGCATACTATTGTTATTCGTTTGAGAAAGTTAATAATCTGGTTGTGTTTACGTGTAGGCCAAGGCTTATCATCCACCATTTTTTTAAAAATATAACCGAGTCGGACTCGGTTGTTACGGATTATATCGCAAAGATATCGACCTCAACCGGGTCGATCACTAACAGCCGAGTCGATTACGGTAGAAAACGCCCGGGTCCAACTCGGTCAGAGTTATAGAATCGGGGTCCTGTGCTGAGTTATTTTCAACCAAACACACTTTCCGAGAAAAAATCAGAAAGGGGTGTATGGTTCCTACAATTTATGACATGTTTGAAAAACTATAATTCTCTCTCATACGATATTAGACCAACCACCAAAAAATCACCCCCCCCCACACAAAAAAACAACCCCCCAAATTTTACAGATATCGGGGTATAGTTCCCAAAATCATGTAAACAAAATTTAAAAATTAAACAACCCCAAAACAAAATACAGATATGAATGGGATCGTTCCCAAAATTATGTAACATGTTTGAAAAACCAAAATTCTCATGTTGTCTCATGTCATTCTCTCAATTCTCATCAAATTCCCCAAAGAAAAACACAGATAATAAATGAGGCGTAGTTCCCAAAATCATGTATCATATTTGTAAAACGATTCTTTTCTCTCCCGTGATTGTGAAACAATCCCTACAAAAAAACAACCCCCACCCCCCCAAAAAAAAAAAAATAAAATAAACACAGATAGCGGTGCGATTGTTCCCAAAATTAATTAACATATTTTAAAAACCATAATTCCCTGTCATACAATTTAAGACCAACCCCAAACAACCCCCCCCCATAAAAAAAACCCGCCCCCACCCCATTGCTGAAACAACCCCTTACCAAAAAAACAACATGTTTTATGTTATGTTATTTGTTTATTTTTAATTTTGGTACTTTTATTATTTTAGTAATTGTTGTGTAGGCTTTAGACATGGTTGGGTGTGTAATGTGCAATGCCCGAGTTATCTCGGGCGTAGCATAGAAAAGGTTTAACAAATAATTTTGCAATGGAACTTGAAAAAGTAATGAGATCCCACACAATAACAAAAACTTGTATAAATACAGCCAAACCTTACACACTCAAAAGAAATAAGATCTAAAAAAAGGGCCAAGCTCATCTACCCTTCAACATTTGTGCATTCTTAATTCATAAACGTACAGTGTCTCGAAACAATATCCTTAAAAAGCTTGGCAAAATCGAATTTGCATTACCATAACGTTAATTCATTAGAAAAAAAGAATTTGGATGCACTATTACGATAGTTGCAAATTTGATTTTGCCAAGCTATTCAAGGATATTGTTACGAGACACTGTACGTTTATGAATTAAGAATGCGCAAATGTTGAAGGGTAGATGAGCTTGGCCCCCTTTTTAGATCTCATTTCTTTTGAGTGTGTAAGGTTTGGCTGTATTTATACAAGTTTTTGTTATTGTGTGGGATCAAACTTTCGCGGAAGAAACCACCGAACGCGAATCTTCACACTTGAGTTCAAATCTTGATAACAATTTAGTAAAACTAAAATCTGTCCGTTTGTTCGCGCTCTACTGGACAAACGGCATATGCGATCTTGATGAAAATTGGAGGGGACCTTCGAAATCTCTGAACTTAGACCTGCCACGTTTTTGGGTACAATCGAAGACATATTTCTCATTAATATTGTACTAGTACGATTAAAAAAAAAAAAAAATGCAATATTTTCCTGACATTTGGGCCGATTCTGACCAAACGGGTGGGGCTATAACGTTCATATTTTACATGGACATTAAGGTAATGGTGATGTAGTACCTTTTGAAAGAAAAAGGGTGAAAAAGTTAGACAGAATCCATAGAAATAAAGGTTTTAATATAAGTTTTTAGAGGTGTATAATAATAACAAGTAACTATAAAAACTTGACAACAATCACCTACAATGCGTACAAAAAGCAATTTTTTGGGCCTCCAGATATTTTACATTCTTTTGATTGGTATTACCATAGCAATTAGTACTACTTTATAAAAATTATCCTAGTTTAAGAAAAATTATTTTGCAATGGAATTTGAAGAAGTAAAGAGATCCCACCCATACTAAAAACTTAAAAGAAGCTCATCCAAAAATGCGACTAAAAAGAGCGTTCACGAAGCGGCCTAGTATTAAAAAAATTATAGAACGTGTTTTGAAATTAATACAATACCACGGAAAACATAGCCAGTACGAAATACAAGTGAAGTTTGCAAGGTTTGATTTCTTCAAGAATTAAACCATTGTCGTTAAATTAAATGTTTAAAATTTCAGCCTATTTTCAATTTATTATTTCTTGTAAGCCTGTAGGTTTAAATCGCTACAGATGTTGATGTTCATTTAAAATTTCAGCGCTGCAATCGGTTCAGCGATTCGGCTGATTTTTAACGTACACACACTCACCGAATAAATGTCGTTTGACTTGAATTGTAAGACTCAGTTTCTGCGCTCCTTTGTCTAATAATAACTAGGTACTAAAGGACATTTCCTGTGAAGTTTAACCCATCGGCGTTCTATATAAAATCTCGCCGCCTGGCCCCTGAATTCCATTTATTTTTTACGAAATGGGGTTGCGGAGCGCACCGCAGCAAAAAATTTACTGTTACAACAAAAATAACCCGATTTACTTGAAATCAAAACTTAAATGTAGCCTAAATAAATGTCTAGGGTGTATGATCTTTCCTTCGATTTTTCTTGGTGTCAAAATATCACACCCCTCATATTCGTCATATCCTTCAAAATATTGCAATAAGCTGCAGCCGCCATAGCGCGCGCGCCGCCATACCACCTACCAATGAAAACATAATCTTTCCTTCAAGCATAGACAGGCTAAAACTTGACCGAGTGACGAGCCAAACACATCGTTGGATGCAGCGAAGTGCGTAGAGTACATCGAGCGCGATCTCTTGGTGATTGGACGAACCATTCTCATACAACGACCGATAATGTAGCTCGCTGTTCCCTTGCTGTTCCAGCCCGTCGATCCGATGGCCAGGTATGTCGGCGCGCATTGTAAACGGCCCGTCGATTCGACCGGCGAAAACGCCGATGGGTTAATAACTTCCTAACACAAAACACATACAGAGACAAAAATCCACAAGCACAGAGTGATCTGTGTAGCTAGCTCAGATGGGAAAAACTCCCTTAAGTACTAAAGTTGAGTAACAGTTACGTAGATATATATAAAGTCTACCTCTGTCCTGGTTGGCTTCATTCACAGTGTCCTTAGTTTTGAGCAAATGTTGTAACTGAGCCTGTTTTCTGGCTCTCTCTCGACTGAGCATCCCCACTTGGAACCTAGCTAGTTCCACCTCTTGCCGTGCTCTCAGAAGCTCCTGCCTCTGGGGTGCTTTCGGACGGCTCTCGTTAAGAAGGCGTCGGAGAATGGTATTCTCATAAGATTTAGGCTTTAAGCTGCCAACAGATATTTTTTCTCGTAGATCCTGAGCTGCTAACATCTGTTTTTTAATAGCTTGTTGTTTTGTGTGAAGTCTAAAATAAAAACAAATGCAAAAAGTTGTTTCTTCATCCATAATTTGAAATTAAATTAAATTAGCTGCAGTCACCATTAGCATCCAAAAATTAATTTTCTACCCAGCGTCTCAAGAGCCCAATTGTGTTCCCATTCTTTCCTTACCAGTGGATTTTCCTCCAATCATAGTAACTTAGTAACATCATAGCAGTGGTGGCTTGACCTACACCCTGACCAGTGCCATGGCACCGGTACCTGCCAAGGGTAGGTGGGTGGGCCAGCGTAGCTCATGAACCCACCCACATAGTATTTTGACTTTAGAAAAAATATTGTTAGTATAAAAATGATGTGTTGTGCAAAAGCAGCATTGTGTTTTGTAAGCCCTGCACGGTCTTATCGTCCACGAGTCAATTCTACGACAAAAAG
Source organism: Sweltsa coloradensis (assembly GCA_024449915.1). Lineage (NCBI taxonomy): Eukaryota > Metazoa > Arthropoda > Insecta > Plecoptera > Chloroperlidae > Sweltsa > Sweltsa coloradensis. The sequence continues at coordinate 45,040 of JAMZAV010001063.1, forward strand.
ACACCGCACTATGAGACAGTGATATTTGCTTTCTTTCTTTATTTTGTTATCTAGTTTGCCAATGCAGCTGACTGAGTGATCAGCTGTATAAGGTGGCCTGATGGCGTATCGGGGGTTGCGTAGTTGCGCTGCGTCTGTCTTCTACCTCGTTCCCGGGCAAACGAATAAGTTTGCCTGTATGCTTCGTCATTACATACAAAATAAGCTAGAAATTTACTAAAATGGGCCACTTCACATTCATATTTTGAGTTCTTAGACCGCTGATAGTTGCAGTAAAACATCGTTTACAGAGTCCAAAAGCAGTTAAAACATGACGAAATAACTGTAGTATGGTGAAATTTGTTTCGCCTTCGGCGAAAAGGCCTCCGGCGGCTGGGGCTTTGCGGCTGCTGCCGCCGACAAAATCTTCTAATGGATTTGAAAGTTGGGGGAACTTTCAAAACGTTCCAACACGCCTGTAAATATCGATATTAATTCTGCGATTGATGCTTATGCAACAAAATCTTCATTGCTACGCAAATCACTTCTTTATACATAAATAATTTAGGTAAGTTATTAATTTTTAAACTCTTTATGTGATTAGTTGTTTTTCTTCAGCGAACAAGACAAATGCACTGAGAGTAACGAAATCTAACGAAAAAAATGGAACAACATTGAGAATCAAAGAGCGGAGTGCAACAACAATAGGGAATATTCCACTTCCGCCAAATACTGTACGAATAGATTTTTAGAAGAAGTATGCCGCCCCGATTACAAAGATGAACTGTGTTTTTCCGTGAAACAAGAACCCAGCGATTTATAGCCGTTTTAAAAGCAGCACTTTTTTAAAGCGGCAAAAACGACTGTGACGTCAGAACTGTGTTGATCCAACGCCGTCTGGATAAACATACATCCAGACCAAAGATGTTGGAATAGTATTATAGTAGGATCGAGATATACATCAAGACGGCGGTGTTTTAAACAAAGCAGCGCCTAGCGTTGCCTACAGTAATGTAAACAGATGGCGGACATTTTACATTTAACGCCTAGCCAGAAAACGAGAAAAGTTGACATTGCAATCAAAAAACAAAACTGAAACAGTCCTAGGTCTAGGCCTAGACGTAGAAAATTATTTATAATACAACAGTATAGGCCAATCGTTCCTGTAGGATATAGGCATTGGTATGTGAATACTAAAATTACTCACTTGACAAGCCCTAGGCTTAACTTGCCAACCCTAGGCCTGCACGTTCATGTTCTGACACACATCCCGCACAAAAACCTTACTTTGATGACTAATTAAAGTCTATTGTAGATAAAGAATACCATGATAGTCCTAGGCTATGCAAAAACTCAAGACAAAATGCTCGTTATTCTTTATCACAATGATCTCGCGAAATCTCCTGTCACACACGAAAAAAGAAAAACAAAAGACGGTGAAAATGTACATCCCTGTGGAGTTGTTTGTGTTGAGCAGATGGGCGAGCACCGCCGTCTGTATGTAAATATGTACAAATATACGTACATTTAGTTTCCAATTGGCCTTGACTCAACACAGTTATGACGTAGTACCGTCCAAAGATGGCGCACGCTCGTTTTTGGCGCGCAAACTGGGGGACCCATTTAATTCTTGTTTAAATTACACAAAAAACATTTTTTTTAAATAAAAAAAAGTGCAGTGACTATTAAGACATGAATAAGAATTAAAATAAAATATAAAATATTAAGTGGAATATTCCCTATTAGAAGAAATTACAAAGTTCTAAATATGGTGTGGGTATATTTGAAGTGCATTTTTATTAATTGGTGGAAAAAAAAGTTGGAAAAAGTAGGGTTTTTAATTGGATGAGCGAAGCGAAGACTTCAATTTCACTGACCCCCAAAAAATTTAGCTCGGGTTTTTTTTTGTTTGTTTTTCTGTCTGTTTGTTCGCTCTCTACCGGGAAAACGGCATATGCGATCTTGATGAAAATTGGAGGGGACCTTCGAAATCTTTGAACTTAGACCTGCCACGTTTTTGGGTACAATCGAAGAAATATTTCTCATGAATATCGTGCTTTTACAACTATTTTGATTTTGAGTGCAATATTTTCGTGACATTTGGGCCGATTTTGAACAAACGGGTGGCGCTACAATGTTCATATTTTACATGTGCATTAAGATAATAGTGATGTATTGCATTTTGAAAGAAAAAGTTGCAAAAGTTAGCCAGAATCCATAGAATAAAGGTTTTAATATGAGTTTTTTTAGATACATATTAACAATTAACAAGTAACAATAGAAACTTGACAACAATCACCTACAATGCGTTCAAAAAGCACATGCAAAAGTAAAGAGATCCCACGCGAACTAAAACTTACAAAAAAGCTCATCCATCAACACGACTAAAAAAAGCGTTTGCGAAGCTTCCTAGTGATAGAAAAACATTGATTAGCTTTCATTCTGCTGCTCAAACGCGCGCAGTTTGCCACCAAACATGACCTTAAAGTGCAAAGTTTTCCCCCCGTTTAATATTCGCCCCTCCTAAGTTGTTTTTTGCCACCGGGTGGTGCAGGCTTGTAGGAATAAGGGAATTCCCCCCCCCCACCCCACCCCACCTCACTTCAGAAGAGTAATGACCAACAATTTCAACAATTTCCCATTATTGTTGGACGTGATCGCGAACGTAATGAATGCATATTCAATGGTTGTAACATGGTCTATCTCGTCACTACTCCAATTCTTTTTTTATAGTTTTATTGTTTTTACTGTACAAAAAAGACATTAATTTAGTCTTGCATTTAACCCACTTATTTTTCCTAGAACGCACCAAACCCACTATAAAAACCTGGTTTTCAAAAATTTCGCCTGCGGCGCTGTAGTTGGGGGGCAGCCCCCCAAACCCCCCGTGCTTGATCCATTTATGCACCAGGGATGGTGGGTGGTTCGGAAAATATCTGGCACCGGTCATATTGGAACCTTCAAGCCGCCACTGTATCATAGGCAACTTGATTAAAAGTTATAGTAAACCAGCCAGAAAAAATTAACAAAAATTATGTTTAGCTAATATTATTACTAGGGAAACGCCAAAGTCGTTGTTAGACGAGTAAGTGAGCCATGTGTTGAGTACCCGGTAACATTCTCTTTCTTCCCCCTACCTAAGGCCTCCCAAGTCTCCCATAGGCTAGAGCGGCGCATTATGGCCTTACAGTTGACGCGCCTTTTGTACCAACTAAACTCAAAACTTTATTATTTATACATAGGCCTACCTATATAATTATCAAACTTAATGCAAATGTTCTCGGGTACTCAACACATGACTCGCTCACTCGTCCAACTACAACTTTGGTGTTTTCCTAGGCAAGTTGGCTAAGGCGCCCGAGGAATGAGGAAGACCTAGGTTCTAACTCCCGGTCGGGAAAGATTTTTTAATTTCGGGGTTGTATTTAAAAAATTATAAAACATGTTTTGAAATGCATACAATACTATGGAAAACAAAGACAGTACGAAATACGAGTCAAATTTGCAAGGTTTACTCTATCTCCCAGTGGAATTTGGGGGGACCTTGAGCGTGCAATATTTGATACACCTTGGTCACTGCATGCCTTCAGGACCTGAAAAAATGATTCAATAAAAATGACTTTCAAGAACAAAACCTTTAAATTTATTATTTCTTGTAGGTTTAAATCACAACTGATTTTGCTCATTTTGTTAGCAGTTCTCAGTTACCTGGTCACGGATGTCTGGCTAAAATTTCAGCTCATTCTGTTGGATTTTTCGGCCGTATGGGACCGAACAGACTTTTACAGGCATTTTACAAACAGACAAATTAATCACGACAAAGGCCCGTTCAACTTGCGTTGTAGACTATATTCGCTGAGCTCACTCGTCTAGTTATTATTATTATTATTATTTAATTATTAAGCTCCAGGGGTAGAATAGGTGGACCCAGAGCATTTCTCCTTTGCTCACCTGTAAAAGGTGATAAAAGAGGCATTCAGTGTGAACCCCTCAAATAACATCTTGAGGTGACTGGAGTTTGTGCTCTAAGCATCTACTGCCATGATTGCTTGGCATAATATGTCAGCCTTGGCAATGTTTTACATGATAATGACCTTGTGCTTTATGGTAATTTTTTGTATTTTAAATGGGCTTGATAGATATCATAGGCGTGAATAATCATCAAACTTTACACACAATCATGTATCCTCACAGGTATGATATAAATAGTAATGTGGGTTTACTGTTTGTTAATGAACTACATAAATATATGATACTAACAAATAACTACTTTGCCATAGATTACATAGCTGTGACACAACATACAATATGATACAAGAAATAGAGATAGATAGATAGACTAGGAAAACGCTAAAGTCCCGTCGCGTTGTTGAGCGAGCACCGGTACGTGCAACACGACCCGAGTACGACATTCCCATAATGTTACATACCAATAAGTCTTTAAGGTCTTGACCGATTTAGCTGAAAATTTGTAAAATAGGAGAGAATGGATAAAATCCACTGCCATCTAGAGGACCTTGACATCATTTCTTTGGGAAAACTATTTTAACCCTTGATTACTTGTAGGTGGAAGTGCATAGTGCATCTACGTAAATCAAATCTTTTAATACCTTAGCTTCATTTTCAAGACATTCACTCACAATAATTGCGCACAATAATTAATATACTCTGTTTCACATTCTCAGTTCTGTCAATGTATATACTCTGACTGTCTTCAATCAATTTAGTTTTTCTTTTAACTCTTGAGTATTTGCAACTATCTTACAACTTGGCTTATGACCTAGCATTCTCTTGGCTCTGACTGGACATGATTGGTCTCTCACAATGTTCTCATCTCATTCATCTAAAATTAAATGTAATTTTGTTATTATTGTATCTCAAATTTTCATACTCATTCATTTAGATTTAAACCTAGTGTATTGTAGTTTTATTGTATAGAAAGCAAGCTAAGCCATTCTGCCATGGAGCTAACTAGCTCTTTTTTAGCTTGCTTAATAAATATCTGTACTCTGCTAATATAGGTGTGTATATGTCATCTACCACGTTATGTGCTCTTGGTTTACCTGTGCTGTATATGGTGTGTTACATATATGTATGTGTATTTGTAAAGTTTGGAATTTGTTGAATAAATAATAATAATAATAATAATAATTCTCGTGCGACTTTTCGTTGCCATGGTAACGTTACTTTTTGTTAAAATGTAATTTCTATCTACACTACTTATCGGATCAAAATAAAATCAACATATTCATGACCGGACGGGCATTCTAAATGATTTGGCTACCTCAGATTTTGTCGCCGTTCAGTTTTTAAAAAAAAACTTTAGATTAACTTTAATGTAACTTTATAACTTTTTGAACGATTTTGCCACAAAACTAATGGCATTCAATCGGGAATGAAGCTTGCGGATGGTCAAAATTTCAACTCGATCCGAGCCTCCGTTCGACCGCAATCATGAGCCAAAAAAGCTGCGCGACTTTCCGTTGCCATGGTAACGGTACTTTGTTATAATGTAATTTCCATCTACACTACTTATCGGATCAAAATAAAATTAACATATTCGTGACCGGACGGACATTCTAAATGATTTGGCCACCTCAGATTTTGTCGCCGTTTAGTTTGAAAAAAAAAACTTTCGATTAACTTTAATGTAACTTTTTAACTTTTCGAACGATTTTGCCACAAAACTATACAGCAACCCGCATAGGTGGTATGTACATGTGTGCAAAATTTCAGGTCGATCAGAGAAACGGTGCGACCTGTACCAAAGCAGTAACAGAAAAAACAAACAAAAAACAAACAAAAAAAAAACAGACATTCGAGCCATAGCCTAAGAGTCAAGTGGAGACGCTCGCTCAATAATACCGGCAACCAGTTACAACACTTATGGAGAGCAGGAAAGAAAAATTATTGTACCTAAATACTTAAAAATACCTTACCAGACAGGGTAAAATCGTTAAAATCTATGAATGAGGTGAAGAGGAAAATAAAAGAATTGATTATAAAAAGGGAATGAATATTGTTTTCTACAAGTTGTTTTTGTTTTTGAAGCTATGTTATCTTTGGTAGAGAGGTTGTTCGTTAGTATCATCATGTTTATATTTGAGCGAGCGAAGCGAGCGTCTCCACTTGACTCTTATGGCTGGAATGTCTGTTTTTTTTTTTTCCTGTTACTGCTTCGATACAGGTCGCACCGTTTCTCTGGTCGACCTGAAATTTTGCACACATATACATACCACCTAGGCGGGTTGCTGTATAGTTTTTGAACAAAATCCGATAGTTGATTATAAAAAATAAAAAATAAAATAAAAAAATAAAAAAATAAAAATGTTCCGATCGTTATGAAATTTTGCAGTGTCAATAAGTACAACATTCTCTCCTATTTTACAAATTTTCAGCTAAATCGGTCAAGCTCAATAATACCGGCAACCAGTTACAACACTTATGGAGAGCAGGAAAGAAAAATTATTGTACCTAAATACTTAAATACCTTACCAGACAGTTTAAAATCGTTAAAATCTATGAATGAGGTGAAGAGGAAAATAAAAGAATTGATTGGATGAGCGTAGCGAGCGAAGCGAAAACTTCAATTTCACTGACCCCTCAAAAAATTTAGCTCCAATGTTTTTTTGTTTGTTTGTTTTTTTTTGTTTGTTTTTTGTCTGTTTGTTCGCACGATTCCGGGCAAACGGCATAAGCGATCTTGACCTTCGAAATCTCTGAACTTAGACGTGCCATGTTTTTGGGTACAATCGAAGAAATATTTCTCATGAATATCGCACTTTTACGATTTTTAGTGCGATATTTTCGTGACATTTGGGCCGATTCTGACCAAACGGGTGGGGCTACAAAGTTCATATTTTACATAGACATTAAGGTTATGGTGATGTAGTACCTTGTGAAAAAAAAAGTTGAAAAAGGTAACCAGAACCTATAAAATAAACGTACTTTTACGATTTTTTTCGATTTTTAGTGCGATATTTTCGTGACATTTGGGCCGATTCTGACCAAACGGGTCGGGCTACAACGTTCATATTTCACATAGACATTAAGGTTATGGTGATGTAGTACCTTTTGAAAGAAAAAGTTGAAAAAGTTAGTCGGAATCCATAGAATAAAGGTTTTGATATGAGTTTTTTTGAGGTTTATAAATTAAGAAGTAACATTAGAAACTCGACAACAATTGCCTACAATGCATTCACAAAGCACTTGCAAAGGAAAAGTGGGACCCCACGCAAACTAAAAACTTACAAAAACGCTCATCCATCAACGCGTCGGGACTTAAGCGTTTTCCTAGTTATAAAAAGGGAATGAATATTGTTTTCTACAAGTTGTTTTTGTTATTGAAGCTATGTTATCTTTGGTAGAGAGGTTGTTCGTTAGTATCATCATGTTTATATTTGAGCGAGCGAAGCGAGCGTCTCCACTTGACTCTTATGGCTCGAATGTCTGTTTTTTTTTTTTTTTTCTGTTACTGCTTCGATACAGGTCGCACCGTTTCTCTGATCGACCTGAAATTTTGCACACATGTACATACCACCTAGGCGGGTTGCTGTATAGTTTTTGAACAAAATCCGATAGTTGGTTATAAAAAATAAAATAAAAAAATAAAAATGTTCCGAGCGTTATGAAATTTTGCAGGGTCAATAAGTACAACATTCTCTCCTATTTTACAAATTTTCAGCTAAATCGGTCAAGACCTTAAGTAGTGTAGATAGAAATTACATTTTAACAAAAGTAACGTTACCATGGCAACGAAAAGTCTCACTATGCACTGCCACCTAGAAGTAATCAAAATACTATCGAGAAAGCAGTGTATTATTTGTTATGTTTTCCCAAAGAAATGATGTCAAGGTCCTCTAGATGGCGGTGGATTTTATCCATTCTCTCCTATTTTACAGATTTTTAGCTAAATCGGTCAAGACCTTAAAGACTTATTGGTATGTAACATTATGGGAATTTCGTACTCGGGTCGTGTTGCACGTACCGGTGCTCGCTCAACAACGCGACGGGACTTTAGCGTTTTCCTAGTAATATTGTATACTATTGTATTACTCTTAATTTTAGAATCTTTGTTATCTGATTTATAATTTATTGTATTGATGTGGTGGTACCACGACAAAATGAGAGTCGGAGATATGGTTTTCTAACTTTTGTTGTTCTTTGCAGACAAGCTAGGCCTACCTAGTTTTGCGGAGTCGGCTATTTTTGTACATTGTATTTTCTTCCAAATAAAGAGCAATTTAAAAAAAATACATTAAAGTGAAAAACCAAAAAATCGAAGACTTCAATTTTAATTACTCTACATCCGTATGACATCTGTGCAAAGTTTTGGATTTTGTTACCAGTTAGTTAAACACTTAAGCCTATTAAGAAAACACCTAAATATTGCATTTACTAGGGAAACGCCAAAGTCGTTGTTAAACGAGTGAGTGAGCGCCATGTGTATAGTACCCGGTATCATTCCTCATAATGGGCTAGATCCAGCCTTGGGTATATGGGTGGAAATGGGAGGAAATGGTATGTTCCCGGGTAGTCAACATTTGGCTCACTCACTCGTTTAACAACGACTGGCGTTTCTCTAGTTATTTAAATTGAACAATAACATTCAAAATGCGAATCGTGTTCAAAATGTATTAGCGTGAAACATTAACAAATTTCCAAGATAAAACAAAATCACCTAATTTTTATTTCCCTTAAAATAATATGTGGGTGTAAAAATATAAAAAAGTTCTAACTAACGGGTATCGAACCCCAACCCTCCGTGCGGTAGGCTAAATAAGCCATGCCAGCCAGGTAGATCTCATCCCGCTAGCTGCTACTAAACAAATGCTATCAATATTTTAAAAATTGCATTTTTATTTATTGTAGGCTTAAATCGCAATGGATATAGCTTATTTTTTTATTTTATTAACAGTTCTCAGTAAACTCGTACCGGATGTCTGATTAAAATTTCAGCGCAATCTGTTCAGCGATTTGGCTGATTTTCGACGTACAGACACACAAGCTACCAGGACACCAACTGTATTTCCAGTTTGGTTAAATGGCATTCTATTGTCGCAGTGTGACGAGCTCGACTTTCTTGGTCTCTGTATTGACAACAGCTTGGACTGGCAATCTCATACAGACAAATTAGCTAGTAGACTGAGCAGAGCTTGCTATGCAATTAGGGTCATTAGACAATGTATCTCACTTGAAGCAGCACTTTGTGTTTACCATGCCTACTTTGAATCGCTTATAAGATACGGCATATTACTATGGGGCTCTTCTTCTATTCGCAATTTTAATAAGATTTTTATCCTTCAAAAAAAAGCAATCAGAATTTTATGTCAAGTTAGCAATAGGCAATCATGTCGGCAGTATTTTTATCAACTAAATATCTTAACAGTTGCCAGCCTTTACATCCTGGAAGTCGCCTGCCACATCAAGTCTAACCTGGGGAGACTCAAAATTAACAGCAACATCCACAGCCATCACACCAGAAATCGTGAGAATGTACAAGTCCTGCCTCGCAGATTAGAGTTAACTCAAAAGAGTCCAGACTTCCTCGGCGCAAAGATTTTTAATATTCTTCCTAAACATATTACCGAAATTGAAAACTCACGCGATTTTAGGAATACTTTAAAAAACTTTTTAACCACAAGGGCTTTTTACAGCATTAATGACTTATTTGAACACTAACCTTGTGCCAGTCAGTTCTTCTCTTATCACCATTTTATTTTATTTTAAGCATGTTCATCTGTATCTGTGATAGCCATCTGTGTTAGCTCAAAAGCGAATTCGAATGTAATTTTAATTGTATTACCGTGTAAGCTAATGCTTTAACCAATAATTTGCTGACCATGTACCATGTATAAGTGTTATCACACATAATACCTATGTACAATAAAGAACTGAACTATGAACTAACTATGAACAAAATCACAGAATGAGGGCCGTTTGAGTTGAATGGAGACACTCAGTCGCTCCGCTCCCTCGTTTAAATACACATTTTAATGTGTATTGTGTACACCTATTGAAAATAAAATACCACATCAACTATATGGCATGGCTTACCTGAGAAGTGAGTTTATGTTGTAGCTTGGCTTCACATCTCCAACGTGAAGTTTAACCTTTGTAATTCTACTTTTCATTGGTGTGTCCTTAATACACTCAGCTGCTGTGAAATAACCTCCTTGCATGTGAAATACTATTGTGTTTAAGCCTAAGGTTGATGGGTCTGCACAGGGGGTTGGTCCCAAGTACACTAATCCACTAAAATACACTCCCCAAACTGTGATCACGTGATCTTGCTCGCCAGCACGATGTGACCATAAACGAACCACGACACCTAGAGATAACACACAAAACAAATTATGAAAGCAGTACACATAATTGTAGTCAGTCAGGGTTTAAACCACATTTCCAGCTAGTTTTCTTGATAGGCCTTCACCCCTATAGCAGTCCAACTGTAGATAATACTATTCAAACTCGATCACAGAACTAGGAATTCAGATAGCACAATATAATTGGATGAGCGAAGCGAAGACTTCAATTTCACTGACCCCCAAAAAATTTAGCTCGGGTTTTTTTTTTTTTGTCTGTTTGTTAACTCTCTACCAGGCAAACGGCATATCCGATCTTGATGAAAATTTGACAGGACCTTCGAAATCTCTGAACTTAGAGGTGTATTGTTTTTGGGTACAATCGAAGAAATATTTCTCATGAATATCGTACTTTTACGATTTTTTTCGATTTTTAGTGCGATATTTTCGTGACATTTGGGCCAATTCTGACCAAACGGGTGGGGCTACAACGTTCATATTATACATGAACATTAAGGTTATGGTGATGTAGTACCTTTTGAAAGAAAAAGTTGAAAAAGTTAGCCAGAATCCATAGAAATAAAGCTTTTAATATAAGTTTTTTGATTTTTTGTGCGATATTTTCGTGCCATTTGGGCCAATTCTGACCAAACGGGTAGGGCTACAACGTTCATATTATACATGGACATTAAGGTTATGGTGATGTAGTACCTTTTGAAAGAAAAAGTTGAAATAGTTAGCCAGAATCCATAGAAATAAAGCTACATGTTTCCCGCGTTTGTTTTTCTTCACACTCCATCTAAACCAATGTATTCCCAATTTAGAGTTTGAGTACTGAAAATAAATTACCATTAACTGCAGAATTGACTTTGTTCATAAAACTTAATATTTCTATCTCTGTCCATTTTGCATTTTCATTTTCCAGTTTTTCACTGGTGTAAAATGGTGCCGACATCGTTGTCAAGTGCAGTGTGTAGTAAAATGACGTTTTAACTTGCTCCCCATTTGATTTTACTGCTTTACGGTAGGTACCCACGCAATGCTGCGTAGTATGCTGCTCTCCCATAACATGGATGTACTTCTCATCAGCATTGATATTGTAAGCAATAATTTGCACTAAATTACGGAGTCGAAGCTGAAATAAAAAAATGAGAGTTAATTTAGTATGTAATATCAAATCATGCTTAGTAGAGCCTATGTCATGGATATGGAATGGAGGATTCTATATGTACCTAAACTCAGCCTAGTAGGCCAGGTATCTCAGTAAAGAGAAGTCAGGAACATCCAAGTTCTATTTATTACTGGTACCAAGTTAAGGTCAAGTATTTTCTTTGATTTGTGTGGGGGGGGGGGGGGAGGCATTGTATTATGCTATTTCATCCAATGAAAATTATCATTAGGTAACAATGTATCATCATGATTCATGGCCCTGCCGCCAGCTTGCTCTGTGACAGCTGTAAGCTTGCAAGTTACAACAGATGGATCAGCAATGTGCAGAGAAATTTTGACTTTTATGACTGTTGGCTGAGATTGAAAAAACAGTTTTTAAGCATAACGCAGAGGTTTAGTCTAGACTCTAGACCAGTGGTTCTCAACCAGTGGTCCGCGGAGCTTTTAAAGGTGGTCCGCGGTGGTAGAGGACAGATAACATTTTAATTTTTAATGCATGTTATACATTATAAATTTATATTAGGCCTATTACTGTAATTTCATACATTCTTAACATCCTGTTATTTTCATTTTCTCTTTGCGCATAACATGCAAAATTACAAACAAATTAATAATTTGTCTGCTTGTGTCTTGTGCTATTTTATTTATTATTATTAATATTATTATTGTTGTTATTATTATTGTAATTATTATCTGTACCTGTAAGTACTATTACTATGTGCTTTCGCCCGTTTTGTTTGGGTTTCTTTTACTGTATTTTAAATCTTTGACGATATCCATACATGTACTTTGTACCTGTCAACGGAAGTAAAATAAATACAAATACAAATACAAAACAACAAAACATTGAACATTGTCAACTTAGCATAGCTCATAAGTTCTGCTTTGTAATAGGTTTAATATACACATAGTATGGCACAGATGAAAAATTAAAACCCTCCTTGTGTTAAACCACACCACGTACACCTGAGCCTCCTCTATCAATCAGTATTTACTATATGGTGGTTTTATTTATTAAATAGTATTATTTTGTTTCAAATAAAGAAAACATTAATAATCAATTCATTACAGTTTTAACAAAGAAGATAATGCGTTTGTATTCCCATGTGTTAAGAGAAGAGAATCGTCACTAAAGGGAGGTGAAGGGGCACATAGTAATCAGTAATAAAGAAATTATATAATCTGCTGATGAAAAACTAAACAAAGTGCTAAAAGAAAATCAAATTCTGAATATATGTCAAATAACTTTTCATTTCCCGTGGGAACAGCAGGCACCAAATCTTCAAAGTATGATGTTTGCAGGTACAAACTTTTTTGCAATTATTCTTACTACGAAACCTGCAAAAATCATGAGGCATTAAGTTTGTAAAAGATGCATAAAAGATTCACAAAATAAATAGTTTCAATAAAAAACAAACCCGCACCTGTCTGCTCAAATAATAATTAATTTCTCACCTAATACAAGTCAGGCTGCAGATAAAGTTTCATATTTTCTTGTAAGGGTAGACTATGTATATAAAAAAAAAATAGTTTACAATATGGGGGCAAGCCGAGAGAATTTGAGATAAAACTGCTACAAAAAAATTAGTTTTATAGGCCCCTAACTACGACAATTAATGATAGTCTCTCGATGCCTTACCCTACTTTAACAAGAAAATAATTGTTCTCTCCATTATATGACGACCCCCCCCCCCCCCAATAACTGTAGGGCCTAAATTTGAATGTGGTGGTCTTTATGAGATTGTGAAGGTGGTCCGTGTGCAACAAAAGGTTGAGAAACCCTGCTCTAGACCACTCGGTAGCTCTATCGTTTGTCCTATCGGGTTGTGGTTTGCACAAAAATGTCAAGTAAGAATGTGTGATTGTCGCTATCAGAGCACATTTTCCGAAAATTGCTCACTTTTGTTATTAACTGACCGTAAATGTGCAACCAAATAGGTATGCCTAATTAGTAATTTCTATTTCACAAGCTTGCGTAGGGGTAAAATATTTGAAATGGTAAAATGTGGTCCGATAGCGACATGCGCTCATTCCTTAAGGTTTAAATCAAATTTTTTGGGTGAAAATTGGATGCTGAAAAGTGGTGCAGACTGTATGTGAAATTAGCTGGATTTGCCGATCAAGCAAAATTTTTATGCCCTAATGGATATTTAACATTGTACAAAAAGTTGTCCCGAGCTTTGTCTTAAGTAGTAGTTTAGATAATAATACATAAAAACTATTGTCAGTTAGATCATTGTTGCTCACTCTTGCAAGTCAATAGTCATAAACAATTTGCATTGCAGAGCAGGAATTTGCATATTAGGCCAACTATGCATTGTCCTACCTCCTACTCTAAAGGTCTCCCCCGTCTGGACCCGAGGTAGAATTGGCCCAGAGAATGGCTCTACTAATTGTAAAATTTGTAAAGGGGTGTAGGCCTATAAAACTCACCTAAACAAGAGGCGAGCCCTGGCATTTATCGTCAGGGACCCCTCCCTTTTACCTTGATGACCTCCCAACGACAACAACAATGGCAGCAATAACAATGACGACCACGACGTGAGAACCCCTCTTCCCCTACCCATGGCTGGTTCTGACCCGCATGGGAATTTCCTCCCTACATCCCCTAGACTAGAGTGGTGCATTATATGACCCAACGATTAATGCGCCCTTAATCCAAATAAACGGCCATTCCATAGTTGCGGGTGTGACACATTACACACTTACAATACCTGCCAAGTGTTTATAAATTACAAATTGAAACCCAAGACATTGTATGTACATTCATTGTTGGCATAAGATGTAGGCCTACAAATACACCAAATTTCAACTTTCTGTGACTTTTAGAAATCAGAAAATAAAAATTAAAACAGGTGTTGCGGGTGTGACACTTTTTGCCACTGTATTTACACTCTTACATGAACATGTGCAAAAGTCTGTGCATATAAGACCCCTTGGATGGGCAACTATTTTTTTCCTAAAGCATTATAGAACACCCTTAAAATAAAATATAAGGAATAGTGGCTCAAATAATTTAAAAGACGATTTATGATGGTTTGAAGATGTTGCGGGTGTGACAAGGAAATGTTGCAGGTGTGACGTAGTGCACAAATATAACATTAAATACGAGTTTTTGTATGTAGATTATAATTTGGTTGCCATTTTTCTTACATATACTTCATGAATACTCAATACTAAAATGTAAGTTAACAAATATGCATGCTAAATATGATATTTTAAAAAAGTAGCCTATTATAAAATTAAGTGTTGCATTGTAATTTTTGTAATGAAATATGGGTCCTCGTCACTGATTATTTTTTGTTTTAACTTTGAAGTAGGGGCTAATAGCATAAAAAGAGGACTTACTAATTATGTCTTATCATTTATAATTAATGCAGCTTTATCATTATTCATGCATGCCTAACACTGACGAACTTAATTGCCCACGATTGTTGTGAAGTATTGGAGGAGCTATCTTCTTCTTGATAATGTCTTTGTTCTCGCATGACGTACTCACAATATCGGGCCATACCCAAAGTTGCCACTAGGATGCATGCATATACTTAAGCCTAAGGGTTACTTCACTGGTTTCATCATCAAATCTACGATTTCAGCATAATACTGCTTGTCGGTATTTTTTCCCCATTTACCGCAAGTGAAACGAGGACTAAATCACTGACGTTAATATCTAGGGCAGGATTGTTGACGGAAGCGCAGACATCCGAAAAAATAAACACTTTTGTTAACTTAGGAAACTCGACTTTTAGTTCAGCAAAAATCTTTTTGAGGAATGCCCACACTGCATGTTTGTTATGTGTCAAAGTCATCACTTTCAACCGCGAAGGACCTCTTAACGTCATCTTTTAATCAAGCGCAGGCTGTAAAAACAGTAATTTGATCATGACTCCAATGAGCGCTCTGAATCTCGTCTTGAATGATTGCCGAAACATTTTCAGCAAAGTCGACTTGAAGTACAAATTCGTTTTCCGGCACCTACCTAATCTCTCTTTTGCATTTTCAAAATACGTTGACTGCGTGCATTATATGTGTATAGGTAGGCCTAATGGGCAATTTTTTTTACCTATTTGCCTGTAGCCCTGGCATTATCATGCAATTCAATAATCATGTTCACACCCGCAACATAACTGTGTGTCACACCCGCAACACAATTTCAACCACTTGTAGTTAGTGCATCTCAGTTTCCTCTGTTGGATATGATAAGTCAGCGGTTTTCAAAGTCTGGGTCGCGTCCCAAACTTGGGACAGCGAGGATTTGCTTTTGGGACACCAAGAAAATTGGGTAATGGAAGAGTAGTAGGCCTAGTCAATAAATAAAATAAAAAATTGTTTTCACAAAATTAATAAGTAAATTTGTAAATAAAGTGTGACTTCCTGCATTGTCCCGTTATAAGCACAACTCATGTTGTGATCTTTTGACTGTGATCTTTTGAAGTCGAAATGAGTCATTCTTTGAAGATATGTATGAAGGATGCACATGTGGAAAATGACACTCCACCATGAAAATCTCAGAACTACAACGCCACCTTATACTGGAGGTTCGTTGTGTGACTGCTAATAATAATATGTCCTTGCTGCTTTGGTCCATATTGTCGCCCCCAATTACAAGGGTGGCAGTAGAATACCATTTGGTTCGTCAGGTCTAGGTTTTCAGTTGCTCAGTAGCCTCCGTACAGAGACCATTCAACGCAATGAAAAGCTGTCTGTAGTAGGCAATATTTTACCGGGTTGAGATATTTTTGTAGGTGTGGTTAGTGGAAACTTTTATTAAGCAGTGGCATTGTGTACCGTGGCCTTATAGGTCCAAAGCCTGAACAAAAATTGAGCTTAAATGTTAAAGTGACAGTAATAACGGTCCTGACGTTGGGGGGGGGGGGGGGGGGGGATTATACCGAAGGAGTGTTGGGACGCGGCGATTTGATTGATTAAGAATTGGGACTTGGGGTTGAGAAAGTTTGAAGACCGCTGGGGATAAGTCATATAACCCAACCTTAAAATAAAGTACTCACCAACTTTTGTTAGCCATAATCTTAACACTATCATACTAGTTTATTGTAGTTTTGTGTTGCGGGTGTGACATGTATTCATAACATCTTTAATGATACAAAATGGAAGGAAAACTTACTGCGTGGTTAGAGTTTTCCTAACTAAAATACTTCACAACATCATTAAGTGTTGATATAAAAAAGAAAGAACTTCACACAGCTGACCTAAAAGAAATTGGAGGGCTAACAATTTAGGGGATGTGGCACTAAAATAAAAACAATAACCTTACACCAACTTTGAAGCACTGTAAAACACATAATTGACTACCCACAAAGAAAGCAAAGACATTTTGAAATTCAGTGGAGTTTTGACTTTAATTTTTGACCCATCAATACACTATTGGGTAAAATATTTTTCACTTGTCAGGCTCACTTGCTATGGAATGGCCGTAAACTAAAAAACTATACATAGGTACCTATCTACCTAGGCCTACCTGTTGTGACAATAAAGGGATCCATTCCTTCCATCGTAACGAAGTATGATGCCGGGTAACTTCCTGCGACTGGCACAGCATAATCAGGCGATCAGTTGCCCTTAACCTCAGAATACAACAGTTCATTTTTTATCAACATGTGGAGTAGATTCTACACACCTGCAACAGTTACCAACCAATTAGGTAGCCAATAATTCAAAGTCAACTACGTAAACTTGCAAATGAGAGACGCAAAGAAGACGCGAAATAGGCCTACCAGACGAAAACCGTTTATTAAGTTATTAACAGTGATTGAACTGACAAATTGGTATTAGGTATTGATTGTAGAATGTAGGTAGTGGTTTTTCCCAAACTTGTGTAACATGTGAAGTTACTTCCAATAATAATTAACATTGAGTGACACTTTTTGATGAGTGAAAGAAAGTTTTCCATGAAATATCCAAAAATACTGTGCTAAACTGTGGAAGAAGCCACGAATAGTGCAGGTTCTACCTGTTTGTGCTGTTTTAAAGCATCCAAAAATTGTATTAACAATCTTCAGGTACAAAGTTAAAAAGTTATTAACATAGGCTACAGATCACATTTTCAAACTATCGTAAAAATTAACACTGCTTGAACAGCTCACTCACACAGCACACTCACACACTCAGCCTAAAATTTTAAAATATCAGGGCCTGGGCGTACTATCTCGTAGGCTACTTTTGTAGGCCTACTATATGAAATTAAAACTTATGTTACCTATGATAGAACAAGATCACACACTTAAAAACAATTAACCAAGGTCACTTACGAAAAAAACCAATTTGTGTAAGTGACCTTGGTGACCCTTCTATTTTGTTCCGGGTCAATAAGCTGTCCGTTATCGTTTACGTTAGGGCCTAAGATGTAATTAATTTTACAATTATCCTACTTATGGCTCCAACTAGCAATCACTTTCAAATTTTTTATAAAATTGGCTTCTGGAAGACAAAAAAGGTTACCAACCCGGCAACCCCCTGCTCTAGACCTAGCCTAGTCACATTTGGTCTGGCTAGTGACGTAACTGCCGCCCGGGCATGGCCATGCTTTAGTATAGGCCCTAGCTAGTAGGCCAGGTAGTATGGTGGAACTTCTTTGGTTCATGGGCCCAAATACAACTAGGCCCAATTGTGAAAAAACCTACAAAACCTTGTTTCTATTTTAAATATAGGGACCTATAGGCCTTTCAAATAAAACCAAAAATAGCAACGTTCAAGATTTTGTAGGCAAGGTATAATAATAGTTTTACGCAATACTGGTAAAAAAAACATTCCATATGAAATCAACCAAAATATGATTTATTTTTTTTCTGACCATTTCTGATTTTACTGAAATTTGGTACACAGGAAGATACTATATTTCAAATAGAAACTGTGATTTTTTAAAGATTTTTGTGATAAGTCGTTTCTGATATATGGGGTCACCAATATTTGATCCCGGGTGACCTCGTTTGCGTATCGCGCCACGATTTTCTCAATAAACTCTTCCCTAATTATGCTACAGACCTCAATGAGAGCTCATTTTAAAGCTCTTGAAAAGTTGTATCCAGAAAATATCATACACATACACTTTAATGGTAACATCTGGATTTGTATGTTCTTACATCTGTTGAAAGGTCAAAGGTCAATAGCTAAATACTCCATCTTGGATTGTGTTGAAATTTTATATTATTTAAGTAAATACATGTGTGAACAATTCCTGAAAATTTCAGCCTGTTATATTAAGGAGTTCTTTAGTTATAAATCTAGGTGCCCGTTAGGGCACCGCAGCCAAAGCCGCGGTGCGCTACACACTCAAGCACCTTATACACCAAGCGAGAGTTGGGGTGATTTCGAGGTGTTACCCAGCGTCATGTAACGTGATGTGAACTTGAAAACTATCACAATCGAGGGATTTAGGTACCTGACAACACATGCCAAATTTTATTGGGGTACGATTATTCCTTCTTGGTGAAAAAATGTCTTCAAACATGCTCAAAATCACTTTAAGGATGTTAGCTACTGCTAGCTACTGCTACTGCTAACATCTAATACGTCGGCCCGCGATTCTGACCAGACGGGTGGGACTACAATGTTCATATTTTACATGGACATTAAGGTTATAGAAATATAGTCTCTTTTGAAAAAAAAGTTGAAAAAGTTTGTTGGAAGGCTTCCAAATAAAGGTTTTAAAATAAGCCTTAAACACTTGGCATACAATCAACAAGTAACCATAGTTACTTGACACTTGTTGACGGTATAAGCAGAGTTAGGCGGGAAAGTGCGATACGTTAACAAATGGCGGACATTTAAAATTTTTCTTCTTTGTGTGGAACGAGAAAAGGTGTCATTATACTCTCATAAAACAAATCAGAAACCGTCCCTGGCCTAGGCCCAGTGTAGAAAATTATTTATAATACAACAGTGTAGGTCTAAAGTTCCATTAGGGTATAGGACTAGATAAATAAATACTTACACTACATGTTTTTACAAGCCCTAGGCCTTTCTTAGCCAACCCTAGGCCAGCACAACCTTGTTTTGACACTTCCCGCACAAATAACTAGTTTTGATTACTACAAGCCTAATGCAGATAACAATGGTATGATAGTCCTAGGGCACCTAGGCTATTCCAAAATTTACGGCAATAATAAGCTTTTTCTTTACTTTTAATAAACTCACGCAATCTCCTGTCACTTTTAATAAAAATGTAAAACAAAAGATGGTTAAAATTTTCAATATTCTTCTGATTATCTGATGATTTACATGGCTTTGGGTCAAGGCCGTCTAGATATATCGCTTCCCTCGTGTGGGTGCAGTGAAATAGGTGTAAAATTACATTAGTTGTGCGTTTGTTGTTACATGGGAAAGTTTTAATAGGATGTGAGTTGCCTAGACTTAACCAGTCCTTATACCGTCGTTATACCATGGTTATACCACCTATACCCAGGATGTACATGAATCCGGGCCTAGATATTTTACATCCTATTGTTATTGCTAATACCATAAAAATTAAATCAACTTTGATAAAAATATTATATTTTAACAAATAATTTTGTAATGGAACTTGAAAAGTAATAAGATCACACACATAACAAAAACTTGTAGAAATACAGCCAAACCTTACACACTCAAAGGAATGAGATCTAAAAAAAGGGCCAAGCTCATCTACCCTTCCCCATTTGCGCATTCTTAATTCATAAAAGTACAGTGTCCCATAACAGCATCCTCGAAAAGCTTGGCAAAATAAATTTGCATGTTTACGTTTAAATTAATTACAAAAAAAGAACTTGGATAAACTACTACGTTAAATTAATAATCGCAAATTCTATTTTGCCAAGCTTTTCGAGGATGCTGTTATGGGACACTGTACGTTTATGAATTAAGAATGCGCAAATGTGGAAGGGTAGATGAGCTTGGCCCTTTTTTTAGATCTCATTCCTTTTGAGTGTGTAAGGTTTGGCTGTATTTCTACAAGTTTTTGTTATGTGTTATTCTTTCTATGATATGTAAGTAATAGCCACGTTGTAGTGTCACTATTCACATTTCACAGCACATTTTGTCCTGTGTTTTAAACCCCCTTGGTTTGTTCTGAAAAGGCAAATTGTTCAATATTGTTTGGTTGTGCCTCTAATGTAAGTCTTGATTAATGATTGCTTATGAGTCAGGTGTTCATTTCAATTTCAACAATTCATATACTCCTTCAAAATTCCTCAAAAGATTACATGTCAATTAAGGAAGGCAAATGCCGTGTTCAACATCAGAAGAGACTTGTCTTAACTAATTTAAAAGAAACATACAGAGCATTTAAAGGAAAGCATCCAAACTTAAAGGTAGGGTTTTCTAAATGTGCAGAGGTGCGACCAAACACTGTGTTCTGCCAGGTGCTTCAGGAACGCACTCGGTTTGCGTGTGCACTATCCATCAAAATGTTAAATTGATGATAATTGGTTCAAAATTAGCAACACTTTCTCAAGATTCCCAGTTTCAAACATACCATCATTTCTGTCAGGCATGATGTGTCAATCCCCTCAGCAGACTGATTGCCACTTAGGATTATGCCAATATTGCCCAGGCACAACAAAGTTGAGGGATGATTTGGAGAAGTTGTTTGATGAAAACATAATTGATGAAGTGTCTTACAAACGATGGCAGACAACCGATCGCTGCAATCTCGATACGGTTCAAAAAACAACGAGAGACTTCATCGATTTATTCCTTGATAAACTTGAACTTTTACGAAATCACGATTTTATTGCCAAACAGCAGGCTACTTTTCTTCAGCAAATAAAATCTACACTCCAGCCCGGTGAAATAATTGTATCAGGTGACTTTGCAGAAAATTATAGCTTTGTTGTTCAAGATACGGCACAGGGCTTCCACTTGACTAATAGCCAGGCCACGCTTCACCCATTTGTATGTTATTATGTGCATCCAGGGGTCGAAATTAACTTTTTTTGCCACTAGCCCTTCGGGCTAATAGCAACAATAGTCCTCTAGCCCGAGAGCATATTTACTAGCCCGCAATCAAACAGGTTAAATTGATGTAAAACGAGCATACGTAAATGTTTGAAAAACTCAATATTCGCCGGGTTTGACGTGTGGGTGTGGGAGACTAGTGAGTGACCGAAAACGAATTTTCACCATAAAAATTATTAATTTTTAGCCTAAATTAAGCAATTTTTATTTTGTTTACATATTTAGAACGAATTTTCATACTAGGTAGCGAACTACTATTGGAAACTCGTAAGGTTATCGTTGGCAATTGGGAACACTGGAAAAGTACTCGCCTGTCGGGCTAGTGAAATGAGATTTTACAAGCCCGAGCAAAGTTTCAGTAGCCTCGGGCGAGCGGACGAGCGTTAATTTCGACCCCTGTGTGCATCAGTCAAAACTGGAGTATACCCGTTATGTATTTATATCAGATTCACTTGTTCACGACACTGTTGCAGTTTACACCTTTCAAAAACTACTTATTCCTCTTCTACAGCAAAAAATTGAACATTTAACCAAATTATTTTATTTCTCTGATGGAGCAGCATCTCAGTATAAAAACAAGAAAAATTTTGCTAATCTGTGTCATCACGAACTTGATTTTGGTATTCAAGCTGAATGGCATTTCATTGCCACATCAACGGCAAGGGACCGTGTGATGGAGTTGGTCGGTCGGTAAAGAGGCTAGCAGCTAGAGCAAGTCTCCAACGACCGAGTGAGGACCAAAAACCTAATGACTGCTCACGACTTATTCCTATGGGCAAGAGACAATCTTAAAAGCAGTGTTTTCAAGTTTTGTACCAACTGAAGATATTGAGGTCAATAGGCAAATATTAAATAATCGTTTCAACCTACTCCCAACGTATTACCGGGACTCGCAGTTTCCATGCATTTATCCCAACTTCAACACACACTTTGATGGTGAAACAGTCTTCCACTTCAGATTCAAGCAAAGAGGTGGTAGTAACACCTTATAAGAAGGTATCTTTCAAAGAGATGAATGATTTTTGTAACGGTACAGTAAGAAGGCCAGTGGTGGCTTGGATTTGTATTGAAGAAAATGAAGACTTTGAATGAACTAACAATCGATTCCTGTCTCCACATGGGCCATCACCTTCCTTCACATATCCAGAACGGATGACGAATTAGTTGTGTCTCTTGAAGATGTTCTTTCAACTGCTTCCGTTGAACTAGGTGGAAATGGAGCAAGAACGTACAAGATGAAAAAGGAAGACGGCAATAGAGCGACAAGACTTCTTGAGGCAAGATTGAAGAAGTAAGGTAAATTAATTACTTAAATTGAACCAAACAATATTGATAACATTTTGCCTTGGCCCTTTTCAGAACAACCAAGGGGGTTTAAAACAAAAGGACAAAATGTGTTTTTGAAATGTGAAATGTGACACCACAATGTGGCTTTTACTTACATATCATAGAAAGAATAATTTATAACTAAAGAACTCCTTAATATAACAGGCTGAAATTTTCAGGAATTGTTCACACATGTATTTACTTAAATAATATAAAATTTCAACACAATCCAAGATGGAGTATTTTAGCTATTGACCTTTGACCTTCAACAGATGTAACAACATACAACTCCAGATGTTACCATTAAAGTGTATGTGTATGATATTTTCTGGATACAACTTTTCAAGAGCTTTAAAATGAGCTCTCATTGAGGTCTGTAGCATAATTAGGGAAGAATTTATTGAGAAAATCGTGGCGCGATACGCAAACGAGGTCACCCGGGGTCAAATATTGGTGACCCCATATATCAGAAACGACTTATCACAAAAAACTAAAAAAAATCACAGTTTCTATTTGAAATAGTATCTGCCTGTGTACCAAATTTCAAGAAAATCAGAGAAAGTCATGAAAAAAAGACTTGGTTGATTTGACATGGAATTACTCATGAAAAAACAAGTTGTTGTTTTTGGGGCCCATGATCCGAAGAAGTTCCGTAGAGAACACAACAACTCGTTTTTGATGTGAAAAACACTACAAAACCTCGAACGTTTCTATTTTAAATATAGGCCTAAAGGACCTTCAGCCAAAAAGGAGTTTTGCCAAAAATAGCAACCTTAAAGGTTTTGTAGGCCTAGGTAAAATAATAGTTTTACGCGATACTAAAAAGCATGAAAAACCATGTTGTTTTTTGGGGCCTATGAACCAAAGAACATAACATAACATTTCTTAATGGTTGCAAATGGGCCCTTCCGCCCGGTGGCAACAACTCACTCCCCCCAAACCTAATTTCTGCCCTCCCCTAAAAATGATCTAAATTCCCTCAAAGACCCACTAGCTACAACATCCCCCGGCAAGTCATTCCATTTCCTAACAGTCCTTTCCAAGAAACCATACCGACCCAGATCCGTTCTTACTACCTACTTGACGCTGGAACTTCCATGAATGATAGAATAGAATAGGTCTTTTATTGGCAAAGTTAAGCTCATCGCTTTTTTTCAACTTAACCATACACTGCAAGTAACAGATTCGAATAAAAAGGTATGAGTTTACAAATAGGAATAAGTATAGTATCTAGGATAGCCTATAGTAAGTTTACCAGTACATGTACAACAAAAGATAATTTTACATAAATACCATCTTGCAGTGACAGTTGCAGACAGGTTATATACTACCATCTACATATCATCGTACATATCACATATTAATACATATCAATATGAGGATCATATCATTTACAAGTTACAACTAATACTAAAAAATTAATATAGGTAAGTTAGGCCTAGCATATAAAATATGTCATAATAACTTGCTAAAATCTAGAGTTTTGTATAGTTAGGCTAGTTAGGTAACTAAAACTTAACACTTTGCATGTTAATTAACATTTTATAGGCTTTCTTTTGACATTGAGAGCAGGTAGGGGAGGGGGGGGGATATGTCCATTTAGTAAGATTTGTATATGGCGACGTTAAAAGTTTTGTAGGTCTACTTTAGATTTAAAATAGCGACGTTGAAGGTATTGTAGGTAGGCCTACACATAAAAAAACTGTCCATACCAACCAAAAGAGTACCGCCTAGGCTAGGCCTAGCCTTAGGCCTACCCTTGTTCCGCCTAGGCCTAGCCCTATAGGGCCTAGTAGGCTAGGCCTAGGCCTAGGCCTAGTAGGCTAGGCCTAGGCCTACTTTATAATACTATAGGCCTATGCTACTTTTTTAGGCCCTAAACTATTCAACCTCCTTCCTAATCACGTTAAATCAATAACAAGAATAAGCAGCTTTAAAATGGAAACAAACACATGGCTCTCCGAAAACGACACTGACTACCTTGTAAATTTAATCGTTAGCCCTAATTAACCAAATAAAATAATAAAATCTAATCATCATAAAGAGACACTAGGCCTATCTCTAATTTAATTACCAATTTAATTTAATTACTCCTGTTTACAAGCTTACCAATAAAAATGTCGATAGTAAAATGAGAAATAAAACTGTATGTCTCAGGAAATCTTATCAATAAATGAAAGTCCATTTAGTTTTAAAGTAAACTTCCTGCATTGTCCCGTTATAAGCACAACTCCTGTTGTGATCTTTTGACTGTGATCTTTTGAAGTCGAAATGAGTCATTCTTTGAAGATATGTATGAAGGATGCACATGTGGAAAATGACACTCCACCATGAAAATCTCAGAACTACAACGCCACCTTATACTGGAGGTTCGTTGTGTGACTGCTAATAATAATATGTCCTTGCTGCTTTGGTCCATATTGTCGCCCCCAATTACAAGGGTGGCAGTAGAATAACCATTTGGTTCGTCAGGTCTAGGTTTTCAGTTGCTCAGTAGCCTCCGTACAGAGACCATTCAACGCAATGAAAAGCTGTCTGTAGTAGGCAATATTTTACCGGGTTGAGATATTTTTGTAGGTGTGGTTAGTGGAAACTTTTATTAAGCAGTGGCATTGTGTACCGTGGCCTTATAGGCCCAAAGCCTGAACAAAAATTGAGCTTAAATGTTAAAGTGACAGTAATAACGGTCCTGACGATTGGGGGGGGGGGGGGGGGGGGATTATACCGAAGGAGTGTTGGGAGTTGGGACGCGGCGATTTGATTGATTAAGAATTGGGACTTGGGTGAGAAAGTTTGAAGACCGCTGTGATAAGTCATATAACCCAACCTTAAAATAAAGTACTCACCAACTTTTGTTAGCCATAATCTTAACACTATCATAGTTTATTGTAGTTTTGTGTTGCGGGTGTGACATGTATTCATAACATCTTTAATGATACAAAATTTAAGTAAAACTTACTTTGTGTTGAGTTTTTCCAACTAAAATACTTCACAACATCATTAAGTGTTGATATAAAAAAGAAAGAACTTCACACAGCTGACCTAAAAGAAATTGGAGGGCTAACAATTTAGGGGATGTGGCACTAAAATAAAAACAATAACCTTACACCAACTTTGAAGCACTGTAAAACACATAATTGACTACCCACAAAGAAAGCAAAGACATTTTGAAATTCAGTGGAGTTTTGACTTTAATTTTTGACCCATCAATACACTATTGGGTAAAAATTATTTTTCACTTGTCAGGCTCACTTTGCTATGGAATGGCCGTAAACTAAAAAACTATACATAGGTACCTATCTACCTAGGCCTACCTGTTGTGACAATAAAGGGATCCATTCCTTCCATCGTAACGAAGTATGATGCCGGGTAACTTCCTGCGACTGGCACAGCATAATCAGGCGATCAGTTGCCCTTTACCTCAGAATACAACAGTTCATTCTTTATCAACATGTGGAGTAGATTCTACACACCTGCAACAGTTACCAACCAATTAGGTAGCCTATAATTCAAAGTCAACTACGTAAACTTGCAAATGAGCGACGCAAAGAAACGCGAAATAGGCCTACCAGACGAAAACCGTTTATTAAGTTATTAACAGTGATTGAACTGACAAATTTGGTATTAGGTATTGATTGTAGAATGTAGGTAGTGGTTTTCCACTTTGTGTAACATGTGAAGTTTACTTCCAATAATAATTAACATTGAGTGACACTTTTTGATGAGTGAAAGAACAGTTTTCCCATGAAATATCCAAAAATACTGTGCTAAACTGTGGAAGAAGCCACGAATAGTGCAGGTTCTACCTGTTTGTGCTGTTTTAAAGCATCCAAAAATTGTATTAACAATCTTCAGGTACAAAGTTAAAAAGTTATTAACATAGGCTACAGATCACATTTTTAAACTATCGTAAAAATTAACACTGCTTGAACAGCTCACTCACACAGCACACTCACACACTCAGCCTAAAATTTTAAAAATATTAGGCGTACTATCTCGTAGGCTACTTTTTTGTAGGCCTACTATATGAAATTAAAACTTATGTTACCTATGATAGAACAAGATCACACACTTAAAAACAATTAACCAAGGTCACTTACACAAAAACAATTTGTGTAAGTGACCTTGGTGACCCTTCTATTTTGTTCCGGGTCAATAAGCTGTCCGTTATCGTTTACGTTAGGGCCTAAGATGTAATTACCTATTTTACAATTATCCTACTTATGGCTCCAACTAGCAATCACTTTCAAATTTTTTATAAAATTGGCTTCTGGAAGACAAAAAAGGTTACCAACCCGGCAACCCTTGCTCTAGACCTAGCCTAGTCACATTTGGTCATGGCTAGTGACGTAACTGCCGCCCGGGCATGGCCATGGCTTTAGTATAGGCCCTAGCTAGTAGGCCAGGTAGTATGGTGGAACTTCTTCGGTTCATGGGCCCAAAATACAACTAGGCCCAATTGTGAAAAAACCTACAAAACCTTGTTTCTATTTTAAATATAGGGACCTATAGGCCTTTCAAATAAAACCAAAAATAGCAACGTTCAAGATTTTGTAGGCAAGGTATAATAATAGTTTTACGCAATACTGGTAAAAAAAACATTCCATATGAAATCAACCAAAATATGATTATTTTTTTTTCTGACCATTTCTGATTTTACTGAAATTTGGTACACAGGAAGATACTATTTCAAATAGAAACTGTGATTTTTTAAAGATTTTTGTGATAAATCGTTTCTGATATATGGGGTCACCAATATTTGATCCCGGGTGACCTCGTTTGCGTATCGCGCCACGATTTTCTCAATAAACTCTTCCCTAATTATGCTACAGACCTCAATGAGAGCTCATTTTAAAGCTCTTGAAAAGTTGTATCCAGAAAATATCATACACATACACTTTAATGGTAACATCTGGATTTGTATGTTCTTACATCTGTTGAAGGTCAAAGGTCAATAGCTAAATACTCCATCTTGGATTGTGTTGAAATTTTATATTATTTAAGTAAATACATGTGTGAACAATTCCTGAAAATTTCAGCCTGTTATATTAAGGAGTTCTTTAGTTATAAATCTAGGTGCCCGTTAGGGCGCCGCAGCCAAGCCGCGGTGCGCTACACACTCAAGCACCTTATACACCAAGCAGAGTTGGGGTGATTTCGAGGTGTTACCCAGCCGTCATGTAACGTGATGTGAACTTGAAAACTATCACAATCGAGGGGATTTAGGTACCTGACAACACATGCCAAATTTTATTGGGGTACGATTATTCCTTCTTGGTGAAAAAATGTCTTCAAACATGCTCAAAATCACTTTAAGGATGTTAGCTACTGCTAGCTACTGCTACTGCTAACATCTAATACGTCGGCCCGCGATTCTGACCAGACGGGTGGGACTACAATGTTCATATTTTACATGGACATTAAGGTTATAGAAATATAGTCTCTTTTGAAAAAAAAGTTGAAAAAGTTTGTTGGAAGGCTTCCAAATAAAGGTTTTAAAATAAGCCTTAAACACTTGGCATACAATCAACAAGTAACCATAGTTACTTGACACTTGTTGACGGTATAAGCAGAGTTAGGCGGGAAAGTGCGATACGTAAACAAATGGCGGACATTTAAAATTTTTCTTCTTTGTGTGGAACGAGAAAAGGTGTCATTATACTCTCATAAAACAAATCAGAAACCGTCCCTGGCCTAGGCCCAGATGTAGAAAATTATTTATAATACAACAGTGTAGGTCTAAAGTTCCATTAGGCTATAGGACTAGATAAATAAATACTTACACTACATGTTTGACAAGCCCTAGGCCTTTCTTAGCCAACCCTAGGCCAGCACAACCTTGTTTTGACACTTCCCGCACAAATAACTAGTTTTGATTACTACAAGCCTAATGCAGATAAACAATGGTATGATAGTCCTAGGGCACCTAGGCTATTCCAAAATTTACAGCAATAATAAGCTTTTTCTTTACTTTTAATAAACTCACGCAATCTCCTGTCACTTTTAATAAAAATGTAAAACAAAAGATGGTTAAAATTTTCAATATTCTTCTGATTATCTGATGATTTACATGGCTGTGGGTCAAGGCCGTCTAGATATATCGCTTCCCTCGTGTGGGTGCAGTGAAATAGGTGTAAAATTACATTAGTTGTGCGTTTGTTGTTACATGGGAAAGTTTTAATAGGATGTGAGTTGCCTAGACTTAACCAGTCCTTATACCGTCGTTATACCATGGTTATACCACCTATACCCAGGATGTACATGAATCCGGGCCTAGATATTTTACATCCTATTGTTATTGCTAATACCATAAAAATTAAATCAACTTTGATAAAAATATTATATTTTAACAAATAATTTTGTAATGGAACTTGAAAAAGTAATAAGATCACACACATAACAAAAACTTGTAGAAATACAGCCAAACCTTACACACTCAAAGGAATGAGATCTAAAAAAAGGGCCAAGCTCATCTACCCTTCACATTTGCGCATTCTTAATTCATAAACGTACAGTGTCCCATAACAGCATCCTCGAAAAGCTTGGCAAAATAGAATTTGCATGTTTACGTTTAAATTAATTACAAAAAAAGAACTTGGATAAACTACTACGTTAAATTAATAATCGCAAATTCTATTTTGCCAAGCTTTTCGAGGATGCTGTTATGGGACACTGTACGTTTATGAATTAAGAATGCGCAAATGTGGAAGGGTAGATGAGCTTGGCCCTTTTTTTAGATCTCATTCCTTTTGAGTGTGTAAGGTTTGGCTGTATTTCTACAAGTTTTTGTTATGTGTTATTCTTTCTATGATATGTAAGTAATAGCCACGTTGTAGTGTCACTATTCACATTTCACAGCACATTTTGTCCTGTGTTTTAAACCCCCTTGGTTTGTTCTGAAAAGGCAAATTGTTCAATATTGTTTGGTTGTGCCTCTAATGTAAGTCTTGATTAATGAGTTGCTTATGAGTCAGGTGTTCATTTCAATTTCACAATTCATATACTCCTTCAAAATTCCTCAAAAGATTACATGTCAATTAAGGAAGGCAAATGCCGTGTTCAACATCAGAAGAGACTTGTCTTAACTAATTTAAAAGAAACATACAGAGCATTTAAAGGAAAGCATCCAAACTTAAAGGTAGGGTTTTCTAAATGTGCAGAGGTGCGACCAAAACACTGTGTTCTGCCAGGTGCTTCAGGAACGCACTCGGTTTGCGTGTGCACTATCCATCAAAATGTTAAATTGATGATAATTGGTTCAAAATTAGCAACACTTTCTCAAGATTCCCAGTTTCAAACATACCATCATATTCTGTCAGGCATGATGTGTCAATCCCCTCAGCAGACTGATTGCCACTTAGGACTATGCCAATATTGCCCAGGGACAACAAAGTTGAGGGATGATTTGGAGAAGTTGTTTGATGAAACATAATTGATGAAGTGTCTTACAAACGATGGCAGACAACCGATCGCTGCAATCTCGATACGGTTCAAAAAACAACGAGAGACTTCATCGATTTATTCCTTGATAAACTTGAACTTTTACGAAATCACGATTTTATTGCCAAACAGCAGGCTACTTTTCTTCAGCAAATAAAATCTACACTCCAGCCCGGTGAAATAATTGTATCAGGTGACTTTGCAGAAAATTATAGCTTTGTTGTTCAAGATACGGCACAGGGCTTCCACTTGACTAATAGCCAGGCCACGCTTCACCCATTTGTATGTTATTTGTGCATCCAGGGGTCGAAATTAACTTTTTTTGCCACTAGCCCTTCGGGCTAATAGCAACAATAGTCCTCTAGCCCGAGAGCATATTTACTAGCCCGCAATCAAACAGGTTAAATTGATGTAAAACGAGCATACGTAAATGTTTGAAAAACTCAATATTCGCCGGGTTTGACGTGTGGGTGTGGGAGACTAGTGAGTGACCGAAAACGAATTTTCACCATAAATTATTAATTTTAGCCTAAATTAAGCAATTTTTATTTTGTTTACATATTTAGAACGAATTTTCATACTAGGTAGCGAACTACTATTGGAAACTCGTAAGGTTATCGTTGGCAATTGGGAACACTGGAAAAGTACTCGCCTGTCGGGCTAGTGAAATGAGATTTTACAAGCCCGAGCAAAGTTTCAGTAGCCTCGGGCGAGCGGACGAGCGTTAATTTCGACCCCTGTGTGCATCAGTCAAAACTGGAGTAGGCCTATACCAGTTATGTATTTATATCAGATTCACTTGTTCACGACACTGTTGCAGTTTACACCTTTCAAAAACTACTTATTCCTCTTCTACAGCAAAAAATTGAACATTTAACCAAATTATTTTATTTCTCTGATGGAGCAGCATCTCAGTATAAAAACAAGAAAAATTTTGCTAATCTGTGTCATCACGAACTTGATTTTGGTATTCAAGCTGAATGGCATTTCATTGCCACATCAACGGCAAGGGACCGTGTGATGGAGTTGGTGGGTCGGTAAAGAGGCTAGCAGCTAGAGCAAGTCTCCAACGACCGAGTGAGGACCAAATACCTAATGACTGCTCACGACTTATTCCTATGGGCAAGAGACAATCTTAAAAGCAGTGTTTTTCAAGTTTGTACCAACTGAAGATATTGAGGTCAATAGGCAAATATTAAATAATCGTTTCAACCTACTCCCAACGTATTACCGGGACTCGAAGTTTCCATGCATTTATCCCAACTTCAACACACACTTTGATGGTGAAACAGTCTTCCACTTCAGATTCAAGCAAAGAGGTGGTAGTAACACCTTATAAGAAGGTATCTTTCAAAGAGATGAATGATTTTGTAACGGTACAGTAAGAAGGCCAGTGGTGGCTTGGATTTGTATTGAAGAAAATGAAGACTTTGAATGAACTAACAAATCAGATTCCTGTCTCCACATGGACCATCACCTTCCTTCACATATCCAGAACGGGATGACGAATTAGTTGTGTCTCTTGAAGATGATCTTTCAACTGCTTCCGTTGAACTAGGTGGAAGTGGAGCAAGAACGTACAAGATGAAAAAGGAAGACGGCAATAGAGCGACAAGACTTCTTGAGGCAAGATTGAAGAAGTAAGGTAATTAATTACTTCAATTGAACCAAACAATATTGATAACATTTTGCCTTGGCCCTTTTCAGAAAAACCAAGGGGGTTTAAAACACAGGACAAAATGTGTTGTGAAATGTGAAATGTGACACCACAATGTGGCTTTTACTTACATATCATAGAAAGAATAATTTATAACTAAAGAACTCCTTAATATAACAGGCTGAAATTTTCAGGAATTGTTCACACATGTATTTACTTAAATAATATAAAATTTCAACACAATCCAAGATGGAGTATTTTAGCTATTGACCTTTGACCTTCAACAGATGTAACAACATACAACTCCAGATGTTACCATTAAAGTGTATGTGTATGATATTTTCTGGATACAACTTTTCAAGAGCTTTAAAATGAGCTCTCATTGAGGTCTGTAGCATAATTAGGGAAGAATTTATTGAGAAAATCGTGGCGCGATACGCAAACGAGGTCACCCGGGGTCAAATATTGGTGACCCCATATATCAGAAACGACTTATCACAAAAATCTAAAAAAAATCACAGTTTCTATTTGAAATAGTATCTGCCTGTGTACCAAATTTCAAGAAAATCAGAGAAAGTCATGAAAAAAGACTTGGTTGATTTGACATGGAATTACTCATGAAAAAACAAGTTGTTGTTTTTGGGGCCCATGATCCGAAGAAGTTCCGTAGAGAACACAACAACTCGTTTTTGATGTGAAAAACACTACAAAACCTCAAACGTTTCTATTTTAAATATAGGCCTAAAGGACCTTCAGCCAAAAAGGAGTTTTGCCAAAAATAGCAACCTTAAAGGTTTTGTAGGCCTAGGTAAAATAATAGTTTTACGCAATACTAAAAAGCATGAAAAACCATGTTGTTTTTTGGGGCCCATGAACCAAAGAACATAACATAACATTTCTTAATGGTTGCAAATGGGCCCTTCCGCCCGGTGGCAACAACTCACTCCCCCCAAACCTAATTTCTGCCCTCCCCTAAAAATGATCTAAATTCCCTCAAAGACCCACTAGCTACAACATCCCCCGGCAAGTCATTCCATTTCCTAACAGTCCTTTCCAAGAAACCATACCGACCCAGATCCGTTCTTACTACCTACTTGACGCTGGAACTTCCATGAATGATAGAATAGAATAGAATAGAATAGGTCTTTATTGGCGAAGTTAAGCTCATCGCTTTTTTTCAACTTAACCATACACTGCAAGTAACAGATTCGAATAAAAAGGTATGAGTTTACAATTAGGAATAAGTATAGTATCTAGGATAGCCTATAGTAAGTTTACCAGTACATGTACAACAAAAGATAATTTTACATAAATACCATCTTGCAGTGACAGTCTACATATCATCATACATATCACATATTAATAGGCCTACATATCATATGAGGATCATATCATTTACAAGTTACAACTAATACTAAAAAATTAATATAGGTAAGTTATAGCATATAAAATATGTCATAATAACTTGCTAAAATCTAGAGTTTTGTATAGTTAGGCTAGTTAGGTAACTAAAACTTAACACTTTGCATGTTAATTAACATTTTATAGGCTTTCTTTTGACATTGAGAGCAGGTAGGGGAGGGGGGGGATATGTCCATTTAGTAAGATTTGTATATGGCGACGTTAAAAGTTTTGTAGGTACCGTACTTTAGATTAAAATAGCGACGTTGAAGGTATTGTAGGTACACATAAAAAAAACTGTCCATACCAACCAAAAGAGTACCGCCTAGGCTAGGCCTAGCCTTACCCTTGTTCCGCCTAGGCCTAGCCCTATAGGGCCTAGTAGGCTAGGCCTAGGCCTACTTTATAATACTATAGGCCTATGCTACTTTTTTAGGCCCTAAACTATTCAACCTCCTTCCTAATCACGTTGAATCAATAACAAGAATAAGCAGCTTTAAAATGGAAATAAACACATGGCTCTCCGAAAACGACACTGACTACCTTGGAAATTTAATCGTTAGCCCTAATTAACCAAATAAAATAAAAAAATCTAATCATCATAAAGAGACACTAGGCCTATCTCTAATTTAATTTAATTACTCCTGTTTACAAGCTTACCAATAAAAATGTCGATAGTAAAATGAGAAATAAAACTGTATGTCTCAGGAAATCTATCAATAAACTGTATACCTATATTTATTATGAAACTCAATTGTTTTCATTGTCCCATCACAGTTGTAGCAAGCTCTTCTTGTAGTTTTTTCTTATTATAATTCTTCCAGTCTTCATTTCAATATTTTTTATCACATTATTGTTTACCCGTATTGTTTTTGTGTCATGTAAATGTTGTTATTTCTAATACTTCTGATCTGATATGCTTGGTTCCTCTTTTACTTTAACTTTATCATTTTCTTCTCATTTGTTATTACAATGTCAATTAGTTGTTTCAGTTTCCTTGTTATTCTTGTTGGTTTATTGAACAGCTGGTAGATATCATAACTTTCTATTATTTCTTTAAATCTTTTTTGGACTGTCCTCATTTGCTATTCCAGATCACAGTTGCAATACTGGCACGTAAAGCTTCGTATTTTCTGGGAATTTGACTGGTTTTCGTGAGTTAGCGATTCATTGGAATGAGAATATGGAATGAGGTGTGTTTTATGGTTTTGTTGTTTGGGCTTGAGTGGGGTCCAGGGCAGAGCCCCGGTGGGGTTGTGGGGCAACGCCCCCAATTCAGTTGTTCCTTGAATTTCATTTTTAGCTCTAAAGTTGATAGCACTGGTTGAGGCTGATTTGAGTTCAAGATGCTGAAAGTGGTGGAGTCGGTGGAGGTGATGGTGTGCTGTTTGGTTAATGTTGTTAGTGTTGTTGTTATTGTGTTTTTTTTTTGTAAACACTTGAGTGCGCCTGTTTAAAAAAAGATCATTTAAATTACTCTTGTTGTGGTTGTTCTGGTTATTATTCGCAAAAAACAAATTAAAACATCGCTGAGTAAAGGCTGGTTTAATGTTGACGTCAACGTGGGGAGACTGAATGGAAACGCGAATGTGGTGTGAAACTGAAAAGACGAGGGCGTTGAACAATTTTGGACGGAATCGTACCTCTGTCCCGGCATCCGCCGTCTGGAGCATGTAAGGTAACAAATCATCCGACGGCGGTGTGACTGTGTCGACCATACGAGTTGTGTTACAAGTTTTGCCCGTGCCTACGGTCCTAGGCTAGGCTAGGCCTAGCTTGGCGTAAATTATTAACATCAGTCACTCTGTCGAATTCATTTCTTCTGCCCATACTTCCACGCATTTTCTTTGTAGTCTGTAACGGTACGCCTTGTAGTATATATTCGGCCTTTAGCATAAAAATATGCGATAGCGCTGTTGGTCTCAATGCGTGGCGTCGTCCCTCATTTTGTTGGGTTATGTTTTCATGACATTTGCCAGACAGGATGAGTCAGTGTGTTTTATTTTGCGCATGCGCGTAGCCCTTTTCACGTCGACGGCGCGGCACCAGCCGGAAGTTGGACTTGACGAACTTTGGCCGGCTCCGTTCTCCATTCCCTTTCTGGGTTTCACCGTCAATCATAAACGCTAAGCTGTGAATGCATGTGTTAACTTTCGCGTTCACGTCTCCATTCACGTCTCCCCCGTTCAGTCATCGTACCCCGTCCTACCCTTCACTTTTCCAATTACAGGTTTGTATTTGAGGCCTGGCTTTCCTAGACGCTCTTTTTAGCGGAACTCTTTCGGTTGTATGGACAGTTCTTTTATAAGTAGGGAATTTAGATTTAAAATAGCGACGTTAAAGGTTGTATGTACTTAGTTAAATAGCGACGTTAAAAGTTTGTAGGTACCTACTTGCGATTTAAAATAGCGACGTTAAAGGTTTTGTAGGTACCAAAAAAAAACTGTCCATACCAACCGAAAGAGTAGGCTAGGCCTAGGTACCTTTTTAGCGAGCTTTAACAACGAAGACTATTCACGTCTAATGCCAAGGTACCTAGCCTAGTGGTCAGGGCTAGGCCTCTGGTCAGGTCTCTAACATAGTGCTCGCCTATTGCTAGAGGCTAGACCTAGGGCTGGCCTATGTCACCAGCATTCCACCCCATGCATAGGGCCTCCTAGGGATTAATAGCCTACCCCTACAGGCTAGGCCTACACAAGGGCCTTGGCCTCGGGCCTAGGCCTACTAGCCGCCAAGGATGATCCCAAAGCCTAGCCTAGGCATCCTAGACTTACCATCAAGTTACGTGCTGGCAACATCATTAAAATGCATTCTTAAATGGAGATTAGCTTTAAGAAAGTTACGGACAACACTATTTTATTTTCTAATCGAGTAAACACAGCTGCTGTCAAAATTATACGCATGACACCGCACCGTGCGCATGACCACAGCGCATGTCCTGGAGCAGCGAGTGGCGAGTGGAGATGGCTGTGAGCGACTTTCAAAATGTTTAGATACGACAACGGTTGGTAATCTTTAATCCTCTCACGAGTCTTTCTTCACTTTTTTTGATATCAAAGAACGTTTCGAAACACTTTGCGATATAAAATAAGTTGGATTATAAACCTGTGAGAGTCTGCCACCGACTACATAGTCAACTGCTGGAGAAAGAAAGAATAATAAGAATAAAAAAATTGAAAGACAAACAAGGAGCACAGATGGAATACCTGTAAAGTAATCAGGCTGCCTACCCTGCAATTAAATATAGCTGCTTATCTGATAAACCATCGATCAGGAGGGTGAATTGGCGGAAGAATTAAAGCAAGCCATAATTGTGACTGCAAGTAAGGTTGCTACTCAATAGATATAGAAAATTTTCGCCCTTAAAATATTGTTTAACTGTTAATAGACAAGATAATTGAATGGTTACATCGAGCAGTTTATATGAATATTTAAACATAAAATCTTATTTATAAAATCAATCTGTTTTAGAAAGAAATCTCATGTGAGTCTGCAGTGCAAAATTTAATAGAACAATGGCTAAAACAATGATAAGACTGATAAAACTTCAGCAGTTTTTATAGATTGAAAAGATGCTTTTGAAACGGTACATACGAGAGACTGATAGATACATTAACAATATATGTATGGAATAGATGGACAGCATAAAAAAAAAAAATGGGTTTAACAAGTTATTTAGGGCTAATAGATCTCAGAAGGTACAATATGACGGGATTTTATCGGATGAAAAAATTTGCGAAAATGAGTTCTCAGGGGTCTGTGCAGGACCATTACATTTCTCTATACATGCATGACATTAAAAATGTGTATCAAACTAATTTAATTTGCTAACATGTATGCCTGATGACATGGTAATTTCCTGTTTAGTGTAAGTTGACCAAGAATTTATTAGAAGATATAATAATGAACTAGAAAATTGAATTATGGTTCAGAATCAAATAAGTTAAAATAATGCAAAAAAAAACCAAGGAAATGATATAGGAATGAAAAACATGACTAATGACTTTTGGAATATAAATAGTCCTAAAATTGATGTGAAAAAGATAGCATTTTTTAGCAATTTTTCATATACAATTGGTGTTACCTTAGATAAAGCTAAACTTAAGGCACCTGTTAATACTCTAAATTGAAGAAAATAGCAAAAAAAGTAGGTTATGTGGAAGAGTAGTAATAACTGTCAAAATGGACCCAGACAAGTATTATAATGTTATAGTTAAACCAGAACCTAGATGTTTGTGCCACAAATATTTTTATGCATATACCAATGACATTACGAATACAAATTATTCAAATAAGCAATGAGGTGCATCCTTAAATGTCAAAACTGACTCGCATCAAAAACATTTTAAAATGAACTAAACTGGTTACAGTGAGAGAAAACATTCTTATGCTTAGTCTAAAGGCGCTTCACATTCTCTCGCCGCGGTATGGGCAGGCGGTGACCAATTGACAGCCGCTCAACGCCGTCGCGATTCCCCGCCCGCGGTGAAACTTGGGCGAAGTTTCACATTCACCGCCCGCGGCATGACGTTCCGTCGCTTCAAAAGGCTTTTAAGTTCTAAAATTGAACTCCAAAACTACCTCCAGCCTACACCTAACCTTTCCGACACTTGCACGATCTTCTTCGTCAGCTCATAAATATCACTACAATCACGCTCATACATATCACGACGGCGGTTGGTGAATGTGAATTGCCTCTGTTTTGTACGGCGGAATTCTCCGCCGTACCGGCTGGCGGCAGACAATGTGAAGCGCCTTTAGTTTTTATATATAAAATACGAAAATGAAGCGGAAATGCCGATATATCCTAGAGAACAAGATCAAGAGAGTGGGAGGAAGTTCCTGGAAGAGTACAAGGAGATGAAACAAGAACTATATTCAGTGTGTGTAATTCGAAAAATACAAAAGATCAGTGGTCAATACAGGTTAAAGAATATAATAAACCTGCCCAATAGAGATAATAGGGCAAAAGACAACATTTAGGTTTAAGCAGTTATGTAGGATTGGATAGTAAAAGTAGGGATTAGTTTGTATGATCATGTTTTAGTAAACTGTTGTTGAAATTCTTTTGAATTGAAAATTCCTGTACTATGATAGAAGATAGTAGACAACATCTAAATAAGTTTTATTACCATATTTACGATCTTTGCAGCATTCCGAATTTTGCTAAAGACAAGACGACCACCTTGGCTTTTTCAAGCGTCACAGTCACAGGTGACTCAGCTGATGTTTATGTTTAGGTTAGGCCTGGTTATGCGCATGTCATCTGCGGGCGTCATGTCCACGGTTTTGTCCTCGTGGATTTAAGTCAGTGCCGACTCGTTGTGTAATAGGCAGTTTGTAAGGTGTCGTTTTGTCATTTCATCTATAAACTAGGAATTTGGATTAATCTTATGGCCGACTACTTGCGTGAACAAGACTGGCTTCAACTGTTGTGAAGGTTTTTGAAGAGGTGCCATTATGGTGCGTATGTGATGATCGAAAAGGCTATCGAGCTGGAAGAAGCAGGAGATTTCAATGAAGTAAGCGGCCTAGGCTAGGCCTAGGCTTTGTGTATTTAATCCTAGGCCTAGGTTATACATTAACGTAGTTAATATTATTTAGGCCTAGCGGTACTCTTTCGGTTGGGAATGGCCAACTTTTCGGTACTCTTTCGGTTGGTATGGACCTCGACTTTTTTTGGGTAGAAGGTCGCATGACGTCACGATTCGTGACAAACATATCTAGGCGAGACGAGCCCCCAGACCACGTGACTTGTGGTACGCGCGGCGATGCTGATGGTCTGGTATTGCTGTGCTTTTTGGATGCAAATAAAAATTATTCAAAGACGGGCAGTAGGTCCTAATTCGTTTCGACGGGAATGTAATTACTGCTTTTTCTGTTTGTTAATAATTTTGTAAGAATTTGTGCGCCTAGGGGCCAATAACTAATTATAATCAGCAAATATGTGACACCGTTAACCCCATTGGATCTCTAAGTATACAGTTTGGCTAGAGTTGACCTGTCCTTAGGGTCTAAGCCTAGCCTAAACCCAAACCAATATTACGATTAGATTGACATAGGCATTTGCAAATATAATGGTGAAGTTTGTTTACAGTTTTCCAAAGATGAAAAATTCAAGAGTATTATGGCTCACTAAAGAGATCTATAATTTTACTCCCACCATCGCGATAGCGAAAAAAAAACATAATATGTTCGAAACATTTTGTGGAAAAGATGGAGTTTTATTATATTTTAAGGGCGCGTCAACCGTTCGGTCGTAATTGCGCCGCCTGTGTTGTAGTTACGAGGGAATTGGAGGGCAGGGCACTACTCAAAACTTATGCAATTCCAAGCATTTTTAATTTTCCCATTTATTATAATTTTTTTGGATGTATTTCATATCAACTCGTTTAATAAACGGAGCTACCATGTGGTACGGACTTACGTCAAGTACTTCCTGTGTACCTATTACATACATTTTAAACTTTTGTCTTACTCTAACTAAAATAAGTAATTTATAAATTCTAATATTGTTTTGTAGATGATGTTTTCTTCTGCTGGGTACGTCGTGGCCGATATATTCTCGTCGCCATCCTAAGCATTTGCTCTTCGGCTCTGGAACCACGAAACCATGTCAGGATGGAAGCTGTCTCGAATCTCGAGTATACATTCTTAGTTTGAAATTTACTAACTATTCTACAGTGTTGAGTCTTACTGGCCTTTTGAGTCTCGATGTACTACATTGGGTTGAAGATCTCGTTGTTTAATGCTTTCATGTAGCTTCTTCTTATGATGCCGTTGCTGATTTATGAAAATGGGATTGTTTTACCTTTTTTTCTGTTTCCACATCTTCTTGATTCTCAATTCATGTTCACTTAGACTTGTCAATTTTTTTCTTCCACGTGGTCTCCGACGTTATGGCACATTGGATAGCAACGTCGATAAGGGTAGTTTCTGTTTCTTCTTGACATTATTATTAGATCCGGTGCTGTGTGATGTATCGTTTGTCTGTTATAACATGTGCGGTCGTAATATAATTTGTATCTTTACTATCTAGGTACTTTCTCTGGTTTGTATTTGTAGTAAGGTGTGTGTGTGTCCATGAGGTTGTACTTGTTGCTAGTTTTTGTGATAATGTTAGCTACTTGGTTAATGTCTGTAGAGGTCATCCGTTTGACATAGTGACTTGCACCCGGATATTATTTTTGTTCCGATGTTTTACCCCTTGCACTACATTTTCGACATTGATCGTTTACTGTCGAATCTTGTATTATGTTTTTTTATAATTGTTCGTCGTCCAATCACTCTGTCTTGAATAGCCATCCATAAAACCTTCTGTTTCTCCAAATAGTTCCCCGTTGGTTTAACCACCTATTTGCTGCTTAATACTACGTGACCTGTGTGTAGTTCATCATATCGTCCCTTTGGTGTAGGGTCTTTTCTGAGAGACGTAACTCTTGAAGCGTCGTTATGAGTTTTCCCTTTGTATTTGACATTTTCGTGCTAGATGTGAGTGGGTTAATGTTTGTCACTAGCACTACCGCCTTGAGTGATGGATTGTTGCTCTTTGTACAAAAGTATTTTTCTTAAAAATGTCTATTTGTTTATATTAATTGTTCAGATCAATTAGGCCCCGTCCTCCTTTTTCTCATTGGAAGTTTCCATCTCTCTATTTGCTGATTTAGGTGATGATTCTGTGTTGGTAGTGTATACGGTTACTATTTCCAACGCGTGATTCCTTCTGCGTCCAATTTAATGATTCCGATGAATATGTCAGTACTGGTACAGCATATGTATTATTGCGTGATCTTGTTTTACCGTGTAGTTTGCGTCTTGAGAGATGACTTTAGTCTTTCTGTGTTATGTATCTATCATTTTTCTTTCATAACTTATGTTCAATCTGGCAGCTTGTGGTCGAATCCTAATATTTGTATCATCTTTATCGTCCAATTATTCCACTCCTATTTCCATCATCTAGCTGGAACTCTTCTGCTTGGTAACCTTACCCTTTTCAATTGTAGCGTACTTACATTTGTCTCTCCAAACTCCATGCAGATATCTTGACTAAATTCTAATGTTGTATTGACTGACTGTTTAGTTGAGCAAAATTATGATGCATACAACTTTTAGGTCATCATGTGAATAGGTGGGAAATTGTGTACATACCACTTATTGTCCTTAATTTTATCGCGTATGTCCTTCTGTTAAGCATATGTGACAGTGGTTTTAATGACAGACAAAACCATAATGCCCTATAATGAGTCACCTTGAAATGGCACGTAATGTTGTATTGGATCTGTGTTATCTGCTGTTTTTTCATATTTAGTTTTAGTGTTGTTCTCCATGTCTCCATTACTGTCTTAAAAGTTTCTTATTGGGTTGATTTTATATTTTTGTAAAATCTGATAAGCATGTGGTGTGGTGTTGAGTCAAAGGCTTTCTTGTAGTCAATAGGTAGTTTTCGTGAATATTCCTTTTCTTATTGTGTGCCTGTGTCATTCCAGTAGAGTCAATATAAGTTGTTCTTTTCATCCCTGTGAAGTCTTACATCATCTTTTTGTTCCTCGCCGATATTTGTGTTTCTTCGCAATGTTATATACTTTATTTGTTGCCTGAAGGCAATAATTTTAGTATAATAAGTTGGTAGACATGTAAATTGCCGATATTTCTTGGGTTTCTCGTGTCATTGTCCCTTTGGATTTAGAACGGTTACTCCTTCAGTAAAGAATTCCGGTGTATTTTCTTTAACTCATTTATAAACTCGTTGAGACATTTTCTAATTTGATTGTGAGTAGTTTGAATGTCTTATACCAAAATTTGAATATTATCATTACCTGTGATTTCCAGCTATGTATAGCACTGATTGTCGACTTTATTCATCAAATAGTTATACCTTTCGAATCTCATCTCATTAATCTCGGCTCTCCTATCTATTTCATCCTTGAATCCATTGTGCATCTGGTTGTGTGCTACCGGTTACTCATATTCCTGTCTCGAAAACTCTTCTATCTCTTGTCTTTAGTTGGTTGTTCCATTTACTATTATTTCTTCGTACTAGATAGTTGTTGGTAAACTGTTTTTCCTTTTCTTTTAACATTCGGTTTTTTCTTTTTCTATACTACCATTGTTATATCTTTTTTAATCATCTTAGCTAGATCACCTTACTTTTTGTTAAGTGTATCCAAATATTCGTGAATGAATTCGTTAAGTGTGTATGCTTTGCGTGAACTTGTATCTTTCAATATATTTTGGCTCGTAATCTTATCACATTTTTTAGATCGCTTACCCATTCGTATTGTTCAGTCGACCGATATCCTCTCCTAGCTCAACGATTCTCCCAACTAGTCGCT
The DNA here is from genome assembly GCA_024449915.1 of Sweltsa coloradensis. Classification (NCBI taxonomy): domain Eukaryota; kingdom Metazoa; phylum Arthropoda; class Insecta; order Plecoptera; family Chloroperlidae; genus Sweltsa; species Sweltsa coloradensis. Next base: position 87,600 of record JAMZAV010001063.1, read on the forward strand.
TATTCCCATTTCGTACGTTTCTTCCCTGTTTGTCTTTGAGATGTTGCGATTTACCTTAAGCCCAATATCTAACCCTGCTACGCGGCACAATTAAGTGCAGCATGAACGTCTGCAATGATAGTTTCGTCTTGTGTGTACTCTGATAAAATATGTGTGTTCATTATGTGTACCGCTGTCTTCATTTCCTTTGAATGCTTGGGTTTAGGATGTATGGTCTTCTGTATTGGAATGTTGATATGGTGCCAAACGCTGAATGGCTGTTGTAAATGCTAAAGCTAGATGTTCTTTAGATTGATCATGTCAGTGTATTTTCTATTGCTTTCTATCTACCTCTTTGTGTTTTTCTCTAGTTTGTTCTGGTATCTTGATCTTCTTGTTGGTTTGGTATTTCTAGTGGTTCTGGCGTATCTGGTGGCCTGGACGTTCTGGTAAGGTCTGGATGTTCTGGTATGCCTGGACTTCTGGTAAATCTGGATGTTCTGGTGGTCTGGACGTTCTGAATAGGTCTGGCGTCTGGTTGGTCTTGAAGTTTGTGTGTCTGGTAGCTTTGAAGTTCTTGCAGGTATGGCAATACCGGTATTCTGGTAGTTCTAGTAGCTCTGGTATGAAGTGGTCTTCTTCTTCGCGTCCTCCTTCTGATGTTTGCCGTTATCTCTTGATGTGCTTGTATTCGTTCTTTCCGGGCGCCGTTTTATTCTATTTTAATATGTTTACTGGTAACATTTTATTTTTACTATAATTCTTAGTTGGTCAGCTATTCTCTGTTTCACTTACTTCTAAAAATGGAAATTCACTAACAAACTCCCTAGGAGCTCTTGTCGATAACCTATTACCAGTCTCTAATAACGTTACCCTATAATAGCTACGCATCACAACAAATTTTCATCTCTTCTGTCCATTTTTGATGCCGCTGTGCTCAATTTTTCCAGCTTGGTGGTCTGTATGATTATCCATTACAGCAAACATCCATCTTTTTCGTCTGTATTCCCTATTTCCTTGTTCTAGATAAATTTATTCTACTATCTATCAAGTCACCTTATTATTTGTTTATTGTTTATAAAGTTCCTGCACTTAAAAGAATTAAAAACACTTTTCTGCCAATGATTCATCATTTCAGGCGGTGATGAGGTCTTCGCTGCTCAAACCTCCTTGCTTTTCGTTTGATAAATCTTTCTTATTTGACGAATTTTAGAAGAGTTTCATCTTCTCGATTCTGCAAATAATTAACGGTGCTTACGTAAATGCTAAATATTAATACTATTTAGATAGATTACCTTGCTGAATTACAAATAATGCCTCTAAATGAATATATGCCGAGCCACTAACTGTAAAATATCAAAATTCACCGTTTCCAATGTTATTTAACAGCCTAGGTCCTGACAACGCTATAAAACTTACAAATAATTGAAATAAATAACTAAAAAAAAAAACTAATACTTCCCTTCAATGTCACTATTAAGTACTGTCCACTAGTGATCAAGAATGTGTCAAAATTTGAGTGGAATGCTTGTATTTCCAGCGGCCAATACCTCTATGAATATATGCCTATCACCACTAACTGTCAAATATAACAAAATTCACTGTGTCAATTGTATTTACGCCTACGGTCTAGACCCAACGATATAACCTACAGATAATGGTATGACATTATGATTATTATTTTATTATTATTTATTATTCTCTAGACAAAATTGTAATTATTTTTACAATTTTGTAATGAAATTACATGTTATGCCTACCCTAACATAGGCGAATGAGTGTGAGGCTTACGTACTTGATTCTTGTTTACAGGGTCAATCTTATTTCAGACTGCCCAGGGCCCAGCCTAAGTTTATGTCAAGTGCATGTTTGCTATTACGGTGGGGTCTTCTTATTTAGGCTACTTGTTTATTGAGCAGTAATATTACTATTTCTTTACCTATTTGTCCGTCATATGAGATAGCCCAATGCTTACCCTTTCAATAATTGAGTGCCAATCATATCTAAAAAACCTTCAGTAGAATTGCCCGTTTCCGACGGGATTCAAACCCAGACCCAGTGGCGGCGCCAGACAAAAATCATTGGGGGGGCAGAGGATGGCAAGGTAATAAAGTGAGGGGGGCAATCAGTGTGCGGGTAGTTTTGGGGTCTGTGTGGCGAAGCCCCAGCCGTCGGAGGCCCTTTCGCGCGAAGGCAAAATTTTTTTTCATCATACTACAGTTATTTTCGTCATGTTTTAACTGAAATGGCAACTGTAGGAGTACCGTTTTTGTATTATGAAGGATAACACTTGGTAAATAACACAATATGTAGAGTTTTTGTTTGTATTTAATTTGTGTTTTGATGATTAATTGGCGTTTTCCCATTGCCATGCACTCGCGAGTGCAGAGAAAGTCATGGTTGTCAACCTCCCTTGAAATAACATCACAAAACTGAACATGAAAAGACAGTGGCATCAGGGCGCACTAGTGCGACTGAGTGCGGCCAGATTGGAAAACACAATTAAGTTTAGTACGGTAAATGTTACGTTCAAACCAAAAAAAAACCAAAAAACTCTTCTGGAACGTCTCTTATTTTATAATTATAAGCATTATGCCCTACTGGAATAACGGTATGGAACAATTTATTGTCAATGCAATCGATACATTAATTTCGAACAGTGTAACTACGACTGGGGGGGCAAGCGAGGGGGGCATGCCATATTTCGGGGGTGCAAAATGCCCACCATGCACCCCCGTAGCGCCGCCACTGCCCAGACCTCTTGGGCTCTGTTCGGAAGGTCAATTTTCAATTCACAATATTCAATTATTTGGACAACACAAATAACAATAGTTACAGGTTTCAACGTTTTTTCACCGTGTATCCTTTTAGTTGTACACCATTTAGTAAACTTAATGAGTTCACAATAGTATCTGTTAAATACTATACGATACAGTCCAATCTACTATGAACATAAATACACTACTAATATACAAAAAGACACTACACTAACAAATAATCATTTTCATTACATTGTCCTCTCATATTTAGGTAATATATAGGCTAACTACCAAGAAAAGCCACTGATACTAGTGCAAGTTTACAATATTACATTGTTAATTACTTGGATAAATGATGAGAATAATAAGAACATTGATGTACAATTTCAAATATTGTATCCCATTTAACAACCAACTGATTTAAAATTATGGTAGGTCAGTTGATGTGATAAGTCATTTACCCTGTAGAACTTTTGTATAAAAATTTTGTCAGCTCATTTTGCATTTTAATATATTGAGGTATATCTTTGATTTCTTTTTGGAACAAGGTTGTAGAGAATTTTTATTTATATAATCAAGTTTTTTCTGGCCAAGGTTGTAGAACATTGGCTTAGATGGAGCTCATGTTTTTGCCTTGTGTTGGAGTATGTCATTCGCATTAACTGCAAGGATTTGGATGTTTTCTTACTGCTTAAGACTGATTCAGAATGGGTAAAGACTGGAACTGTAAGAATTTCCGAGCAATAAAGTGGTTTAAATGCTCCTTTGCCCAGAGGGAATTAATGCGCTATTTGCTCGTTTTGTACATGAAACTTTATCCTGTGAGTTGACATTCCTCCAAACTTCTATCCCATATCTTAGATGTTATTAAATCGAGAAAGTCGCATACTTTAACATTGATACATTGCTTATATGTTTGATGCTTTTATTGCACAACAGGCAAGCTGAGTTTTTTTATCAGTATCTAATGTGAGGCATGCCATGTTAAGTTTTTTATCTATGTTAGACCTAGAAAGTTTAGTTTGTTCAACTGATTACAACTGATTTTGTCTTTTGAATTTGCTAGAATGTATTGAAGGTTTTGAGTTCTTTTGAATGAAGGAACTTGGATAAAGTTAGTTTTTAGAGAATAAGCATAGTTTTCATGTAAACCATTCAATAACGAGTAGGTATTTTTCTCCCTTTTCTTTGAGTAAAACTTTATTCGCCAGCGTTACCTTAGTAGTAAAGTCATCACAAACAACTCGGCATCATCAATATTGGTCAGTAGGTCGTAAGTAAGTATGAAGCTAGGGGCCCAAGGATCGGATCCTTGTGGAACTCCACAATAACCTTTTCAAATTCTGATTTAATGTTTTTGAATTTGTTGTTCTAGATCAGTCAGTAACTACGCATTGTAGTCGTTTCGTCAGGTAGATTTTAAGAGTTTCAATGCATTCCACGTATACTCATAGTACTCTAACTTGTCCGCAGTATTTTGTGATCAACACAATCAAACCTTTTTGTGAGATCACAAATATGCCCAATGTTGGTATGTTTGGAGTCGACTGCTTCCACATAGTTTTTTAGAAATTCTACTAATTGTGTCACTTGTTTGATTTTCCTCGTCTAAACCTTTTGTCTCTCTGTTATGTATTATTTTCATCGAAGATGCGATCATTCGATTGAATATCAAAGTTTCTATATTTTTTGAGGCAGCTGGAAGGATGGCTTAAGGTCTATAGTTACTTGCAATGAGTTTACTTCCTTTTTTTTAATATATGGTATATGCATTTTGGATTTTATTATGCCTTGGGAAAGACCATCTTCAAAGCAAGTATTGAAAATTCGGATAAAGGTTCAGCTAGTTCATTATACATTTTTTTTTATAACTATAATCGACAAATCACAATACCTGCAGAGTGCTTTGGCTTTAAATTTAAGTACAATATCTTTTATTTCTTTAGGGTTTGTTTTCATACAATCTAGGTGGTTAATTGGCTTTTGTTTGACCTTTGATAATGTCATTTGGATTATGATTTGGATTATTTGGATCTTTCTGGTAATTATATTATTATGTCAGGTAAGATGCTTCCCTCGTAAAATTGTATTCAATGTTGTGTCTTACTACGTTGGGAATCTTTAATTAATGTATTATTTGTTGAGAAGAGTTATCTTATCACTAGGACTTTTTTTGGCTTACGATTTATTTCTTCCTTTAGTATTTTCCAAATTGATTTTGACTTATTGTCTGAATTGATTATGGTTTCTCGTTATTTGGTTACTTTTTTGCTTTTAAGAACCTTTTGTAAATTTTTAAATATGATTTTATTATGTTTTTTAGGGAATGGCACATTTGGCGACTGTGAGTTTATGTATAAAAGGCTCTTTTATTAGCAATTGAGACTTTAATACCGTTAGTTATCCAATTTTGCGAATTTGTAGGATGTTTTATTTTTTATTTGTTTTAAGTGGGCAATTTTTTATTAAAATAGTAAAGTAATTTATGTGAAATGCATCATATTTATCATCGCTGTCTCTGAACTTACACATTCCAATTTTCTCCTTCTCGCTTTCCGCTAGATTATTTAAAGTAGTTCTCATTTTACACACTTAAATTTTGGTGGTATAGTAGCTGATAATATTAGTACTGTATTGCAATTCTTGGCATAGTGGTCAGCAATTCCAATCATTACTCGGGAGTTGAATTTAATTTAGTGTCCCCAGTTGCCTATATTATCAATGATCGTTGAAGTTTGCCACGTGTATCATTTCTATTGTAATCTTTTATGGTGAGCATCATGTTAAAAGAGTCAAGAAGATTAGCTAGGCATTTCTTTAATTAGGGTCTTTACTATCCGCTGAGACATTCACATGAAGTCTCCTGTACTACTGATTGTTTTAATTTGTTTTTTGTAATTAGTTAAATACGTTCGTTTTATCTAAACTTTTAATTTGGTCCAGTTGGGATCTGTAATGGCTACTACCATAATATTTTACATGTTTTGATTTATTTTAATTGTATTTTTAGTTCAATCAAGCCATTCAAAATCAAGTTCAGTACTGTGTTGATTGATACTTGATTTAGATACAGCATATTGAATCCTTTATGGCAACCAAGATTGCTACTCACCGTGCTTATGATTTTTCTACAGTAACAACCAAGGTATATTTTCATTGTTACTAGTTATTTCATCATTTGTTTTTCCAAGTGTTCTGATATCCATATTATTCAATAGGTTCATTCTTTTTAATGTTGTAGTATCTAGAATTAGTATTTAACTCTCTAATTTTTTGATTGGTTAAGACCTGGATATTTTGGTGTACTATTCGCATAATGTTTTCTTATGTTTTTCACGGGTTTAGCATCCTGGTCGAGACTAGCAATCCTACTAATGATTTTTTGCCAAGAGTTTCCTTAGTCGAATGCAGGGTTGGTCCTCTGAAATGCCCTCTGACATCCTGTCACAATGGTCCTATTAGCACTAGGCCTATCTAGTTGTAGTTAGTCATCTGGGTCCTTCCGATTAAATCTGTGTTTCTCTCTCTCGACAGTGGGTACCCTGACAATATTATGTTTAATATTATTTCGAGTCTGTTGATAGGTGTCAAAATTAGATGTTATCCATTTTTATTTTAAGTCTATGTACAGTTCTCATATAATTTTTATTCTTCAAAAACTTTGAAATATAATATCATAGGCCTAACTATTAAACTTAGCTGTGATAATTGATATTGAGAGGAGACAAGGTTATGATATTGACATAAAAGAGGCCTACAGCAGGCCAAGGCGATGAAAAACAAGGAAATATAATATATATTTTTAATGGGAATTTCCTACTATATTGTTGATAATGGCAAAAGATAGTCTGCGGCTATGCCTATTATTTAACATCCTATCTAGTTAAAAAGGTCATTAAAATGGTTCACACAAATAACAATGCCACATGCAAATACGAATGTCCATACTAATTTCCGCCCACATTAAACTGTAGTCAGACGTTGGCCTAGAAGGGGCATACAAACGCCACATATTCATGATAGGTAAAGTTTGTTTGCATAGGCCTACAAAAATTAATTGTTTTTGTTTTCTTAGCTGTAGTTCTGATGAATGAATCCTTAGAAACATAAGTGGACTGAACATATTCTCTTGTAAATGTGCTTGCGCTAACGTTATAGCCTTGCCGATATAGTAGCCGAGTTCAAAAGATAACAATGTCAGTGACTTTCCCGCCGCCCTCCGCTGTGATAGGTTTGCTTCAACTCGACGCGCTGCCAGGTATGCGCGATGCTCCCTCTACCCAATATAAGCTCGATGGTATGGACAGTTTTTTTTTTACGCTGAGGCTATTCGACCGTAGCTATGGGAAAATTACGTTTCTCAATTCGTCCGTAGCATGAACGAACATCGGCGGAAATCACCGAAGGTACTCGAACTGTGGGTACGGAAAAATTAGGCCTGCTAATTTAACCGTAGGAACGGGAAGTAAATTACGTTAATTCAATAATAACCACTCTGAAAATATACGAATTATGTTAGGCCTATAATTAATAAAGATTGAACACAAACACTACCATTTCACTGTTGCCGGCGCGCCATGTTTATTATGACATTTACTTAGTAGGCCTACCAACCTTTTCAATAAAATACTCTACTTACCAAACCTTTAACGTCGCTATTTTAAATGTTAACTCGTTTTTTAATAAAATACTCTACTTACCAAACCTTAAACGTTGCTATTTTAAATCTTAACTGGTTTTTAACGGAAAGGATTTCGGGTGCGCTCTTATCGATTGTAGGCCCTATCCTAGAACTAGCGCGGCGCAGCACTTTTTAAACGCTTTTATCATCTAGAATTGTGTTTGCGACGGGGCCGAATGTAGTGAAATCATTTGCAGAAAAAACATGGACCCAAATAGAATGGTAAAAAAAAACGACCAAACGAAAATTTGAACCGCCGACCGCTCGCATAGAATTCGGACGCGCTACCACTCTGCCACAATGCACTGTGATATTTGAAGCTATTGGCCTAGTTAGGCCTACGTGGTATCCCGCGGACGATTCGGATACCTTCGATTATTTCCGCTGATCTTCGTTCATGCTACAGACGAATTGAGAATCGTAATTTTCCCGTAGCTACGGTTAAATAGCCACTTTCTTTTTTTTATGTGTTCCTACAAAACCTTTAACGTCGCTATTTTAAATCTAAAGTACATACAAAACCTTTAACGTTGCTATTTTAAATGTAAAGTAGGCCTACCTACTAATCACAAACTGTCCATACCAACCGAAAGAGTTCCAACTTTTCTACCTTTTTTTGTAAAAGTGAAGGGTCACTCAGCGATGTTTTCAATCCGTTTTTTGTCGAATAATAACCAGAACAACCACAACAGAGTAATTTTAAATGATTTTTTAACAGGCACACACAAGTGTTTACAAAATAAAACACAAAACAACATACACTAACAACACTTAACAAACAGCCACCATCACCTCCACCGACCTCCACACTTCACCATCTTCGAACTCAAATCCAGCCTCAACCAGTGCTATCAACTTATGAGATAAAAATTAAATTCGATGCACAACTGAATGGGGGGCGTTGTCCCCCAACCCCCACCGGGGCTCTGCCCCTGGACCCCAACTCATACCCAACAACAGAACCATAAACACACCTCATTCCAGTCACCAGTCAATCCCATAAAATACAAATGTTTTAGTTGCCAGTACTGCAATACGTCATTCCCCCACCTCGCCGTCGCTCCAGTCGACATAGGCTACAACACACTCTCTCACAATGTAAACATTAACATTATGTCAATCACAACAAACCTTCTGAATGACCAAAAAACATTGTCAAATCAACGTGCGCCGACTTAAATCACTCCACAAACCATGTAGGCCTAGCCCTAAGTAACATCGCTCAATCATTTAAATTACCTTCCAAAGTAATTCCGGTCCGCTGAGTGATTCTGCATAATTACCTTTTTTTCAATTAAAAATGACAAAAAACCACTGTAAATATGAAATAAATATTAAATATAAACGATTTATTGATATTGACTGATCTGAAAATGTATTTAGAGTAGCTTTATTAATAATTTACACAGGTTATAAAGACACGCACATTAGGCTGACGGCCATGTTGGATAGGCGATGCCTCCTGCCAAACTTATACATGCTTATACCAACCTTTTTGAGGTAAAATACTCTACTTACAAAACCTTTAACTAACGTCACTATTTTAAATAGAAAGGACAACAACAAACAGTGGTTTTGCGTCGTTTTTGAATGAAAAAACCGGTGATGAAAAGTTGGCCATTCCCAACCGAAAGAGTACCGGCCTGGCCCCATCCCATAGCAGAACTAAAATTTCGTTAATCATTTCGAAAACCTGGCATGATTCATAACATAAACATAACAGTTTCTTACGGTTATAAATAGGCCCTTCCGCCCGGTGTCAACCACTCGCTCCCCCCAGACCTAATCACTGCCCTCCCCCAAACAAGATCGTTCTGTGATGTCTATAAAGCATTTGACTCGGTGTTCATCATGGGAAGTTACTGAGCAAAATGGAGGCACTTGGATTCTCAGGGGAGGTCCTAAGATGGGTGGCATCCTATCTGGATGAAAGACAACAGTCGGTTCAAGTGAAAAGGGTTGCTGATAAGAATATTGAAATATTGTCCAATCTACATGGCTTGAGACCTCAACTGGGGTCCCGCAGGGGACAGTTTTGGGACCATTTTACTTGATTATTTATGGGTCATTCCATGTCAAATCAACCAAGCCGAGCAGAAAATAAAACTTGACTATCTCCGATTATGCTTAAAAACCTTATATTCATATAGATCTACCAACACCACAAAAGCCCTGGCCAAAACGGACGAGTCCAAGTTGTCTTGAATGCAGGCGATGAGCGCATGCGCGCGTACTGCGAGCGATCGGCGGAGAACGTCCCGCCATATGCCGTAAGGAGAAGGGTTCTCTCGGTAGCCGGCTAGAACTGAGCCGTACGGCGCCCGTACCTAAGGAGCTCCCCTAAAACCGAGAATGAACTTGGCCCGGAGGCGCGCGCACGTAATGGCGCGGGCCACAGTGGTCTGTAGATACTACCCAACTTATTGGAGATGAGATGTGATTGGATTTATCCGTGTGATCTTTCAGATCTTTCATTCTTCTGTTGGATTTATGTCATGGAAGTCAACAGTCACAACAAATAGCAGTTTCGAAAGGTTTGTTCTGTGGTCCCGGTAGCTCAATTGGTAGAGCTATGCACGTTAAGCCGGAGGTTCTGGGTTCAAAACCCAGTTGGGGCAGTCAGGCCTAGGTTATGGGGTACTTTTTGGGTTGGTGTTGGGCAACTTTTAACACTGTTTTTTCATTAAAAATGACGAAAAACCACTTGAAATGTTTTTAAATTTTATAACTGCAGTTTTATATAATCAAAAAAAAGCACTCGCAAGTTTCATTTCATGCTGTTTTATAAACAAAAGTAAGTTACAAGTAGCGAGGAGTGACGCGCCCTTAGGCCATCATGCTGAGAACTGAGCACTGCCACCCGAGCCGTACACATACTGCAAGTAACCATACAAAACATAATTTAAAAAACTAAAAACAAAAAAATACCTTCAAAACTTGTAACACACACAGCACAGTTTTACAACAGTGTTCAAAAGTTGGCCAGCACCAACCGAAAGAGTGCCGGTTATGGTTTAGTTTCGCTGTGTTTAAACCAAAAAAAAATTTGCTTTAATTTTTTACCACATGTCTATTTTAGTATCACTATTTAGGCTAATTATTTTTAAACTCTTTTCAGGCAATATTGAATTATGAATCGGGTGTTAAGCTCATTGATGAGGCACAACACATTACCATAGATTGTTCGGAAAATAGTAAACGGCCATGGGAAAAAGCTGCCTTAATGAAAAAAAAAATGACATATACCAGGTAATGTAATATTTAACTTTCTATTTGGTATTTAAGACACAGCTCTGTCCACTGATGAAACACACTAACAAGTCAACATTTTATTTCAATACAAAAATCATTAGGCCCTATAGGCTAATCTTGCTGATCTAGAAACAAAAAAAGTAGCCCTTAACTAGGAGATATATATTAAATAAAAATTATCACTAAGGTAAGCCTACCAACAAGTAAGTGCCTACATTTTCAAGAGCATTTGTATCTTCCTCAATCCCTCGCAGTTGAGGAAGAGAGCAGCTTTAGAAATAGACCAGGAGCCAGACCCTGTGGATTTTTTTTTTCGCTCACCCCACTTAACATCTCAAATCTGACTTGACCACGTGTTAGTATGCACCTTATGAAACAGCCCCAGGTAGTATGTCACTTCGAATTGTGGTACATACGTTTTTTTAGATGCCATTTTGTTTTTGATTGTGTAACCGTACGACTTCCCTCGAGTGGACTTAGGTCCTTTTGGTATTAGTTGTTGGAACGAGTCTACCAGTGGTCAAACTCTTTTGTCGGAGAAATTAATATAAATGTAATATCTTTGTTTTTATGGATTGGGCTATAATTTATTCAGAAACACAATAAAATTTCATTCTAAAATTAACAACATAGTGATTCGATTCAGTTTTACCTCTGTTAAGTAAAAATCTAGTTTCCTAGATTTATTATTTTATATTACGGCATTTATATGCATTTCAATTTCAATTTCAATTTTTTATTAGGACAAATTGTACATTTTATGTAACAACAACACAAAATTTTTTAGTGTATGTGTCCTTTAGCTAAATAAAAAAAAAATGTAACAAATACTAATATAATGAGAAATTTGACATAATATGTAATACATTGTAAATAATAATAATTATTGAAAAGTAATAAAATAAGGTTCATTTCATTATATTATAGTTAATCAATAATATCAAGTGATAACAGGAATTTCTGTGAGTGTATCATTTAAGTAATCAATAAGATAATAGTAGGCTTTTAGAATTAAAATTTGTTTGAGTTCATGTTTGAAACGGTCATAAGCTTGAAATGTTTTTAATGGATTCTGGAAGATGGTTATAAAGAGATTTATGTAAGTAGTCTGAGTTTATTTGTCCAAGTTTTGTGTGATATGAGTTTAGCTGTAGGTGATTTTTTACGTGTGTCATGATCATGGACTTTTGCATTTACTGAGTAGGTGTGTATATATTTTTAATTACTAATATGATTTGAAAATGTATAAACATGAAATGGTAAGGATTTTGTGGCGTATAAAAAAAGGTTTACAGTGTTCTGTGGATCAAGGGAACAAATTGCTCTAATTGCTTTTTTTTGTATAATAAAAACTTTATGAATGTGGGTCGATATACCCAAATTCAATTCCGTAGCTTATATATGACTCAAATAATGAATAGTAGCATATTTTGGCTGTGGGGATGTTACTTATCTGCTTGATGGTCCTTATAGCATAACAAGACGAATTAAGTTTTGGTATAATGTTTTGATATGATCGTGCCATGTTAGATGTTGGTCTATTGTTAAGCCTAGAAATACATTTGATGAAACTTGTGTTATATTTGAATTATCTGAAAAATTAGTTAGGTAAGGTATTTTTTAAAGATTTAATCTTCTGAATTGAGTGGAATTGGATATAGTTTGTTTTTTTGGAGTTTAAAATAAGTAAGCTGTAAACCACCCATTTGATTCATTTAGTCTTTCTTCTGATTTATCCCGAAGAGCTTTGCTTTCATCAGCCTTTATGACTGTGGAAAAATCGTCAGCAAAAAGTTCAGCATCATCTATACTTTCAGTTAGATCATTGATAAAGACAATGAAAAATAAAGGGCCAAGAATTGACCCTTGTGGTACACCACATATAATTTTCTCAGAGTCCGAAATGGTATGTGAAATTTTATTATTTTCATTGCTAGTTATTTCTACATATTGTACTCTGTTTGTTAGGTATGATTTTAATAATTTTAGCGCAGCACCACGTACTCCATAATATTCTAATTTAGTGAGGAGTATATTGTGATCAACACAGTCAAAAGCTTTGGTGAGATCACAGAATATACCCAGAGTATCAATATTTGAATCCATTTCACTAGTTACGTTTAATAAAAATCTTCTAATTGTATCACTAGTAGATTTTCCCTTTCTGAATCCATTTTGTCTTTCTGTTAGAATGTTGTGCTTTTCTAAAAAGCTTATCAATCTGTTATAAATAATTGTTTCCAATATTTTGAAACAGCAGGTAGAATAGATATGGTCGATAATTACTTGCAAGGGAAATTTTACTTCTTTTTATGTATGGGAATTATTTTGGATATTTTTAGTGCTTGTGGAAAGACCCCATCTTTTAGACAGGTATTGAAAATATCACATAGAGGTGCAGCTAACATATGGATACATTTCTTTAAAACAATAGTTGATATGCCATCTACTCCTGCAGAGTGAGATGATTTTAACTTACCAACAATATTTTTTATTTCATTAATATCAGTTTCATAAAAATATAAAGAATTTACTGGGCTCTTGTTGTCTTATGCAAGTAATCAATGAAAGTAAGATTTTGATTATTTCCTTGATTCACTAAGTTATTTGTTAGGTCAGAGGCTTCATTAGCAAAATAGCTACCACTTTAGAGTCATTTATTAATTCATTGTTACTATTGAGTAGATTAATATTTTCACGGGGCTTAATAGGTTTTCTGTTTGTCTCTGAATTTATAATTTTCCAGATACACTTTGACTTATTGTTAGCTTGAGATATACTGTCCTTAATTTGATTACTTTTTGCTGTTTTTAAAACTTGTTTATAAATTTTTAAATATGATTTAACGTAAGTTTGAAGGAATGTCACGTTTTGGAAATGAGTTTTTATAGTTTTAAATGGACAATTTTCACTGATATATGACTGCAGCTTCTGTATAAATGTATTGTATTTATCATCAGCCAATTTAGCTTGTGATACATCATCCCACATTTCTTTTTCAAGTCTCTCGATAAGATTATCTAATGTGGTATCATTTAATAATTGAATAGTTTTTGTTGTTGTTGGAGGAATAAAATTGTTACATTGAATTTTGATTTCTTGAGCATAATGGTCGGCAATACCAAGGTTAAGTACCTGTGTCTTGAATGGAAGTGTAGTATTTGTTGCTATGTTGTCAATGATGGATGATGTTTGCCACCTTTGGTCAACTCTAGTTGGTTCATTTATGGTGAGTATAAGGTTAAATGAGCTAAGGAGATTAATTAGTTGATCTTTATTCGGGTCTTTACTATTTGGAGAGACGTTACATTAAAGTCACCCAAAACTACTAAATGTTTATTTGATTTTAATAGTTTAGAGATAATTTTTTCACTTTTTTCTAGAAAGGTTTTAATGTTGCCATTTGTGGACCTATAAATTACGACGATTATGATATTAGATACCGCTAGTGTTTTTTTATTTGTACTTAAATTCAATTCAATGCAAGCACATTCAAAATTTAAATCACAACAACTATAGTTAGTAATTGTTGGTTTCTGAGTTACAAGCTCAAACAGTGTGTTGATCACAAAGATTGCAACCCCTCCATGTATATGAGAATTTCTGCAAAACGAGGAAACTAGTGTGTAGTTATCAATCACAATACTGTTTATACTTTCACTTGTTTTCCAGTGCTCTGATATACATAGCACATCAACGGTTTCATTTTTCGTACTGTGCTCTTCTAAAAGATATTTAAGTCCCTACTTTTGTAAGTGTAAGGCCTTGAATATTTTGATGGAGTATTCTAATAAATGTTGTACTTTTTATATTGTTGTTTATGTTGTCTTTGTGTTTTTGAAGGGGTGGTTAGAGGCGGAGTGTTAAGGCTAATGAGAGGTGTTTTGTCATTAGTGTTTTTATCAGCCACGATAATGTCATTATGGCTTGGTATGTCAACTAGTCAACTTTGCTTAGATTTGGATTTATTGTATTTATATGATTTTAAATGAAGAGGTGGTGATCTAATATTTATTTGACGCTGTTTTTGCTTCTTCCGATAATGATCAGTAAGAATTTCTATTAACTCTCTGGGGGACCATGGTTTTTGAATTCGAAGTTTTTGCCCAAGACCCTCACTTGCCATTAGTTCCCTTAGTTGTTGATAATTATAATTGGAGAATTGCCTTATACCACTACTTCGGGTTGTCATGTGGTGGTAGGTTGATTCTCCCCAAGAAGAAGCAGCTGGTACAGCGTCCTGCTTGGAAGTGGACGCCTGGGCCGTCTCAGACGTTCGCAAATAGGCTGGCATCTCTTCCGACGCAGGACAGTGTAGGCCTACAACGTTCAGTTTGCATATGGATGTGTGTCTATGTATTGTCATCTCCTCCGACGCAGTGGGGCAATACAGCGCCCTGTGCCGAGCCAGATGATCGCACCTGGGCTGTCGTCCCCGCTTGCGGTTTTGAAGATAGGGCTACCTGGAGTTGATGGAAGTCTTGATTCTGGGAGATAGAATATCCAGGACGAGATTTGTCCGATTTTTCTGCAGTAAAGGGAGTAGAGTCTTTTAGAGGGAGTGTTAGAGTATTTGAATTTTCCGATTTTGTGGTAGCTGACCTCTTCGGCTGGTCCAAAGCAGGCACACTATCATCTTTTGGGAGAAGAACTTGTCAGTTGGTCTTTGTCCCTGCATTTGTCCTTGATGTGCTGGATTTGTTGGAAGTCTTGATTCTGGGAGATAGGATACCCAGGACGAGATTTGTCAGATTTATCTGCAGTGTAGGGAGTAGAGTCTATTAGAGAGAGTGTTATAGTATTCGAATTTTTCGATTTTGTGGTAGGCCTAGTTGACAAATACTCAGCTAAGTAAAACAAAGGATCTTGTGTAGTCTTCCGCTCGTCAAAGAAGGCACTCACTCTATCCTCTTTGGTAAAACAACTTGTCAGTTGGTCTTTGTCCCTGCACTTGTCCTTGATCTGCTGATCGTTTTAAGAACAAGTAGTCTCTATGGTTGTATCCTCTAACGCTGGTTGACTCTCTGTCCCATTTACCGTATTAGAAGTTGTTTTCTTAGAATGGTTATCCTGAAGTTAGGCCTACTTTCCTTGTGCTGAGTAGATGTTGTTGGTACATCATGGAAATTTTTGCTGTAGTATTTGTGAGCCTTCTTTTCTGCACCCGAAAAGTAAACGAATCTGGGCATGGGTTCCAGTCCATTTTACTAATCATTTCAATGATCATATTATGTAATTTCAAGGTTCCTTTGCTATTTGGATGAAGACCATCAATTGAAATATCAGATGGGGTTAACCAATTATTAGTTTCAAAAAAACTACCTCAAGTGTACTGCACACCCATTTCAGAGAAGAATTAATCTCGGATATCACGTGGTTTGGAACATCTTTACGATAAAGCAAACTTGTGTAAGCTATGTCAGCATTTGGGTAATTTTTTTTTAACAGCTCGCAGTAATTGGTAGACGTTATCCATTATCTGTAATGGGCTCTAGATATCTTACAGAATTTGTGCCATTGTGGATTATAACAGTTCTCATGTGTAGTTTGGCAGGATTTTGGTCTTCTTCTATCAATTTTTGTAACTGGTGAGGCTGAATTCCTGGATATACTCGAAGAGAATATTTATCTTGAGACACATATTCTTCTCTTTGGCATCCTTTAAAAATAGAGTCACTTATAACTAGTCCACTGTGCTAACAGTCTTTGTTAGCTCGCTTTTAGATGTTTTAGTCTTTGTGAATTCACAGTTGGGCGTGGGTACAGACCTAGGACTGGTAGTGTTTCTATTATTCTTTGATCTTTTATTTGTACTTACATCAAGAGAAGGATAGGCATCGTCGTCTAAGTATTCCAGTGGTAGGTACCTGTTACTAGTTTTGTGATCTGTGTCCATTTAGGTCTAGGAGGTTCCTTGTAGTTTATTGTTGTTGTGGTGCTGAACAGGAAAACATTTCTCTGTTTGTGGATTAGCATTTAAACTTGTTTACTGTATGCTTGAGGTTTTTGATATGCATATGCCTTCCTGTTTGGCATGAGTAATGGAGGTCTAGGAACATCGTTGTGACGGACAGTGTGGATAATTGGTATAGAGCCCCTTCCTTCATATGTGGCATGTGGACAAGAGGCCTAGGTATGTCATTATGAATAACGCCGTGGTTAGCTTATACTCGGATCTTACATCAGCTGTCTTTTGGTTGAACCTAGTTCCAGTTGGGTGTTCATTATTGTAAGAGCTAGTCAGAGTTAGAGTTTGCTGTTGGTTTGCAAAAGAGTTAGGATGTGGCTTTGTCATTCCATAATCTTGTTGACATTGAAGAAATGTTTCTTTGTCAGTGGTGGTTTCACATGTTTCTAGGTCAGAGTGTATGGCTAAGTCTAATCCTACCTTTTTATGAAACTCACCAGGGCCCTTTTTTGATCAGCCATGTTTGTTGACATTTTCTTAGAAGTAAATTGTTGTTCCTTTCGGTGTCAACATCAAATAGGAGCACATTGATGATTTTTTATACATACCGCACTCGTGGCACGTCATTTTGTAGTATAGATTAGTTTGTTTACGTTCACATTTAATAAATAACTTTCACAAAGCAGATGCAGCTGCCAAAATAAATTTATCAAACAGAATCTGCTATCTTCACATTTCGTTGCCAGGGTTCTCAAAACAATCATCCATTTTAAATGGAATCTTCAAGTCAAAACTATTACAACTTTCAAAATGATATAAATACACTTTACAATTAATATAAAATGTTCCTTACAATACCACACGTTCACGATACGATACTTGATCAAATTGTATCAAATTATTTTCCTAAACAAACACATTATTTACAGAAAAGGAAAAGAAACTGTGGAGTATGAATAGTTCTGTCAGTTTCAAGTCACTGCCTTGTTGATTAGTGGGTTATGACGATTGTTTGAGTAGTTGGGGAGGGCGCCATGAGAGTTTGCTCATTTCAGCCACAAGGGTCAAGTCTGCTGAGCTGTGATTGGTTGAAGACTGTTTGTTGGTCATCTGGACGCTGATTGACCAGCCATCTTGGAAAAGAGTCTCAGTCTTGCAGGAGGCAGGTTGCCGGAGAGTCTTACGAGAGGCAGATTGCGAGTTGGGTGTGAGTTTTGGTTTCGCGGAGAGTCCGCATAACCAGTGAATTTTACGTGTTAAATCTCTCTCTAGGGAGGAGAGATTTGTAAAAGTGAAGATATTCAAGAGTTACATCGTCACCAAGGGCTAATGTAAGTCCTAAGAAGATAATTAGGAGCTATCAACGAATCAAGTTACGAGTGATTTGCAATTGTGAGCCGTTGAAATGCGCATCGACATCTCAGAAGTTTGGGAATCAAGTGGTGTTAGCCTAAGGAAATCCATAGAGGGATAGGAAATACGTGTTAAATAACGTGCAAAAGTGAAGTCTAAAGCAAAGTGATTTATCAGCCGATAATAAGCAAAGCTGATAAAAGTTTGTCGCTTTTTGCCACACGGGAGGATCGAGCGTCTTTTAAGCCAACGATATGAGTGGACAGTTAAGTCAAGAGCGGTATGACCAGTGATATTGCAATCATTATACAAGTGACGGGATAGAATAGCTTTGATAGCTATTTCTATCGTTTATTAAAAAGTTGGGGCGACATTTACCTTTCAATTTGCGAGTGAATTATAAAAACTACAGGATTGAAAGTGAGTCTGTGTATCAAAAGAAGAGATATTTTGTCGACCGTCACTACCGAAGTGAAGTTAGAACATATCATAGTTTATGAAAGAGTTGGCAGGAGTACGGGTCCTAGTAATAAAATATGTAGGGCTTAGAACTGTTTGATGAACATTATTCAACATAAAAATTTCAAAGTGAAGATAAATTTGTCGTGTATGGTATAAAATGAAAGCATTTGTCACCAATACTAAGAAAAAAATACATTAAAAAAATATATTGAAACTTAATATGTTATACTAGTTAAATATTTTGATTTTGCGGATTTTTAAGTTTTGGAACCAAAAGATCAACGTAAAAGTAAAATTTATTTGTTATTTTTTTCCTTAATGCTGGTGACAAATGCTTTTATTTGATACTAAACATGACAAATTTATCTTCACTTTGAAATTTTTGGACACATATTAGGTAATTAATTTAAAATTCTTAGTTAAATACTCAAAACTCAGCCCGGAGCCAGTGATTTTTTAGATTCTTATCACAAAATCTTTAAGATTAATAAAGATTTTGTAATAAGTCAAATGATGCATTTTGCTACGTCGACCACAACATGTTCCTGTTACTTTTCAATTTAAAAAAAATTGTTTATTTGTGTAAAATAATATATTGTAATTACTATTATTGAGAATTAAAAAAGATATATAAATTATAGTTACCAGTTCTTTTGTGAACACTGTGTTGTCATTGGAAAGAAGAAATTTTACTTAAAATTTGATCTTTTGGTTCAAAAACTAAAAAATCACAAAATCAACATATTTAACTAGAACACATATATTTCAATATATTTTTTCAACGTATTTTTTTCTGAATGTTAGTAAAAAATGCTTTCAATTGATACCAAACACTACAAATTTATCTTCACTTTGAAATTTTTGGACTAAATTAACTAATTAATGTTGATTAATCAATTAATATTTAATTACTAAACATTTGGCGTGGAGCCAATTATTTTCGAATTTCTTATAACAAAAGCTTTAAGATTAGGCCTACTAAATTTTTAAGTTGGTGTCATATTTTCTACCATAGTTAGACATATTTACGCCATATTGTAATTTGTATTACTAAATATATTGTAATTAGGTACTATCATTGAAAATTGAAAAATGATATATTAATTATAGTTACCAGCTCTTTTGTGAACACTGTGATATCATTGGTTAGAAGAAATTTTACTTTAACGTTGATCTTTTGGTTCAAAAATAAAAAAACAAATCAACTATTTAACTAGGCTATATCATATGTATATAACAATATATTTTTTCAATGTATTTTTTTTCTTTATAAAGGTGAAAAATGCTTTTGATTAATACCAAACATGACTAATTTATTGACACTTTGAAATTCGTATCATAAAATTAACTAATTAATTTTAATTAATTAATTAATAGTTAAATAATGAGACTTCATCGTAGAGCCATCAATTTTTTAATTCCCTATAGTCAAATTAGTAAGTATGCAAATTTTCATGCTAGTATCACTATTTGCAATATAGTTGGCTTAGGAACCGCACTAGTAGGCATAATCAGGTAGCAAAGATAGTTTATCAACATCTAGGAATGAACGCACATCTACT
Source organism: Sweltsa coloradensis (assembly GCA_024449915.1). Lineage (NCBI taxonomy): Eukaryota > Metazoa > Arthropoda > Insecta > Plecoptera > Chloroperlidae > Sweltsa > Sweltsa coloradensis. Next base: position 107,556 of record JAMZAV010001063.1, read on the forward strand.
AGTCAATCCACCTCCTTATTACAAGTATTCTCCTGCACCTGTGATCGAAAATGCAGAATTTATAATGTATTGGGATAAACAGGTTATAACATACAAATTCATAGACCACAACAAACCGGACATCATTTTATCATTTTATATTTAACAGAATTACATATCTAATTGACATTGCGATCCCCATGAGTAAAAATATTGAGAACACCGAGAACACTAAGGTGGAAAAATATCAAAATTTAAGTCAAGAAATAACAAGAATTTGGAAAATGAAAACTGTTACTGTCGTGCCTATCGTGATCTCAGCCACTGGAGTCATACCATCTTCCCTCTCTGCCAGCCTACAATGCCTGGGTCTGTCTGCAAATCTCTACGTCAGCATGCAGAAAGCAGTCATCCTTCAAACGTGCCACATAGGCCTAGTCAGAAGATTTTTTGCAGTAATCACTCTCTTTCTCTCTCTCTTTTAAAGATTTTGCCATACAATTGCTTGTTTTATAGATAGAAACTTTTATTGATTTTGTTATCACACTCATTTTTATTATTATTTTGTTAATTTGATTAATTTGTCTACAATACTATTTGTACTATACTTATGTTTTCACGCTGTTATAGTGAAACTTTTGTTGGGCTTGGGCCTCACCCCGCCTTGTGTATACCAGGACAAAAATGTACCTGAGATTGTTTGAACAATAAAGAACCACTATAATAATAATAATAATAATAATAATAATAATAATAATAATATGTAATAATAATAATAATAATAATAATAGTAATAATAATAATAGTAATAATAATAATAATCGATCGTCGATTACGTCGGGGCCTACAGGGTTGACTTAGTCGCTTTGAATTACTGTCCCCCACTGAAAATCAGTTATATAACTGAGTGGGTAGACTCTAAATACAATTTATTTATTTTATTTATTTGATAATAATAACAACATTTTCCCATCATTGTATTGTTGCTAGGAAACAGCAAGGAAACTTGACTTCTTAACAAGATAACTCTTTTTTAACAATGCAGTGGAACTTAACAGGGGCCAAAGTAACCGTCCAATTTTTTATAATTTATGTTTTAGTGAAAGAGCGGAAAATTCCAAACTATTTATTAATTTCTTAAATGATTTCACACCATTCTCCTAGTTATTAACAAACTTTTGACGACTAATTGTTATTCAACTTCACTAATTGGATGAGCGTAGCGAGCATTCCATTTCACTACACTGGAGAAAAAAATCCGGAATGTTTTTTTTTATTTTTATTTTTTTTATATTTGTGTGTTTGTTAACACGATTCCGGCTAAACCGATACTCCGATTGAGATGAAATTTTATGGAGGCCTTCGAAATCTCTGAACTTAGAATGCCACGTTTTTGAGCGCAATCGGGAAAATTTTCTTATAAAAAAAGCAATTTTACGATTTTTTCGATTTAAAAAAAAATTCTTCGACTTATAACACTTACATGCTTTATCCGATTGTAATGATTTTTTAACAGAACCTTAATTTTATGAATTAAGATATTCGTGTGAAATTTAAGCGTAATCGAAAAATTATTTCTCATGAAAATCGAAATTTTACGTGTTTTTTCTTTTTTAAAACAATTCTTTGACATATAACACCTACATGCTTTATCCTATTGTAATGATTTTTTATAGAACCTTAATTTCATGAATTAATATACTCGTGTAAAATTTGAGCGCAATCGAATAATTATTTCTTATGAAAATTGCAATTTTACGATTTTTTCTTTTTTAAAAATTACGTAAAAATTACGATTTATTAAAAAAAATAAGTTAATTTTTAATTTAATTTAATGTAATTGTAAAAAAATCTTCGACTAAGTAAGGATTTGTTCACAGAACAACAGAAAATCCGCGTAACACAATGCAGCTCAATGCACCAATTACGCTCATCCAACAACGCGGCGGGACTTAAGCGTTTTCCTAGTCTATTAATCTATCAGTTACAATAATTTTGCTTAGGCACATAACATTTCGAATTAATTGGCATGATGTTATTAAAGTGAGAACATCTTAGGCCAATCGGTAGACATTTAGCTATACATAATTAAACATAGGACTTAAGAAGATTTTTTTAAAGTGTAATTTCTTGGGAAATTAATCAATTAACTCAAATACTTTTTCGGATATTTATTCTTGTTAAAGGGTTTTATTTGATACCAATGTAGACAGTGAAGTCTCTTTATTAAATATATGTTTTGGTTAATTTATTAATTAATTCAATAAATCCAATTAATAAGAAAGTTACAGGATTGCAACTTGGAGCCATCTATTTCTTCAATCTAATTTGTGTGCTTTCTTCACGATTTGCGCGATTGTTAGGCTTAAAGCCGCCTCTATCCTTGGAACAACAGTTCCAAATGGCCAAACAATGGAACGTTTTTGCGAGATAATCATACATTAGGCCTACTATCATAGTCAAACCACTTTAAATTACAATATATAAATATTACAACATGACATGTTATTTATTGCAAAACAAGTAAAGATGTGTCATCAAATATCAATTTTAAGATATTTTTCTATTATTTGTACACTTTTAAGTTCGTTTTTTGCTTTTCGGGACAAACGACAAACGACTGCTACGAATTGGATGAAATTTTCAGAGAACCTTTAAAATCTCTAATATTAGACTTTCATAGAATTTAAGTTCAACCAAATATATTTATCACGTGAAATTTGCACTTTTCTACTTTTTCCACTTTTGAAACCGAAAATCCTGTAAAATTGACTATTATGAAAAATATCTTCAAAACACATTGTTAGTATCATTATATTTTACCATTTGCTTGTATTGTTGGTTGAAATTACTTTCAAAATATTATTTTATGCTAACAATGACGAAATGAAGTTGGATTAAAAACATAGTTAAATAGTGCTCAATCCACTGAAAATGCTCATCCTTCAATGCTAATCTTCTGAAACACAAACAAATCTATACATTTTATTAGTTTAGTTCATGAATATATTTTTTAAATCATAATCAAGTATAAAAACATCTTGCTAGCATGCAAACAAATATGTTGAATCTATGTTTAAATCACATTTTAGTGAAATTATTTGCACTATTTTTGCAGTGTCTGCACTTTTTTAACAATAAAATTATATGTTTTATTAAAAATTGATTGTACATAGGGAAAGCATACAGTTACCTACAAATCGTGTTTTTAAAAAATAAAATCAGTTAACCGAGTCTCGAGTTATGTACATTTAAAGACAGTAGAGAGTAAGCGTTTCAATGGTTGCACATTCAAAAACAAAATGGCCGCTAAAAAAAAACGTATACCACAATTCGAAGTGACATACTACCTGGGGCTGTTGAATAAGGTGCATACTAACACGTGGTCAGTCAGATTTGAGATGTTAAGTGAGGTGAGCCAATTTCGTTAATTGCTCCTACAGGAATTAGCTCCTGGTCTAAAAATGTACTTACTTATTGGTAGGCCCTAGTATCTTAATGTACGATCATGCTTATTGTTTGTGTGTTTTTTTTAAATTTAATAACCGTAGGGCCCACCTAATCTTGTATTGCATTTTTTAAAAAAATGTGTTAGGGCCTGTGGGCAAATCGTTGACCCAATATTTTTAAAAAATCTTTTTACTTTGCCCATATCCATTCCCCCCTTTGCTTATGGTATTCTTTTTGGGGGGGGCTTCCCACATGCCAAAAGGATGTTCATTCTGCAAAAGAAGGCCATACGCTACGCATACTAACTCGGGTCCCCAGATGGCACTTCGGGTGACCTCTTTAAACAGGTCGAGCTCTAACACTCACCAGCCTTTTAATTCCAGACTGCCGCTACTTTTTTCGTCTGAACCCATCTTTATTTACACAAATTTTAAAATCCATGACCACCTAACCGATCCAATTTTTTTTACCAACTCGCAACCTTCTCGGGGTTTTGGCCCGTATTAGGGAAGTTTTTCTCTCTGAAACTAAATGGCGACTCTGGGTCGTCTCGGGGAACTTTTCCCTTCCCTTTGACTATCCCCCCGACGGCGACGACAATGACAACACGGACGGATGATGACACAGACGGAGACGACCACAACGTGGGGGAACCCCTGCCCTCCCATACGCTTGTGGCTGGTTCTGACCAGCACAAGCCTGTCACCCCTTGTCTTCCCGCGTCACCCCTTACGTCCCCCCCCTTTCGTCTCGATTAGCCAAGTTGCATAAATATGAGACGGTTAAGCAATACCCAAATAAATCAATCGAGACACATCCATCTCCCCTCCCACAACCCATCTTTATTTTCTAAGGGTCCTAAACTACTAGGTCTAACAGTATCACCCATCCTCTATAACAAGCTCCCCAGCAAGGTACTTAACTCGTCATCAGACACTATGTTCAAACACAACCCCAAATCCTTCCTCCTCGATAACAGTTACTATTCTCTCCAGGTGACAGTTCTCTCTACACGTTATTGGATGAGCATAGCGAGCGAAGCGAAGATTCCATTTCACTACACTGGAGAAAAAAATCCGGAATGTTTTTTTTTCTTTCTTTTTCCCGGTATTTTTGTGCGTTTGTCAGCACGATTCCGGCTGAACCGATACTGCAATTACGATGAAATTTTATGGAGGCCTTCAAAATCTCTGAACTTAGAACTGCCACGTTTTTAAGCGCAATCGGAAATTTATTTCATTTCATTTTATGTCTTGTTTTGTATACCTAATACTAGCATATAATGTTATAATTGTTATGACAAGATAAACAAGTTAAACAATACATTATATTATAAGCTAGCTAGTAAAATTTAAACACGTCTTTTCAAAAGACTAAGACTCGAATTAGGATGTATAGAAAATACTAAAACTAATTTACATCAAATTTCAAAATACACTTTTACAACAAAACAATAATACACAATAAAAATATATACTTTACACTAATAAAATAGGCTACTAGTAATATAAGTCTAGGCATCTATAATATGCAAAATAAATTGTATTTTTTTAAAACATATTATTATTGTCCGCCAAGAAATCTTCAATATCGTAGTATTCTTTTTCAACAAGAAATGTCCTTTAAGATCCTTTTAAATGTATCAATTGGTTGTTTTTAATAAAGGCAGGTAGCTTATTAAAAAGGATTATTCCTGCATATGGGGGGCTTTTCTCATATACAGCCAGCCTATGGGATGTCACAAAGATAACAATTTCCCTCCTAGTATTGTAATTATGAATATTGATGTTTTTTTTATATCTTCCCTATGATTAAATTAAAAAAAATTCTTTGTAAAATAGAGCATAAAAAAGTAAGAATATTCAAGTTTTTAAATTCTCCTCATTATCCCCTTTCTTAATTTTTTTTTTATTCAAAAAGTTTTTTTTTTTTGCATGACAAAGATCTTATAAAAAATTTTTTTTTGATGTATTCCCCCCTTTTAAACCCATAGCAAAAATGTGACTCAATCAGGCATAGTCACACTAACCAACTTCTATCCATATATTTTTTTTACGTTAGAATTTTTATTAGAGTCAGTTTTTTTTGCTAATAATCAGTGTGGTGCCCCACGATAAGCATTTGTCAAAAACAGTCCTAAGAATTTTGCTGTGTCTATTTGTTCAATAGGAGGTCTTATCACAAAAACCTGATACAAATATTTTGATCTTTCCAATTTTCCTTTGGGGATATCATACATTTATTTTTCTTATTATTCTTATTAATTTTTATTTGGTTTGCAGCCACTGCGCCATTTTGTTAAAAACTGTAAAAGCGGTCTTTTCTAATGTTTCTATAAGTGCTGGAAGGGGTGGGGGTTGCGTCATCTGATACAAAAAGCATACCCCCTCATTATTGCACGGGCATGTCATTTATTAGATTTGAAAAACAAAGGCCCAAATTTTTGACCCTTGGGGTACCCCCATTTAATATATTTCCTCTCAATTTAGTTTTTAGTTCAAATGGTCAAAATTTCACATATTGCGCCCTTTCCTTTAAATCGAAAAATATCCATTGCAGGGTTTCCCTTAAATTTCCCTATGAAAACATTTACTTATTAAGTTTATACTCCACCAGTCAAAAGTTTTTGAAAGATCCAAAAAGGGCACGGGTGTTTTTTTCTGATAAAGCGCTGTTAAACCTTGTCAAAAGGCAGAAAGAGCTGTTTCAGTTGATCTTTTTTCCTGAATTCTTTTTTGTTTCTTTTGCAATTATCTCATTTGCCTTAAGTTTTGCGGAAAGCTATTATACATTACTCTTTAAAGCACCTTTAAAAAAGCTTTAAATTTAAAAACTGGTCTTAATTTCTATGCCCCGGTTTTCTCTTTTTAAAAATTGGGTTTTACCCGCGCCACCTTTAAAGTTTTTTGGAAAAAAACACCTCATAAGAACATTTTAAATTAAGAAAAGTGAGGGCTCTACTAATATCTTGCCATTTTTTATAAGAAAGTTTGAAAACCATCTGTACCTTTTGATTTCTTATTTTTTAAAATTTCTTATAATTCGCAAAGTTTCATCTTTACTTACATTATTGGGGCAAAATAATGATCTTTTTCAGGCAAACCTTTGGGTTTCCCTCATTTCATTTCCTTTTGATTTTCTGTTATTTTGTGGCTTTTTAAAAAGTAGTCATTGAATATGTTTCCAATTTGCTTTGCTTTTTCTGACGTTTCATTATCTACTGTGATTTCAAATTCGTTCAGTTTTATTTTTTATTTTTGAACCCCTTTTCCCGTTTTAATCATTTTCCATATTCTTTACCTTTTTTTTCTGTTTTCCCTTATTATTCTTTTTTCTAGACCCTTCGTTTTTCGAATTTATCTTTATATTCCTTTTGCTTTTTTTGTATTTTTTTAAACATTGACTTTGTATTCTTTTAATTTTTAACGGGAAGTCTCCTCACTTTCCTTTCATTTCCATCACTTTTGTGTTTTCCCTTTTTTATTTTTTTTTTTTGTGTTTTAATCTTTGCCTTCTTGTTGGAAATGATTATTGAGTGAAAAGTTATTATATCTACAAAAGGTCAATGCATGGTCAATGTTTTTTTGATTTTAATGCATCCTGAAAAATTTAAAAAATCTGTCATTAAAAAATGGTTTAAATTTTTTTTGCTCATGTCCCCGTATTTTGTTAAAGTATTCTGTTTCTAGTTTTCCCTTTTTGTTTATCTAAAGGATATATAATTTATTGCTTGACAAATGTCAGATGTTGTGAAATTTTACCCACTTTGATACATATCATTTCCATGTTTGTTATATTTATCTATTGCGAAAAGAAAATTTATGTTTTAGTTATTGCAATCTTTAGGGGCATTAATTGTTATGTTTAATTTAAACATATTAGCAAATTTTTTAAAGTTTCGTATTTTTTCATTTTTTTTACTAATATTAAGGGCCCCCACTAGTCAAAATCTTTTTCCTTAAGCAGTCCATTCTAAGGTTAAGTATTTTTTAAAAAAGGTGCAATATTCCCTTTGGGATCTTAAGTTGGATGAGCGAGCGAGCGAAACGAAGATTCCTTTCACACACTGGAGAAAAAAATCCGAAAGTTTTTTTTTTCCCGTATTTTTGTTTTCGTTTTAAAACATTCCGGGTAAAAAAGAACTCCCATTTCGATAATTTTATGGGGGCCTTCGAAAACTCTGAAATAAGAAATGCCCGTTTTTTTTGGGGAAGGAAAAAAAAAAAGGTTTTGGGGGGGAAAAAAAGAAGGGAAAGGGGGGAAAAAAAGGGAAAAGAAAGGGGGGGGGGGGGGGGGGAAGGGAAAAAAGGCGAAAAGGGGCGCAATCGAATAAAAAAATTTTATTAAAAAAAAAATTTCAATATTACATTTTTTCCTTTTTTTTAAAATTACGATTAATTTTAAAAAAATTTTTTTTAATTTTTTTTAAAAAAAAAAAAAAAAAAAAAAAAAAAAAAAAAAAAAAAACAAAAAAAAAAAATTTTTTATTTAATTTTTTAATTTAAAAAAAATTCCACCCAATTTTTATTTTTTACAAAACAGAAAATCCGCAAAAACTGGCACTAATTACCAATTACGCTTTTAAAACAAGCGGGGGGAAATTAAGGGGTTTCCTTTTAATTTTTTATTAAATCCTTATTTTACCCATCCAATCAAAACATTTTTTTTTTTTAATTTTATCTTTTCTAATTCCCCTACTTTGGGTTTCTTTTAAAATCATGACCCTTTTGTTTTTGGTTGCCTACAAAACTGGCTACGGTTAATACCCTTCAGTGTAAAATCAGCTTTTTCAGGATTGCTTAATGCGCATTATACAAAATAATCGGGGTTTCCTCTTTACATTTTTTCCAACTGCTCCCCCTTTTTTTTAACTGACTGCTTTCTGATGCAAGATTTTAAATTTATATTTCCTCTCTACCATATCGATATTTGCTGTCACATTTAGGGTTTCTCATTAAAATCGCAATTTACGATTTTTTCGATTTTTAAAAAATTTCTTCAGCCCTAAAACACCTACATGCTTTATCCGATTTTAATGATTTTTTCACAGAACCTTAATTTTATGAATTTCTGTATTCGTGTGAATTTGAGCGAAATCGAAAACTATTTCTCATGAAAATTCAAAATTTTACGTTTTTCTTTTCTTTTTAAAACAATTGTTTGGTTATAACACCTACATGCTTATCCTATTGTAATGATTTTTTCACAGAACCTTAATTTTATGAATTAATATATTCGGGGTAAAATTTGTACGCAATCGAATAATTATTCCTTATAAAATTTCAATATTACGATTTTTTTTTTTTTTTTAAAATTTTACGTTTAAATTAAAAAAAAAGTAGTTAATTTTTTTTTAAATTTTAATTAAATTTTAAAAAAAAAACTAATAATAATAATAATTTAATTAATTGATTTTTTCACAGAACAACAGAAAATCCGCATAACCATAGCAGCTCAATGCACCAATTACGCTCTCCAACAACGCGGCGGGACTTAAGCGTTTTCCCAGTAATAATAAATTGTTTGTTGTCATAGTACTATCAACTTTTTGCGAGAGATCGAGCATCAGATGTAGGCTACAGACAATGTGGTCATGAAATACAGTTTCATAACCAAGAATAGGAAAACTTATAGACCTAACATAATAAATAGACAATATGGTCATGAAGTTCAGTTGTAGTTTGTAGTACAGTTTGATAACCAAGATGATAAGATCACAGTTAAACTTATAAAATATAAGATAGACATTATGGTAATGAATTACAGTTTCCTAGGCCCCTAACAGAGAACAGTAAAACTTATGAAATATTATGGTTCTAGTGTGAAAAATACCTATCGGCTAGTTAGATTGGAGAAGGGTTGACAGGTTGGGAAAGTAAAGAGAACATAAATCCCAGCCTGAAGGGCTGGGGACAACAAAACCTTTCACCTGCTGATGACAACTGCAGCTGCTTTCCCAACCTCTCAACCCTTCTCCAATCTTATAAAATATTATGTTAAATAAACAATGCGGTTTTGTTAAGTTCAGTTTCAGTACAGTTTGATAACCAAGAACAGTAAAACTTATAAAATATTACAATGCGGTTATGTTATGTTCAGTTTCAGTACAGTTACTGATAAACGAGAACTACAAAACTTACAAAATATATATGTTAAACAGCCAGCCAGTAGTAAATAGGTACAGTATCATGTATTTTATTTACTAGGAAAACGCTTAAGTCCCGCCGCGTTGTTGGATGAGCGTAATTGGGGGCATTGAGCTGCCATGGTTATGCGGATTTTCTGTTGTTCTGTGAAAAATCTTTACTAAGTCAATTTTAAAATTAAATTAAATAAAAAATTAACTCAAATTTGTAAATTAATTAATTGTTAATTTTAAAAGAGAAAAATATCATAAAATTGCAATTTTCATAAGAAATAATTATTCGATTGCCCTCAAATTTAACACGAATATCTTAATTCATAAAATTGAGGTTCTGTGATTAAATCATTAAAATCGGATACAGCATGTAGGTGTTATAAGTTGAAGAAATTTTTGAAAAATCGAAAAAAAATCGTAAAATTGCGATTTTCATGAAAAATAATTTTCCTATTGCGCTCAAAAACGTGGCAGTTCTAAGTTCAGAGATTTCGAAGGCCTCCAGAAAATTTCATCGCAATTGGAGTTTCGGTTTAGCCGGAATCGTGCTGACAAACACACAAAAATACAGGAAAAAAAAAGAAAGGAAAAAAAACATTCCGGATTTTTTTCTCCAGTGTAGTGAAATGGAATCTTTGCTTCACTCATCCAATCATCTTTAATTATGTTTTATAGGAAAGAAGTGATGTGCAGGATAGCTGATGCTCGGGAACACATTTCATCATCTTTGTCCCTCCCGCCGTCTTATGAGGAAGCTACATCTGGATCTTCCACTCCTTTAACAACAAACCACTCAATTTCAAACCTACAACGAACGGGTAGAGCGCTGCAAGAGCTCCAGGTGGACAGTAAGCGCGGTCGGCACAGATTTTCTATTCTCCGACAAGTGCGCATGTACTTTATCTCTGCTGATGGAACTGTGAGTGTGCCTTCAGAGCCACAAACACTCACCATTGCTCGACTTGAAGGTGAATTTATTAGTACGTCTACCTACTCACATTTATCTAGCTAGAGCAACTAGTTCTGAATCTGAACCCAAAAATTGAAAATTTCTAGAAATGGGTTACAATTTAAAGTATCCTTGCATTTTTGTGATTTTTTTGTCTTCTAATTTTGTTATAACAATTTATAGTGCAATGTTTGTCAGCACAGGTACCTATATAACTAGGGATGCACATCGATACTTTTTTCATTATCGATTATCGAAATAGTAATGTCATTACATTATCGAATCGATATTACCAATATTAGCCTACCAATAAAAAGTTCAAGCCCTTTCCGACATAGATGGAATTTCAAATGTGGTAAATGAAATTCTAAACAATACAATTTCATGCCACTCGCTGCCTCGTTCTGTGTTGTCTTTGTTTTTGCCTCCCGCTATTAGCTAACTGGCTTGTTCTTTAGTTCTAAATGTTTGGTATCAAAATGCCTCCTTAGTTTTACGGGTTTCATGCTGTCGTTAGCCAACACCTCTGAGCATATCACACAGAGTCTCATTCACTGTTGAAAATGTAGCCTAAATCCTAAAGTAATATATTCTTGCTGGTATTTTGTGACTTTTTTTGTATTTTCAGATGTAACTCTTGGGGTTTTGTTTAATATTTTATTGACTGACGTGTTTCTTGTGGGTGGTGAATCACGAGGCGGTGTTTCACCTTGTTGATCGTTTGTATGCTGTCTTATGACCCACTTGTCTATCGCAGTGAGAATGAAGTTAACACCGATAACAATGAGCCCTAAGTGTTATCACTTAACACTATGTGTGGCTCGTTTCGTTGGTCTTGTTGTTAGCATATCTGCTTCAAATGCAGAAGATCCAGGGTTCGATTCCCGATAAAGTCAATAGATTTTTAACTTCTGATTTGGACTTAAGTCCATCAGTTCTTGTATTAGGTATTTGTAAACGGTGACTTTGGAGCCGTCCTAGCAACGAGGCACATAATAAATTCAAGGTTGTTCTGAATCGGCCTTGTTGATTCTGGCCTTAATCCTCGGATGTTCGCACTGTCCATACCACTGATTGCTATATTTCCTATTAAAAAATATTGATCTTTGGTTGGTTATCGCTCACTCGTCGATTGCGTCGGGGTCTGTAACAGGGTTGGCTTGGTCGCTTTGGTTTACTGTTGTCCACTAAAAATCAGTTATATGACTGAGTGGGTACACATTAATCAGCTAGTAAAAATCACTATGTTACTATTGTTAATTAAAATAGTTATAAAAGGCACTACGTTCAGTTAGCTCACATGGCATTTATTCCTAATAATAGATATCATTATGTAATATTTAACCTAAAAAAGTCATTAACACAGAAAGTACATCGTGAAACCAAATTAAAGTATGTAAAAATTAGTCACAATTTTCGGCACTTTTAATTTTAACACATTGGTGTACCATATGAAACACAACGTAAATTTAAAACCTAAAAATACGCCCAAATCACGTTTTGGTTATTCAACTCTCGACTTACAGCTAAAGAATGAATTTTGTTTTGGTGTCGGCTCCAACCTGCTAAATAGTTTTATGGTTTTATTACTTGTTTGGGGTTGGATGGTGGGTGCAAACAATTGCCATGGTAGCTCCCAACTTTCACAAAGAGGCTCGGCTTGGAAACTATACTGTACAAACTAAAAACATTTTATGGAAAAGTAATTTCAATTTTCTCATCTTACCGAGAATGCAATGAGACCCTCCTAGAATAGCAATATTTGTTTTAACATTATCCACAAGTCCTGCGCCCCACTTAGGTACATACAGCTCGTGCACCTCCCCTCCCCCCCCCCCCCCAGGGGGACACGCCCCCCATTTTAAGAACCGCTGCCGTAGCGTATTGCCCTCTTTTGAATCCTGTCAATAACTTAATGGCATTTTCCATTGGCCGCACTCGTGCGCACTAAATATGAACTAAGGTCAGAATCATCATCCTTTGGGAATTTGAGTGTGAACTGAGTGCCAGTGCACGGAATAAAGCATTGGCGGCGAATTAGGACCGAGTTCTGCACTGAATGGCATTGTGTCTGAGGCAATGGAGTTAATACAATATAGTGGCCCTTGACATCCTTGAGTTGATTTGATGCCATGTTTGCATGATTTTTGTCAAGTCGTTTTCCATTGGGCGGCAAGTGGAGCAATGTGGTCACACTCCACAGTAATGTTTTAGTGTGAACTACATGGACACATTTATTTCCATTCAATTAAATAACTTTTGTTTTGCTATTACTATCATCACCATATTTTATTTTCTTATATTTACACTTAGAAAACAATATAGTCATCAAACACACCATTAACTCATCTCATCAATTTTCAATATCACAGGCAGTGCAATATAACCTAACCGGTCGAAGCGCCCTAGTATCGGCGTTGTCAGTGTATGCCAATGGAAAACGCCATTAAGACCCAGTATCTTAGCCAGAGGTATTTCTTTCCTTCCTATCGTCGGTAAAGTTGATGGTCAAATCGACCGACATGGGGGCGGGTTCTTATGAAGCCTCTTACAAAAGAGCAGGCGACAGAGCTACTTCCGAGACCAGTCCGACCAAGACAGTCTTTGAGATGAATAGAAAGTTGACAAAAGAATCCCGAGTCGAGGAAAAGGGTCAGTTAGACCCTTCGCTCAGCAGGGTGGATTCATTCATCCATAAAAATATTCAGTCATTAAAATTAATTTGATATATTTTATAGTATAACATGAAATTGCAATTCCACGGGTCGTTTAATGTTGGATTTGAATAGTGCAAGTCCTGTACCCCCAAAAAGTGTTTTTAAATGTAATTTTATGTCTATTTTTGACATAACTAGGTGTTGGTCATTACATTTTCGTTTATTATGTCATTTCAGTATAATGCAGTAAGAACTTATTTAGATATGCCTAAGTACATCGATGTAAAACATTATTTTTATCCATCGATTATTCTTAACATTGCTGTGAGCATCGCGTAGCTAGCAGGTCTTATATTAGGTACGTCACCACCATGGTCTAACAATATTATTAGACTATACGTCACCACTACATCGGACAGAAGCTCAAACAAATATTCATTCTCAATGAATATATCACGTTACGGTTTGGGTGTTGGATTCCTATTGTACTTTATTAGATCGGAATCGTGTTATTATAGTTTGTATAAATTTGTTTGGTGATTTTGATTCACCTGATTAAAAATATACCAAACTTTTGTTCAAAAACATAATTTCGATTAAATCATCGTTCTAAATTCAAAAATGCTTGTCAAAATTTAGCCAGAAACGCTAAATATGGTTTTCTGAAATTTGAATATTATTTCCACTCATAGCTAACAATTATTGTAAACACGGAAGCATGCGTTCGCAAACCCGTCTTCTATTGTTATAGTGGGTCCGCGAGCGATCTTTGTCTGTCCAGTTTTATTTACCTCCCACCAGGTAACATTTTAGAAACAAGGGTTGAACCTCCCGTTTGCGCTCGAGATAGGTTGGTGTCTACAAAGCTAAGAGCGCATCAATGAACAGCCATATCCATTCAATTGGAATGAAATTATTCATACAGTTTATGTTGCCAGGTGATAATTATTTTACACCAGAAATTCGCTCATTGTTTATAACATTTTAGTCAACCAAACCAACAAGTTATGCATGTTACATAATTAGTATTTAGTGTACACACAGAAATAAATGCAGACAGTAGTAATTTTTATCAATACTAAAATGCAATTGATAAACACCACATGTAAAATTGATCAATATTCAATACCACGACCATTGGTGTTGGAGAATGTCCTGACATAAATCGTAGTGTTGCCAGTGATTAGATAAGTTTTTTTATATAATCTGTATCTATTATCTAGATAAAATAAAGTTTATTTTATCTGAACATTTTAAGCTTTTAGATAACATTTTTAAGATACAATAATAAACAATAATGAGCCCCAAATGTGCCCAAATGCGCATACGTAATGACAATTTGTCGAGTCTGACAAGTTTTACAAGAAAACTGTTGTAGGGGAAAAAAATATTTAAAAAAATGTCAATCTCAATAATTATTACCCTTCTCCAATCTAAATTAGATAATTATTTGTATCTAGTATCTTGTATCTAGATAATTATTTACACCTTATCTTTTATATTATCTAGGTAACTTTTTGAAGAATTATCTAATTTATCTTTATCTTCATCTAGATAAAAAAAAACTTTTTCTAGTCACAACACCGGCTTCAATCTAGGTGTAAGTCGTACAACATCCTTATACCCACGATGATATAAAGCTTGATAATGATGTCAACTATTTTACTGCCAGCATAGAATCAAAACAAAACATTTTTAGGCCTAAATAGGATTGGATTATGTAGATTACTATCAACGAAATTCAATTCAAAGAAGTCAGAGTATATTTTAATCTTGACTCGTTTATGTGTAAGTTCCGACCCATTTGAATAATTGATGACTGTGAGCTGTGTGTTGTTTGAATTGAGTGTTGTCTCTACCGCTTTCGAAAATAACAATTCAAATGCGTTTTTTTGAGCTCTATAGGAATCCGATTCGCAGACCTTCCCAAAAATCACTCAAAGAAAAAATAATTATAGAGATAAGTTCGTATGGTATTATAGCTACTTGTAAAACACTAACAACCTATGCACACATGCACATAATAATATGTAGCATAGTTCTTTAGAATACAACAAATAACAATGTAAACTGGGTCTCGGTCCGAGTCCCAATTGATTTGAAAGGATCGACAATGCCCTTTGAATATAATATAATATCCTCCTTGAGTTGAACAGTACCTACACAGTTTCTCGCTCCTGTCCTGGGTAATAAGAAGGCAAATCGGCGGCTACCATCTAACCAAATGGTAACCACCCTCGCAACCTGACAATTCATTGATATGAATGAACCACACCTCAAACCAAAGCGGAAATAAACTAAATTTGAGGTGCAGGTTGGATTTAATTTGATAATTATACAAGACAAAAAGTATTTTTGCGATTGCTTCCCCCACCCCCCACCACTTCTTCTCCGTCATAATTAAAATGCTCCCCTATGACACACTATTGAAATCATTATTATCGTAGTCATCAATATTAATATTATATAATCATTTCGTTGACCTTGAGTTTTATATAATTATATAATTATTATGTTATTGTTATTATCATTTTAATCAGGCGAAACAATCTACAATGATTTTGTTTGTTTTACTGAGTCCTGAAAATAAATTGAATTCGAAATCAGTTCCCCAAATGTTTATAAATCCTTCATGCGGGTGTGGCAATCTGACGTCATAATACCTTCTTCAAAACCTTTCGAGCATAATCCAACCGAAAAACCACCTCATTCTTCATAAACCCTGTCTGCAAACCTTCCTGACTCAGGTAAAAAGACTGAGACGATGAATGCACGCGAGAGAGAAGGAGCAACACTGAAGGAGTTGTTGAGGTTCTCGTGAGATAGAGCCACAGTAGACCGTAATTTTCTGAGTTGCTGGATTATGCAGCGTTGTACAGCAGCAATTACTGAGGCTTAACGAACACCTTCACATAATAATGTTCATAACCGAAATAACTAGCATGATGTGTTTTACATGAATGTCTTTTTATTTTTTCTCTCCGATGCTTCCTTCTCCTACAAGATGGTTGCAAAATGAGCACGGAAACGATAATATAGTAACTATTTGTCACTGTATTGCTATAATTTCCCAAACCCATTTTAAAAAATCAAAAAGAGTGCAAGGTAAATAAAATATTCCTTTAAAAAATGAATGTTTGCCCGTGGTTGTATCTATCATAGTATTTGCTACAGAATAGCTGCTAGCTACCTCTGTTTCGCGCACGAAACCCGTCCTGGATACTGCCTCTTAATCTAGACTGCAACTCCGCATTACCTGTACATCTTTTAGTTTATCGAACTGTTCATATACAACTTTCAAATCCTTCCACTGTCTTTCACATTGTTCTTCTCTCACACTCTGCCATTCCTAAAGAAAAATTGTTCTCAATTTAGTTATTTTTTAATTTACTATTATTTTATTGGATGTATTTCATACAAACTCGGTTAAAACCGGAGCTAACATGTTGTACGGACTTACGTCAAGTACTTCCATGTGTACCTATTACATACATTATTACTTTGTCTTAAATCTAACTAAAATACGTCATTTATAATATTGTTTGTATGTTTGTAGATGATGTTTTCTTTCTGCTGTGTACGGTCGTGGCCAATTTCTCGTCGCCATCCTAGCATTTGCTCTTCGGACTATGGGAAACCACGAAAACCATGTCAGGATGGAAGCTGTCTCGGAATCTCGAAGTATCATTCTTAGTTTAGAAATTTACGAACTATTCTACACGTGTTGAGTATTACTGCCTTTTGAGTCTCGATGGATACATTGGGTTGAAGATCTAGTTGTTTAATGCTTTCATGTAGCTTCTTCGGTATGATGCCGTTGGCTGATATAATGAATTGGATTGTATTTACCTTTTTCTGTTTCCACATCTTCTTGATCTCAATTGCAAGTTCACTATACTTGTCAATTTTTTTCTTCCACGTGGTCTCGACGTTATGGCACATTGGGACAGCAACGTCGATTAGGGTAGTTTCTTGTTTCTTCTTGTCAATTATTATTATATCCGGTCTGTTGTGATGTATCGTTTGGTCTGTTATAACTGTGCGGTCGTAATATAGTAATTTGAAATCCTTACTATCGAGTACTTTCTCTGGTTTGTATTTGTAGTAAGGTGTGTGTGTGGCAATGAGGTTGTACTTTATTGCTAGTTTTTTATGAATAATGTTAGCTACTTGGTTATGTCTGTAGAGGTAATCTGTTTGACATAGTGACTGGCACCCGGATATGATGTGTTCGATTGTTTCACCCCTCACACTACATTTTCTACATGATCGTTTACTGTCGCATCTTGTATTATGTATTTTTTATAATTGTTTGTCGCAATCACTCTGTCTTGAATAGCCATCATAAAACCTTCTGTTTCTCCAAATAGTTCCCCGTTGTTTAACCACCTATTTGATGCTTTAATATCTACGTGATCTTTGTGTAGTTCATCATAATGTCTCTTGTGTAGGGTTTTTTTCTGAGAGACGTAACTCTTTTGCAGCATCAGTTATGAGGTTCCCTTGTAGATTAACATTTTGTTTGCTAGATTGAGTGGAGTTAATGATTTGTCAGCTAGCACCACAGCCCTATGTAGTGTGGATTGGTTGCTCTTTGTAAAAAAGTATTTTCTTAAAATGTCTATTTGTTTATAATATAAGTTGTTCAGATCAATTAGGCCCCGTCCTCCTTTTTCTCTTGGAAGTGTCACTCTCTCTATTGCTGATTTAGGATGATGTATTCTGTGTTTGGTAAGTGTAGTACGAGTTAATATTTCCAACGCGTGGATGTCTGTCTGCGTCCATTTAATGATTCCGAATGAATATGTTAGTACTGGTATAGCATATGTATTTATTGCTGTGATCTTGTTTTTACCGTTTAGTTGCGTCTTGAGGATAGACTTTAGTCGCTTCTTGTATGTATCTATCAAATTATTATTATTATTATTATTATTATTATTATTATTATTATTATTTCAAATTTAAGGCTTTCGCGGCCCGGTAAATAATTTACACAATTTATTGGTCGGGACATTTCTTGACATTCTTCAATCTTGTTTTTCTGAGGATAGCCCACACAGTTGGGCTGAAACGTCAAAAGCAATTAAAGCAGATTCGACGCGGCGAAATGTCCCGACCAATAAATTGTGTAAATTATTATTATCTTCTTCTTCTTCTTCTTATGCCAGCATTTTGCCAGCATATTATTATTATTATTATTATTATTATTATTATTATTAATAATAATAATAAACCACCAGGACTTGTTAACCGGAGAAAGATAATAACGCTGATTTATTGAACAAAACACGGCTAAAATAACAATGCACAGCACTCACCCGCTGCGTAATATTTCGGTGACATCCATCACCGTCCTCGGATGCGAGGATACTAAGGCTTCCCTTGAGGCACACTGGTGGCGCCCCTCCACGCCCTGTCGACCTCGTCGTGAATCAACGACCCCCACATGGCGGGAAGCTCATGACTTGGTTGACTAATGATGTTAGGGAAATAAGTCATAACTGCTGCCTCTTTCAATTTCCTCTTGAGCGTGTTCTCTTCTTTAAAAATTATTTTAACATCTGGCCAATTAATGCCCGTTTTGCACTCAAACAGGTGGTCCTTAAGTTTACTTGCCGCTCTAGTTTTCCCTGACAATATATTTTTGTGTTCATTAATACGAACAGTCGTCGGTCTTTTGGTTTCACCTACATAAAAAGCATCACACTCACACGGGATAACATAAACCGCGTTTTTAGAATCTTGAATAACGTCGGGCGGTTTGAACCTGGATAATTGACTACGTAATGTGTACGTGATTTAAAATTCGTACGTATATTGAATGCCTTAGTGAGACGCCGAAAATGTTCAGATTGAAGCCGACAAGCTCCGTAACTAACACCTACCCTCACTATCTCTCGCGATAACCAAATTTTTACATAGAAATTAATTTATATTTTATTTGGGCGCCAATTAACTTACGTTAATAACTGGTAGCGTAGAAACTAAGTAAGCTGTGTAGAGGGCAGTAGTGGTGGCTGGCAGGCGACAACTCTCAGCCGTCGCACCCCATGATAGGTCACCTGAGTGCTTACCAAGGGGTGAGGGAGGGAGGAAGGTGCTCAACCTCCCTGCTCGGCAGCGCAGCGGCGGTCAACAGCGGCACTCCCAGCGGCGCAGTGATGCCAACTTATAATTATGCATGCACAAGTTCAAGTTAAAGTTGCCCCAAAATAAAGTTACGGTTGTGATATGAGGAATTGACTAGGTCGTTAAATGTATGAGAATTGAAAAGGTTTGATTTTCTGCTGACACGTTCAATCATGTATTCAAAGAATTATGCATATGGCAGTACATACATGATAGTGACACACAACCTACTGGATCCAGTTTTCCCCCAATATTACTCCAAATAATTTAAAATGTTACATCAAGAAATACAGTTACAGGTTACAATAGAAATAACATTGGATGTTTGTACTCAACACGTTCCGTTTGTCGACGTCGCGTCGGTGGACCCAAGTCCAACGATGACCAAGATGGCGACGATGCGTAGGGTCTCCCTCAATGGAGGGTCGACTTTGCGCGCGGACGCTCTCCAGGCATGGCGTCGGTGGGATTCCGGGACATCTACTTGATTCTCGACAGGAACACTGCGACTCCGGGGAGGGTGGTCTTACTCTGGGCGCTGTTTAGCTTGCGCGCGAGTGGCGATATTATTGGGGTCGCAGGCCTGAGGATGGCAGACTTGCCATAGGACGTTGGGATGATATTGGGACTGGAATGATATTCAGATTTCAGGACAACTTCTCTCAGCTATTAGGCAGGGATTTATGATAGTATGGTGTCCCATCGTATCTTACGATGGAGACAATAGAGTGTACCTGTTCGTACTTGATCGTCAACGTCGGCTGAGCGTGGTTCCTTACCACATGGCTCTGGGCTTTCCCTAACGCTCACTGCCGAAAAATATAGGATAAATTAGGAAAATAAAACGGCCTATTTACTCCTGGGGTTTTCCCCCGGCGGTCGGTGCTTCATTTGTATGCACATGTTACACTTTGTCGCGGTCTCGGTACTTTGCGCGCACAAAAACTGTAGCTGCCCGGCGTGGACCTACTCTGAGAGCACTTTCAGGGCGACTGATGCGCTTCTCTCTCGAGTCCAGTTTGCAGCCCTCCGACTGACGCTCTCCTCTGGCGTGGGTGGCGGTGATTGGTTCATTTTGAAGGGAACTCGCCTTCCCGGGCCTAGTTTTCTTACAATCCGCGCGAACTGTCCAAGGTCTCCAGCGGACCCTGTTGCCGGTGCTACCTATCCTTGGCTTGACCAGGTTGCCAAATACGCTAACAAGCCCCTGGATCACAGGATGTTCACGTGATCGCCTTTGTTTGCTACATTCTTTCGGTGAAGTCGCCCTGGCTGCTCGCTAGCAGGCAGGCAAACTGAAGCTCTGTTGCACCACTTTTACACCCATAGACCCCCCTGAACACTGCACTAGATATCTGAGCCAAATTTCATTGCCTGCAGATTATTGCCGCCTACTCGGCCGCAAAACACTGAGCTCGTACATTATGTAGGAATTTATTCACACATTTTAATTAATACACATAAACAAAGAAAAAATAAAAAAAATTTAAACATAGGCTTAGGAATCATAATTGACATAGTGAAGCTATTTAAACAATTGATTAGTGACTTTAGGCCACTGACAGGGCTGTTCGGGCACAAGATATACCAGGGATATAGTCAATAGATATGGTAGCAGCTATGTTCTCAGTTTGTTTAATACGATTAGACTTAATAAGTGAGGACCTCACAAAGACAGGCGGATACTGTCTAGATGTAAAGGATGAATCAATGCGATCGTTTTCTTCAAGCAAACTTGATTGACTCGAACAGACAGTCGACGCTCTGCCTGCAAGGCTTTTAATCACACCTCTCTTCACACTCGGTCGTGTTTTGTTCAGTAAATCCGTGTTATTATTATTATTATTATTATTATTATTATTATTATTATTATTATTATTAAAGATTATTAATTTTTTTTATTTTAATTATTATTTATTATTATTATTAAAGAAAGGCATTTTTATTACGAAATATACAGTGAAGTTAAGGTTGTTGTGTATTTGTACTTGTGTATTTGTTACATAAGTGTTTCATAATTTAATGTACATGAATTAGCACTCTAATATTTCACTGTTCTATATCTGTTCTATTCAATGTTTATTCACTGTATTATCTGCAAACTGTTGCTTCACAAAAAATGTTTTTGGCTGGTATAAGTATTTAATTTGCACATTAATTACTTGTTTTTATCTTCTATTTTAATCTTTTATTTTAGTGTTATATATTTTTATTTTTATTTTATTTTTTATTACACGCTGAGTCATTCACTGCTTACTGTTACTTACTGTTACTTCACTAATTATTGTATTGCTATCTAGAATTTTGAAATATTGAATTAGTTAAAAATCATTATTTCACATGCATGATTTTCTTTAATGTAACATGTTCCACAGTTAAGCTGTCCTGTGCAGCTTGTGGATGGCCGAACTTGTTTGATAAAAAAATGTATATAAGAGATATGTAAATTCCAATAAAAAAAAAAAATATATATATATTATTATTATTATTATTATATTATTATTATTATTATTATTAATTATTATTATTATTATTATTATTATTATTATTATTATTATTATTATTGTTATTCTTCAATGATTTTAGTGATCCTTGAATTCAAGGAGAAAACAGAATCAAAATGTGCAAAGATTATAAAATCCAGCAATACATCCTTCAGATTGAGTTTGTTTTGACCTTTAATTGAAGGAAACTTGAATGGACCATTGAACCGTCTAATGTAGGCTTAATTTTACTAGAAATGTAAAAATTTTAAAAAACAATTCTTAAATTATTTTGCCTTGTCTGGTGTTTAAAATTTCCACCTAAATCGATATTGAATTTATAATCAATTTTTCCTCCATTTAAATGTGCGGGAAAGCCAAATTTGCAGCCTGAAAAATTTAATTTTCCATCTAGAAAACCAGAAAAGTCAGGGAATTTTGTAGTGGAAAATTTGTAGACATCCTGTTAACAAAATTTAAACTTCTCACACTCAACCAAAAGCAATATTA
Organism: Sweltsa coloradensis; assembly: GCA_024449915.1. NCBI lineage: Eukaryota > Metazoa > Arthropoda > Insecta > Plecoptera > Chloroperlidae > Sweltsa > Sweltsa coloradensis. The sequence continues at coordinate 129,852 of JAMZAV010001063.1, forward strand.
CAAAAAAAGTAGGCCTGAAGTGCTGAAAACAGCTCCCAGACGCCTTCTCTCCAGCCACACCTTCCGTGTTTGGCAGGAGAAGGGTACGTCCACCTTCCAAAGTTTGATTTAAATTATTAGCACATTCCAAATTGCATGAATAATCTTACTCTTCTTCTTACTCTCACTTCAATTGTACTAGTACTATGCTAAGTTTATCTTGTTTCATTGATGTATGAGTTTATTGTTCGTAGATGGAGGAGTGCAAAATAGACCTCAAGCTTATCTACAAGTTGGAGAATGGATTTACCCATTGTTCCCTGGCGTATCTCCTTGTTATCGAACCGAATATGGAGCTTTCATTTTGCCTGATGTACACTCTGAAACCAGTGGCTCAGCAGTAGGCCTTATTTTACCAGATGAAGCTGATGCCTACCTGTATGAAATTTTAAATGACATCCTACATTGCATTGTGACTCAGCCAAAACCCTCTGCACTTCACAGTGGAGATGGCTTTAGTTTCTCCATCTCCCAGGGTCTTGTAAAAGGTAATTGTTTATGTAAATCAATTGGAAAATACACCCGCCAACATTAAACTGAAGTCGACTTCTTATATTTTTATTTATTTAACGTCTATCTTATTCAGTTAAAAATACTGATTTACAAAGGAGGACAACTAAATAAATCTTATTACATAATTGGATGAGCAAAGCGAAAATTCCATTTCACTATACTGGAGAAAAAAATCCGGAATGTTTTCTTTTTTCTTTTTTTTTCTTTCTGTATTATTGTGTGTTTGTCAGCACGATTCCGGCTAAACCGACACTCCAATTGCGATGAAATTTTGTGGAGGCCTTCGAAATCTCTGAATTTAGAACTGTCACGTTTTTTTAGCGTAATCGAAAAATTATTTCTCATGAAATTCATAATTTTGCGATTTTTTTTTCGATTTTTTAAAAATTTCTTTGACTTATCTACATGCTTTATCCGATTTTAATGATTTTTTTCACAGAACCATAATTTTATGAATTAAGATATTCGTGTGAAATTTGAGCGCAATCGAAAAATTATTTCTCATGAAAATCAAAATTTTACGGGTTTTTTCTTTTTTAAAACAATTCTTTGACTTTTTACACCTACATGCTTTAACCAATTGTAATAATTTTTTCACAGAACCATAATTTTATGAATTTATATATTCGTGTGAAATTTGAGCGCAATCGAATAATTTTTTTTATATGAAAATCGCAATTTTACGATTTTTTTCTTTTTTTAATTACGATTGACTAAAAAAATTAAAAATTAAATTTTATTTTTTATTTAATATAAATAAATTTTTAAAATAATCTTCAACTTAGTAATGATTTTTTTCACAGAACAACAGAAAATCCACATAACACATGGCAGCTCAATACACCAATTACGCTCATCCAACAACGCGGCGGGACTTAAGCGTTTTCCTAGTTACATAATTGGATGAGCAAAGCGAAAATTCCATTTCACTATACTGGAGAAAAAAATCCGGAATGTTTTCTTTTTTTAATGTATTTTTGTGTGTTTGTCAACACGATTCTGGCTAAACCAATACGCCAATTGCGATGAAATTTTATGGAGGGTTTCGAAATCTCTGAACTTAGAACTGCCACGTTTTTGAGTTCAATCGAAAAATTATTTCTCATAAAAATCGCAGTTTTACGATTTTTTAATTTTTAAAACATTTCTTCGACGTAATATCTACATGCTTTATTCGATTGTAATGATTTTTTCACAGAACCTTTATTTTATGAATTAATATATTCGTGTGAAATTTGAGCGTAATCAAAAAATTATTTCTCATGAAAATCGCAATTTTACGCTTTTCGTTTTTAAAAATTACGCTCATCCAACAACGCGCCTGAAAAAGCTTTTGCGAAGCTTACTAGGCAGGCTCTAGTTAAGTAAAGTTAGAAATACAACAATTGCAACAACAATGTGTGTGTATAACTATATATATATATATATATATATAGTAGTACTACAACTTTATTTTATTATAAACAAAGCTCTTCTGTCTTACATTAAGGTTGCCTTAGGACACAGAATAACAAAAATAAAAATAAATTTACATTTATACAAATTACATTTAACAATAAGTAAAATTGGTACCAGATTATGAAAAAATGAAATGAAGTGTGAAGTATGATTTGTGAATTATGAAAAAAACAAATACTTATTAATGCTTGTTACTTCTTATATTAGGTTTAACCTTGGTATTATAGTAGGCATCAATGACACTGTTATGTTGGTACTATAGACAAATTAAAAAAGTGCCTCCACCGGGGAAATATAGACAATAATTTTGGTAAAAAATTCAAAATGGATATTACTATAAATGAAATTAATGACCTTAATATAAAAAAGGGAAAGAAAGAAAGAAAGAAAAACAAAAAGCTACTCTTTATGTTCTTGTTTTTAGTGCTCAATTTATATCTCAAGGACTTGTCAAAGGTGCAGAAAAGCTAGTGGATATATGAATCTAAACACACCAAGACTCATACAGAATCTCAATCCTCAATCAAATCCAAGCTATATTCCTCCCTCTGTGAGCCAGGGAATGCAAATTGCAAAAGACGTTTCTAGCACAGCAGTCACCTGTAACTACGTTTGTAGGTGAGATAACTATAAGATTACTAATCTATAACTGTATAATTAGATTATGGTAATTTTGTTGGTGGGAATATTTGAAATGAAAATAATTTATCACACATTTTTGTGAATGTTGCTTTTCCAGCTGCTAAAATAGGTTGGGCTACCATGGCCCTAGAAAGTACCTGGCACCGCATATACAGCAGCAAGGTGCACGTTTACTATCGAGCACTACGAGTCTTAGTGAGCCTGAGGCAGCCCAGACAATGAGCGGTGCTTTGCAAATTGCCGCAGGAGCTGTCGAGGGATTCGGAACAGTGTACACTGGTCTGGAAAACTCTTCTGCTATATTGGCTTCTAGTCTTACCAACAACACTGTAAAAATTGTTGAACCAAATATGGCCATTCAGCAGGCAAGTCACTGGTGATACTCTTTATACGGTGGAAATGTAATCACTGCTACCAACAGCGCTAAATATTTCACTCCCAAAGGATTAGTTAAACTAACAGCTAAGCAAACTGGAAAAGCAGTTGTAGATGATTATAGAGTAGCATTAAGAGATCAGAATGAAGAAAACGAGGCTAGTTCATCAACTAAGCCAAATTCAAATTGATATTGAACATGTAAATGTTCCTTGTGTCAGTGAGATGTTAACTCTGGAAAATTGATTCTCATGAATACCCGTTATCATTTAGCATAACTCGCAGCATTTTAGAATATAGATACTAATTTATACAATATACTTTTAGGATATAGTAGGGCCTAATTATTATTGGTTTGATGTTGACACAAATTTTTATTTTCCAAATAAAAAATCAACACCAAATTACAGTTCTCTTCTTTTTATCAACATTCGACAGTCTTAAACACTTATCGACATACAATATTACTAATGTATTACAATTTACTATTTGTAAGTACTCGGACTAAGGGAGTAATTCTAAATAATGTTTTGCCGCCTTAACCAAATTGAGAAACGTGATTCGTGAACCTTGTAAAGTCACATAGGTGTCCGAACCTTTGAGCATTAGTAAGCATTTAGCTTCTCCTGGGCCATCATCGTCACTTGTTAAATGCATCCTGCTGCCTGTTCTTTCCCTATTCTATCCAGCCAACCCAATTGAGGAAGTTGAAATATGTTTTAAGTGAATATGTAAATGTAACTAATTAATACTAACTAACTGACATAATACCAGACATAGGGGTAAATAAATGCATTAATTTAATAAAGCAAACATCTGTACTTGTAAAATTTACGTTTAAACTTTTAAGCTTATCATCGTATTAGTCTTCAATATCCATGTGTTTGCATAATAAATTTGTATAATTGATAATTTTAGGTAATTTGTCAATTTGGAATTGTTTGACGGTGGCGGCTGAAATTCAAGTAAAATTTCTGTTCTGTAGACCTACGATTCTTGGCCCTCCATTCAAATAGGGCTGGCTTTTGATTTTATGCAGCATTTAGTATAAAGCACTTTTACTTACATTTAATTATGTTCTTCAGTTCTTGTATGAAACAAGTGCATGTTATATTAATATCATTATTTATTATTGTTATATATATAGTCATAGTTTATTGGGCAATAAATACAATAATGTACAGCAACCATCAAAGGGATTAGTAGTTATGTTGTACCTAAATTCAGTAGAATTATTACTTATAGGCCTACTATAATCAGTTAATCACACAGTGTATAAATTATAATGCATTCATACATATGACTAGATTTAGAGTTGCCGATTTGATATTCATCGTTTTAATAAAGTTTTGAATCTCTGGGCCTATAGTTTTAAAGTAAGTTTAGTTTAATTTTACTTCTTAAAAGTACTAAAAGCTATTGACTCCAGAAGAGGGCTTCAAGCCCAAATCACATGTGGTGTCCGACTGCCTTACTAACATAACTCACATAAAGAAAAACAACTAACAATTAAATAATACTATAATATAATTAAATATTTTCAAAGTAATGCAATTCAAACACACATTTGCACAAAACAAGCTGATTTCAGTTGACACGTGGAGGAATATATGTTCGAATTTTGTGCATGAATTGGTTTGATGATAATGTTTTAGTTTTAAGTTTTAGGGTATGCTGGCAATCTGTTCCATTTATTGGCATTTGGCAACAAAGTGAACTTCAGTGAGAACTTCTCAAATGCCCACATTTGGCCTATGATGCCATTATGCTTGATATAGGCAACCAGTAGAATATGTACTCGATCTACAGTATCTGTAAACTAAATATTAAATAATAAATATGCTTTTTCACTGGATATGCTTAAAAAACCTAGTCACAAAATGTGATCTAGTTACATCTTTTATGTACCTGCTTTACTGTTAAAAGAAAAGTATTTTCTGGGGGCAAAGTGGCATTGGTAGTGGGGGATTTATTTTAGTGCTCTTGGCACAACACATTGGCTTGGCTTGTATCATTCACTGAATCTGTAATAATTGCCATCGTAATATTACCAGAGTACACTCATTCTCTTTGTAAGAAAGCGGAGAATGTAACACGTTTTCACTATACATTATCACCAAAATATCATAGTCTATTGACTATTCCTCTACTCTCTATTCTACGGCTTGTGTACTACACCTATCGTTTTCACCACTTGCTCAAACACTTAGAAGTTCACTTTTTTGTTCCTAGGTGACCAATTTTTTTGTTAAACATAGCCTAGTATTCTGTTGTGTATAGCTTAACGACAATAGACGTCACCCCCATTGTACCGTGAATAAACCACGAGTACGTCTATGAACTATTCATGTGCGGGCTCGAAGACTTGGCAGCGAGGTGTCTATAGACATCTCCTCCAGTTTTTACTTTTTTTTTAGCTTCTTCTATGGTTATCAAATACCTCTTTTACTCTGCTCATCACAGCAAATAAGCCTTCCTTGTAAAAAAAAAAAGATAAGATACTAGTTCATGTATGATTGAATAGTAGCTTTGAGATTCAAAAGGAATGCTCTAATTTGATTAATGTACTTGGATTTATTTTTGCCATGGTTGGATTAGATATTGTTATTAAAACTAAATAAATATGTATTTTCGATATTATATTGAATGGAATGTCTTCGGTAACAATAGTATTGTTAAACACTTATTAAATAAATTGTTAGTTTTAATGGGAAAAGGCCAACTAACTTAAAAAGACAATATAATTTTGTACTCGAGTAGAGTAAGGTAGCTGGTAACCTATACAGAGATGTTGCCAGAGGGAGGAGAGGGGGGTCACTGCCCTCCTGTGCATCGTATTTCTATGACGGGCTGTCCATGTATTCTTTTCTTGACATGTATGCACAAATGTGCATCAGAGGCTTCCTGGCCAAACAAATAGCTAGATGTGAAAAATACCAAATGAGTAATTCCTTCCTAATAGGGAATTTGCATAAACATATTTTATAGTTCTTTGTACTAGCTTCAGACAGCTTTCCTTAACACAAAAGTAACTTAATTTGGATTGTTTTGAATATATTTTCATTCATAAAACTAAGTTTAGTTTTTCTTATATTTTGTCGGGAAAAAACGGGCACTACGTCACCAGCCTTCATGATACCAATCCATCCCACCAATCACGTTATTATTAATAAAATAGTTTGTTTTTGGAGATTATCTTAGTTATAAAAGCACATTTTGATATATTGTTTTTCTAATATGATAAGATTTACTCTTTGAACATGTAAATAATATATTATATCACTAGTTTTTGTCCGTATATTTATTAAAAATCAGTACAACTAAGGATGTGTCTGAACTATATTCTTATTCTAAATAAATAAATCAATAAATTGTATTTAGAGTCTACCCACTCAGTTATATTACTGATTTTCAGTGGGGGACTTTAAATCAGAGCGACCAAGTCTGAGTGCAAAATTCAAGTCTCAGTCTCGGTATTAGAAGTGTAACTTTCGGTTGTTTCTTATTTATTAAACAAGTGAGCGCAGCGAACAAAGTGGTACCATTCAACTCAAACGGCCCTCATTCTGTTATTATGTACAAGTGTGTATGTATGTGTAACGTCGAAAATCAGCCGAACCGCTGAACAGATTGCGCTGAAATTTTAAACAGACATCCGCTACGAGTTTTACTGAGAACTGCTAACAAAATTAGCTAGATCCATTGCGATTTAAACCTACAAGAAATAATAAATTGAAAAATAGGCTGCCAATGTGTAGAAATTATTTAACGACAATGGTTTCGATTTAGAAAAATATGTTTTGTTTGTTATTTACCTGACTGTGAAATGCCGTGCCCTAGGTTTATCAAATGCTGCACATCGAGGTACCTACCCCAAAATTCCGCTCGTAGATTGAGTAAACCTTGCAATATTTCACGTATTTCGTACTGGCTATGTTTTCCATAGTATTGTCACAGATGATGGACTACACTGCGTTATATACATTTCAAAATATGATTAATAATTTTTAAATTCATCCAGAAATTACAAAATCTTTCTTGACCAGGGATTGAACCCATGTCCCCACATTTCGGCTATAAGGGCGATTTAGCCAACTAGACTAGGGAAACGCCAAAGTCGTTGTTAGACGAGTGAGCGAGTCATGTGTTGAGTACCCGGGAACATTTGCATTTAAGTTTGATAATTATATTCGGATAAATAATGTTTTTTTTTTTAAGTTTAGTTGGTATAAGGGCACGTCAACTGTAAGGCCATAATGCGCCACTCTAGCCTACTAGGAAAACACCAAAGTCGTTGTTAAATGAGTGAGTGAGCCTTGTGTTGAGTAAACCCGGTAACATTACTTTTCTTCCCCCTACCTAGGCCTCCTTAGCCTATCATAGGCTAGAGAGGCGCATTATGACCATACAGTTGAGGCGCCTTAATACCAACTAAACTTAAAAACCCTATTATTTATACGAATATAATGATCAAACCTAAATGCAAATGTTCCCGGGTACTCAACATTGACTTGCTCACTCGTCTAACTACGACTTTGGCGTTTACCTCGTTTATTTATTAAGGACAACAAGTAACAATACAAAGTTACAGTTTCTAACCGTTTTCACCATGTAGTCCATTTTTGCTTTACACTAGTTCTTACATAAGTATTAAACGTAACATATTTTACAAAATAGTATATAGCCTATAGTATAGAGTACCTACTAAAAATACTAGGAAAACGCTTAAGTCCCGCCGCGTTGTTGGATGAGCGTAATTGGTGCATTGAGCTGCCATGTGTTAAGCGGATTTTCTGTTGTTCTGTGAAAAAATCATTACTAGTTGAAGATTTTTTAAAAATTAATTTAATTAAATAAAAAAAAACTTTAATTTTTAATTTTAATTAATCGTAATTTTAAAAAAGAAAAAAAATCGTAAAATTGCGATTTTCATATAAAAAATTATTCGTTTTGCGCTCAAATTTCCACACGAATATATAAATTCATAAAATTAAGGTTCTGTAAAAAAATTTATTACAATTGGTTAAAGCATGTAGGTGTGAAAAGTCAAAGAATTGTTTTAAAAAGAAAAAACCCGTAAAATTTCGATTTTCATGAGAAGTAATTTTTCAAATGCGCTCAAATTTCACACGAATATCTTAATTCATAAAATTATGGTTCTGTGAAAAAATCATTAAAATCGGATAAAGCATGTAGGTGTTATAAGTCAAAGAAATTTTAAAAAAATCGAAAAAAAATCGTAAAATTGCGATTTTCATGAGAAATAATTTTTCGATTGCGCTCAAAAACGTGGCAGTTCTAAGTTCGAGATTTCAAAGGCCTCCATAAAATTTCATCGCAATTGGAGTATCGGTTTAGCCGGAATCGTGCTGACAAACACACAATAATACAGGAAAAAAAAAGAAAAAAAAAACATTCCGGATTTTTTTCTCCAGTGTAGTGAAATGGAATCTTCGCTTCGCTCGCTACGCTCATCCAAAAATGCCATCATGGCCATGTCAGTAATCTTTCATCACATTGTCTCTCATATTAAGGCTATTCAACCGCGTTTTTCTATTTTCCAAAATACGCTACCAAGTCAAAATATAGTGAATGGCTTTGAAACCTGGCTATTTTAGAAAATCAAAACTATTTTTTTCAAATTTTTCTGATCCGGTACACGGCCAATATGGCCACCTCAAAATAATTTCAAACTTCAATTCGCCAGGGCACACCATTCGACGTAGGGTGTTGTGCTTTTGTGACATTCATTTTTAACTGGTTTTCTATAGACTGACTGAGAGAAAAAAGATTTTTTTTAACAATTGTCTTTCCTGTGAATTTTTTCGTTTGGCGATATTTTGTACCGATTTGTACCGCCAAACGAAAAAATTCGCAGGAACGACAATTGTTTAAAAAAATATTTTCTCTCTTATTCAGCCTATAGAAAACCAGTTGAAAATGAATGTCACAAAAGCACAACACCCTACGTTGAATAGTGTGCCCTGGCGAATTGAAGTTTGGAATTATTTTGAGGTGGCGATATTGGCCGTTTACCGGATAAGAAAAATTTGAAAAAAATAGTTTTGATTTTCTAAAATAGCCAGGTTTTAAAGCCATTCACTATATTTTGACTTGGTAGTATATTTTGGAAAATAGAAAAATGCGGTCGAATAGCCTTAATACATAGGCCCACTGCCAAAAGTCAATGGTGTGGTACTTAAAATTATTACATTATTTGGTACAGTAACTTGGATAAAAATGAAGTTATAAGAAGAACATTAATTTGCAAATTTAAGATATTGTACCATTAACAATAAACTGATTTTTATCATTACGGTTGGTCAGTTTCTGTAATAAAGTCATTTACACTGTAGTAAACTTTTTGTGATAACAATTTTGTCAGTTCAGATTTGAAATTTAATATATTGTGGTAAATTACTGATTTCTTTTTTGGAACAAGGTTGTAGAGAATTTTATTTATATAAACAGAGTTTTTCTGGACAAGGTTTGTAGAACATTGGCTAAGATGGAGATCATGTTTTTGTCTTGTGTTTTGCTTATGCAGGATGTGAATGTTTTTCCTAATGCTTACTGTATTTATGATATAGGCCTCGGGTATATTTGAAATTGTTCAGTTCTAAAAGTGGGGTGCGGCCATATGTGAAGCCATTTATCATAGTATTTAATCCAAATCTTTAAAATCTGAATGGTCCAAAATAAGGGTGCGGCCTTTACTCGAGGACGGCCTATAGCGAGATAAATACGTAAGACTGATTTTGAGAATGTTTAAGCCATGGAGTTGACACTGCAGGTGCCGACTCATTGCAATCTAACAGTACTTTAAAGTTTTTACATACCAAATTTGACTGTATTATTTATTACTTTATTTGAATTACATTTAATAACTTAATTGTTTTACTCAACGTGATTTGGAAGTGTTTTTATTTCGATCGTCTCCCGAGGCTAAATTTTTATTAGTATAAGAATAAAAACGAGTGAGTATTTTCATTACTTTCATAAATTATTTCACGGCATCAGAGGCTGGTGACGTCAGAGTGTGACAAGAAGAGATGACAATATTATCAATTTAATTTATATTTGTTAACAGTAACAGTAGTAGTAGTAAGTAAGTATTAGTAGTTGTAAAATGTTAGCCAGAATCTATACAAATAAAGGTTTTAATTTTGAGTTTTTTTGAGTTGTTAAATATTAAAACCTTTATTTCTATAGATTCTGGCTAGCTTTTTCATTTTTTTCTTTCAAAAGTCAATACATCACCCTCACCTTAATGATCCATTGAAATATGAACGTTGTAGCCTCACCCGTTTGGTCAGAATCCACCAAATAGCACGAAATATAGACGGATTTTAGACCTTTCTCCAGCCTTGTATGAAAAACTTCACAGGAGTTTATACTTTACTCACAGCCTAGTTACAAACAATCACAAGATCCAACATACCTAATGATTGCTTTGTATGGCCGTGTTAATATGTTGTTATTATTTTAAATTAATATTAACATTTTATAATTAAAAAGCTCATCCATCAACGCGACTAAAAAAAGCGTTTGCGAAGCTTCCTATTAATAATTATATTATTAATTGAATGAGCGTAGCGAAGATTCCATTTCACTACACTGGAGAAAAAAATCCGGAATGTTTTTCATTTTTTTTCTGTTTGTATTATTGTGTGTCTGTTACCACGATTTCGGCCAATTCCGGCTAAACCGTACTCCAATTACAAATGAAATTTTATGGAGCCTTCGAAATCTCTGAACTTAAAACTGCAACGTTTTTGAGCGTAATCGGAAAATTATTTCTCATGAAAACGCAATTTTACGATTTTTTTCTTTTTTTTAAATTACGATTAATAAAAAAAATAAAGATTTTTTTTTATTTAATTTAATTAAAATAAATTCTTCGACTTAGTATATTTTTTCACAGAACAACGAAAATCCGCATAACACATTGTGCGCCAATGCACCAATGACGCTCATTCCAACAACGCGGCGGGACTTAAGCGTTTTCCTAGTTATTATACATTTACATCACATATTATACATTATATTCTCTACATTGCTCGTTGAGTGAGCAAAACCTATAGGCACTATGTCATGCTTCATTGGAATCTCTTATATTATCAGACATTTTTCTACTAGGAAACTTCGCAAACGCTTTTTTCAGGTTGCGTTGTGGATGAGACCATGTTTTTTTAACGAAAAAAAAAGCTTGCAAAATAGAATTTGCTGACCATGATGTTAAAATTAATTAGAAAAAAAGATTTTGGATGAAGTATTACATTTAAATTAATAGTTACAAATTCTATTTTGCCAAGCTTTTCAAGGATGTTGTTACGGGACACTGTACTTCTATGAATTAAGAATGCACAAATGTGGAAGGGTAGCTGATGAGCTTGGCCCTTTTTTTAGATCTCCATTTCATTTTGAGTGTGTAAGGTTGGATGTATTTTACAAGTTTTGTTATTGTGGGGATCTCATTACTTTTTCAAGTTCCATTGCAAATTATTTGTTAAAATATAATATTTTTATCAAAGTCGATTTAATTGCTATGGTATTACCAATAAACAATAAATGAAAAAATATTGAGGTCCAAAGACTGCTTTTTGTATACAATGTATGCGATTATTGTCACGTACGGTAACTATAGTTACTTGTTGATTGTAATGCCTGTATAAGGCTTATTTTAAAACCTTTATTTGGAAGCCTTCCAGCAATTTTTTTTAACTTTTTCTTTCAAGGGAATTACATCACTATTACCTTAATGCCATGTAAAATATGAACATTTTAGCCCCACCCGTTTGGTCAGAATCGCTGGGCAATTGAAACTGACGAATTAGATAGTATCCTTGAAGTGATTTTGAGCATGTTTCAAGTCATTTTTTCACCAAGAAGGAATGCTCGTACCCCAACCCAAATTTGGCATGTGTTGTCGGACACCTAAATCCCCTTGATTTTGATAGTTTTCAAATTCACATCACGTTTCATGACGGCTGGGTGACACCTCGAAATCACCCCAACTCTTCTTGCTGTATGCAGCGCACCGCGGCTTTGCTGCGGTGCCCTAACGGGCACCTAGATGTATAAGGTGCCCGAGTGTGTAGCGCATCACGGCTTGGCTGCGGCGCATTAACGGGCACCTAGATGGATGCTAATAAAACTGATCTGAACTGAATTTGTTGGATGAGCGTAGCGAGCGAAGCGAAGGTTCCATTTCACTACACTGGAGAAAAAAATCCGGAATGTTTTTTTTTCTTTTTGTATTTTTGGCTGTTTGTTAACACGATTCCGGCTAAACCGATACTCCAATTGCGATGAAATTTTCTGGAGACCTTCGAAATCTCTGAACTTAGAACTGCCACGTTTTTGAGCGCAATCGAAAAATTATTTCTCATTAAAATCAAAATTTTACGTTTTTTTTATTTTTTAAAACAATTCTTTGACTTATAACACCTACATGCTTTATCCGATTGTAATGATCTTTTCACAGAACCTTTATTTTATAAATTTATATATTCGTGTGAAATTTGAGCGCAATCGAATAATTATTTTTTATGAAAATCGCAATTTTACTTTTTTTTTTTTTTTTTTTTTATTTATTCAAAAGCATTTCATACAGATTCATGTGGTAGCACTCAAGGCTTCCGAATATCGAAAATAAGTCAATTTTTAAAAGTTTGTTAAGAATATGTTGAAATAAAGTCATGTGTACTATAGAAGACCTTGTCAACAAGAAAATCGTTCAGCTTCCGCTTGAAGCATCTCGCGTCGGAGCCTGTGTGATCTCTCTGGGAAGACAGTTTGTTACTTTTACACCCAAGTGGAGTGGGGTTTTGTCCAGCTTCTTTAGCCTGTGCCGCTCAACGAATATTTTCCCTGCAGTTTCTAGTATCATGGTTATGAACGTCGGCTCCTGTGACCGTCAGCAAGGGATTGTCCCTAATGAACAGGGCCAAGGCCTTAATATGAATACCAGGAAGTGTCATGATACCAAGAGTTTTGAAGGCTGCTCGACAAGATTCTGTTGGTTGTAGTGCAGCTATGTATCGGATTGCTCGCTTTTGAAGTCGAAACACCCTTATACTATCGGAGGCACCACCCCAAAACAGCACTCCGTATTGGAGATGGGACTGGAGAAGAGCAAAGTATGCAGTTTTCACCGTTTTCACAGTGCACTGTCTCATTAGGATTTTTATGCTGAAACATGCTGTGCTTAGCTTCTTACATAGTGAGTCGATGTGACTACTCCACTTTAGCCTGTAGTCGATGATTATAGACCCAAAAACTTGGCGTCCGTGGAGACCTCGACCGGGGCCTCCAGGTGGGGTTGCTCCCCCTTTGTGGCAAAAGCAATGGCTACAGTCTTGTTTATATTAAGTACAATTTTATTCGGATGACAGTATTGTTCAAGCTCCATAGCTGTTTGATGCAATGCTTGCTCTAACTCGTCAGTGGTACCGCCAGTCAGAACAGCACTAAAGTCATCAGCAAACTGGGTTTTGGTTCCTAGTTGTATATTTTACATATCGTTGACATAGATGCTGAAGAACGTGGGGCTAAGGATGGACCCCTGGGGAATTCCATAAATGGAATTTTCCCAGTTTGCTTCTCCGCTACCGTCTCCTAACCGCACACTTTGCTTCCTTCCCGTTAGAAAGGACTTGACCCAATTGTTTTCGGGACCTGTGATTCCATAGAATTTAAGTTTTTGTATAAGAGTGGCATGGTTTACCGTGTCAAAAGCCTTGGTTAAATCAAAAAAGACTGCTCCTACACTCAGTTTATGATCCAAAGCATCTTCCACTGCATTTGTCACGCGAAGGACAGCAGATGTGGTTGAGCGATCTTTTCTAAAGCCATGCTGTTCAACACACAATAAGTTGTGTCTTTCCAAGTGCTTAACTAGTACGATAAGGAAAAGCTTCTCCAATATTTTGGAGAATGCCGTTGGCAGTGCAATGGGGCAATAGTTAGACTTAGACATATTCGTTCTTTCACCTTTTTTATAAATTGGCTTTATGACAGTATACTTCATTCTTTCGGGGAACTGACTGGTGGTAAACGAGTGGTTAAAAATGTGCGTAAGAGGTTCCACAATTTGGGGCGCACACTTCTTTACTACCAGCATTGGTACTTCATCCCAGCCTGTTGATGTTTTAGGTTTCATATTTCTTATAACTGTCAGTATGTCATTGGGTGTTAATGTGGGTATTTGCAAGGCCCCCGCCATGTCTGGTTGCTGTTGTGTGTTTTGCAACAATTCGAGGCATTTATCCGTTGTGTCCGTGTGTACATTCACAACATCTTCAACTGCTTTAGCAAAGAAACTGTTCAAGAGTCTTGCTACTTCTAGCTGGTTTGTCACTCTTTGTCCGTTTTCATTTATAAGAGAAATTTCTGGAGCATCCTTTTTAGTCTTCCCGGTGATTTGATTGACAATGTTCCAGGTTGCTGCTGATTTGTTGTCAGCTCTTGCAATTGTTGCTTGATGATAAGCTTTCTTGGCTGACATTACTGTTCTTCTGAGAAGCTTGGTTAGGCGTTTGTGTTCCAAGGATGCTGGTCCTTCAGGATTTCTCTTTGCTAGGTACCAGATGTCTCTTTTCGTCTTTGCCATTTCTCTGATGTCATTTGACAACCATTCCTTGTTATTTATTTGCTGAGATGGTTTGGTAAGAGTTTTGGGAAAACATTCCCAGAACATAGGTAGGAACTTACGAAGGAAGTTGTTAAATTTTATATCCACGGTTACTGCATTGTAAACATCATCCCAGTCTAGGTCTGCCAGTTTTGCTGAGAAGTTGGAACAATTCTGAGGGGTGAATCTCCTTCGACTCTTAGTGCAATTTTTACTCTTTCCCGTCTTGCCAATGAAATTGACTTCAATTAATTGACCTGCATGATCAGATAGTCCCGGATCCACATTTCCGAGGAAGTTCACCTCATTTGAGTTAACACATTGTCTATGGCTGTTTGTGAGGATTTGGTAATTCTAGTAGCTTCGTAGTTTAGTAACCGGAAGCCTGCGAGTCTTGCGGTTTCTTCAAGTTGGTTGCTTGCTACGTTGTCTAGAATGCCGATGTTTAGTCTCCACAGATAATCACTGGTTTCTTTTCTGTTGCTACTTGCTGTAGCAATGAATCGAACCACTTGAGTGACTCCTTTCCTGGTGGCCGGTAAATGACAATCACTATGCATTGTAAGGGCTTAGTGATTTCCACTGAGCATAGTTCTAGTTGTTTCTCTTTAGCCATTTTACAAATATCTTTGCGAAGGTAATATTCCAAGAAACTATGTTTTTGGATGAGCGTAGCGAGCGAAGCGAAGATTCCATTTCACTACACTGGAGAAAAAAATCCGGAATGTTTTTTTTTTTTTTTTTTTTTTTTTTTTTCCTTTTTTTTTTCTGTAATTATTGTGTGTTTGTCAGCACGATTCCGGCTAAACAGATACTCCAATTGCGATGAAATTTTATGGAGGCCTTTGAAATCTCTGAACTTAGAACTGCCACGTTTTTGAGCGCAATCGAAAAATTATTTCTCATGAAAATCGCAATTTTACGATTTTTTTCGATTTTTTAAAAATTTCTTTGACTTATACACCTTACCTACATGCTTTATCCAATTTTAATGATTTTTTCACAGAACCATAATTTTATGAATTAAGATATTCGTGTGAAATTTGAGCGCATTTGAAAAATTACTTCTCATGAAAATCGAAATTTTACGGGTTTTTTCTTTTTTAAAACAATTCTTTGACTTTTCACACCTACATGCTTTAACCAATTGTAATAATTTTTTCACAGAACCTTAATTTTATGAATTTATATATTCGTGTGAAATTTGAGCGCAATCGAATAATTTTTTATATGAAAATCGCAATTTTACGATTTTTTTTCTTTTTTAAAATTACGATTAATTAAAAAATTAAAAATTAAAGTTTATTTTTTATTTAATTTAAATTAATTTTTAAAAAATCTTCAACTTAGTAATGATTTTTTCACAGAACAACGAAATCCGCTTAACACTGGCAGCTCAATGCACCAATTACGCTCATCCAACAACGCGGCGGGACTTAAAGCGTTTTCCTAGTCTTATAAGGATACAAACTCCTCCTCCTTTACTGCGAGCCCTGCCGAAGCTGGCTTCACCATGAAGTTATTAATTTGAAGAGCTTCTTCATGCCCTGCTTGTAACCAGTGCTCCGAAATACATAAAATATCGATTTCGCGTTTCGCTGAATCAACAAAAATTTCTAATTCTTCTACTTTTTTTCCCAGACTTCTTATATTTATGTGATAACATGTGAGGCTTTTCCTTGGTGTATTTTATTTACAGGGTTTTGAGAGGTTAGTTGAGGCTCTGTTACGATGCAGTCTTTTTTAGGTTACGATTTTTTTCCTTTTTTTAAATTACGATTTATTACAAAAATTAAAGTTTCTTTTTTATTCAATTTAAATTAATTTTTAAAAAAATCTTCAACTTAGTTATGATTTTTTCATAGAGCAACAGAAAATCCGCATAACACATGGCAGCTCAATGCACCAATTACGCTCATCCAACAACGCGGCGGGACAAGGCGTTTTCTAGTGTAAGCATGAGTGCTAATTGATGACATTGACAAATGAAATGAAATGAAATTGGCAGAACTGGAACTTTACACCGGCCCCCCACCTTCCTCCAGACAATTAATTTCCAATTGCTGGATACGCTGCTGTTTGCAATGTTTTTATTTTTTGGGGGAAATAAGGGTAGGCTAGGCCTTTAGTCAAATACCGTAATATAACACTACGTTTAATACAGGAAAGATGTTGGAGGAAAGATGTTGTGGGAGGAGACAATTTGGATCAGCGCCCCTGGCGGCATTGGCGTTACATTGGGCGCGAAATTCAAATACTGGAGTTAGCGCATAGATTATTTTACCGTGTCGGGTTTGAGTGTAATTTTCCAATTGGAAAATTACGTTACACGAAAAAACAAGGGCAAGATGCCCCTGGGCAGGCTTAATACATAATATAACTATCGAAAACACTTAAACTCAAGACTATTTTAGTCGCCACTTCTAATCACAACACTAAGGTTATTAGTGCCCTACGTTTTTTTTTTTTTTAAGATTGGGGCGAAAGGGGAAACGCGGTGGTACACGGTGAGGGTAGGCCTGTGCTGTTCAGAAACAGACAGGGGAAGGTTGGCGGGGTAGGGGCCGGTGGGTTGTGACGAAATCAGGCCGCGGGGCTGGCACGGGGAGGGGTTGTTGGGGGTTGCCCCACGTCGTGATTGTTGTCGCCTGCGTCATCGTCCGTCTTGTCATTGTCGTCGACGTCGTCGGTGAGGTAGTCAAAGGGAAGGGGAAAATTTCTCGAGGGCAGACGACGTCCTCTTCTTTGCCTTGTACGATGAGCATAAGAGGTAAGCTCTGGGCCTATTCGACTCCCCGGGTTCAGGCATGCTGAACCCATCTTCGCGTGGGATAGACACACAACTTGGTGTGCATATCATGTATACTGCCACTACAAGCATTAAAACCCGTATAGTAAGGCATGGGAGGGTTGTCATTCCTTTTAATTTTATGCTTCAGTGCATAGCAAACAAAAATAAGATTAACATATTATATTGCATCTTTATTGCAAGTGTAGCTATGGTGAAAACAATATTATGATCATCCTTTATTCATTTTAGGGTTAGGCCTATTACTAATATTAAAGTGTGCCAGGAACAAGATTAGTAAACTTTGTATACACATTTTAAAAACATGTATTGATATCTAGTTCTTCAGTAACCAATACAAAAATATTAAATACACAAGAACATCAATACAAATACGTAGGCTAGTGATAATACGAGTACCTTTGAGCATGTCTGTTCAAGATAATAATATAATAATGACATGTTTATGTTTTGTTTAGAGCAAAGCAGTCACTTGTCTCCCGATTTAACGCCTTCTTTAATGTATTTTAATTTTTTTTGGCGTCCAGATGGCCGTGGTAAGTACCCCAATGCCGCCGGGAAATCGCTGTTGTTAGTTGCCCTCCCGTTTTACAGCCCTCTTTCCTGTATTAAACGTAGTGTTATATTACGGTATTTGCTTAGTTTTCAAAACCATTGATATTAAACCCTATAGAAAGGCTAGATTAGCATTTCTCCTATACCTCCCACAGGCGCGAGCGTAGCAAATTGAAGACTCAACCGGCCCATTTCAAGATGGCGATTTGGTGTTTTTAATTTATGCTTTTTTAATGCAATAAAGTATTTTACTGGATTGTTTGATAGGGTTTTTAGCTTGTGCAGCATGGTATTAAACAAAAGAAACAATACGAAGGATTGCATAAGGGAATTTAGTAATCATTTGGTGTTAAAGGCTAGTATGCTTACCTGTCAACCTGGCGGGAATCTTGAGAACTATTTGGCCACAAATCGCTCCCCTTTGATTAACATGTAAACTGTCATTTTAAGATGGCTTCTAATTGTACCGGAAGTGGACCACCGACTGCTGGTCTAGCCAAGTAAATTTGGATGTCTATGTTCAAAACGGAAAAGGGCGCCTTGCGAGCACCTTGGACCGCGGGCTTTGTCATCTAGATGGCTGTGAGTCTCGTCCAACCTTCAGCGTTTTTCATCGGAAGAAGAAGAAGACGACGTCGACGGTTGTGTCAATTGTGTCAATAATTTCGTTGTTTAGTGTTTCACTAGTAGGCTGGTCCTATTTTTTCCATTGACGTGGTGGCCATTAAACTATAAACATCCTAGACCTACTTCTAACACATAATGGACGATGAACGTAAGTAGTCTAAGCCCTAGCGGCTCTTATTATTCTCTGGCGTAGGCCTAGGCCCAGCGTTGAGCTCTGCAGCCACACTAGGCTCTAGGCCTAGGCCAAGGCCTAGGCCCCTACCAGATATTTCATTTTCTCTACCTTCTCCAAGTCCTTCCCCATGACCATTGGATGAGTGGAAAAATAGGTTAGAGAGGTGGGGGATGAAGCGCGTAAGTTTTACAATATTAAAACACGCGCTTCGGGTCCCCTCCCCCTAACCTGCTTTTTCTTCTAACATCACACTCGCAGTGTTAAAATAGTTGTCCCGTCCCGACCGAAAAAGTACCTGATTGAGTAGTCGGATGGAATCGTGTCCATTTTGATTGATCGGTAGGGGAGGGATTGGATACACAAAAGTAGGCCTAGGGGGCTATATCCTACTTCTATTGGTATAGGGCCTAGGGGTATGGCCCTAGGCCTAGGTAGGCTAGGCCCTAGCCCTAGGGGAACTCTTTCGGTTGGTATGTACAGTTTTTGGTCAGTAGGTAGGGCCTACTTTAGATTTAAAATAGCGACGTTAAAGGTTTTGTAGGTAGGCCTAGGCCTACACATAAAAAAAACTGTCCATACCAACCTAAAGAGTACCGCCCTAGGTGTAGTTTAGTAGGGCTAGGGCCTAGGCCTAGGATACCCTAGTCATTGCTTTATTTTCCCCATTCCCCATTGCCCATTACCCTATGCCTAGTAAATCTTAGGCCTAGCCTACCCATTTACAATGTTCAGGCTAATTTCTTTTCCCAATACCCTCTCCCCAAGTATTGCAAGTATTGTCAGGTCTTGTTTCAGGTCGTCAACGTCCCCCAAAGTTTATAATTACCGGTATTCTGTTAATAACTCCGTGGGCCTATTCAGCGAATAGCCTAACCCAGGGGTTGAAAAATATCTGAAAATGTAGGAGCCAGGGACGATGCGTGGGAAAACCGGGGTCTGGGGCGAAGCCCCAGCCGCCGGAGGCAAATTCGGCGCAGGTGTTTTTTTTTGCATAAACAATTTAACCTAAGTGCCCGTAAAATGGGTTTGGAGGGTTTATTATCCACTCTTGTAGAGTGTACAGATAAGCATTCACCTGGCATAAATGGCTTCTTATAGATTTCATCGGGTTTTTACCCATCCAAAGAGTACATAGATAAGCCTAGACGCCAGCAATGAGGAGGTAGGCCTAGTTAAAATGGAATCTATTGGTGCATGTGCAACAATAGCTAGGCCTAGGCCTGTATTGCCCTCAAATACTTCATGAACAGCAGCCAGTCTAGTCCCATGCATAATAGATGGCGTGGACTCGGCATTGGTTAGTGTCAATGTCATTTCGGTCTTCATGCTCTACGGTCACATCCATCGGCGGTTTTTGACCTCAATATCAGGTGTGAAATTCCTAAAAACGAGGAGCGGTGAATAGCTGGGGTCTGGGGCGAAGCCTCAGCCGCCGGAGGCAAATTTGCTGTAGGCGCTTTTTTGGGGGGACTGCTACTTGTATTGGCCTAAAAAGAGTTCTAAGGCGAATTTGTATTCTAACTGACGGTAAAATATGCAGCTACAACTGCATGACCACACTGGCTCGCCAGCCAAACTAGTCTATTTCCCGATTACTGCCTAATTTTGTTTTGTAAGTTTTTTTTTAGTTTTTCCTGATTGATCATGTGCAATTGTCACACCTTGCACACTGTAAAAACCGCCACTGGTCACATCAGGGTTAATTATCTAAATTGTTGATGTTTTTGTAAAATGTTAATTTCGATTGCTTGCATCTCCGTTCTAAAAAAAAAAAAAAAAAAATTTTTTTTTTAAAGAATTTTTGTTGACATTTTGTAAGTCGCCAGGGCCTTAATTCTAGGCGCCATGGCGACCTGGCGCCTGGTATTTTTCAACCCCTGGCCTAACCTTTGTCTAGGGGCAGGGACTGGTGGAAAAATCCAGGCTGGGTAAATGCAAGGCAGGCCAGGTACAGGTAGTGTTCGAAAATTTCATGAAATTTACTTTTTTGAAAGTTTCATTGAAAGTTTCAATGAAATTTTAAAAAAATATTGAAATTTTGTGTAATATTCGATTTCCAAGGAAATCTTCAAGAATACAAACTCCATTTTTAATTAATCAGCGTTTTCTTATAAGAAAGGTTTTTATAAGATACAAAAAATTTGCATCTCTGAAATATTACCCCATAATTGGTGCTGAAACTAGACTTGAAAAAGTTCTTGTCGACCTACCAGTACCACAGAGAGAGAGATAGGCCTATATAAATTATACTAAACGGAAACTGATTTGGTAATTGACGACTGGTGATAAGGAGGAGCTTAAAACGATCGATAGGTCACTTGACAAGAGAGAGTTGGGATAGATTCTCATTTCCCAATTTTACGTCTGTTGAATGGCACAACACTTATCACGCTGTTCATTATTTGGACAAAACTTAAGAGGAATAATATTTAGCAAACATATCATTCCGTTTAATATCAATTATTTCATATTTTTTGACAGCCGTTAGCTTGTCATAACAATGTACGCGCAAGCTTGAGGTTTGCAAGTGATAAAATAAAACAAAAATATTCCATTTACTTCTATCCTGTAGGCTGTAAAAATAACATAACCAACAACCTTATCAGTTATCATCAAGATAAAACAAAGAGTTGTTTGGGGCACTTCCCACACTTTTTTATGTGAGCAATCATTCTAGTAGCATTGTTGGTAGGCCTACATAGTTGCCCAGCTACAATAGTTAAATATTATTTTGTTCCCACTCAGGGTAAAACACTTGTGACCATGATCAAGCTTCTTTACCATTGTAGGAACAGGTAACAAGTGGTAAGCAGTTTGACACACTCTGCAAAGTGTGCAGAAGGTTGATACTACCAACATAACAAACTCATAAACCCTATAGAAGTCTCTAAAAGTTTATAAAATCAATCTAGTAATGCAGAAATGCCTTAAATACGAATGTTTCATAATTTCATGAAATATTTCAATGCACCCTTGAAAGTTTCACTTTGAAAGTTTCAATTTGAAACTTTCAACACTTCGAACTCTAGGTAGGCCTACAGGGGGTTTGGGGGGCTCTGGCACCCCAACAACAGCACCGCAGGCGATTTTTTTTAAAAATCGGGTCTTTAGAGGCCGTTTGGCGCATTTTAGAAAAAAACAGCAGGCTGAATGCAATGCAATACTGAAACACTAGGCCTAGGCTAGTTTTTGTAGGGTAAAATGTAAAAAAAAAAACAAACAACAACAACAAGATTGGAACACTGTCTGACGACTGTCACTCGACTCCGTCAACTGACTGAGTGTAGCGATGCTTACGAAGTGTGTGTAGGCTACGACTAAACACAGCCGCTTCCCCAATTCCCGCACCCTCACCCAGTGGTGTAACAACTGCCCGGGCAATGACTGGGGGCCCCAAATATTTCCGTCGATGTTCAATTTTCATTTCATTTCATTTTATTGTCTTGTTTTGTATACCTAATACTAGCATATAATGTTACAATGTTATGACAAGATAAACAAGATAAACAAGTTCTAAACATTACATTATAAGCTAGCTAGCTATTAAACACGTCTTTTCAAATGACCAAGACTTGAATATTAGGATGTATAGAAAATACTAAAACTAATTTACATTAATTACAAAATACACTTTTACAACAATACAATAATACACAATAAAAATATATACTTTTACAATAATATAAGATAGGCTACTAGATAATATAAGTCTAGGCATCTAAAATATGCAAAATAAATTGTATTTTCAAGACATATTATTATTGTACGCCAAGAACTCCTCAATATCATAGTATTCTTTTTCAACAAGAAATGTCCTAAGATCCTTTTTAAATGTATCAGTTGGTTTTTTTTTGATAATGGCAGGTACCGGTAGCTTATTAAAAAGGATTATTCCTGCATATGTGGGGCTTTTCTCATATACAGCCAGCCTATGGGATGTCACAAATATATCATTTTTCCTCCTAGTATTGTAATTATGAATATTGATGTTTTTTTTATATCTTCCCTATGATTAATTAAAAATAATATTACTTTGTAAATATAGAGGCATGCAAGAGTAAGAATATTCAACGTTTTGAAATGTCCTCTACATGTATCCCCTTTCTTAATTTTATCTAGTATTCTTAAAGCTTTTTTTTGCATGACAAAGATCTTATGAAAATTGTTTTTTGATGTATTACCCCACGCTATTAACCCATAGCTCAAATGTGACTCAATCAGGGCATAGTACACTACTAACAGCAAACTTCTACCAGCATATATTTTAATTTTACATAAGACATATATATTGGAGCTTATTTTATTTGCTACATAATCAGTGTGGATGTCCCACGATAAGCACTTGTCAATATACAGTCCTAAGAACTTTCTGTGTCTATTTGTTCAATAGGAAGGTCTTCATCACACAACCTGATACAAATATTTTGATCTTCCATATTTTTCCTTGGGAATATCATACATTTAGTTTTCTTATTATTCATTATTAGGTTATTTGGTTGCAGCCACTGCGCCACTTCGTTAAAACTGATAAAAGCGGTCTTTTCTAATGTTTCTATAAGTGCATGAGCAAGGGTGGTGGTTGCGTCATCTGCATACAGAAGCATATCCCCTTCACTTATTGCACATGGCATGTCATTTATTAGTATATTGAAAAACAAAGGCCCTAGTATTGATCCTTGTGGTACTCCCAGTTTAATATATTTCCTCTCAGATTTAGTTTTTTTGTTCAAATGGTCAGAAATTTCTACATATTGCGTCCTTCCATGTAGATACGAAAATATCCATTGCAGGGCATTTCCCTTAATTACATATGAAAACAGTTTACTTATTAATGTATTATACTCCACACAGTCAAAAGCTTTTGAAAGATCAAATCAAATCAGCATCGAAAATTTGTTTTAGAAATAATAAATTAGGCCTAGGCCTACCTATAAATAACTAGGTAGGGCCTACCTATCTTGACACGACAAGAACATTGACAAGGTTTGATTGTTCTATGAGTTAAAACAGGATGAAGCTCAATGCCTCAGAAAAGGTGAAAACGACGTATTCAACCGGTACGAGGAACAGAAAGCTAGACGTAGGCCTAATACATCTTTGGTGACTTAAAACCATTTTTTAGTAAAGGGCCCCAGTGGTGTCATGGGGGTAAACGTGAGTAGGGGTATAACCAGAAAGAAATAGGCCTATAGCCTACCCCTAGGTGTAGGTAGCCTACCTATGGAAAAAAAAAACGGCATACACTATGTAATCGATAGGCCTAGGCTCATTAATGAAGCAATTCTCTTTGTTTT
This sequence comes from Sweltsa coloradensis, assembly GCA_024449915.1. Classification (NCBI taxonomy): domain Eukaryota; kingdom Metazoa; phylum Arthropoda; class Insecta; order Plecoptera; family Chloroperlidae; genus Sweltsa; species Sweltsa coloradensis. Next base: position 153,974 of record JAMZAV010001063.1, read on the forward strand.
GAAATTTCCCAGCTTATTCACCACAAACTCCTCCATCCACCACCATGCCACTAGAGGGCAACACAAAATATTTTTAGACCAACATAAACTCTCACTCTATTCCAAAAGCCCACACTACATGCTCCCTTATTCAACCGACTACCACTACAACTTTAAAACTCATGCTGTCAATTTTAATAAATTCCGCCACATGCTCAAATTGCACCTCACAGATAAAGCCTACTACTCTATCAATGAATATCTGAAATCATAAAAATGTACTGTAAATTTCCACTACATTAGCCTATAATTACTAGGAAAACGCTTAGTCCCGCCGCGTTGTTGGATGAGCGTAATTGGTGCATTGAGCTGCCATGTGTTATGCGGATTTTCTGTTGTTCTGTGAAAAAATCATTACTAAGTTGAAGATTTTTTAAAAATTAAATAAAATAAAATAAAAAATTAACTTAAATTTTAAATTTTTTAAATTAATCGTAATTTTTAAAAAAGGAAAAAAATCGTAATATTGAAATTTTCATAAGAAATAACTAGGGAAACGCCAAAGTCGTTGTTAAACGAGTGAGTGAGCCATGTGTTGAGTAGGCCTACCCGGTAACATTCCTTTTCTTCCCCCTACCTTAGGCCTCCCTAGCCTATCATAGGCTACAGTGGAGCATTATGGCCTAAACTATGACCTAAACTTAAATACCCTATCATTTATAAGAATATTATAATCAAACTTAAATGCAAATGTTCCCACGTACCCAACACATGGCTCACTCTCGTCTAACAACGACTTTGGCGTTTCCCTAGTCGAGTTGGCTAAAGCGCCCTTATAGCCGAAATGTGGGGAGACGTGGGTTCAATGGTCGGGAAAGATTTTGTAATTTCTGGATTGTATTTTTTAAATTATTTTTTAACATGTTTTGAAATGCATATAACGCAGTGTACTCCATCATCTGTGACAATACTATGAAAAACATAGTCAGTACGAAATACGTGAAAATATTGCAACGTTTACTCAATCTACGAGCGGAATTTGGGGGTACCTTGACGTCCAACATTCGATTAACCTTGGACACGGCATTTCACAGCCAGGTAAATAACAAACAAAAAATATTATTTCAAAATTAAAATCATTGTCGTTAAAATAATTCCTATACATTTCAACAAATTTTTCAGTTTTTTATTTCTTGCAGGTTTAAATCGCAACAGATTGTGCTCATTTTGTTAGCATTTCTCGGTTACCTGGTCACTGATGTCTGTTTAAAATTTCAGCTAAGTCTATTTGGCCGTTCGGCCGTATGGGACCGGACAGACAGACATTTAACATTTAACAAACAGAATTAATCACGACCAAGGACCGATCGAGTAGCGTTGTAGACTACGTTCGCTGCGCTCACTCGTCTAATTATTCGATTGCGCACAAATTTTACACGAATACCCTATATTAATTCATAAAATTAAGGTTCTGTGATAAAATCATTGGAATCGGATAAAGCATACAAGGCCTAGGTATATATATATATATATATATATATATATATATATATATATATGTTTTTGGATATTTTCGTGGCCGATATGAATTAATGAACTAGGTTTTTCGGTTATAATGCCACGTTTATTCACATTAGGCCAACGTTTGAAACCAATGGACCAACAACCAACGCCCCAGTTAGTTCCTGCAGATGATCTGTTGCAAGTAAATACATCGACAGTCAGAGTGACAAGATCCATGACGAAAAGCAATATGAAGGACATGTAGTGACTTTCTTCTTTCTTTGCAACGTCAAGCTTTGCAGTGATTCTTTGAGTTGTTTTAATTTGCCATATGGGTGATTCCATGGTAACTCACGTATCATTTTGACAAAATGTAACAATGAAAAAATGATATTTAAATACCAACTTTACACTTTTGCAATCTGTCAAAAGTGCTACAGACTACTTGCTACCTATTCTTAATTTAAGTTCAAGAGGTTTTTCATAAAAATTCATACTGTGATATTTGTAATTTTTTTTGTAATGGTAACTCACGTAACAAAATATTCTCCTTTAATATTTTGTAACATAGAAACAATTTTTTTCCTCCTTCAGCCAACAAACTAAAACAGTAACATTTATACAGATACACTCATGAATATGTAGGGAAAAAATGATAAAAAAGTCAAGAAATTTAAAAACGATTTGTGACAGTGAGAATTTTTTTTATTGGTAACTCACGTATCAATTAAGGGTAACTCACGTATCCCGTCACATTTGTCCAACGAACAAACTTCCATAATGTCACAATACTGTAACAAAAACCTCCTTTCTCTTCAACCGTCAAAAACGGTGTATTTAAACTTCCACTCACAAGTTCCACCCACCGAAAGCCTCCTCATTCGCATCTCATCTAAGAGCATTGCCTGCTCTGACGCCATCAAGTTCCTGGGTCTACATATGACTGACACTCTTGATTGGACAGACCACATAGACGCTGTTTGCTCAAAGATAAAGAGTGGATGTTTCCTCCTCAGAAGAATTAAAGCCCTAGTCAGCCACAACGTCCTTATTCTCATATACCATGCTCACATCCACTCACACATATCATACGGACTTATTTTCTGGGGAAACTTGCCACAAGCTATAAGAGTGTTTAGATTACAAAAACGGGCCATTCGAATTATAGTAGGAGCCTCTTGGCGTACCTCGTGCAGAAATATCTTCCCCACCCAAAAAATCTTGACCTTAGCAAGTACTTTGATACAACTTGCAGCAGTCTTTGTCAAATCAAACCCTCACCTCTTCAAATTAAACTCAACGATTCATGACCATGATACACGATCGCAATCAAAAATTCATGTCCCAACTCATAATACAACGCGTTTCTCCAAAGAACCTCATTACCAATGTCTAACAATCTTCAATCATATACCCCCAGAAATTAAAAATATACAATCCCTAGACTCTTTTAAATATACATTGAAATCATTTCTTATAAAGCGTTGCTTCTACACCATCAATGAATACCTTCATCCAGCTGACGTTTAACTTAATCTTGTGCCCGAAAATATAAATACCCCACCCATAGCTTTACACTCAACTTTCCTTCACACTCCTGAAACTACTATGTATTTTCATGAATATAATTTAATATAAATAAACAATTCAATAAAAAAAAAAAAAGTTATGTATAGAAATAGAAGGAAAGATATTATGAAATTATGAAATGTATATTTTAATGTATATTTTTTATAAAATTGTTAACAATTATGTATTACTCTCCATAGGCTAGGCTATTCACTTTCTCTAAAAAGAGTTATACTTATGCAATGTATGAGTCAAGGTGAATAAAGTTATTGTTATAGCAAATCAGTGTTAAAAGCTTAAAACTAGCAAAGTAAAAATCATAGGGTAATAAAATATCAAAATACAATTAGGTAGATCAAAATAACAAATTTTGTTGAACAAACAAACAAACAAAAACAAACTTAATTTTTTTTTTCAAATTTTAAATTTAAAAAAATCAAAATTTTCATTTGTTGTTTGTATTTTGTTTTTTGAATCCAACTGGTGCCTTGTTCAAAATAACATCTTGTCTAAGAGACTAGATTAGTAAGCTAAGCTCACAAAGAACGAACAAGTGTTGTTTAACTTTTGTAGGTAAAATTCTCCGCAAGTTCGTTTTTTGCCTTTCCAAGTTTGCTGGGATTTCATTTTTGTAAGCAGGAGATGTTGCTATGGGGGTCACAACTGGAGGAACTGATAACTTTTTTTAAACATCTGCTTCTTGAATTTCTTTCTTTGTAGCTTTTCTATTGACTTCTTTTTTAAACCGAGTTTGACACTGGTAGCTTTTTTAGCTTTAAATCGGCTTTCTCGCGGCTATTCCTCATCGTGTTGACATGATTTGCTTTCATCTCTTCATGCTTGCCTTCTTCCTTCTTCCTCTCTCTGTACATCTTCTGTTTCTCAACTGGGGTCAATGCTATTTTCAATCTGGTAACAAATAATATTATTTGAAACTGTATGCAAAAATGAATTTTCGTAGTATTTAAGTGCCTGGTAACTCACGTATCACAAGTTCACTTTGCGATAAAATCCAGAGTAGGCCACAGAAAATTATAATTTTTTGACCAAAGAAGGCTTATGATGTCTTATTAGAAAGTATCAAGTTTATAAACATTTAGTAATTATCTACAGTCAACTGTACAAACAATTGGCTAATTAGTAACTCACGTATCATGAATTCAAGTATTTAACCTCAAAATACCATGCTTGATTAATTACTGTAATATTTTAATGCTGTGATACTTTTTTAAACACATATTTAATACTTTATTTAATGGTATAATCAAATCATATTAATTCACAATTTAAATAAGAGTATCTTACCTTCAAATATCTTGAGTTTCTTCATAAATCACCAGCTTACAACAATATCGGTCTTCTCAGAGCTGCCATTGGCACTAGAGTGAAGCTAGCATCAAAACAATGGCTGATTCTTACAGGTGGAATCATGCTCAAAAAAAAAAAAAAAAAAAAACTTAAAAAAAAAAATTTGATTTTTTTTTCTAATTCCATAGTTACATGGAATCACCCATATGTGCAGTGATTTCTATTGTTTATATTTTGTTGTATTTTGTTTTCCCAGTTTTGTTCTGAATTTATCAATGTAATGTAGTTTTCGTTTTTTATATATTAATTTGTATTGGCCCTGACTGAAGAAGATGAGTGAAATTTCATCGAAACGTTGGACTAATGTGAATAAACGTGGCATTATAACCGAAAAACCTAGTTCATTAATATATATATATATATATATATATATATATATATATATATATATATAGCCTAAGCCGAAGAAATTAAAAAAGTCGTAAAATTGCGATTTTCATAGCAAAATAATTTTTTGATAACGCTCAAATTTCACATGAATATATCAATTCATGAAATTAAGGTTCTGTGAAAAAATCATTACAATCGGACAAAGCATGTAGGTGTTGTAAGTCGAAGAAATTTTAAAAAATAAAAAAAAATTGTAAAATTGCGATTCTCATGAGAAATAATTTTCCGATTGTGCTCAAAAACGTGGCAGTTCTAAGTTCATAGATTTCGAAGACCTCCATAAAATTTCATCGCAATCGGAGTAGGGGAGATTGGGGTAATTAGGAACAAATTTGTGTAAGTTGACCTATGATCTCAATTTACATATAACTAGAAAAACATATTATAAATGTTTTAGTGGTATCAGATACATTGAAACATTGGCTTTCTTAATAAAATTAAATATTTTGCATTCATGTGTTATTTTAGATGCAATGATTTTTTTTCTACACGCGCATATTGTTCCTTATTACCCCAACATTTTGGGGCAATAAGGAACAAGCATTATAAGAAGCAAGGTAGGTGCATTAAAAATACATGGGGCAAATAGGAACATAGGTATTTGTAGTATAATTAAGTAGCAAAAGAATTCATCTTGATATCTTGCTTATTGACAAAGTTAGAACAGATGCAAATTGTAGTATTTTTTTAATAGCTAGAAACATGACATTACAGTTTTTTTTTAAACTGTAATTTTTGTCTTAAAACTACACAAAGCTTCTCACAGCATGATGTTAATATCTAAAAAAAGTATTTGTATCATGAAAAATTACAAATATAGAAATTGTTATGCATGAATTACTGTTTAATAGGAAAAATATACACTTTTTAAGTGGGGGCAATAAGGAACACTTCCCTCACATTTAATTTATTAACCCAGATTTTCATCAGGGCCTACTTGTTGTGTTTTAAACTTTTCCCAAAATGATTGAATTATTTTTGGATCTGGTTCTAAATTAAATTTAGTGATCCCAATGAGCTTAATTGGGCCTAGGAAAAGATTTGCCTCTTGAATGATGTCAAAGTCATCCCTCAAGGGCCAAGCAAAGATATTACCTCTACGCTCTAGGAATTTTACTTCAATTTCCAGTGGTTGATGATTGTGGATTCTTATTACCCTACCTGCATGACGAGACATGTTTGTTCCCATTTACCCCTATGATATAGCATTACACTTTATGACTCATTCCTATTTTCCCCTAGTATTCCTATTTACCCCTCATGGGTGTTCCCTTTTACCCCAAAAATTAAGTTTTTGGGGCAAATAGGAATTACCCCCTACTTTTAAGAGAGGAAAGAGATAAAAAATTACAAAAATCAAAATAAGGCACTCTCATATGTAAGCAGTAAAATAAGCATACAGTCTTTACTACAATTAATTCTTATAAGAAAGGAAAATTTGATTTTTAAAACATTGTTAGAAACATTTTACACTTTTTTTTGCAGTACCTTACAAGAGTCCTAAAAATTCCAATCAAAAGTTATTGTTTTCAGTAGAATTGATTACATTATCAAAGAAGAAGGTATGTTCCTTACCAAACAATTTTTCATAAAAATTTACATCTTCAAATTTCTTAATTATAGGGCTTGTTCCCAATTACCCCAATTCCTTATTACCCCAATCTCCCCTATCCGGAATCGTGTTAACAAACCTAGACTAGGAAAATGCTTAAGTCCCGCCGCGTTGTTGGATGAGCGTAATTGGTGCATTGAGCTGCCATGTGTTATGCGGATTTTCTGTTGTTCTGTGAAAAAATCAGAACTTTATTGAAATTTTTTTTAAAATTAAATCAAATTAAATAAAAAATTAAACTTAATTTTTTTAAATTAATTGTAATTTAAGAAAAGAAAAAAATCGTAATATTGAAATTTTCATAAGAAATAATTATTCGATTGCGCACAAATTTTACACGAATATATTAATTCTTAAAATTAAGGTTCTGTGAAAAAATCATTAAAATCGGATAAAGCATGTTCATGTAGGTGTTATAAGCCGAAGAAATAAAAAAAATCGTAAAATTGCGATTTTCATGAGAAATAATTTTTCGATTGCGCTCAAAAAGGTGGCAGTTCTAAGTTCAGAGATTTCGAAGGCATCCATAAAATTTCATCGCAATCGGAGTATCGGTTTAGCCGGAATCGTGTTAACAAACAGACAAAAATACAAAAAAGAAAAAAAAAAAAAACATTCCGGATTTTTTTCTCCAGTGTAGTGAAATTGAATCTTCGCTTCGCTCGCTACGCTCACCCAATGACCCCTCATCAATAATTCTTAAATTTTTCATTGCATTATAGGCCCTACTTCATTCTTCTTATATATCATAAACCTATCAAACACATTTTTTGAATGCTTTGTTAATTAGTAGTCACAGGCCTAGTCTAGTTATTAATGTAGCAGTGTTCTCCCCAGAAAAAAATGTTCACTGGGTAGGCCTATTCCATAAACATTGCCGGGTAGGGCTAAAAAATAGTAGGGGTCAAATTTGAGATCCTCGATTCGATTTGGTGAATTTTAGAGGTTTTTGAAGCCCTGTTAAAGTAGCTTGCTTTAGTTGGTTTAGTGGTATGAACATTTCAAATTTGATTGAAATCATAGTCTAAGCCTATTTTCTCCTTTGTAATGTAGGCCTAGGCTATGTAAATTACTGTAGTCCTATTGCTTCAATAGTCAAGCGGATTAAAGGACAATACAAGAACAATTAGGGGTTTTGTGGTAGAGGTCCACACAAAAATCCACACTGATTATGTAGCAAATAAAATAAGCTCCAATATATATGTCTTATGTAAAATTAAAATATATGCTGGTAGAAGTTTGCTGTTAGTAGTGTACTATGCCCTGATATGCCTGAGCTATGGGTTAATAGCGTGAGGTAATACATCAAAAAACAATTTTCATAAGATCTTTGTCATGCAAAAAAAAGCTTTAAGAATACTAGATAAAATTAAGAAAGGGGATACATGTAGAGGACATTTCAAAACGTTGAATATTCTTACTCTTGCATGCCTCTATATTTACAAAGTAATATTATTTTTAATTAATCATAGGGAAGATATAAAAAAAACATCAATATTCATAATTACAATACTAGGAGGAAAAATGATATATTTGTGACATCCCATAGGCTGGCTGTATATGAGAAAAGCCCCACATATGCAGGAATAATCCTTTTTAATAAGCTACCGGTACCTGCCATTATCAAAAACAAACCAACTGATACATTTAAAAAGGATCTTAGGACATTTCTTGTTGAAAAGAATACTACGATATTGAGGAGTTCTTGGCGGACAATAATAATATGTCTTGAAAATACAATTTATTTTGCATATTTAGATGCCTAGACTTATATTATCTAGTACCGGTAGCCTATCTTATATTAGTGTAAAAGTATATATATTTTTATTGTGTATTATTGTATTGTTGTAAAAGTGTATTTTGTAATTAATGTAAATTAGTTTTAGTATTTTCTATACGTCCTAATATTCAAGTCTTAGTCTTTTGAAAAGACGTGTTTAATAGCTAGCTAGCTTATAATGTAATGTTTAGAACTTGTTTATCTTGTCATAACATTGTAACATTATATGCTAGTATTAGGTATATACAAAACAAGACAATAAAATGAAATGAAATGAAAGGTCCAAATTTTGGACTGTATACTCGGAACAATATTCTAAGAAAATTGCCTTGAGGTGCCATGACAAAATTCGTCCGGTTAAGGGGGTGGAAGGGGTTGAAATAATGGCATTTTTTTAAATTTGAAAATTCAAATATCAAACTAAATTTAATTCTAAGATTACAAAATTAATAGATATTGTAGATAAAAGTCCAAAATTTAATAAAAAAAATATATATTACCATATATGCGTATGTATATCTTACCAGATTTTGCACCCTTTGACTTTTATTCACAAATTTTCTCACTGTGCTGGGAGGATTGGCCTACCAGTCGTGGGTTTTGTGATTTGGCCGTGAATTTTCCCTAAAACACTCAGAAGAATGTTCTCTAAAAAATGGCTCGAGGTGCCCTCAAAAAAGTTGCTTGCTTATAGGTGAAAAAGGGGGTGTACTAAAAGGGGTTGATAAAACTAAAATAAATAAATCTGTATTCAAATATAATATTAAGGACGCCAAATTTACATTTATTGTAGATTAAGATCTAAAGTTTAATTTAAAAAATTAAAATTTCACTATATATGTAAATCTGATCAGATTATGCGCCCTTTGACCACTTTTCAAAAATTTACTCAATATTAACGAAAGTGTATCGTGTGACCACTTGTTTTGTCCCAAATTGTTCCAATATTACGAAATAGGACGAAAAGAACATTTTGTCATGCCTTGGGTACATTTTCACACAATGGACTTTTGGACACAACGTGAATTTTTTCAGTACAATATGACATCAGTGTTTCACTTTTAATTTTTTATGATCAACATAATATTGTATTATACTATGTATTTGCTATTTAATGGCGTAAAAGCGTTCTCCCCTCCCCTCTCACATTATAATTCTACTTTTAATGGAAAAGTTAAGACACTTTTATTGCACTCAAACTGAACTGAACAAAATAAAGATTTTGATTGATTGATTGACTTCAGTCAAGAACATGAAAACTCAATTGTAAAAATGAACATCTTGGAACGGCTGACCTATCCTGTTTTAACATCTATATTTTAATAAAATAATAATAAATTAAATTTTATTTAAAGTCTATCCCAGTGTTCTCCCCAGAAAAAAATGTTCACTGGGTATTTCATAAACATTGCCGGGTACTCGCGGGTAGGGCCAAAAATAGTGGGGGTCCGGGGGCTTGCCCCCGGAAAAAAATTGAGATCCTAGATTCGATGTGGTGAGTTTTAGAGGTTTTTGAAGACCTTTTAAAGTTGCTTACTTTTGTTGGTTTAGTGGTATGAAGTTGGCCTATAAACATTTCAAATTTGATTGAAATCATAGTCTAAGTAGGCCTATATTTTCTCCTTTGTAATGTAGGCTTTGTGAATTACTGTAGTCCTATTGCTACAATGAGTACAATAGGACCGTATAAAGTTGATGATGTTATTCTTTCTAAGTGGTTATAATCTAAGATTTGTAGGATTTGTAACTTGAAACATTGTTATATTTGATGACTTCATTTTTTTTTATTACTTCAAAATTCGTCCTAGCAATCAATAAACTTGGAAAATTGCTAAAATTGTTCACTTGTGTGTGCTCCTTGTGTGCAGTTAATGTTCACGATCATAGCGATGATTGCCATTTTGCCAATATGTGTTTCGTTCAAATGCATTCCTTGTCGGGTTCTATAGTGATCAGCGAGATTAGCCTCCACGATGTTGTTTACAATCTGTGCTGCAGTTTAGGGATGGGACGTTTTAACGTTCAGTGGACAGATAGTTTATTAAATTCGCAAATCGTTAAGTAAAAAAAAAAAAATTAAAAAAAAAAAAAAAAAAAAAATCAAAATTTTTTAATTTTTTTTTTCAAAATTTTTATTGCCGGGCGGCAGGGAATTATCGCCGGGCGGCCCGCCCGGCGGTCCGGGCCTGGGGAGAACACTGTCTATCCACTCAGTTATATAACTGATTTTCAGTGGGGGACAGTAAATCAAAGCAACAAAGCCAACCCTGTAGGCCCCGACGCAATCGACGAGTGAGCGATAACCAACCAAAGATCGATATTTTTAATAGGAAATATAGCAATCAGTGGTATGGACAGTGCGAACACCCGCGGAGAAACGCCAGAATCAACAAGGCCGATTCAGAACAACTCTGAATTTATTATGTGCTTCATTGCTAGGACGGCTCCAAAGTCACCGTTTACAAACTCCTAAGACAAGAACTGATGGACTTAAGTCCAAATCAGAAGTTAAAAAACTGCTGACTTTGACGGGAATCGAACTCTGGACCTTCTGCATTGGAAGCAGATTCGCTAACCACAAGACCAACAAGCCACACAAACCAAAGTTTCTTATTATTCTTATGTGGCAGAAAATTTGCCAGAGTTGGGTAAGTTCCTTAACCCTCCCAGTGCCCAGTGAAAGTAGGCCTAGTTCATTTGCCAGGCCAAATTTGCCTGTTTGTTAGGGTTGTTTCTTTAGAGAAACCAAACTCGGTACAAGGGTCGACTATGTAATGTTATATATCAATCAAAAGCTAAAAAAAATTATGAATTTTAATAAAAAATAAAATTTTGCTAAATATAATTTTTTTTTGCAATTTTATACCCCAAAAAAGTTGAACCCCTGTTACAAAATTTTTCTACCCCTATGGTGCAATTTTTATAAAAAAATATTTCCAAATAGTAATTTTTTTGTGATAGTAGAATTGTCGGGCATATATTCAAGAAAATAATTTCAAAGTTGCATGTACGTACCTATAAAACCAAAAAAGTTATGAATATTTTAGTATTCACTGGCGTAACCTTGGTTACCAATAAGCGCCTGAAGTATGGGGTTGCGGGTAAAATAGACCCTAGTGCATGACATAGCCATCAACAAAACATGAAAATAGTAAATAATATTGCCCATTAGCAATGGAAAAAAAAAACAAGTTGCAAAAGTTCAAGCAATGAATATACCAGGCCTAAAGTAAACAACTTTTCAGAGTTGATAGGCCTACATAGTTGACACTACCGACTTCCTAAGTTATCTTCTGGATCCAACACGTTCTTGTCGAAATATTCCTCCTCATCGGAAGAAGTTGAAGAATCTATAATTCTTCAATTTAAAAATCACTACCTTCATCTAATATCACATCAAGTTCACCATCAGAAAGTCGAGAACAGGGAGGAAGCCCTCTCTTTTGTCAGCCATTTTCGAACTACAGTTCTTTATTTTTCGTGTAAACAGTTATCAAATATCTAAGATACATAACAGTCACGGTTCTCTAAACACTTCTGCAATGCTGTACTACGCATCCCTGGTTACACCGAGTTCCAAATTTTGCCGATAGGTAGCAGTACTAGGCCGAAAACGCACGAAAAATAAAGACCGCAAAATGCGGCGCCTGGCACTCCCTGGGTTAAAAAATGGAACTAGTTCCAGTTACAAGTTCCTTATAAGAAAAAGGAACTCTTTCCAGTTCCAAGTTTGTCTAAAATAAAAGGAACTAGGGCATTCCTAAGTTCCTTTCCAAATGGAACTAAGTTCCTAAAAAGTTACTTTTTTCAATAACCATTTTTCTTTAGATCTTCTCGAGAGGGTCAATGATTAGTAGGTATCCGAATTTCTACTTGAAACTAAGTATATTTGCAAAGAATGCTGTCAACTTCCATCCCTCTCCCTCGCCTTAACTCCACGCACAAGCTCTAAGATACGAGAGACTATGGTTATCGACCTGTGGGTTAGGCCTTCAAACCTGCCGGCTAGCTATAGGTGGAAGTTGCACTCACCTACACTAAAGCTCAGTAATAAAAACATCTAAACACGCTGGGCGCACTAACTCTTCTATTAAACGGTGTGTGTGTAAATCTAACCCTAGCAAAACACAAGAAAAACAAAGCAACTTGAAAGCATGTGGCCCCCAACAGGGAACAGCGCACCGCCTGCAACACAGCCCACCTAGGCAGGGTTGCAGCCTTACCGCGGTCCCTAGCGCTGTACCACTTCTGGTCTGGGCACTGCGATCAGCTGGGCAGCTGCATCCACTCGTTCTTAAAACTAATATGAGCACTGCTGAAATAAAAGATTGTCGACTGAAAGTCGTCTGATTTGGCTGATAATTAAAGTTAAGTGAGGGGGGAGGTAAACTGGGAAATAGCATGCAAATTGACAAGAGCAAAATCGTTTGAATGTTCAGGTTGTAATGACATTTGAAATGAATTTAAATTAGGTTCTAGTGAAATGAACTATTGGATCCAATGATACGTTACTGAAATACATAATTATACCTTGTACATGGTTACTGGTTACAGTGGTAAATATAATGAATCAGCCTTGGCTGGGTCTACTCATCACTCTCTATCCCTCTCTCTCTCTCGTCTGTGTCCTTGGCCCCTTTCGTAGATGGCGGAGATGGTGGTATTTCGGCGACTGATAACGTGGCTAATAGTTGCTCCTACGAGGAGGAGGGCGTTGTTAGACAGCGTCGGGCCATGTCCGGGCGTCGTGCAGTGGCGATCGGGAATAACTGCTTCAATTCCTGTAGCTCTCTTCGGGCGCGACAACCAAGAAGGCAGATGCCTGGTTAAAGATGCAAATTCAAGACGTTCTCGGAGAGGGTAAAAGATAGTAGTGGTGTAGCCGCTTGGCAAAGGTTCACCACGTGGTATACAGCACCATGTTACTGGCACGTTTTCGCGCGCACCCTACTAACGGCACCGCAAAAGCAGTCATTGAAGACTGTTTAAATAAACTTTAAATTGAGCACTGCTCCCCGAAACTGATGTTGGTAATAGAATTAAACCATTGCGTTGGCTTGGTCGTCATAACTACGGCTCGGCTTTATGGGTCTCATATAGTTGATGATGTCCCCAATTAAACACTCGCGTATGTATATCCGATTAAATGTTCATTTATAAAACGTTTTACATACCACACCCTCTGCATGGGGCTACCCCCATTGTACGGGGAGGTGTAGGCCTCTCCATGTCTCGTAGCGTCGTTCTCCAAAACCTTGCTCACGATAGCAAAAACACCAACGGCCCAAAACTGCACTGGCTTGGTTTGTGGTTCGGATCAGAGTGCCCGCGTCTTCTACTCGACCACGCCGTCGTCTTTTGAATTGCCCCTCTCTGCACCCCCGCTCGGCGCCCTCAGGTGACCACGTGACCTGTTCCTAGGCCTCTCATTGGGGCGCTCACTTGCCTATTTTGATATAATAGGTGACCTACTTCATAATTGCTCGCTCGACCGAGTGTGTTTCGCCGATCGATATTTCTTCCAAAATCTCGGCTGGTATTCGAAACCGCACGTTGCCAAGTCAAAATTTGAAAGAGTTGCCATTTTCCAGAGCGATTTCGGTTTAACCCGGCTAGTACGCGTCGATTTCTCGGAATCTCTACGCGCCATCCCACAAACATGAGCCGTAGCTCCACTCAATTTCACTGAAAATATCAGCTCTGGGCTGATGAGACAGGCTAGCTGCTCTTATTAAACACTGGTTTATGCAAATTAATAGTTGCAATTAGAAAAGCTTGATGGATAAATTAATGTTCCAAATTATGCAGATTCCAAAAACACATATCATATGCAAATTAATACATTTTCTAAAATAAAAATAAAAAATTATATACCAAAAGGGCGGTCGGTTACAATGCATAAACTCTGTTGGAGATTTGGAGGAATAAAATATATATGGATGAGTAGGCCTATGTAGGCTTTCACAACCTGTAAATCAATTTTGAATGATCTTTGGGTTGATGATGCACTGCTCGACGTTTCGCAACCAACATGGGTGGTGAATACGACACAACGCAACAACCCAAAAGATCATTCAAAACTTAAAGATGATTGTATTGAAAAGAATTAAGTTTAGCTGGCAATGCGATTAATAATGGTGAGAAATCCCCACAGTGGATGGGGTTTGACCACTGAGTGTAGGAATGGAGATGGGGGTAGGCCTATGACAAGAATTTAGAGCAATAGAGGTAAATTTTAGATTTCCTGGAGACTGAGTATTTTACAATCCCTTCATCTTGTAAGTCAACTATGATTTGACTCTTTCATTCCTTAAATTTGTACAGTCAAGTTATATAAAAGAAACTTATGAAAATAAGTTACAGTTCCTGGAAAATTGGAACTAGTTCCTTCCTTAGTTCCTAGGAACTGGAACTGTTTAGTTCCGTTCCTACCCAACACTGAAATTTGCATATGGTAGGGTGTGGATGTTACATGTGGCTCGTTGGTCATTGTGGTTAGCGTCTCTGCTTCCAATGCAGAAGGTCCAGGGTTCGATTCCCGCTAAAGTCAGAAGATTTTTAACTTCTGATTTGGACTAAGTCAATCACTTCTTGTCTTAAGAATTTGTAAACGGTGACTTTGGAGCCGTCCTAGCAACGAGGCATATAATAAATTTAAAGTTGTTCTGAATCGGTCTTGTTGATTCTGGCGTTGATCCGCGGGTGTTTGCACTGTCCATACCACTGATTGCTATTACTTCCTATTAAAAAATAATGATCTTCGGTTGGTTATCGCTCTCTCGTCGATTGCGTCGGGGTCTACAGGGTTGGTTGGCTTGGTCAATTAGGTTCAATGTCCCGCACTGAAAATCAGTTATATGACTTGAGTGGGTAGACTCTAAATACAAATTCATTTATTTATTTAGGCCTAATTGAAACGCCAAATCGCCATCTTGAATAGGTCAGATTGACGCTTCAATTTGCTATGCCTCGCACCTGTGCGAACATTTTGGAGACTGGGGATCCAGCCTACTATAGAATATAGATATTAAATATCATTGGCTCTGCCTATCACCAGCCGTCAATAACTGTCCTGCTTTTTTAGCTTGTAAATCTGGACACCCTATCATACGCCAACGTGGCCGTCCGAAAGCAGATATATACACAATATGAGCTGCATAGGAAGCAAATGTGTTCTTCTTGTAAAATTTAATATTTAATTGTAAGCATCCGCTTAAGAAGTATTGCCAGTGATCGAGTACCCTACAATAATTGGGAATGACAATAATTTACTTTTGTAACGTTCAACTCCAAAATAACTGCTGATGATACAGAAGGCAAAATATAGGGCTACATGTAGGTCTACCCAATGTCATGTGAACAGTTTATCCCATGCCTAGTGCCCTCTTCCGAATTAATGTTGTTTTTGTTTAGACTTACCTGTAGGCCTATGATAACATTAACAATGTATAAATATTTTTTGTAGCAGATACTCCATCAAGTCCAATGGAAGACGGTTCTTTTGGAGTTGGCAGTGAAGATGAGGGGCATGATAGCGATGTCTCCTTACCCCATGATAATGAGATGGATGCAACTGACTTAATTGAGCGCAGTGGACGGCATTCAAATAATTCTGCCAAGTCAGGTTCGCGGTCACCCTCATGCCCGAGATCGCCATCTGAACCAAGTTCTCCCGCAGAAATAAGATCGCCATCTGTACCAAGTTCTCCCGCAGAAATAAGATCGCCATCCGAACCAAGGTCCCCAGCGGAATTAAGATCACCGTCTGAACCAAGGTCCCCAGCAGAAATAAGGTCACCATCCGAACCAAGGTCCCCAACAGAAATCAGGTCACCATCCGAACCTGGTTCCCCAGCAGGAATAAGATCACCATCTGAGCCAAGGTCTCCTGATGCAAGATCCAATTCTGGCTCTCGGTCGAGATCTGGTTCTCCGACGTCTCCTGTTCAACATTCTGGACGAGAGTCACGATCCCGCTCTCAATCACCGTCAACTTTACCCATAGAATCATCTAAGGCGACGTCAAGATCAAGATCTGGCTCCAAATCACCTAGAGAGTCGCCTCGAACATCGAGGTCACGATCCGGATCTAGATCACGGTCACGTTCCCGATCTAACGCTAGATCACGTTCACGCTCAGGATCACAGTCCCCGTCGCAGGAATCCGTCAGGCAGTCAAGGTCGAGGTCACCAGCTAGCTCCCCTGACAACCGTTCAAGATCTGCCTCAAGATCAAAGTCTAGGTCTGTTGAAAGGGATTCCCCATCACAACCAAGGTCGCGCTCCCAATCTACATCTCCAATGGGTTCTCCGTCCAAAATGAGATCGAGGTCAAGGTCAAAAAGCCCGACAGATGACATTGAGGAGCGCCGTTCTGTTGTGGACAGTGATAATGAGTCGGACCGGGAAGATGATAAAGGTAAGCAGGGTGCTTTTTTATTTACATAGGCTATGTGCAAGAACTTCCCCATCCTCGGCAATGGTGGATTCTGCTAATTGTAAGCAGTCTTAAGGATAGAATTCCAAAGTCTTGACCAAGTTTTGATTGTGTAGGCTACTAGGGATGACTGACATCAAGTACCGCCGGTACTAAAATATGGATTCGGTTCCAGACCCTCTCGGGGTCCTTCAAAGTTTAAATGGCGTAATTTTGTAACCAGGAACAATCGGTTACAACAATAAAACAAATGAATTTGAACTGATGGACAAACAAAGCTACAAATTAGTTATGATATGAACAACCAAAATATAATATTTGTAGTTTATATTCTGTCTGTTTTGGGGAATGGTCGTGGGGCTTGAAGCCTCTCCCCTGGTATGCTTTTATCCCTGGTGTGAAGCACTTATTACTAAAAATCTGAAGTGTGCCAGTGCCAGAGTTGGTCAATGGAATGCGTCCTTGCGCTGTATGGTGTTTGTTTGGATCTTGTTGATTTCGGTTGAATACCGCCGGAGCTCGGGAATGGCAACAAACCAGTACCGGTACCGGTAGGTTTTTACATTGGTTGTAAGTTAAAGCATCTTTATGAACTGTCATTGACAGGCCTAGGGGCTATTTGTAGCTAAGGTACTATGAATTTAAGTTCCACCCATTGCCAAAAAATTTTTTTTTTACTGATATATTAGGCTACACCTCTTTACTATAGAATAACGATGTAAAATAATTCTACTTTTATTTCCATCAATTTTCAATTGAGAATCAGACAAATAGTGAACAAGTAGCATGCCCCTCCCACAATAATTTATTTCATGATAGCAAACGTATTTTAAAATTATGTTATGCCAGGTAAATATTTTCAAAATATACTAATTACGATTTTGTTATAACCTCTTAACACAATTCAACAAATTATTACATGTGAATTATTGAAATAGACGTTTCACAGTAGCTTCGTGGTGATAATGATATGTGCATACAATATCAAGTGCAACAATTTTGATTAGCATTCATAAGGCCGCGTTTTATTTACGTACTGTCAGTATTACTATCTCTCTTCCGTTATCCAGTTGTCTCGCTCGACGGCAAAATTCAATGACACTCGCGAACACTTGACTGATTTGATATGGCAACAGTGCTTCTCTCTCGCTACTCCCACGCTAGTAGCAGCATCAGATTCGTTCATGTAGTTCCAATGTCTACCAGTCCCGGCCGCGTCGCATAGATGAAGGTGACCAATTCAAACCGGCAGTTGCCCGCGTAAAGTGCGTAACATGGGTGATTATTTTTTGTATTGAGTACCCTTCATCAGAAATACCTGCAAATTTACTATTCATAAGCAAACTAATTGAGTTACAATTGTGTTGGCCTATGTTTCTTTCCCACGACGTCAAATTTTTATCTGGCGTGTAGGGCCTATTCATCTTTTAATTCTGAACTACATTTTTGTGCCGTCTTTTGACATCAATATTAATATTGTATATTAGCGAATTATAACAACACACTGAATCCATTCACCCAGAATTGAAGGAATTATTTCATTTTGGAATAGCTTGAGCCAATTGGTTAGAATCATTTTTTGAAACTAGGGCCTATGTATGCGATTTCCCATGCGCTGCTACTGGTGGCACTTTAAGCTAGACTCAATGTCAGCTAGGTTTGAACGACCTTCAAAATGGTCGGTGATCTACTAATGCTATCATGCAATGGCCGCCTGATTTTAAACCTCGGGAAGTACTTCGACAGCTGAATTATTAGATCATATTATTGACTTTGTTGCTTAAATTAAAGTGGGATTTTAGATGCCTGCCCCTTAACTACTTCATAAGGATCAAGTGATGTCAAAAGAAAAGTTAAAACAAAAAAAATTCTAGGGTGCAGGGCCTACCTAAAGCAGCTCGTAGGCCTAGGAGGCCTATTCAGTGACAGCTGATTCCAAAACTTTTTGTAGATGCCAGTCTGTGTAGTTTTTTGTTGTTGCAATAATGGTATGAAGCAAGCTCTCATTGGTCCTTTATATTTTAACAATGTTGCCAACGTTAAAGCAATTTGATGTTGCAAATGTGTTTGTTCATTGGTTTTAATTCAAATGAATGTGTATATAGGCTATAGTCTAACAAAATAACTTTTAAAGTAATAATTTTTGCCTTGGAGGTTATTAAGCATATGCCTTTTATTTTATTAGACAAGAAGAAGGTTTTCAATAGAGCCACTGTCAACTTCCACCCCTCTCTCTCTCCTTAACTCTACGCATAAGCTCTAAGATACGAGAGACTATGGTTATCGACCTGTGGGTTAGGCCTTCAAACCTGCCGGCTAGCTATAGGTGGAAGTTGCACTCACCTACACTAAAGCTCAGTAATAAAAACATCTAAACACGTTGGGCGCACTAACTCTTCTATTAAACGGTGTGTGTGTAAATCTAACCCTAGCAAAACACAAGAAAAACAAAGCAACTTGAAAGCATGTGGCCCCCAACAGGGAACAGCGCACCGCCTGCAACACAGCCCACCTAGGCAGGGTTGCAGCCTTACCGCGGTCGCTAGCGCTGTGCCACTTCTGGTCTGGGCACTGCGATCAGCTGGGCGGCTGCATCCACTCGTTCTTAAAACTAATATGAGCACTGCTGAAATAAAAGATTGTCGACTGAAAGTCGTCTGATTTGGCTGATAAATAAAGTTAAGTGACGGGGGAGGTAAACTGGGAAATAGCATGCAAATTGACAAGAGCAAAATCGTTTGAATGTTCAGGTTGTAATGACATTTGAAATGAATTTAAATTAGGTTCTAGTGAAATGAACTATTGGATCCAATGCTACGTTACTGAAATACATAATTATACCTTGTACATGGTTACTGGTTACAGTGGTAAATATAATGAATCAGCCTTGGCTGGGTCTACTCATCACTCTCTATCCCTCTCTCTCTCTCGTCTGTGTCCTTGGCCTCTTTCGTAGGTGGCGGAGATGGTGGTATTTCGGCGACTGATAACGTGGCTAATAGTTGCTCCTACGATGAGGAGGGCGTTGTTAAACAGCGTCGGGCCATGTCCGGGCGTCGTGCAGTGGCGATCGGGAATAACTGCTTCAATTCCTGTAGCTCTCTTCGGGCGCGACAACCAAGAAGGCAGATGCCTGGTTAAAGATGCAAATTCAAGACGTTCTCGGAGGAGGGTAAAAGATAGTAGTGGTGTAGCCGCTTGGCAAAAGTTCACCACGTGGTATACAGCTCCATGTTACTGGCACGTTTTCGCGCGCACCCTACTAACGGCACCGCAAAAGCAGTCATTGAAGACTGTTTAAATAAACTTTAAATTGAGCACTGCTCCCCGAAACTGATGTTGGTAATAGAATTAAACCATTGCGTTGGCGTGGTCGTCATAACTACGGCTCGGCTTTATGGGTCTCATATAGCTGATGATGTCCCCAATTAAACACTCGCGTATGTATATCCGATTAAATGTTCATTTATAAAACGTTTTACATACCACACCCTCTGCATGGGGCTACCCCCATTGTACGGGGAGGTGTAGGCCTCTCCATGTCTCGTAGCGTCGTTCTCCAAAACCTTGCTCACAATAGCAAAAACACCAACGGCCCAAAACTGCACTGGCTTGGTTTGTGGTTCGGATCAGAGTGCCCGCGTCTTCTACTCGACCACGCTGTCGTCTTTTGAATTGCCCCTCTCTGCACCCCCGCTCGGCGCCCTCAGGTGACCACGTGACCTGTTCCTAGGCCTCTCATTGGGGCGCTCACTTGCCTATTTTGATATAATAGGTGACCTACTTCATAATTGCTCGCTCGACCGAGTGTGTTTCGTCGATTGATATTTCTTCCAAAATCTCGGCTGGTATTCGAAACCGCACGTTGCCAAGTCAAAATTTAAAAGAGTTGCCATTTTCCAGAGCGATTTCGGTTTAACCCGGCTAGTACGCGTCGATTTCTCGGAATCTCTACGCGCCATCCCACAAACATGAGCCGTAGCTCCACTAAATTTCACTGAAAATATCAGCTCTGGGCTGATGAGACAGGCTAGCTGCTCTTATTAAACACTGGTTTATGCAAATTAATAGTTGCAATTAGAAAAGCTTGTGACAGTACACCCCGTTACCACCTGCTATCTGCTTCAATTTTTCATGTTATTTGTAATATTAATTAGAATCACTAATTATTCATCTTAATTAAGAATCCTTGTGGATTGGTTTTGTAATTGACGACATATCATAATGAGGTATGATATGCAAATCAGCGGAGGAATGACCTATCCTAATTAGATGGGATTTGTCAAGGGTGGGACCGGACGAGTCCATGTAGCCAGTGGGCTAGGCGGGGGAGGCTTTCTTTGCCTGAGGGCTAGAAGCTTCTAGAACGTTCCCGAGGCCAGGGTCAAGGGACCGAAGAGGGTAGGGCAACGAGTCAGAGGCTTGGGTACGCGAAGCTCTCCACAGGGAGAAGTCGGCAGAAGTCTTTGGAACCCCGAGACGAGTAGTGGTGCGCATAGTGTCGTGATCGGTGCAAGTCTACGAATTCGTTCAAGTGCGGTTAAGGTCACCATGACCAACAAAAGTGTATTCCCGAGTATAGGGATAGGTGAGAGCGCGAGTTCAACTAAGTTTTCTTAACTCAATTCGCCTTATCTAAAGAGTTCGTGGAGTGATAACTGCGCAGCATGTGTAGTCTAAACGACACGACGATTGACGACCACAGCAACGAAATGGCTAACCCAATAAGCCGAATCTCTTATCCAAACACCTAAATATTCTCTAACCTTTCCATGTTATCTTCCAATATAAGACCCGACATCAGGGGTCAAGCCCTCCCCTACGAGCGAGCGTGGGTAATCTAAAAACCCACGTCACCGAGAACGTACCTTAGGGGTCGTTGACAAGCCAGAAGACGGCAAGCTTACGTCGCCAGACGTACCGCATGAGCCAGTATGCGAGGTCAGGTGCCCCACCGAAGAGAGCCGACGCCGCTGGAACGGCGTACCTAACCAGGGGACGCTAATTAGGCGCCATATCAACGCGTCGCGTCATCGGCTACCACGACGCGTCAGATAGCCTACGACTTTCGTTCTTCATATCCGACAATCATCAGAGAAAGAGAGTGTTGAGTAGAACAAACCACATTATTCTTATAATTAGTATTATAAGGCATCCGTGTATTTCGCTAAAATCTTTAATTAATATTCAAGGCTATTGTTTTTAAGTTTGGATCCAACGTCAAATCAAATCATTTTTTTACGATATTTATGTATGTGTTGTTTAAACCAATTATACGACCGATTTCCAAGCAGCTATGTGTCCCGTTCAGTGACACCTAAATTCCCTAATGTCGCCTTTGTTATCCATAGTGTTCACATTATCATGCCTTCAGCCAATCACTTAATCATTAAGCTCCCCCCCCTATAATTAGTCATTACTAGGCTAGTGAGTGTACGCCACCCATTCCAGGAGGGACGGAGGACGCCGCCTTGCCGTACCCCCACAGTGAGGACAGTCGTCCTGGTGAGTCAGGGCTTTGGGATATGCAAATATCCCTTGACCCTAAGTGGTTTGTTATCACCTCCTCATTGTGTGTCTCCAATGTCCGGTCATTTTATAAAGCCCTAATTAGTTTTGTGTCTGAGTTAGTAAAGTGCGCCCAATAATTTTAGTTCACTTATGCCAAAGGGCCTATGAGAGAGTGGAAAGTGACAAGCTTGATGGATAAATTAATGTTCCAAATTATGCAGATTCCAAAAACACATATCATATGCAAATTAATACATTTTCTAAAATATAAATAAAAAATTATATACCAAAAGGGCGGTCGGTTACACCACTACTAATTTTATTCGTGTGTTTTTTTGTGTGGCCGCCAAGAAGTGTCAAAAGGTCATTTAAACCTAGCTGACATTGCCTCTACTGCATGATTGGATGTTATGGATTGTGATTCATATAGGTGATCGTGGTGATTGTGTGGTTTGAATGATGATAAGGTCCCGTAATTAATTCTATCCAGTTCATCAAGGAATCATGTCAAAAACAATAGCAGGTTTGTTGGGGGGGGGGGGGGGGGAGGGGGTTGAAAGACCTCACTTGAACAAGCGGTGCACTGCTGATTTGAATTTGTTTGGGTGGAGGATCCTGCATGAATTTTCAATTAAATTTTTATAAAAAATTTCAATTTTTTCGAATTTATTCAGAATAAAATATCCTGAATGTAAATATCACGTTTTACATATAAGACATTTTGATATAGATGTTGTGGCTTCAAACGTCTTGTTTCCTGCTCATTCCTTTATGATGCAATCTGGTCCTACATTGGACGATGGCGACAACTAAAGACGTGATTTTGGCTTGATTTTATTCAAGATTTGACACAACTGCATTGCTATCGGCCATGCAAATCGATTGATTATGGGTACTTACATTACTTGTTATCGTATTCAAAAGGACATTATCAAGAATAAAGATTTGATTTTAACAATAAAATACAAAATATACTGGGACCCTGTAAAAGCAATTCTCTAAAACACACAGCGTGGCCCAGAACTTGTCAAAACTGTGCCACCTCAACATGTTCCATTGTTGTCGAGGGGTAATCCAAAGATATTATGGCGTTTTCCATTGGCATGCACTCGGCGAGTGCATAGATGTCATTGTTGTGAATAACATTACAAAACTGAACAAATGAAAAGACAAGTGGCAATCCAGTGCGCACTAGGGCGTTAATTATGTTATACTGCAGCATGGATTTACAAGGCCAGTTATTGTAAGTCCATGACTGCAGTGTATAAGCGGTATAAGGAAGATGAAGACCTTTGAAGAAGACCAATTAGGACTTCAAATTTGGATATGAAACTGTTCATGAAGTAAAATCATTAGAACTACTTCAAAAAAAATACTTCAAAATGTCATGCAAATTGCCTACCTATTCAACGAAAATTTTATTTTTCATAGACATAGCAGCGTGATGTCTATAGACATCGCCCCCCTCCCCCCCCCCCCCCCCCCAGTTAACTAATTAAAAATAAATTTGGTAACATAATTTTATTTGGATTAGTGTGTTTTTAGAGAAAAAAACTTTCATTTGACTGTGGTCAAAAGTTCATGGCATTTCTCATTTTTATTTAGAGTTGAATGGGAGTTCTGATACACCAGATGATAAAACTGAAAAAGTGGTACCAAAGGCTGTTGAAGAAGTAAGAGGTGATGACGAGAGTGATACTGAAGAAAATGAGAACAAATCAAATGATAGTATTGCAATAGCAAACTCTGATGAAGATGAAGAAGGAGACAGTCTTAGCAAGAAAAATAATATAAATGCAGACTCCGATGAAGAAAATGATTTGAAGAGAAATAATAAAACTGTAGAATCAGATGACGAAGATGCTAATAGTACAAAGAAGAGCACAAAAATTGTAGATACGGATGATGAAGAAGCCATTACAAAGAAGAATGATGCAATTGCAGACTCGGATGATGAAGAAGAGAATGTGATAAGAAAGAAAACTAAAATGACTGACTCGGATGATGAAGATAATGTTACTAAGAAGAAACCTAAAATTACTGACTCAGATGATGAAGACGCTGTGACGAGGAAGAATATTAAAGTGACTGATTCTGATGATGAAGAGGATAGCCATAGGTCTACAACAAGAAAAGCTGCAATTGAATCAGATTCTGAAGATGAAGCTCCTCCCACTAAAACTCACGCTCTCTCTGATTCAGATGAAGACGAAGTTGAGAACGAAAATACTAGCAAACAGGTAAGCTACCTCTTTACCTTCTTTGTGGGGGGGATGCATGCAAATGGGAAAATAGTGCATCCCCTAACTATTGCTGACACCTAGTGCAGAGCACTAATAATTCAGCTAAATTGATTTGATATTGTCATTGTTTTCTTTTCATATGTCGGCATTTTTGGCTTACTGGGCCATCATGCATTTTCTGGTTTTCCAGTAGTCAGGCTTCTTTTTCCTCATAGTAGTCATAGGCCCTAGTTTATGCCAAGTGGAAGGACATCAATTTTGTCTTTAAGACTTGAACATCTCATCAGATGCTCTCTGTTCTGTTCTTCCTTCCCACATAGACTGCAATTGATGTTCGAGTTGTGCAACACGTTTCTGTTGCATAGGCCTATATTTGGATTGGTTTTCTCCGAATAAGAATTTTGACAGTCTTGGCTGTTTTGATATAGTATTAATAAATTATTCTAGAATTAAGTGCGTTTTTGATTTATTAAGAATTATTAGTGAATTAAAAATAAGATAGAAAAATTAGGCTAAGGCAATTTTGCCTTTTGGTGTTTGTTTGAAGATCCTAAGTGGGAGAGATGTTAGTGGCCACTTGCACCCGTGCTTTTTTTAGCCGGTGGTGGTGCCTGATTGTGAGGGTTGCGGCGACAGAATCTGGTGGTATGTTTCGAATGAGGAATGAGGGTTTGGGGAGTATTTTAAAGCTGCATAAATTGGACCTGACAGTGCCTCTAGGTGGGCCTATCATTTCTAGTCAAATTTGTTGTCCTCCTTTGTAAATCAGTTTTTATAACTGAATAGGATAGACGTTAAATAAATAATAATAATAATAATAATAATAATAATAATAATAATAATAATAATAATAATAATAATAATAATAGCCCTTCTTCTGCATGAATGTCAGACCTTCTGGTGCAATGGGGGATTCTCACTACCTTGTTTTGATAGGTTTGTAGCTTTTTGATGTGTCTCTGCTCAGGTTGACCACAATGTACGTGAGGGCCGATCTTATGCAAGATTTGTACAAGTTAATTTTGGTAGCAGGATACATTTCACCAGAGTATCAGTGGATACTACCAGTCTTGGGCACGTTCCCCCTAGAAAGGAACTTTGAAAAGTTAAGTTACTTCTGCCTAAAAAGGAACTCAACTGAGACATTCTTCGTTTCTTAAAAAAAAAAAAAAAAAGGATCTGAAACGTTCCTCGTTCCTCAAAAAAAGGAACTTAGTTTTTTCTCGTTCCTTATACCATCACTGATTTAAATAATAATAAATGTGATAGGAGTTAATTTATCATTGCTCTTATTTATTAAAGTGTGTCCCAGGCCATCTGACGAGGGTGGCGCCATTTTCGAAAACACAAGATGTCACAATACTTTTTTTTATACTGCAGTTTACAATAGCAGGTACTGGAATTCGACGGGATTACGATGGCGAAAGGAACTTATAAACTATAAAGGAACGTTAAATTTGTTGCAAGTTCCCACGAAATAGTAACTTTGACGTTACAAGTTCCTGATCTTTGAAAAGGAACGCGTTCCCTCAAAAGTTCCTAAAAAACTCCCCAAGACTGGATACAACGATGTAACTTACTAGTTGCTTTGGCAATTTTAGCCCCAATGTTGGTCCAAATGTAAGATTCTTGTCTAGTAAGGCATCTAGATAATTATTTGTGCTAGACCATTGAACATCTTTGTCATGGATTACGAATTAAGGTATATCATGCGATAAATTAACGAAAAATAGTGTAACTAGTTTTTGAAGCATTGAGACTCATAGGCCTACACCATTTGTCATACCATTCGGCAATTGCCCATCCAATCTACCACTTGATGGCAGAATTTGCATAAACTAGGAAAACGCTAAAGTCCCGCCGCGTTGATGGATGAGCGGTTTTTTGTAAGTTTTTTGTTTGCGTTTTTTGCGTTTGTTTGCACTTTTCCTTTGCAAGTGCTTTTTGAATGCATTGTAGTTGATTGTTGTCAAGTTTCTATTGTTATACTTGTTAATTGGTATTATAAACCTCAAAAAACTCATATTAAAACCTTTGTTTCTGTGGATTCTGACTAACTTTTTCAACTTTTTCTTTCAAAAGGTACTACATTACCATAACCTTAATGTCCATGTGAAATCTGAACGTTGTAGTCCCACCCGTTTGCTCAGAATCGGTCCAAATGTGACGAAAATATCGCACTAAAAATTGAAAAACTAATATTAAAACCTTTATTTCTATAGATTCTAGCTAACTTTTTCAACTTTTTCTTTAAAAGGGTACTTCAACACCATAATCTTAATGTCCATGTGAAATATGAACGTTCTAGCCCCACCCGTTTGGTCAGAATCGGCCCAAATGTCACGAAAATATCGCACTAAAAATCGAAAAAAAATCGTAAAAGTACGATATTCATGAGAAATATTTCTTCGATTGTACCCAAAAACAATACACCTCTAAGTTCAGAGAAAACGAAGGTCCGGTCAAATTTTCATCAAGATCGCATATGCCGTTTGCCCGGAATCGAGCGAACAAACAGACGGAAAAAAAAAAAAAAAAAAAAAAAACACCCGAGCTAAATTTTTTGGGGGGTCAGTGAAATTGAAGTCTTCGCTTCCGCTCGCTACGCTCGCTACGCTCGCTACGCTCATCCAACTATGTTTGAATTAATAGTTGCAAATTATATTTTGCCAAGCTTTTCAAGAATGTAGTCGTGGCAGTGTACGTTAATGAGTTAAGAATGCGCAATGTAGATGCTACATGAGCTTGGCCCTTCTTTTAGATCTCATTGCTTTTGAGTATGTAAAGGTTTGGCTGTATTTTTATTTTTGACAAGTTTTTTTTTGTATGCATGGGATGTAATTAATCCCAAAACTAATAGTATCATTATTTCTACAATATTACCGGTAGGTCAACTACAAAAATTAGGTAACATTTTTTACAAATTAAGTTCATATTTTTTGTTTATATATTTTGAAAGGGGAAAGTTAATCAATTGCAAATATTTATAATGCATAATGAAGGTTGTGCAGAAACAAACATAATTGTGTTTAAACATTTTTTTGTTCATGCATAGGCCTACTCCCAATATTGCAATTGGATAGCTGACTTTTTTTATTAGCCTATAGTTTACACTTAACTCTGACTAGAACAATCATGTGATATTTTGAAATGTGTTTCTTTAATCTCTTGCATTCTATTTTTTGTGTTTGCCTATACAATTAATACTCTTTGTTAATCAGGTGAAGAAAGCAAAGGTGAAATCAAATAAGCTTTTATTTAAGTAGGTGATGCGCAAACATAAATGATAGAGAAGACATAGGTGATAATAACATAGGTGATGAGAAGACAATGGGTACGTTCCGAATGATGCTAACACGTACCCACAACACCCAAACATGCCCAAGATGCCCGAGGTTTAGCATTGGGCATTACGGGCGTTGTGATGGCGGCGGTGTTTACGGAATGCTTTGGGCACGCCCAAGCATGCAAGCTAGGCATCATACGGAACGTACCCATAGGTGATATGTTAATAAAGATGATAAAACAAGAACAAAAGAACCCGTAACCAAAACAAAGAATAACAAAGAGGTTAAAACATATTATTGGAAGATGCTCCGATCTAACATTCCGGCCACGGAGATTGACCATGTAAATCAGGTGAAGACAAATACATAAAGATTCAAAGAGAAATAGTGTTTATTATCATAGGTGATGAGAAGACATTGGAAGACATAGGTGATATGATATGATAATAATACATAAAACAAGAAGAAAAGAACACATAAACAAAACAATGAACAACAAAGAGGTAAAAACATAATATTTCAAGATGCTCTGATCTAACACTCTTAGCGTGCCGGAAAACGCAAATAATCAAGGCATGCAAGATATAAAGATACACATTTCAAAATAACATAGCCAATTATGTCCTATAGTCAAGCGGATTAAAGGAAAATACAAGAACAATTAGGGGTTTTGTGGTAGAGGCGTGAATTTTGGATTGTATATTCAGAACAATATTGTAAGAAAATTGCCTCAAGGTGCCATGACAAAATCCGTCCGGTTAAGGGGGTAGAAGGGGGTTAAAAAATTGCATTTTTCAAAAATTCAAATATCAAAGCAAGTTTGATCCTAAGATTACAAAATTAATGCATATTGTAGATAAAAGTCCAAAATTTAATAATAAAATATATAGTAGTCCGGAGGATTACTGTAAAAAATCATAACAATCGTGCACTTTGGGGTAGAAGCATGAAATTTTGTGGACACACTCCACATACCAGGAGGATCATTTTAAGAAATAGAGGCATTTGTGATCGGCCCCAGGGAGGGCATTACCCCCTCCCACTGAATAAGACCCGGGAGTATTTTTGTAAAAATTAATAAAAATTGAGCATTTTGGACCAGAAGCATGAAATTTGGTGGACACACTCCACAAACGCATTAGATCATTTTAAGAAATAGAGGCATTTTTGATCGGCCAACGGGGGGCATGCCCTCATCCCCCCTGAATAAGTCCCGAGTATTTATGTAAAAATTATTAAGATGTTGGGCTAGAAGTATGAAATTTGTGGATACACTTAACACACCCATAGGATCATTTTAAGAAATAGAGGCATTTCTGATCGGTCCCAGGGGGGAAATTCCCCCTCCCCCTGAATAAGTCCCGGATTTTTGTAAAAATAATAAAATTGTGCATTTTGGACCAGAAGCATGAAATTTGTTCGACACACTCCACATAAGCATTAGACCATTTTAAGAAATGAGGCATTTCTGATCGGCCAAACGGGGGGCATGCCCCCTCCCCCTTATAAGTGCCGAGTATTACTGTAAAAATTCATATGATTTGTGCATTTTGGGACAGACATGAAATTTGTTTCGTCACACTCCACCAGTGGCGGGGGTGATGGGGGCAATTGCCCCCACCGAAATATGGCCTGCCCCCCCGCATTGCCCCCCAGTCTTAGTACACTGTTCTAAATTAATGTAATCGTTTGCATTTAAATAAATTGGTCCTACCGTAATTCCAGTAATGCTTATAATTATAAAAGAAGCGACTGTTCCAACGAGTTTTTGTTTTGTTCTGTTTTACCTGTACATTACTAAAATTAAATCATCAAATCACAATTGAATACAACAAACTGTACAA
Source organism: Sweltsa coloradensis (assembly GCA_024449915.1). Taxonomy (NCBI): domain Eukaryota; kingdom Metazoa; phylum Arthropoda; class Insecta; order Plecoptera; family Chloroperlidae; genus Sweltsa; species Sweltsa coloradensis. Next base: position 183,497 of record JAMZAV010001063.1, read on the forward strand.
TTTGTGTTTATTTTACCAATGTTTTATCCTTCATAAAAAAAACGGTAATCCCACAGTTGCCATTTTTCAGTTAAAACATGTACGAATAACTTGTAGTATGGTGAAATTTTTTTCGCCTACGCAGAAGAGCCTCCGCGGTTTGGGGCTTCGCCCCAGAGACCCCAGCTACCCGCCACTGATTGCCCCCCCTTTATACCTCCCATCCTCTGCCCCCCCAATGATTTTTGTCTGGCGCGCACTGCACATCCACATACCGTAAGATCATTTTAGATATAAGGCATTTTGATCGGCCCCCCGGGGGCGGGGGGGAGCATGCCCCCCTCCCCTTGAGTAAGTCCTGAGTTTATGTTGAAATAAATAAGAAACATAGGTTCCCAAGTTCGCCAGGGAGGTAATGAAACATTCTTTCAACACAAAAATCGGGAGTATCCTCCAAGTTTGTCCGACGAAGGAGCTCTCAACTCCCGTAACAAAGCTATCCTGTTGAAATGTCTTGAGCGTCTTCCCAACAACTCAGGAGCATTTACCTTGGAGGGTGAGTAAGCTGACGAAATGCATAACACCGCACTAGATTCACCCGAGTTTGATATGGCAGTCTTTGACAGAGCTGCTGTAGTGCATTTTCCCCCAACTCAAGTTGCTTTCCAAAACCACGTTTCCCGTACGCGCGGTGGATGCGAACAGGAGTAGAGAAATCAGACAAAACTAGTTGACTAATTTGACCTTATGACTATGCCTATTAATATCATAACGGTGAAATAAATATAAATATTTTTTTTGCAGTTCCCTTATTTAAGAACAAAGAAATAAGTTAATTTTGTAGCTGTTTTTAAGGAAATGACATAAATTTAGATTGTGTAATGTTAATCCAATCATTTTTTGCTCTTATTTCAGGAAATGAAATCTAATCGAAATAAGAAAATCATTTTTGCATTAAAATCTTCTTTAGAAATTTTGTAATGGGCATTGAAAATAAAGATCACACGAGAATCTACTTATTGGGGGCATGGGGCAAATTATGCCTCTAATAATGTTCAATCATTATTGTATTACACATAATGTTACTATGTTTGCATATTTTTACAAGGAAAATGTATTGTGATATTAGCGATAAAGGAATGCGAATGATGCCGGCCCATGGCAGCCATCATGCAGGGGGTCAAATGACACCCTCCTCTGTGGCCGATCATAAATGACTCTTTTTCTTAAAATGATCTTATGGGTATGTGGAGTGTGTCTACCAAATTCCATGATTCAGGACCAAAATGATGATTTTTACAGAAATATTCGGGACTTATTAAGGGGGGAGGGGGCATGCTCCTCTTGGGGCGATCAGAAATGACCCCATTTATCAACATGATCTTATAGGTATGTGGAGTATGTCCATACAATTTCATGCTTCTAGGCCAAAATGCATGATTCCAAATAATTATAACACAAATACTCATTACATATTCAGGGCGAGGGGGGGAATGCCCCCCTGGGGCCGATCAGATGCCTCTATTTATTAAAATGATTCTATAGGTATTTGGAGGATGTGTGGCAAATTTCATGCTTCTGGCCCAAAATGCACGACACTTACAGTAATCCTCCGGACTATAGGGCCTATTATGATAGGGAGATTTTGCACCCTTTGACTTTTGTTCACAAATTCACTCACAGTGCTGGGAGGATTAGCCTACCAGTCACGGGTTTAGGGCCGTGAATTTTGTCTTAAACATTCAGAAGAAAGTTCTTAAAAAAATGACTCGAGGTGCCCTCAAAAAAGTTGCATGCTTATAGGAGAAAGAGGGGGTGTACTAAAAGGGGTTGATAAAACTAAAATAAAGAAATCCGTATTCAAATATAATATTTAAAACGCCATATTAAAACGTATTGTAGAGAAAGGTCTAAAATTTAATTCATCATCATTATCCATCGCCGTTTCCTGCTTCTGGCAAGGTCAGCTTGGGTTTAGCAACAAAATTTTTCCACTTCTTTCTATCCTTCCACAATTGTATCTCTTCAACATCTTCCCATCTCTCTCCTCTTGCCTCCAAGTCTCCTGTTATGATGTCCTTCCGTCTCTTTCTTGGTCTTCCTTCTTCAATCCTTCTTTCATACATTTTCTTACGCATCCTATTTTCCCCCATTTCATATGTCCATACCATCTCAACCGTATCCTTCCTATCCTGTCACTTAACTTCTCTACACCTAGCATTTCTCTAATGTCCGGGTTTTTATTCTATCCCCCTGCCCACTGTGCTCCTCAGAAATCTCATCTCTGCCGCCTGCATCTGACTCTCCTCTCGATCTCCCATTGTCCAGGTTTCTGCTGCATACGTAAGGATCGGTATGAAATAGGTTTTATATAGTGTCATCTTACACTGAATTGGTATTTCCCTATACCACACCAGGCCTTTCACACACTGGTAAAAATTACTGGCCTGCCCGTAATTTTCGAATAATGTGGGACAAAGAGAGTGGTCACACGATACACTTTCGTAATATTGAGGAAATTTATGAAAATGGGTCAAAGGGCGCATAATCTGATCAGATTTACATATATGGTGAAATTTTTAATTTTTAATTCAAGTTTAGACCTTAATCTACAATATATATTAATATGGCTTTCTAAATATTATTTTGAATGTGGATTTCTTTATTTTAGTTTTATCAACCCCTTTTAGTACACCCCCTCTTTCTCCTATAAGCATGCAACTTTTTTGAGGGCACCTCAAACCATTTTTTAAAGAACATTTTCTGAATGTTTTATGCAAAATTCACGGCCCTCTCTGAGTATACAATCCAAAATTCACGGCTCTACGACAAAACTCCTAATTGTTAGGCTAATCCACCCAGCTTCTAGAGGTAAGTATGCTATAATAAAAGTCAACCACCCCACCCAATCAATTAATACTTTTTGCTAAAATGATCACAAAAATGCTTTTAAAATGCCACAATATTGTTTTTTTTTTGTCAATTTTTTTTATGTTCTTACTCTAAAACTACTTGTTTGCACTACACATAATTTTTTTTAGAGATTCAGATATTGATGCAGTATTACAGATCCCAAAGGCTTGTTAGCAGACTCCATGTTATCTAGCTACTACTGGGGACTGTAAGCTAGTAATTTAATTATATTCTTGCAGGCTTTAAATTAATTAATTTTTGTCTAGAAAAAACGGCTGAAAATCACATCAGACTCTGAAGATGAAGGTGGTGAACAGGATAATGCTCCAGAGAGTGGAGATGAAAAGATTGAGGATGGTGATGAGGCTGAGAAAGAGCCCGGTAATGAAGGCGACAACCAGATAGAAGTGGAAGAACGGACAGAACAAGGAACAGCTGCAGCAGCTGGGTCTGGGAGTGATTCAGATGAGGGTGTACGAGAAGGAGAGTAAGTGACAAGCTTGTTACGGCCATTCAAAAATACCAGTTGCCATCTTGCCATGGTTTGTAATTGTAAAAGTAGACAGTGAAACAAAGTAGACCTATATTATGAATATTATGATATGATTGAGCAACTAGCTAAGCAAGCAATTAGTTTTAAATCTAGTCCTTTTATACAGAGCTACAGATTAATAGACAAACAACCTTAACAAAGTGAATCTTCCTGTTTCACTCAAATGGCACTTCCCGCATTTTTATGTAAGCTACATTTGCATGTGTCTTTGTTGTGCAAAAGTCATCATTATATTGTTTATGGGTTAAGTTAGGCCTAAGGCTATGCAAAATTTAATAAATGATTTTTTGTATTTTTTCAGAAATGACAATAGTGGTATATCAGATTTTGATATAATGTTACAACGAAAGAAAGATACGATGAAAAGAAGAAAACGTAAAGATATTGATATTATTAATGACAATGATGACATCATAGCCCAACTTTTGGAAGATATGCGTTTTGCGGCCGAGGTAAAATAGATAATTCTTAATCAATTTTATTTTATGTAGAGTGAGATATTATACTACCGGTGCCAAGGTATATTAGGTCGCTTACGACAACTAGTCACTAGTGGTTTAGACTATTTGCTCTATTCCCTCCTGTCTTATGTTTTCTTCAATTTACGTTTGCCATTGTGGCCCATTGCTTGCTTGCATCGATGCAAAGAAGACCTCCCAAATACTCTAACGGCATCAGTATCAAAATTTAGTTCACCCCCTTGCACCTCCACCATTTTCCCACAGAGAGCAAGGTAATACTAATTTAGGCACAGTCATTTGCATTCAAAACGACTTGGATGGTCATCCATTGCAGCCAAAGGATAAGTGGTGATATAACCCAGATAAGTTTTTTAAAATTTGTAATTTTACACATGGGCCATATGGGTAGGGATGAAAAAAATGATATTCGAGATTTGCATACCATTTCCTAGCAGTGGCCTATGTAACCATACAGGCCTAGTCTTAAAAAAGCTTCTTCTTTTCATAATGAGTAGAGATGTGCAAAAATGTTTTTTTAAAGTTTGAAAATTCTCGCCTTAAAAAAAAATTGCGATTTGTCGCGATTTACAAAAAAAAGCAATTTTCTCATGCACAAATAAAAAATAAAAATAATACAAGTTTCAGGATAATTTATGATTGATTTTAATGATTTAAAAGAAAAACAAGCAATGAGAGTGAAGTTCAGAATCAGTTTTAATTTTAAGGCTATTTGACCGCATGTTTAATATTTTCCAAAATATGCTACTAAGTCAAAATATAGTGAATGGCTTTGAAACCTGGCTATTTTAGAAAATCAAAAATATTTTTTTCAAATTTTTCTGATCCGGTACACGGCCCAGGAGGCCAAGTCTTGAAACATGCGACTCAAGTCGCAATGCGTGTCAAGTCACTACTTCCAAATCGCATGCGACTCGACTTCACGTCATGTACGTAGTCTGAATTTAGATGTGCGACTCATTTCGCTTGCGAGATGAAATTCTTCCTTGCGAATGCTTTTTTGCGTTTGGAAACTCCGCCCACTTTCGCTCTATGACTGACCAATGAGAAAGCTTGTTACAAAGTGCAACTTTCGACTTTCGACTTTTGAATCGATGTTGTGAAGTATATCGATGATATAATCGATTGTGATTAACTTTCGATGCTATAATCGATTCGCACATTCAATCAACTGTTAAAACACATTAGGAGGACTAGGCTAGGCTTACATATAAATAAATAAATAAATAAATAAATACATAAATAAATTGTATTTAGAGGCTACCCACTCAGTTATAACTGATTTTCAGTGGGGGACAGTAAATCAAAGCGACCAAGCCAACCCTGTAGGCCCCGATGCAAATTATTTCACTTAGATTATTGTTATTATCAAAAAGCCTAAAGGCAGTCGTACTTCTTCTTAATTAATCATATTTTTATATTGTTTGCTTCATTTATTATTATTCAATGATCATCACAATACGTACAATCATTAGGAATATTAGCCCTTAAACACAGAATTGTGTTTGATATCCCTAAATAGTAAATATAATAAAGTTGATATTAAAGAAGGTTATTAAAATTATTTATGTAGCAAGTTTAAAAAAAATAGATACTCAAAAACTATATAAAAACTCGGTGATTTAACACAATAATAGACCACAATAGACCGACAATACAAACATTCAAACAACTAACATTATAGGCCTAACTTATAACATTTCGTACATTAAAATATATTAAAGTTCACCATTATAAAAACATACAGCATTTGAATTGAAAAAAAATAATGATAAAATTGTACAAATCTCTATAAGAAAATAATATTATAATTTGAAGCTGATGATTATTAATTGAAAGTGTGAACTTTATTTACTTTACTTTTTTCTTGCAATCCAGTGCTTTCACGTTGAGAGCCTTCACTTTTATTTTATATTTGCGTTAAGTTTTCTAGGGCTATAGGCTATAGCCTACCTAAAATACCAAAACAAATTGCAAAGAAAGGTTAAAAAAAAGGTAAATTTCATGGAAAAGATATAAAAATTGTTTTTGTCACATATAACAAGTGAACAATAATCATGCGATAAGTAAAAAAAAGTAAAAAAGTTTTCCTAGGCGGGATTCGAACCGTCGACCTCTCGCGTTCAAAACAAACGCTCTAACCACTCGGCCAACGGGACCACGGTATCTTGCCAGTTTATAGCGTCACTAATACAGAAGCACGCTAACTTGCGACGAACGTAAATAATTTGTCATGACAATTAGAACACTTTAAATATTTTTAAAGCCTTCTGCCAACATTTCTAGAGTGTAATTTACGTCTTTATACATAGGATGTACCTTATAACTATTTATTTAGTCATTAAAAACTTTCGATGTGGCAGTCAAGACGCAAATAAATCTCCACACGCAAGGTAAAACCTCGCGGTTTGAAACGTAAGAAAACTTGCGAGACAAGGCGCAAGCCGTTTCGCAAGTTTGTCTCAAGACTACCGATTGATGGTTTTGAGCGACTTGTCGGAAATTTGGGACTCAAAACGGGAGGTGAGTTGAAACGCAAGTTTCAAGACTTGGCCTCCAGGGCACACCATTCAACTTAGGGTGTTGTGTTTTTGTGACATTAGTTTTCAACTGGTTTTCTATAGGCTGACTGAGAGAAATAAGATTTTTTTTAGCAATAATTGTCTTTCCTGCGAATTTTTTCGTTTGGCGTTTGGTGGCACAAGAAAGACAATTGCTAAAAAAATATTTTTTTTCTCAGTCAGCCTATAGAAAACCAGTTGAAAATTAATGTCACAAAAACACAACACCCTACGTTGAATGGTGTGCCTTGGCAAATTGAAGTTTGAAATTATTTTGAGGTGGCTATATGTACCAGCCAGGATTAATTTAATTTCGACTCTGTACCTGGCACCTCCACTAAAACAGTGAAAAAAACTTTTTTAAAAATTTCGTGACCTAATTCGCTTTTTAGACAAAATTGCTAATTTCACCATTAGTTCGCGGTATCAACAAAAATTTCACGAAAATTCTCTAATTGGAAATTGGTACCATTCAATCACAATTTAGGAGATTCGTATGCAAACTGAATTTGAAGGGATTATTGCAACTTTAAAAAAATTCGAGAATTTCGTTGTCACCATTTTTGCACATCTCTAATAATGAGTGAACAGAAACATCAATAGGACCTATGAGTTTTTGATAATATTTAGGGCTTTACCCAATATTTCTATAATATTTATGAAAAAAATGAAAACCACATATTTGATTGCAATAACAATTCCAACTTAGAAAATGACAAACGCGATTTTTTGGCGAGAATTAACAATTCCTTTTTGGCTGCACTCATTACCAGACGAGTTAATTATTAAGGACTTTCAAAGTGGTTTAATCAATGTTTGAATGGGTCAGTTTCATAATTCATTGTAAAGGTGTAAAGGCCTATTAAATAAACTCTTAAATAATTCCATCAAAACATTTTTAAAAATGGATCCAGCATGGCTGGTGAGCCATAACTTCTTCCTACTAGCTTTGACACACAAGAAGGTAGGGAATTCAAAGGTAACTAGCAAACAGCACATCCTTCTCAATCCTTTTAAACAAACACGAAAGAGATGTTGTGGGCATGGCACGGAACCACTTTAAAGTGTATAGGGTGGATGTACCGGAATTCGGCCATGTGCGTGAATTCGGCCACTCCCACTAATTTATCATTATATAAATGTTGACTGACACATTTCCCTAGATTTAACTCATGTATGTCGTAGTTTGTTGTATTTTCTTTCAGAAATGCCTTTGTTTTCGATATTTGGTTAAGAAACAGTCGAGATATAAATGTTGAAGAGTCGATTTGTGCGCGAATCGAGATTTTCGGCCACTTCTTATGGGAGCGGAGCTAAGACAGCCGCGCTGCGTGCCGTGCGTGGGTCTAAGGAATTTGTCTTATAAATTAATCTGTATTTGAGTCAGCGTGAAAAGAAACCATTCATCTGAAAGATGAAACCTTGATGCATAGGCGTAATAATATATGTGAACAGACAGTTTTATAGAACAATTACTATAACCATTGAAATGCGAGATTGCGATGTGGACGGATTGAGCGGACGGACGGCGTGATGCAATGGAAGCGCACTCATTTCCTCTCCAAAGACTTCAACCAAAGATATTCCCCACCATTTGACTCATGTATTCAATAGTTTGGATATTGTTCTTTACAAAGCTCTTTGGTTTTCGACTTTCGATCAAAGGACAGTCGAGTTATTCAAGATCGTAGACTCGAATGCGTGTGGTCGAAAAATTTCCGACCGGAGATATAAAATGGCGGCGTTGTGAGCGTCGTACGTAGAGCTGACGAACTTTTCATTTAAATAAAACCCTTTTAAAGTTAGAGAAAAACGGATTTATTTATCTTACAGCTAAAACTCCGTTTCATACGTGGAATAGTGGATGTATTAAAAATATTCCCTGATATAATTACTGTAAGCCACGAAATTACGATGACGCAATGCACAAGATAGGGTGGCCGAATTGACATTCTAACCTGTTTATAGGAACTTTTCGTCTATTTCAACCGCTCAAAACATATTTAAATAACGAATTTCAATGATTAAATTCACTTCACACGTGTTTTAATATAGTTATCGGTTACCACTGGTCTAATAATAGGCCATTACTGTAGTTCAGAGTGCGGACGGATTCAGGAGCAGACAGTGGTCGAATTCCCAGCATAGGGTGGTCGGATTGAAACACATTACGTATTGGTCAAAGATATTCAAGAAAACACTGTTATTATGCACATATGTCAAGTGATATAGTTTGAAACTTATAAAGGACACTCGGACCTATAAATAGAGAGGCTTGGGTATGATCTAGTGACATTAGGAGAGATACTATCTTGATTTTAGTAGGAACTAGGCCCTTAAGTGGCCGAATTCCGGTACATCCACCCTATATAGAGGTTTGGAAATTTTCCAAAGTCGGTACGTCGCCGGTATTCCTCCGATTTCTCGAGAACCAAAGGTCATACAACGACGCCGTTTGTCAATTCGGAAAGATTTCGCCGAGACGCTTCGGAATCAATCCCTCGAACCGACGCGACTCCCACCCCTGACCGGGGGTGGCAACGGGAACCCATTATTACACGTCCCCATCGCGGCTGGAATTTAAACATTTAGGCCAGAATTGATACACTGTTGTACACCCCCATCAAGCTTTTCAAACTGGTTTATCAAAATGGCTTGAAAGTCTCTGATATGCATAGTCTGAGTCATTATGACTGAGAGAATATGATTTTTTTCTCAATTTCATTAATCGGGAAACACTCCCGTAGGTGTAATTGATTTTATATAATTTAATCTAGAAATTAAAAAATCCATCCCAGCGGGGAATCGAACCCCGGTCTCCCGATTGCCAGTCGAGTTCTTTACCCGTAAGCTACCGGGATGGTTAAAACTGCATAACATCTGGATTGTTATTGCATTGTAGATCTGAATAGATTGAGACCGGGGAGAAAATGTTAAAAAAATTTTGAAAAGAGAATACCTGAGCTTGTTTAATAAGTATAAATCATTTATTTAATTAGCACAAATGTTAAAAACTTGCTGCCATTGTACAAAAACACAACAATCCTAATAAAAACAACACAGTCACTGCCACCTCATGGTGTTGCAGTACCTATCAAACAAGTTAACATCTCAAAGATATCCAATTCTAACATCTAACGGGGAGAACGGGGTTCAATACCCCGCTGGGATAGATTTTTTAATTTCTGGATTGAATTCTATTAAAAAAAGAATATGATTTAATTAATTAATATATATATATATTGGTAATTTTTCAATGTTGATGATTTAAATTTTAAAGCTTGGGAAAACAATGGTGTGGAAGAAACATTACACAAGGCAAGCTTAAATTGACATTTTCATATCCTAGACAACAGTGGACAACCACCATTCAACCCAACATAATAGGTACCGGTACTATGTAGTTATCAAAGTGTGGAAAAGGGCTACTGGCTAGTTTGGTTTAGATTTGCAAAGAGTTGAGAGGTTGAGAAAGAATAGAGAACATAAGGCTCATCCTGAATGGCTTGGGGAAACAACACTTTTCACCTGCTGCTGATGACTGCTGCTAATTAAGCGAGCGTTTCCATTTGACTCTGCCGGAAAAATTAGTCACTGTTTTTTTTTTTTTTTTATATATGTCTCGCCATAACGTTCGAACGGAGGCTCGGATCGAGTTGAAATTTTGACCATCCGCAAGCTTCGTTCTCGATTGAATGCCATTAGTTTTGTGGCAAAATCGTTCAAATAGTTAAAAAGTTACATTAAAGTTAATCGAAAGTTTTTTTTTCAAACTAAACGGCGACAAAATCTGAGATGGCCAAATCATTTAGAATGTCCGTCCGGTCACGAATATGTTAATTTTATTTTGATCCGATAAGTAGTGTAGATGGAAATTACATTATAACAAAAGTAACGTTGCCATGGCAACGAAAAGACGTGCAAAGTTTCTAATGCACTGCCTCCTAGAAGTAATCAAAATACTTTCGAGGAAGCAGTCTATTATTTGTCACCAAAGACTTTAAATAGTTTTCCCAAGGAGTCAAGGTCCTCTAGATGGCGGTGGATTTTATCCACAAAGTAAAGTTTTACACAGGGGTTTACCCAAATACCTTGGCAATAATAAATAATATTGGCAACATGGCCCTGTGGACAGCAAACGTAGCAAATTTTAAAATTAAAAAAATGTGCAATGTGGGTCTAGCTATAGCACGTGCTCGCTTATCAACGCGTCCAACTGAGCGTTTCCTAGTATAAAGTTGTTTGTTACCTTAATCTACGAGTCATACTCATGGATTTTTGGTCTGCCGAGCACTAGAGTTGGAAGGGAAGCCCTCTTACTGGTTGTGCTAACAGCGTGGCTCAGTATGAATGGAATGAGAAGTAACCTCTGATGATGACAAAATGCATGCAGAATCTACTTTGAGTGGCCCTACCGCAGGTTTGATTGTGTTGTGAGTTTTGTTTGTATGTAGTTACTAGTTAGAAGATTTTTAGTTGCCTGATGAGTCCCAGAAGGACAAAACACGTTGTGGATTAAGGTAACAAACAACTTTATATTAGCTGCACTGCAACCATGTGAAGTGTTGTAGCCCCCCGTCTTTCAGGCTGTGCCTTTATATTCAGTCTCAAATCTTTCCCGACTTGTCTCCTCTTCTCCAATCTAAACCAATAATAATATGAAGGCCTATGCTAGTTAGAACTGAGCTGAGATTAGTATGTATTAGGAAAACGCCAAAGTCGTTGTTAGACGAGTGAGTGAGCCATGTGTTGAGTACCCGGTAACATTCCTTTTCTTCCCCATACCTAAGGCTTCCCTAGCCTGTCATAGGCTAGAGTGGAGCATTATGGCCTTACAGTTGACGTGCCCTTATACCAATTAAACTTAAAACACTTTTATTTATACCAATATAATTATCAAACTTAAATGCAAATGTTCCCCGGTACTCAACACATGACTTGCTCACTCGTCTAACAACTACTTTGGCATTTTCCTAGTCTAGTTGGCTACGACGGCGTTATACCCGAAATGTGGGAGACCTGGGTTCAATGCCCTGGTCGGGAAAGATTTTGTAATTTCTGGATTGTTGGATGAGCGTAGCGAGCGAAGCGAAGATTCCATTTCACTACACTGGAGAAAAAAATCCGGAATGTTTTTTTTTTTTCCTTTCTTTTTTTTTGTATTTTTGTGTGTCTGTGAACACGATTCCGGCTAAACCAATACTCCAATTGCGATGAAATTTTATGGAGGTCTGTGAAATCTCTGAACGAAGAACTGCACGGGGGGAAAATCGATCAAAAAATTATTTCTCATGAAAATCGCAATTTTACGATTTTTTTCGATTTTTAAAAAAAATTCTTCGCCCTATAACATCTACATGCTTTATCCGATTGTAATGATTTTTTCACAGAACCTTAATTTTATGAATTAATATATTCGTGTGAAATTTGAGCGCAATCGAAAAATTATTTCTCATGATAATCGCAATTTTACGATTTTTTTCAATTTTTAACATTTCTTCGACGAATAAAGCCTACATGCTTTATCCGATTGTAATGATTTTTTCACAGCACTTTAATTTTATGAGTTAATATTTTCGTGTGAAATTTGAGCGTAATCGAAAAATGATCTATTAAAAAAATCACAATTTTACGCTTTTTTCGTTTAAAAAAATTACGCTCATCCATCAACGCGGCGGGACTTAAGCGTTTTCCTAGTATTAAAAATTATTAAACATGTTTTGAAATGCATTTTAACCTAACACAGTGTAGTCTGTCATCTGTGACAATACTATGGAAAACATAGCCAGTACGAAATACGTGTAAAGATTGCAAGGTTTACTCGATCTCCCAGCTCTATTAATTGGGGTTACCTTGAGTGTGCAAGATTTGATACACCTTGGGCACTGCATTTCACAGCCAGACAAATAACAAACAAAAAGTCTTTTTTCAAAAACAAAACCACAGGCCTATTTGTTAGAATAATTCCTACACATTGGCAGCCTATTTTTCAATTTATTATTTCGTGTAGGTTTAAATCTCAATGGATCTAGCTGATTTTGTTTGTAGTTCTCAGTAAACTCGTCGGATGCATGTTTATTGTTTAAGTTTCAGCTCAATCTGCTCAGCAATTCGGCTGATTTTCGATGTGTAGACAGACAGACCCACAGAATCACGGTAGAGCCGATTTTCTTGAATGGTTTCCTCAGTCGCTTCGCTCCCTCGTCTAATAATTCATATTTAAAAAGATATCAACTCTTTACATAGGACCCAATTGGAGCGGAAGTGACGTATTTTAAATGCCTGCTGTGGAAGAGCAGCACTGGCGCTGGTGTTACATTTGTTTTGAGACAATTTTTACTGAGAATCTGGGTGTTAACACTGATGTTTATGGTCATTAAAAGTAGTGCTGGACTATGACATATCATTCCATTATCGATATCACACAAAAATTTTAATATGATATCGATATATCAAAATGTATTTGTTTGTGAAAAAAAAAATGTTAAATCAAAAAATTATTAATTTTGTGGCCAAATAGGGTTGATAAAGTATCACCATAAACCCATTTAACTATTTTTTACAGTCTCACAATCGCGTTTTATGACCCGGCACCTCCACCATATGCACCAGCCAGGTTAATTTAATTTCGACTACCTACCCGGCACCTCCACCAAAATTACAAAATTTATCATTTTTTGTGTAAATTTTGATATTTTGATATGAATCAAAAATCGATATCGAAAATATTTCCACTTGTCGATATTGTATCGAAATATCGATTTTTTTCCCAGCTTTAATTAAAAGTGATATTTGAACAAATTTTAGCAAAATTACTGCAACCATGGTAACAATCAAATCAAATAGGCCTTCTAATTTTTAACTTTGTACATGACTCGAATGTCACGGCTTTCCACGGATCTGTTTAATGGGAATAGATAGATTGCAAAAAGATAGGTCTTGCTTTATAGCTGTTTGTTTGTCCGAAACATAGATACTAGTATAGGTGGAACCAGATAAGGTGGCGGTCGCCGAGGGATCGCAGCACTGTTGTCCACGCACTATGGCCACAGGATCGGCAAAAAGTAAATAAAATAACGGTCTCTAAAACTGCTTTCGGAGAAAATCACGACTATTTTAAAGCCAAGCCTTGCCCAATATATCCTAAAAATAAAGTATTTATGAAGTTTAGGAATAAAATCAAGACATTTTGATGTTCCTAAACATTGACATCACATCTGGCGAGGTTGGCATTATAAACAGTTGGAACTTTGGACACACCATTACCAACAAGGCAAAAAAACACTTTCGCAATCGTGATTCTTAAAATCATTATTTCGCTAAAATACTGACTCTGTGGGACAAACTACTTTATTCACAGCTTATAAAATGTTGATTTATGTGATAACATATCACGATAACATGACCAAATACGGAAGGCCCTACCTAATGCCAGTTGTGTGTAAATTGTCAACGTTGGTGTCCGTGCTCTCGCTTGACTGTGTAGGCCGCCAGCTTATCTGGTTCCACCTATATACCCTCCACCCATAGATGTGCCACTCTCTACAGGCAAAATAAAGAACTATTTGGAGGCCATTTTGAATCTGCGCAATGCCTAGCGGCTGGCCTGTGAACTAACTGAGGTTAGGTGGTAAATGCAGTGCCCTACTATTTCTATTTTGGTAAATGCAGTCACCTACTATTTCTACTAAATATTCCTTGGAATAAAGAAATTTCAATGTAGCTACAAAAATAGAACACTTGGTTTGGTAACTTATATTTTATTCCATTAGCAATTTAAATACACACAAAATTAAAATAAATCCATAATCACCGAATCACGTAGAAAAGACAAAAACGCCTGCATGTTGCCTTGTAGTACAGATAGAGAGGGCTTCCATCGTCTTGAGTTTTGAAAATGAAGCAAAATGCACTGCAGCAGCCAGTCTTTTCAACATCTGATTGAAGAATTACGAGCTGTTTTATTTTCTGAGGTGCGCTCAAGTGTTACGAAGTTTATTGTGAATCTTCTCCCAGTAATCTTTGATGATCTTGTCTCTTTTCTTGCTTGCTACGATCGGCAGAGGTGTGAGTATGGGTTAAGGAGCTAGGTCTAGCCTAGGCCTACCACGGACCCGACCGCAAAATGAATGAGCGCATATACCTAGCAATTACTCATCCTATAGCCCTTTTTCACTTTTGACGGTCAATAAAATCACTTTCTATATTGATTGGGATGTACATGGCAACGTTTAAAACCAAATATTTTGGCTTGGAACTCTAACTTTCAAATGAAGTTGTGCTCGCCATGTGACTTTCATGTGCATTTCTAAGACTTTTGTTTTATCAATATTTTGAAGTAAAGCACTGCTGTATCGACTAATACCTCAGGACTAATCGATCAGTCGACGATAAGTCATAAACTTCGCGCTTAAAAGCGACGATGACACTCTTGTGGGTGGCGTGAGAACTATACTAGACTCAAAACAATTGAAGGCACACTGCCACACCATTTAGCATTGCACTTTTAGCACCCTGGTCCGAAGTAATCGGAAATTTCATTTTTTTAACGCAACAATCAATAACCAAAAATAGAATCGGGTCCTATGCTACTCTCATTCGATAACCAAAGCACTCACAACCCAGTCGAGACAACAAAAGAAAGAAAAACGATTTCACCACATACTTAGAGATGTGCAAAAATGGTGACAACGAAATTTGCGAATTTTTTTAAACTTGCAATAATCCCTTCAAATTCAGTTTGCACATGAATCTCATGAATTGTGATTGAATGGTACCAATTTCCGATTCGCGAATTTTCGCGAAATTTTGTTGATGCCGCGAACTAGTGGCGAAATTAGCAATTATGTCCTTAAATGCGAATTAGTCACGAATTTTAAAATAAAAAAATTTCAAAGTTTTGGTGGAGGTGCCGGGTCGAGGTCGAAATTAAATTAACACTGGCTGGTACATATGGTGAAGGTGCCGGGTCATACAACGCGATCGTGAGCACGTAATAATCGTTTGAACGAGGTAAGCTCAATACTCTATTCATATCAAAAGACACATAAAAAAGCATAATTTCGTAAATTGGTGAGGTGCCGGTAGACGAAATTAATTCTGGTAAAAACTGTCCGGAACTTTGAAAACTGAAGGCTGAAGTTAAGCTTAAAATTATAACTGATTCTGAACTTCACTCTCATGAGCTTGTTTTTCTTTAAAATCATTCAAATCAATCAAATTATCCAGAAACTTGGATTTTTTTTGATTTTTGATTTTTTGATTTTTTGATTTTTGTTGTGCAGGGGAAAGTGTGTTTTTTGGTCGCGACAAGTCGCGAATTTTTATTTTTAAGGCGTGAATTTTCAAACTTTAAAAAACCATTTTTGCACATCTCTACACATACTTCATCATAATTTCACAATAAAAATTAACATAAAACTAGCTGCCTACTGGATTCTGAAGTACACCAAAGTTATTTAAATTCAAATTTACAGAGTTAATAAGGATGGTACATTACATGCCTATGGGTAGTTTAGCATTTTGAAACATTCTGTACCGCTAGTATAAAGTAGCACGGATTGTTGATTCTAAATATGTTTATCTGTTGCAGGAAGATCGTAGATTAAACCAAGAGTCGAAGCCCGCAGTTAACAAGATTGCAATGTTGCCAAAGGTGATGTCGCAATTAAATAAACATGATTTGCAGCTCGCTTTCATTGAGCACAACGTTTTGTCCGTGCTAACAGACTGGCTAGCTCCAATGCCAGACAGGAGTATGCCCTCACTGAAAATCAGAGACTGTTTACTGAAACTACTTGTTGAGGTATGTATTAGGTAGCATTTCAATAGAATATAATATTTCTGTGATGATATGCACATAGCTGCCCGGGCCATAGCAATGGCCAAGGCAATGGGTAGTATTTTGTCACAAGTCTTGTGAAATATCTTATTGAATTAGGGATCACATATTCATACACATAGGCCATGCCACAGGTGTACCATACACCTGGGGACATAATTGAATTAAGAGGTCTGGAAGATACCTCTTTTGCCAGCATGGAACCATGTGGAAAAGTCAGTGAATTTTGTTTTATTTCTAGAATTTTACTAGAAATGTAAAAAAAAAAAAAAAATAGTAATTTCAATTAGGGATGACGAAACCCGACTTTTTTACGACCCAGGTACCCGTCCACATTACCCGCGGGTTACCCGGGTAGTAACACAAAAAAATCGTGTGGGGTGTCTAATGAACTCTGAAGAAACGCGCTCATCAATTATCGTAATATCTCGGATGTAATGCTGTTCTATAAACAATGACGTGCCGATGCAGTAGTATTTCATAATCACGAAAGAGGAACAGCAGCAGGTCATTAAGATAACACTCACTGTTTGCGTTGCATCTGCTTTATATCTTGTCACAGTCAAATCAAGGTCACGACTCAAGGATGCGTTGGCGCGGGGCGGGGAGGGGGGGGGGACTGGAGCCCGAATGAGAGTAAACAAGATAAGGAAAGGTTTATCCATGGGTGATAGGCTGATAGCTTTGAAGTTTTGACTTCTAGCAGATTGAAAACATAAGTGATGTGGTAATTATTTATGCGGTATAATCTCTGGAAGATCGCACAAGTGGTTCGGCTGGAGGGGGGTGGGAGTGGGGGGGCATACTCAGCACACTGAAACAAGTCGGCGGCATGAACAAAGGACATTATAATTCAAAAGGAAAACGCCCCCAAGCACAAAATATATGAGAAAGCGCATGTTTACATTAGCCTTCCGCCTACAATGTGACACCTCAATTCAGGAACCGGGTTTTACGGGTAAACAGGTATAGTGGAAACACGTACCCGGGTACCCGTCGTCTTCCCTAATTATAATACCTTTTTTGTTGCTGAAAATAGAAATTCTCAATTTTAAAAAACAATTCTTAATTTTTTTGCCTTGTCTGGTGTTTTAAATTCCCGACAAAATCAACATTGAATTGATAACAATTTTTCCTCCATTGAAATGTGCGGGAAAGCCAAATTTGCCACCTGGAAAAATAATATAATTTTCCATCTGGAAAACCTGATTTGTAGACACCCTGGCCTGCATGTGAGCCTGGCGTGGACAGCGAGTGAGTCGTATTTCTCTCTCACTCTCTGCAGTGAAAGACGTACGCCAAGTCAAGTGAATCATCAGTCACACGTTATTTTGATGTTTTGTTGAACAACATTCACACAAACCCAATCACTATCAGCTATGTTTAACATTTTCATCATTGGACAGTCAAGGCGTAAGAAGAACAAGTTTATACTTACTAGACGGAGGTATAATTGTGATTATTTTGAACAAAAATACAATAATTGGTGGCAGATGTGTTTGCCAGGCGGTAGCTAAAATTGCTGGGCGGGTCTCGTCGGAGTGCTCATGAGTCATGAGCCTATGAACTATTGCTGTATTTGGGTGCAGCAGGACCCATGGATTTTGTCGCATAAAATTCTACATTTCTAAGGTCAACCCAATGACATTCAAATAACATGCTAGACTCTCAGTAAGGCTGTAGGGAGCGTGCCAGTTAGAAGCCATCATGAAAGGGGAAAAACAGCCGTCTAAAGTACCGGTAAGTAAATTTGTACATATTTGTATTTGTTGTATTTTTTTATTTACTTTTTTTATTGCGGTGCAGTATGGGTTTCGGAGTGGAAGGTCAACCACTGATTTGATATTCGCAGTTAGACAAATCATGGAAACTAGATGGGAGGCAGGACAAACGGTGCACCTAGTATTTTTAGACCTAGAAAAAGCCTATGATCGCATGCTTCAAGGGAAAGTATGGGATTGCCTAAAAAAGTAGGGTGTTAACAACGGCATGATCGAAAGAATAAAAAGTACGTACCAACAATGCACATGTTGTGTTCAAACAAACCATGGAAATACTGAGTGGTTTAACACTAACTCTGGCCTAAGGCAAGGCAGTGTAATATCCCCATTACTATTCTCAATAGTAATGGACGAAATATTAAATAAGGTGGAACCAGAGACGGGAACTGGCACAAGGACAATGATTTATGCGGATGACATCCTAGTGTGGGGAGAGACAGCTGAAGAAGTGCAGACAAAAGTGAAGAAGTGGGATCTTGTAACAGAAGAATTTGGACTAAAGATCAGTGTAGGAAAAAGTAAAACTATTGTGATGGAAAAATCTAGAAAGAAAGGAACAAGTAAAGTCACTAGAGAGAAAATTAAAATTGGAGATGAGGAACTGGAAGAGGCAGAAGAGTTTGCGTACGTAGGTACTAGCATTATCACAAAGGAGGCAAAGATGGGAAGTGAGATCAGTAAAAGGGTGGCCCAGGCAGAATCCTTTTATCAGCAAGTAAGGAAGTTACTTTGGAACGAGGATTTCCCTAATGAATGCAAGGTGTTATTGTACAAGGTATACTATCTATCTACCCATCCTTACATATGCTTCAGTGACCTGGACACTAGGAGCCATAGATGCAAGTAGGATTCAAGCAGCTGAAATGAAGTTTGTAAGAAGCATAGCCGGAATATCGAAGTTAGACAAAATTAGAAGCCAAGAAATCAGGACAAAAGTTGGAGTTGAAAGCTATTATTCAAAATTGGACGAGAAAGGTTGAGATGGTATGGACATGTCAGAAGAATGGGAGAAGAAAGAATTCCAAGGACAGAATTTGAAAATGGGGACAAAGTTAAAAGACGAGTCGGTAGACCAAGAGAGAAGTGGAAAGATCAAATAAGAAATGATATACAGGAAAGAGGTGAGAAGTGGGAAGAAGTCGAAGCAAGGAAACTGTGGGAAGACAGAAGTGGATGGCGTGAACTGGTGGGAAGAAGTGCGAGTGAACCTGAAGAGGACATGACAGGCCTGGCAAGCCGGTGTTAACAACTCATAAAAGGCCCTAGAAAATTGGTGGCTATAGCCACCCCCTGACCTAACTTAAGTTGGAAACAGGAGTCAGATAGATATATATATGTATATATATACCTATATTCAAAAAAGAAAATAAACATATTACCAGTAACTACAGACCAATATCTATTCTACCGGCAGCTTCAAAAATATTAGAAACCATAATATACACACAAATGGTCTAATTTTTTGACAAGTTTAATACCATAACAGAGAGGCAAAATGGTTTTAGACGAGGCAAATCAACAAGCCACACAATCATTAGATTTCTTGAAACTGTTGTCGGAGCAGTAGACCTAAATTTACCCACATTGGGTATATTCTGCGACCTCACAAAAGCGTTTGATTGTGTTGACCATAAAATACTACTAGCCAAACTAGAGTACTATGGCGTACGTGGGAATGGTCTAAAGCTTATAACTTCTTACCTGACTGACCGACTGCAATGCATCGAAATGACTGAACTAAAGGACAACAAACTTACAAAGACTAGATCTGACTATGAAAAAGTAATTTGTGGCGTTCCACAAGGATCAATCCTTGGCCCACTATTTTTTATCATCTTCGTTAATGATCTACCTAATCACATCGAGGATGCCGAGCTTTTTGCAGATGACTTCACTACAAGTATTACCGCTAAGGAGACAATACATTTTCAAAAGCAGGCAGATAAAAGAATTACCGAATCCACCGAATGGTTTACGGTGAACAAACAACTGCTAAATTCAACAAAAACCAAATTTATTCAATTTCATTCAATCCAGAAAAACAAATCACTCAACCAAATACCTTGCATTACAAATTCACATGATAAATCCACAGTAGAATCATCTACACAAGCAAAATTATTAGGAATAACAATACATAACAACTTAACCTGGCATGCCCACATCAACACCCTAATACCAAAACTAAGCTCAGCTTGTTTTGCAATTAAAAGCATCAAACAAATAAGCAACATATCAACTGCTAAAATATGTTACTTTTCTCTATTTGAATCGCACTTGAGATACGGAATCAAATTTTGGGGAATATCGACTCATATCGACAAGGTATTCATCACGCAAAAACGAGCAATCGGAGCATTATGTACCCTTAAGCCGACAGAGCATTGCAAACCCTACTTTATTACACTAAACATTCTTACAGTTACATGCCTTTACATTCTCAAGTCAATTTTATTAATAAGAAAAACATCCTCACTCTCACAGTCAACAGTGGTGTACACACCCACAACACAAGGCACAAAAATAACCTCCATCTTAACCAATATCGTACAAATCTAGGTCAAAAAAACCCTGGTTATTTAAATAAAACTCTATTCAATAAACTCCCCAAATCAATAAAAAACATAACAGAAGACATCAAATTCCAGAATGAACTAACCAAATTTTTAACACAAAAGGCATACTACAGTATACGGTAGTTTTAGTATAGATCTGTGGGCGCCGCCATCTTGGCTGTGAAGTCACGGGCGGCCATAGAAGTGCTGTAAAAAAGCAGGTTTCCGGCCAGCGCCAACGTGATCTTTAAAATACTTATATTTAATTATTCGTGTGAAATGGATGACGATAATAACCTTATATTAATACTCAAGTAATTTAATATTCTTTACACAAGCACAACATTGTGAAATACGATGTAAAATACGACTATGTGGCAGTAGCAATATGAGGTATTATATGGCTAGAGCTAGGCCTAGCCTAGGCCTGCTTGTGAAGTGCATGTGAATGTAGCCTAGCTCTAGGCCTAGGTAGGCTTAACAAATGAATAATTGATTGATTGATTGATAGCATTTCCATTAATGCATGTTACATTGTCAAGGCCTATGCTACTTAGGCCCTAAGGAAGTAAGTGACTAGGCTAGGCCTAGGCCCCTACCAGGTCTAACCTTGCAATTGACAACGATTTTGAGGTTAGACCTGGTAGGGGCCTAGGTAGCATAGGCCTTCACAATTATTCATTTGTTAAGCCTACCTAGGCCTAGGGCTAGGCTACATTCACATGCACTTCACAAGCAGGCCTAGTAGGCTAGGCCTAGCTCTAACCATATAATTCCTCATATTGCATCTGCCACATAGTCGTATTTTACATCGTATTTCACAATGTTGTGCTTGTGTAAAGAATATTAAATTACTTACGTATTAATCTGACGTTATTATCTTCATCCATTTCACACAAACAATTAAATATGAGTCCTTTAAAGATCACGTTTTAACATTGGCGCTGGCCGGAAACCTGCTTTTTTACAGCACTTCCATGGCCGCCCGTGACTTCACATCCAAGATGGCGGCTGTCATGGCGCCAACTAAAACAACCGTATAAAAGACTTTATGACTTACAAAACTACCTAATAACTGCTATTACTAATTAAAAAACTCAGCTCTGCTTGTTTTTTTAATTAAAAGCATAAAACACATAAGCAATGTATTAATTGCTAAATTATGCTACTTTTCTCTATTTGAATCACATCTGAGGTATGGAACAGAATTTTGGGGAATGTCAACTCACATTGATCACCAGAAAAACTCTGTTTATATATAAATAAAAAAAATTTACAACCTTGTTCCAAAAAAGAAATCAAATATATACCTCAATATATTAATTCAAATCTGAGCTGACAAAATTGTTACTACAAAAAGCTTATTACAGTGCATATGACTTTATACAGAAACTGACCTACCGTAATGATAAAGATCAATTTATTGTTATTGGTACAATATTTGAAATTTGTAAATTAATATTCTTCTAATTAATTCATTTTTATCCAAGTTACTGTACGTAATAATGTAAAAAATAATTATAAGTAACGTATTACTTGATTTTGGCAGTAGGCCTATATACGTATTAATATGAAAGACAATGTGATGAAAGATTACTGACATGGCCATGATGGATGGCATTTTATTATTAGTAGGTAGGTATTATATAATAGAGGCTATACACTATTTTGTAAAATATATTACGTTAAATACTTATCTAAGAACTAGTGTATAAACCAAAAAAGGACTACACGGTGAAAACTATCAAAAACTGCAACTATGTATTGTTATTTGTTGTCCTAAAAAAAAAAAAAAATGTAATAATAATGATTTTGTGTGTTTGCTTCAGTTTCCCCGCGTTGGTCGAGACACGCTCAAACAGTCTGGCATTGGAAAAGCAGTTATGTATTTGTACAAACATCCAAAAGAAACCAAAGAAAATAGAGTGAGAGCAGGAAAGCTGATCAATGAGTGGGCCCGTCCTATTTTCAACGTCTCTACCGATTTTAAGGGTAATTAACTGACAAAATTGCAATTTGTAGCCATTGTTTATACTAGCACCACCATGTGTGTGTACCAATATGTTTAATTCATCAAATTCATTTATTACTTACACATTTATAAAGTTTTAATTTCATGTAGGTATGTGGTTGGGGAAAGAAGAAAGGAGACCAATAGCTTACCTTGAAAGTGTGTGGTTAGCTGTCGAGACTTGAGATCACATTTTTAAAAAATTCATAATACAATACATTACACATATTTTTATTTTTTATAAAGGTTTAAATTAGAATATATATACGTTTCTGATTGCTTCTCTCTTCTTCATCATTCAGTGGAGCAAGTCATTAGTCAATACTTAAAACCTTGTACAGTAAGACCTCAATTATCCGAGGTGGATGGCACTGAGCTATGCTTGGATAACGAAAAACTCTGATGATAAGGACTTGCTTGTTTAACTCCTCCCAGCAGGGCCCTAGTATATGAAAGTGATATCTCAAGTGTAAAACTTGTGAAATACCATTAAAAGAACATAAATATAAACAGCCTCTTAGTGATGAGTGACATCTGCTGCCAACTGCCTTGCTGATAGAATGAATGAGTGGTCTCATTATCTTATCTCATAACGTAAACAAAACAACTCTGCGAGAGTCTTGGCCCGAAGCCAATTGACTGGTGAGGCGATACGTATTTCATGGCTTTGGAGGAGAAGGGGGGGGGGTGACGGTTATCTCCACATCTGTCATTGACTGGATGTCCCTATGCAATGTTTATTTCTTCATAATCATAGCCAGCCTTAATCATGTCGTCTTCAAGGCCATATTTTGTCTCTTTCTCTCTCTCGTCGGCCGTCTTCCAGCAAGATCGTGACGGCGGCGGCAAGCACTGACAAAGACCAATATGAGCACTGGCTCTACCCTCGGCCCCCGCCCCAACCCCCCTTACAAGTTACAACTCACGCGCTGTGCAATTCTAACGTGACATGTCATTGTAGTAAACATACTGCATGACATTCAGATGTAAAGAACATAACATATCGGCCTAATTCAAAAAAGGAAAGGGCACCTGAAACCAGCTCGGATAACACGGAATATCAGTTAATCGAAGCTCGGATAAACGAGGTCTTACTGTACTACAAAAAAATCATAATAGGCCTACCTAATCCAGATATGCATAGTAATGACAAAACCTCATGTAGGCCTACATTAAGCATGAATTACCACTCATTATTTTAATTTGTTAATGTCTGGGTACTAAAATTTAATATGACTCACATAATAATTCATGTTTTAAAGTTTGATTAACTTGTTAATTAGCTATGAGTAAAGAGGAACGGACCCAGCGAGATTTCGAACAGATGCCGAAACGCCGACGCGTATCTGAAGAAGAGGTACAAGGTGCGAAGCAAGACATAAATCGAGCCATGTCTTCAAATGATGCTGATGGAAAGTATGTAGCATGTTATTATTATTATTTATTTTAGAAATTGTATAGATAATCAAACATTAAGGTGCACAACCTCATAGAAAGTTAGAAAAGGGCCATGAGGCCCCAGTCACAAAGTGTCTTACTTACTATGCGTACTTATACCTTTTAAAACCACATTATAAAATACCGTATTGGACCGAATATAGCACGATCTCGAATATAACACGACCCCCAATTTTTCGGAATTATTTCAAGAAAAAAGAAACAATCAAAGAACATTAAAATGTACAAGAAACATTTCTTATTTACAATGCAATGAATGAATAGCCTAAAGTGTCACTTTTACAACAAAACATTTTGAACAATGTTGGGGCCAAGTCCTATGTTTTTTAACAGAGTAGGGCCAAGCACTAGCTCACATAGGCCAACCACAGTTCACCAGTCTGATAAAGGGATTACAAATCGATAATTGTGGCCTAGAATCGATTCGGGATCAATTCCCAAGAAAAAAACTTATTAATTGTATGCACAATTATTTTGGTGGTCATTTTCCGCGGAGCCCGTGAACCGTGATACGCGGCGATATTCCCTCGGTCTTTTGCCGCGGAGCCCGTGATGACGTCACCCGCCCGCCTCACGGGATCAGCTGGCGTCGAGTGGGTGGGCGGGGCGATGCGCAGCAGCCGATGCGCGAGAGTTGTATTGCGGGTAGCCTATGTTCAGGCGCTATTTCAAATGCAAGAGCGCGGAAATAACGCGAGTGCTGTTTTTGAGATGTCATTTTCCGCGGAGCCCGTGAACCGTGATACGCGGCGATATTCCCTCGGTCTTTTGCCGCGGAGCCCGTGATGACGTCACCCGCCCGCCTCACGGGATCAGCTGGCGTCGAGTGGGTGGGCGGGGCGATGCGCGAGAGTTGTATTGCGGGTGGCCTATGTTCAGGCGCTATTTCAAATGCAAGAGCGCGGAAATAACGCGAGTGCTGTTTTTGAGATAGTATTTTCGGGAAAAAACATCGCGCTATATTCGGTCCGATACGGTACAATAGAATATAAATTAACAAAATATAATATAAAAGTAAATAGTAAAGGGTGAACAATGATGCAGTGTTCTCCCCAGGCCCGGACCACCGGGCAATTCCCTGCCGCCTGGCAAAAAAAATTTTGAAAAAAAAATTTGAATTTTTTTTTGAAATTATTTTTTTTATTTTTTATTTTTTATTTAATGATTTTCAAATTTAATATACTCTAACCGTTCACAAAACGTTTAAACGTCCCATCTCTAAACTGCAACGCAGATTGTAAACGAAATCGTGGAGACTAATCTCGCTGATAGTATAGAAACCGACAAGGAATGCATTTAAACGAAACACATAAGTTGGCAAAATGGCAATCTTCGCTATGATCGTGAACATTCACTGCACACAAGGAGCACACACAACATAGGTGAACAATTTTAGCAATTTTGAATTTTATTGATTGCTAGGACAAATTTTAAAGTAATAAAAATGAAGTCATCAAATACAACAATGTTTCAAGTTGTAGTAATTAAACCTACAAATCTTTGATAATAAACACTTAGAAAGAATAACATCATCACCATTATAAGGGCCTATTGTACTCATTGTAGCAATAGGACTACAGTAATTCACTTAGCCTACATTACAAAGGAGAAAATAGGCTAAGACTAGGATTTCAATCAAATTTGAAATGTTCATACCACTAAACCAACTGAAGCAAGCTACTTTAAAAGGGCTTCGAAAACCTCTAAAACTCACCAAATCGAATCTAGGATCTCAAATTTTTTCCGGGGGCAAGCCCCCGGACCCCCACTAATTTTTGGCCCTACCCGGCAATGTTTGTGGAATACCCAGTGAACATTTTTTTCTGGGGAGAACACTGAATGATGGTATGTTACAAATAATATAAAATGGGATAGTGAAAGGGTGAACAAATGATGGTGAACAATAATTTGAATACTTCCAGCATGTCATAACTTGATTGAAGTGTTCTCATTAAGAAATTTTGAAATGGTTTCTAATATCAATATTGGAATGTCTGAAAGTTTTCACGTCAGCCGGTAGAGTGTTCCATAACGATGCAGAACGATAGTAGAATCCGTTTTGATATGATGATGTTCGTGCTCGAGGAGGGATGATCAAAGTTCCTGGGTTATGTCTACGAGGTTTATTGTCTAGAGCAGGGCTGCCACTGATATTTTTTTCAAATCCTGTATGAGGACGTTAAATATCCGCAAATATCCGTGAAAAGTCTAAAAACGTTGATTTCATTGATCAAACTATGAAAATGGATAAATGTGATGTTTATATTTTGTTACCATCTTAACCTAAAAGTTGCCAAGGGCCTAGGCCCATGCACAGACGAGAAGAAAGGAGCCAGAAACGCCCGTGGTTGCTTTAATTAAGATTGCATAAAAATTTAAAATGTTATTTATTTACAGAAAATCCATTTTAAACATTAAAATAATATTTTCTGACCTGGTTAAAAAATTCTAGGCCTGGGGCCTAGGCCTAGGCCTAGCTAGGCCCTATGAATGTTGCATCACAATTTTGACCTAGGCCTAGCCTAGGCCCATGTGTTGTGTTCTATAATAACATTGCAGAACTTGATAATAACATTTTAATCATATACTAATTCTATTTTTCACTTTTAATATCACATAATCCAAACTTTATAAACAAAAACGAAAGAAAACAATTTTGTAGGCTCTTGGCTGTTCAATTTAACTTTCATCCTCCCCAAAAGCCATCCAAAAGCAACTGTGCAGTCTGATTGGCTGTTTCTCAATGGAAGCAGTTCCTACTACATCTGGGACACGCGCCCATGCTCCGCCCCCTATCGAAAGTCGAATCGATTATCGCCCCGCCTTCAATGTTTACAATCGAAATTAGCCCGCGCAGATTCAAATATACGAAAATAAGCATAGAAAACGTAATTAACAAAATATCCGTAAATAAGACAAAAAATCCGTTTATCCGTTTTGCACCCTTAATATCCGTAAAAACGGATAAAATCCGTTAAAACGGCAGCCCTGGTCTAGAGTGATACGATGAAATGGATTCAAATCTGCAGAACCAGTGATTTGTTGTCGAAGGAACTTCACATCTGCTTCTTTTCACAAATTTTCAATGGAAGGAAAGTCGCAAGCATGTAGGCCTAGCCTTTGCATCGCACTGTCTGAATAAAAACTCGATTTGTGAAAAATAGCCTTCGTGGCATGGTTTTGAATTGCCTCAAGCTTCGTAAAGTTAGCTCTTGTAGTCGGATTCCAAGCACGGATACCATAAGTGATGATAGGCCGAATCAGAGTTAGATAAGCAGTCCGAATTGTACGAGGTTTCGAGCCGTTTAAGTTCCTTGTTACAAATCCAAGTAATTTTGAGGCACGATTTCTTACTAATTCAGTGTGCAAATTCCACTTTAGATCATTTTGTTAATGTAATTCCAAGCAATTTAATTGAATCACATTTTGGGATAATTTTGCCTTGAAGTGAGTGCACATTCTTGAAATCAATTTTTGATCTAGTTAATGTAAAGTATTGAGATTTTAGAGAGTTCAAGGACATTTTGTTTATTGTGGACCAAGTATGTATGCTGTTGAGATCGTTTTGCAAAATTTCGATATCAAGAATTGATCTAATGAGAGCATATACGGTTGAATCATCAGCAAATTGTAGTAAGGTTGAAGAAACACATTGAGGTAGGTCAAGCATGTAAATATCAAAAAGCAGGGGGCCAATTACTGAATTTTGGGGAACTCCAGATGTCACTTTAAGGGAAGGAAAAGAAGAGCCACTAAATATGACACACTGAGTTCGATCAGTCGGGAAAGATTTAATCCACTAGTAGAGATTACCTCTAATTTTGTAGCCATGCAATTTTAAGAGGTTTTTCGTGAGGAACCTGATCAAATGCCTTTTGCCAGTCAAGAGCTATGCAATCAACTTGTTTTACATCCTTGTCCTCAAGTGAGTGAAGCCAGTCCATCATTAGATCGAGTTAGCATTGTAACGCATGATCGCCGAGGTAGAAAGCCATGTTGATTATCGTTTATAAGATCATTATTTTGCAGATGTTCTAGAATGCGGCGTGACACGAGCTTCTCCATTAATTTTGACGCTATCGAGGTGAGCGATATTGGGCGGTAATTACCAACGTCTCTTGGGTCACCCTTTTTTAAAACTGGAACTACGTTTGCTTTTTTCCAGTCGTCGGGAACAGCGCCAGTGGATATTGATAAGTTAAAAATTGAGCATAATGACGGTGAAATAGCTAACATACACTCTTTTAGAATTCTTCCAGGAAGATCGTCAGGTCCTGTAGCAGTACTAGGTCGCATATGGCTGAGGAGAGTCAAAACTTTGTTTACAGAAAAAAAAAACAGATTTGAGAGCGGAAACGGAATGTCTGCAATATTAGGATGGAAAGGGTTGCGGGAACTGTCGGCTTTTGTGAAATTCTTTGAGAAAGATTGATTGAATGCGCAAGCAATGTCCTTAGAATCTTTAAGTTCCTGTCCATTTGCTGAGAAATTCTTTGGAGCCGTACTGCCCTTACGGCTGTGAATGTATTTCCACAAGCAAACCTTAAAGGTGGTATACCAACTTGGAAAAACTTTTAATATGTTAAAGTTGTTGATGTTTTAGAACATTGGTTAAATGGGAAAAAATCCCCCAAAAATCTGCTGCGCTCGGCAGCGATTTTAGTGGTTTTCCGGCCGAACGTGGATTGATGTCATTGCACGGCCGTGCTCGCTGGCTGACTTGAGCTTCGTATGCGCGCTCAGTCCCCCGCCGTGCATAAAGAGATAACAATAGTTTCATCATTCAGTAGTTAGCTGGACAGTGCGGTGATAGAATGTGCATCAGCTGAAGTAATAGTGTAATAATATTGATGCTATACTAGGAAAACGCTAAAGTCCCGCCGCGTTGATGAATGAGCTTTTTAAAGATTTTAGTTTGCGTGGGATATCTTTACTTTTGCAAGTGCTTTGTTTTGTTGCCTACGCATTGTAGGTGATTGTTGTCAAGTTTCTTTTGTTTCTTGTCAATTGGTATTATTAACCGTAAAAAACTTATATTAAAAGCTTTATTTCTATGGATTCTGGCTAACTTTTTCAACTTTTTCTTTCAAAAGGTACTACATCATCATAACCTTAATGTCCATGTATAATATGAACGTTGTAGCCCCACCCGTTTGGTCAGAATTAGCCCAAATGGCACGAAAATATCGCACAAAAAATCAAAAAACTTAAATTAAAGCATTATTTCTATAAATTCTGGCTAACTTTTTCAACTTTTTCTTTTCAAAATGTACTACATCACCATTACCTTAATGTCCATGTGAAATATGAACGTTGTAGCCCCACGCGTTTGGTCAGAATCGGCCCAAATGTCACGAAAATATCGCACTAAAATTCAAAAAAAATCGAAAAAGTACGATATTCATGAGAAATATTTCTTCGATTGTACCCAAAAACGTAGCAAGTCTAAGTTCAGAGATTTCGAAGGTCCTGTCAAATTTTCATCAAGATCGCATATGCCGTTTGCCCGGTAGAGAGTGAACAAACAGACAGAAAAAAAAAGAAGAAAAAAAAACAACCGAGCTAAATTTTTTGGGGGGTCGGTGAAATTGAAGTCTTCGCTTCGCTCATCCAATAATAATGGTGTATGTTAGTCTAAATATAAAATGGTGATCAAGTGCTGTGTGTATAAATGTTATAACAGGCAAAAATTAAGCAAAAAGCTATCATTTCATCGGTTTCCAAACTGTGATAAGTTACCATAAGCATACCAGCCAGCAACTACCTATCGTCATATAGGTATTTGGTTTTTATAACATATATTTTATATTTTTCTGTATACATTTTGTCCTAATATTATGAGCAAATGCATGTTATGCAATAACCACTAGGCCGCTTCGCAAACGCTTTTTCCAGTCGCGTTGATGGATGAGCTTTTTTTTTGGAATATTTCTATCGGATTACGTTTTAATGTGGAATCTCCTTACTTTTTCTATAGTTAATTGATATTACTTGTTCATTATACACCTGTAAAAGGCTTATATTAAAACCTTTATTTCTATGAATTTTGACCAACTTTTTCAACTTTTTCTTTCAAGAGGCACTACATCACCATAATCTTTATGTCAATGTAAAATATGAACGTTGTAGCCCCACCCGTTTGGTCAAAATTGGCCCAAATATCACGAAAATATGGTATTAAAAACCGGAGAAAAAAATCGTAAAAGTACGATTTCTATAAGAAATATTTTTTTAAATGTCTCTAAAATCATAACATATATGATTTCAGTGATTTTAAACTTTCCTATAAAGTTTCATCAATATCGGAGTAGCCGTTTGCCAAATATCACGAAAATATCGCACTAAAAATCGAAAAAAATCGTAAAAGTACAATATTTATGAGAAATATTTCTTC
This sequence comes from Sweltsa coloradensis, assembly GCA_024449915.1. Taxonomy (NCBI): domain Eukaryota; kingdom Metazoa; phylum Arthropoda; class Insecta; order Plecoptera; family Chloroperlidae; genus Sweltsa; species Sweltsa coloradensis. The sequence goes on from JAMZAV010001063.1 coordinate 214,022, forward strand.
GATTGTACCCAAAAACAATACAGCTCTTAAGTTCAGAGATTTCGAAGGTCCCCTCCAATTTTCATCAAGATCGCATATTATGCCGTTTGCCCGGTAGAGAGCGAACAAACAGACAAAAAACTAACAAAAACAAAACACCCAAGCTATTTTTCTTGGAATAACGTAAGTAAAAAACAAACAAAAAAACACAAAGTCAAATTGAAGTCTTCGCTTTACTCATCCAATCATACGTAGAATCAGTCAAAATCAATGATAATAAACAGCCATTTTTATAGAAGAGCGTAGTGCGCGAGGTTCAACCCTACTTAAGCCCCAAACCATCTAGCAGACAATAACATTAGAAATATAACCTTCCTAACACGACTGTACATGACACAAGCATACACTCACATTTATCTGAGCGGTCGTAAGCGCGCAATCTGTGTTGTACTTGTATACATGATACTTGATAAGTTATGCGATACTTGAGGATACTTCTACGCACTTACCAACGCACTCGTATTCAAACAAACACAGATCATTTCTAATTGAGAAAAACACAGATGACGATAGGTTGAGATGCAATGAGAGAACACACACGCGCACACACACACACACACACACACACACACACACACACACACACACACACACACACACACACACACACACACATTCACAACATATTGCTGCATAAACATACTGCTAAAACGGATATAGCAATAAATGTGTCATATTTGGTACCTAGATCATAATGTAATGTGAATTTGACATTCAAAATAACATGTTTTACACAGGTGCCCTAGAATCTTACCACAATGAAAGACTCAAGTACCTTCCAAAGCGAGTTCACTATCCTTACGAAGGAATGGAAGCACGTGGTATACTCGCCATACTTGATCATAATCATCATAATTGATAATAATTGATCATCATCATATTATCATCATGATCATAATTGATCATAATTGGCTCTTCAAACGAAACGCACAGCTGCGAGTAATCGACTGATTGGGTCTTGAAAGCCGAGCACTTCGTAACGCGAGCCGGCTACACGCTCGGGTCGACTCGATGAGTGGCCGTGCAGTGACGTCATTTTTATGCCACTGGTTTTCGTGCAGTGCAGTAAACCTGAGACGACTGTGACAACAAATATTGTCAAGCAGTCGTGTAACCGGTTGTGAAAACAATCGTCACAAGGTTTACGATCGTAAACTGAGTACAGTATAACAGAAATAAATTAACATACTCTTATTCGGGAATGGCAGAAACTTGGTAGAAAACTTCTTTAAAATAATTCTTTTTACCTATTAATTCAAGAATGGAACAGGAAGGAATGCAAGAAAGGAATAATAGTGAGACTGGGACCCAGTAAAAGAGCTTAAATTAAACAGCCAAGCCTTATTATTTGGACAAACTATTTTACAAATCTAAGTTGCAAATTCAATTTTGCCAAGCTTTGAAAGGATGCAGTCATAGGGCTAAGAAATTTTGTGCATTTTTAGTTTGGCCGTGCATTTTAAGCTTGGCCGCGTTTCTTTTGATCTCAATGCTGTTACGTGTGTAGGGCTTAGGCTTATTTGTCCTTTTGCAAGTTTGTGTACGTACGATGGTATCATTTACAAGTAGTTTCCTAAATATTACTTTTCAGTGATAATGTTTTTATTTCTTCTAATTAGGCTGGTATGAACATTTTGTTGGTTAGTTAGGTTAGGCCTACTTCTTCCTATTATGGTTTTTGAGGCTACAAAACGGCATTACAATCCAGTAGTGTTGAAATGGCCAATGCTGTGGTGTACACAAGTTTCTTCTTTCAGACCGTTAAGACCCGGAGATAAAGGTTGGGTGGCTCGTGCCCGAGTTCCGAGACCATCCGAAAAGGACTATGTTGTTCGACCTAAATGGGAAAGTGAAGTTGATATTAGCAGGGTAAGTTGTTTTTAATAAGTAATGCATGTCTATGTGTGTGACAGTATACTTTGGAAGGTACACTCTCTGATGATTAGTGAGTGCTAGATTACTCAGTGGCGTAACTCAAAATGCCGGGGCCCGTATGCAAGTTGGATTTCAGGGCCCCTACTTCCGGGACAAAGTATGGTTGTGCGGTATAGCCGGGTGGGGGGGAAGCCCCAGCCGGCGGAGCCATGTTCGCCGTAGGTGAATGTTTTTAGGCTACATTATAATTAGGACTGTGCGAGTACTCGAATTTTTGAGTACGAGTCGAGTTCACGGCGAGTTCGAACAAATCCGAGTTTCATTTATTTTGAACTCGAATATTCGAGTGTCGGTAAAAACCGCATTTTCATTTACGGACCTGTCAAAAGTTATGTGTTTCCTCCGTTAGATAGCAGCACACGCGGCAAAGTTCGTGATACACAATAGTCGAACTCCTTCTGACGTGAAACTTGTTATGATTGGTCGGCTGAACTTTGCGAGATCCAATTGGAGCTAGTGATACGTCACATGCGAGCGTTGATTGGCTGTTTTTGTGAAATCATTCACGTCTACTGTGTATCACCACTTTTGTGTCCGAGATGTATGTTGTTGACAGCAAAAATGGCCACAATTCACAAGGCGAGAGCAGAGAAGCCATATGATTCGTAAAAATATGCGGCGGACTAGGCTTGGGCGTAATTTCTTCATTAAAGCATAGGCCTAGCATAAAATACAATTTTGAAATATTCATGAGATGGAACACTTGTCACAATGCAGGTAAACATTCAGGCCCGTATTAACCATTAGGCTAACTAGGCTGTAGCCTAAAGTGGACTTCACGGGAAGATTGGTCCGCGGGTACCAAGAATTTCCTCCCCTCTTTACCACCACCACCTTCCTGGCCCGAGCAGAGTGGACAAAAGGTAGATCGTATCTATTGTAATAGTCGCTCGACCCTTCTATTGATGGTCTCGAAAGCATCCAATTAAATTATTTTCGCTTGAATAGAGTTAAATCCTTCCTTCCTTTCATTACTTAAACTGTTGTAATTTACCTTTTAAATGCCCTTTAATGTTAATGATTTTAACTTAAATGTTTCACTGAAGTAAAATCAACACGAAAATGTTTTTGAATGCTAAAAATTGATTGAAAACTAAGAACTTAACAGTATAATATAAAACACACTTCTTCATCAGAAGTGCTAAGAATATTTTGTAAACATTGATAGTTCTCAATCAATTTTTTGCGTTTAAAAACATTTTCGTGTTGATTTTATTTCAGGGAAACATTAAAGTTAAAATCATTAACATTTAAGAACATTTAAAAGGTAAATTACAACAGTTTATGTAATGAAAAGAAAATTAATTTATCTCTATTCAGGGGTTTAGAGACATCAATAGAAGGGTCAAGGATAGGTAAGATCTAAATCTTGTGCACTCTGCCCGTCCGAGGAAGGTGGTGGTGGTAAAGAGGGGAGGAAATTCCTGGTACCTGCGGACCAATCTGCCCGTGAAGTCCACTTTAGGGGCGCAAGCTCTAAGAGGGCGCCTTCTGATAGCGCCCACTGAGAGCGCCCTCTGAGAGCTCCCTCTGAGAGCTCCGCGCAACAAAGTTGCCTTGTCTTGCCAACCTCTAAATTTGTCAGGGTAGTAAGCTATTAGAAGGACTATATCAATAGGATGCCAGCCGCTCTCAACTCTGGAAGAGAACTTTATGGTGTTTGTTTTCTTTGAAACCTATGACTAAATAGGAATTTAGGTCTTCGACAAAGTGTATTTTCTATAGAATTAGTCACTCTCAATAAATTTAGAACAGGAAATAACCTCACCCATCGGCGCCCCCCCCCCCTGATCAGCACACTGACCTGCAGCATTCATCCCTTCTTTCAAACCACCAAGCCTTGTTCACATGTTTTATGTTTGAGTAAACATAATTCTTACAACAGTTAAAATGAATGTCGTTCAGGAGTACTTTTTAACTCAAAAGTGTAAAGTATTCTTAACTAAAATAACTAGTTGATTTTGGGGGCGAAAGAGGACTAGCTCAAGCTCAAGGGCCAAGTCAAGACATCACTCAGTTCGTATTTACACTTTCGGCCAAACAGTTGTGTCAGTTCTGTGCGTTGCAAACACATTTATTAAAATATTAAAATGGTTATTCGTAAATGGAGCGAGTGCTAAGTTTTTTTTTTACACTTTCGGGTTAACGCTCTGCACACAAATTAATTTGTTGATTTTGTTCTAATATATTAATTGTATTATTATGTTTAAACCTTTACAGTACCATACTAATTAAAGTGAAGTATTTATTATGATTTTACCGAAGCCATGTGTTGAATACTTGGTATCATTCCCCATACTGGGCTATTCAGTCTTAGGTATAGGGGAGGAAAAGGAATGTTCCCGGGTACTCAACACATGGCTCAGTCACTCGTCTATCAACGACTTTGGCGTTACCCTAGTTTATGACATTTTATGACCGTCTTTGAAGCGCGTCTCACTGCTAACACGTGTCATCACCATACCAGTTGCTGGAGGCCTGGATTTTGTATTTTTGCGAGTGAATTACTGACTCACAACTGGTAAATTCCCACTGGCAAATTGCGAGCTTGCGAGTGGAATTTTCGATGGCTGAAAATACAAATCGGTGATGGTCCCCTAGGTCGCGTGGCCCGTAAGCACAGCTTACCTTGCACCATAGGGAGTTACGCCAATGAGATTACTACTATACTGATTTAATATTACTTTGGTCCATGACACAGTGTGTGTATGTGTGTGTGTGACGGCGCTGTTGCATCGCCAAGCTCATAGGCGTGCGCAGAGATTTTACAATGGGGGGCCCACAGGATCGTCATACCGATGGGGGAATGGGGGGGAGGGGGCTTAGCGCGTTGAAAACATTTTGGGGTTAACTTTTTTGGGGACGGGCTTAAAATCCTTTTTGGTCATGTGTCGGGTTAGCCCCGACATGGGTTTTTCTGCACACTTCACTACACCTCCCACAAAAAATTAAATTTTGAAAATGTATACAATACGGACAAATATGCCCATGCATATTTGTCGGTAATATACAAGCCTATAGTGGTTCCAATGAAAGAATGCAGGTAGGCTACCGTGATCTAGCACAGATAGTTTTTGCTTGTGTTTGTAAAAAAAAAAAAAATCTCATTCATACACAATTGCCACATTCTTTTTACCACGCATTCATACTAACCCCACCACTGCCACTTGTGACAAAACCATCTACATTCTTTTGTTGGAGCCAGTATACTATCAAATCAAATGCAATTACTGCATTACATTATTAGAGTTTTGACAGTTCATGGGAGTAGAATGGTATCGCTAGTAGGGATGACATCGGGTACTCGGGTACCCGACTCCTACCCGACTCCTATCGGAGTCGACTCCATTTTCAAGGAGTCGACCCCAATTTTTTTTTTTTTTTTTTTTAATTTTTTTAATGATAAATTGAATGAGATTGCACTTGTTGTCTCGTTAGTCGTTATCTTATCTCAAAACGTAAACATAAAACATCAGCGAGAGTCTTGGCCGGGCCAAGAGACAAGCAAGCTAGCGGGTGGAGTTAGTTATTGGGATTTTAGGGCACAAAACATTAAAGTTAACAGTGCCCATCGAGGGTGGCGGTGGGGGGGGGGGGAACGGCCGGACATTGTTGTGCAACTAGAGTAGTAGTGGGCTAAAAATAACTTTTGCAAAAAAAAATCATTTTTTTTTTTTTTTTTTTTTTTTATTGCGGATCGGGGAGTTGACTCCTACCCGGTTCCAAAGGCTCCGGAGTCGACTCCAATATTTACTACCCGATGTCATCACTAATCGCTAGCATTTTTTAGATTTTCTTTGCTGTAGTAAGCTGGGCGTTTGACCAGTCTGAAGGTCATTATTTCTTTTTAAAATGATCCAAATTGATTTTTACTGGATGAGATGCTTCATCATTATTATCCATTGCCGTTTCCTGCTTCTGGCAGGGTCAACTTGGGTAAAATATCTCTTAACACATAACTGTATTTACTTTGTGATCCTCTAATTTCAGACAACAAAGAAACAGATGAATCGTTTTGAAAAACATATGAAGAACTACATTGATAGTAAACGACTGAAACAGGCAAGACGGGCAGTGACGATATCAATCGAAGGAAGGAATATGGCACTGTAAGGAGATTTCTTCTTATAATGTGGGATCTGCAGTTGACGAGGAGACTTCATCCAACATTCTCTAATGAAATGCTAGGGATGCCATTGAGCAAATCAATAGGTCTTTGTTTTGAAATTGGTTGTTTGTGTGATTAGTAAAATTATTAGTTTGAATCGAGTAGACCTACCCATACATATACAATTCAATTTGAATGCTGTTGAATATGTTAACGACATGAACCTTGAGTTTGGACATTAGGAATGTGTTTTTACTTTTTCTGTTTATTATTAGACAAAACTCAACAAGGTTATCATTTATCAACATAAAAAACACAGTTTTTGTTCATAATTTTAGTAAATATTCTATTTTTAATTAGCCGATTTTCTACTTTGACTCGAATATCATTCGAGAAGTATTCGCTAATATTATTTAGATTTTGAATATTTGCACAAGTCTACAAATAGACAAAACACAAGATTATTATGTTTTGCTCTTTAGCCCTGCACTGGTCTGTATGAAGCAAGAGTATCAACTGATTCTCGCCCTACATAAGTAAAGCCATTTTAATGGCAACAGCTACAAGTGGTGAATTAAGGAATTTAATATTAATCCATTACATACGGATTAGGACAGCAGTATGGTACTTGTCTCAGATTTTTACCAAGGAATAAAGTCATTTCGACTCTCTCGGGATTTCCTAAATACATTTTTTATACTTACGAGTCGAGTCACTTGGTTACAAGTGGGGTTGCCGTTTGATAATCGATAGATACGATTATTTCCCGAAATGATCGATAATCCAATAGCTCAGCCTTCCGAAATTTTGTATTTAACTGCTCGCTCTGCAGAACTTTATAAAATATTTCCAGTCAAGCATTAAATCGCTTTTTTCGTAAAAAAATTTGTCTAATTCGAGATCTAAAACACGCGTACGGCGTAAATATGAAGCGTAACGCATCACCCCCGCCCTGCTGCAGTGTGGGCAACTTGCATGGCATACGTGTGTTGCTGGGCGGCTTGACTCCCCGCGCCTACAGGTGCCGATTGCTCAACCTTGCCTCGTCACAACCGATATTGTTGGATGAGCGTAGCGAGCGAAGCGAAGATTCCATTTCACTACACTGGAGAAAAAAATCCGGAATGTTTTTTTTTTTTTTTTTCTTCTTTTTGTATTTTTGTGTGTCTGTTAACACGATTCCGGCTAAACCGATACTCCGATTGCGATGAAATTTTATGGAGGTCTTCGAAATCTCTGAACTTAGAACTGCCACGTTTTTGAGCGCAATCGGGAAAATTTTTCTTATAAAAAACGCAATTTTACGATTTTTTTTGATTTTTAAAAAATTTCTTCGACCTCTAACACCTACATGCTTTATTCGATTGTAATGATTTTTTCACAGAACCTTAATTTTATGAATTAAGATATTCGTGTGAAATTTGAGCGTAATCGAAAAATTTATTTTCATGAAAATCTAAATTTTACGGGTTTTTTCTTTTTTAAAACAATTCTTTGACTTATAACACCTACATGCTTTATCCTATTGTAATGATTTTTTCACAGAACCTTAATTTCATGAATTAATGTACTCGTGTTAAATTTGAGCGCAATCGAATAATTATTTCTTATGAAAATTGCAATTTTACGATTTTTTTATTTTTTTAAAATTACGATGAATTAAAAAAATTAAATTAATTTTTATTTAATTTTATTTAATTAAAAAAAAAATCTTCGACTAAGTAATGATTTTTGCACAGAACAACAGAAAATCCGCGTAACACATGGCAGCTCAATGCACCAATTACGCTCATCCAACAACGCGGCGGGACTTAAGCGTTTTCCTAGTAGTATGTCATCACTCATCACGAGCATCTATTGAGATGCATTCCTCCCCCCCCGTGCCAACTCGGTATCGCGTTATTACTACTACTATTACCAAAGTAATGTCAAATATTCTTCATCTCTCAATAAATATCAGAGTTTTGAATAGTTACTGTACTGATAATACCTCTTAAATGAATGAAAATCACAATGACAATATCATCATCATCATCATCGTTATCTGTTGCCACGTCCAACTCTGCGTTGGGTTGGCATTGAAGACTGGCCTCTCCATCTTCTTTTGTCCTTCCATCACTCCTCTCCTTCCACCACATTCCAGTTTCCTCCTCGCTGTTCTACACCTTTTCTTACACTATTCTGCCATTGTTGTCGTGGCCTGCCCCTTGGTCTCCTACCTGGAATTTCCAATTCCATCATCCTCCTCGGTAATCTCGCTCCTTCCATCCTTTTGACATGTCTGAACCATTTAATCTTCTCTCTCAAATTCACTCCATTAAATTCCTCACACCTACTTGATCTTGGATATCCTCATTCCGTATTCGGTCCCATCTAGTCTTACCTACAATGCTTCTCAAAAACTTCATATCTACAGCCTCACAAGGCTATCATCCACTGTTGTCATATTCCAAGTCTCCGCTGCATATGTCAGTATTGGAAAAAAAGTAGCAAAGCTGAAATGATACTTCACAGAACTAAGATTTCCGAGAAGCACGACCTTCTCAAAGACAACAAACGAGGCGGGTATCATCTGTTTACACAGTACATAGCGCGCTCTCGTCGGGCCGGCCAGCCATGCATGGGGGGGGCTCTCTTTTGAAAGATGTCGCTAGCGTGGAAAAACCCGGTTTTGAGAAAATAGAAGGAACAAATGATGCACTCGCAAATGGTCCACGGTCCGCGTCGGTATGGAAGAAAGTATAGGCGTAATTTTTATTCGATTATCGATTTTCGATCGACGTAAAAAATATCGATAATTGATTGCACGTGCGCGATTATCGACATTTAAATTCATATCGAACGGCAACCCTAGTTACAAGAACATTCTTTTGTAAATTTCAATACAGAAAATAAATCGGTTGCAAATAAATAGTTTTACTTTGTTTTTAGTTTAATTGGTTTCAGGGTATAATAAATCATCATCAATATCTGTTGCCACGTCCAACTCTGCGTTGGGTTGGCATTGAAGACAGGCCTCTCCATCTTCTTCTGTCCTGCCACCACTCCTCTTCTACCACCACATTCCAGTCTCCTCCACGCTGTTCTACATCTTTTCTCACACTATTCTGCCATTGTTGTCGTGGTCAGCCCCTTGGTCTCCCACCTTGAATTTCCAATTCCATCATCCTTCTCGGTAATCTTGATCTTTCCATCCTTTTGACATGTCCGAACCACTTTAATCTTTTATCTCTAATTTGCTCCATTAAGTTCCTCATGCCTACTTGATCTCGGATGTCCACATTTTGTATTTGGTCCCATCTAGTCTTACCTACCTACAATGCTTCTCAAAAACTTCATATCTACAGCCTGCACAAGGCTCTCATCCACTGTTGTAAATAAAAATAATAATTAAAATTTGCCCCCCTTGGGCCTTAATAGCCAACCTCCTTAATTGTTAAAACAGGTCAGGGCAGACATTTTCCCACAAGTTTATTTTGCTTTTTGCAGTAGAAATTTGTGCTCAAGTAAGAAGTTAATTTATTTAAAAAAAAATTGAGAAGAGAGAAAACAGTTATTTGTGAAACATTCAGTTGCTTAAATGTGAATTCTTGATTTACGCACAGCAGTACTAGTAGACCTTTGAATATCCTTTATAAATGACACTAGCCATATTTACTCAATTGCAAGCCAACACCAAATGCGAGCTTGCCCCTGATTAAAAGATCATTTAACAAAAAAGTATAGCATTTAAATATTCATGAGTATGCCATCTATTCCAAGATGGGGTGCCATTTTGAACTGCAAAAATGCGTCAAAAAAGGGTAGAATTGCAATCCGTTAAGTACGGTATGTCCGAGAATGACAGCTGAAAGCTCTTCAGATGCGCTGCCCTCAAGAGTGACATTGACTCCCTGCCCAATGAACTGAGCAGGATAGAAAAGGAGGCAGTCTTATATTGGATAGCAAGACAGAAGAATGGCTGGAGAGGCCAACTTCGCACAAGGAAAAAATGCTATGAAAAGAACATTAAATTTATCATGGAAAAGTACCTAGTCCTCTGCAGGTGACTGTTCTTTTTTACATTCAACTTTATTAGTTTTTTAATTACCTATTGTAATGTTATAGGCTCAACTGATGCAATAGTATTGTCGGCCTCAGGTAGGGTTGCCAATACGGGAATTTCCTAGGTGTGGGATGCGGAAGAAGGGACAAAACCGGGGGGTATATCCCCCCATTTTTTTCTTTCTTCTTTACCTAGGGCATCTCTTGAGAGCATTCCTATTTGTTTTAACTTTTAAGATAACATTTCTTCATAACATTTCTACAAAATAAATAGGGCATGTTTTGTGCACCACATTCTTTATAAACAAGTACTCATTTATCAATTACACTTATCTTCTCTCCTTGCTGCATGGACAAAGATTGTGCATTAGGCCCTTGATTTTTTGGAGTGTTCTGGTCTGACACCTCCTCTCACTTTTTTTGGTATACACACATCTGCTTTGTACCTTTTGTGTTCTTCCGTGGTGGTGTCATCGACTTGCGACGTCCCGGCATCCTCACTCATTTTTTTCGAGCCGCCGAGCCTGAATACAACTAACTTGACTTGACGGGTGACAAGGCAACCGCGTGAAGCCGCTAAAGACTTATGTCGCGGGTGCCAGCTCGTAGGGGGTGGGGGTAGACCATCCCAGCACTGCGACCACAGGCTTCCTTCCACTGGTCAGAGTCTAGAGGGCGAGGTGGGAGTTTATGACATTTCTAATCTTTAACTATTAACTAATGTTGGATTTACACAATGTGGAAATACGGGAAAGTGGTTCCCGGGTCGAGTTGATACGGGAAGCGGGAAATGACTGGAAAATACGGGAATTCCCGGGATACTTTGCAACCCTAGCCTCAGAGTTCTAACATTATGCAATCATTTAGGTTAGTATCTTGGGTACATGAATGAATAAACTCAATACAGTATATTTGGGATTTCATTATGCCCATAAATTATGTGTACATATATTTTGCTTTATGTATGCCTCATACTATTTCTACTTTCTATGTAGCAATGACTATGAAGCATGGGTGTTGTATCATATACATTCAAGAAATAAAATGTGTCAACTGTGTTGATTTCATATGGAGTGTGCTAAACTGAGGCAAATTTAGTATAGCATAGGACCCGATTCTATTTTTGGCTATCGATTGTTTCGGACAAACATAAGATTACTTCGGACCAGAGTCGATAATGAAGTTTCCCCGTTTGGTGAGGTCATCCAACTCCCTGGGTTAAATAAAGTCGGTTTTTAGCGTTTTGGTTCCGCGTGATTCTGTGTGATAATTATTCATGGAACTTCTTCAATAAAACTACGTCACTTTTCTATTAGTAGTTAACAGTCGTTGACGACGAATGCCGTGAAATGTCAAAATATTTAATACGATCGATGTTGGCCAATGTTTTGGCATAAAGGAAACTCTCTTTATTGATGAGGATATTTCTGATGTAGTAGACCTAAACCTAGGATGACAATCAAGATTGCTCAAGGTTTCGATTTGAATGCCAAAGGCGTACTCACGTCTGGAAACTGTATTGTGGCCTTGGGACTAGGCTACACTAACGTCCGTAAGACTTAAACAAGGCATGTCTCAATTTATTTTGCACAAAAATGTCAGTGACGATTGCGCAACACTTTATAGTTCGATAATAAATCAAAAGTAAATCGTTTTAAAAGGCTAGGGCCCTGGGCTAATGATTGAAATAAAATTGAAGTTTGACGTTTCGTCTGTCATTTTTTAATTGCAGCCTCACTGCACATCGATAATCTACTGACTGTAATTAGCGTGCAGTGCTTTTAGTAGTTTCACATGTGAGCCGCCCTCAGCGCGCAGAACGTTGGTCCATTTTGATTTCGGAGTTGGAGGATCTCCCTAACGGGGAAAATTCTTTATCGACTCTGCTTCGGACAAACAAAAGCAAGTGACAGCCATCAAGCAAGGCCTATCTTTATGTCATCTATCCATTAAATTGTTCCGTGGAAAGCCGTGACATTCGAGTCATGTTCAAAGTAAAAAATTAGTAGGACTATTTGATTTTATTGTAACAATGGTTGAAGTAATCTTGCTAAAATAATTTCAAAATGTCCCTTTTAATGACAATAAACAACAGTGTTTACATCCAGTTTCTCAGCAAAAATTGTCTCAAAACAAATGATAACACCAGCGCCAGTGCTGCTGTCTCACAGTAGGCATTTAAAAAACGTCACTTCCGCTCCAATTGGGTCCTATGGCCTATGCTATAGTACTGATTCCTAGATATTTAAGCTAGCTACCTCTTTCCCCGCCTGTCCATGCAATTCGATACTTTGTTGAACTTCCATAAATTTTTTAACCAAACCTGAAACGAACTCTAAAGGCAAGGCTTGTAACAAAGACATCAAGTCTCTGGTACAAGCCAATACCACAGCTTATTTCCAGTAGCAGATGAGGGAAAACTTTGTACTTATTGATTTAATTTCCAATCTTCAGTATGTTGTTTGTGAAGAGTTATATTTAGCAAATATCCAAACAGACTAAAAAAAAGTTTAAACATTTCAGAGAATTTTGATCTGGAATTATGTTGATTTAAAAACATGAACTTTGTGCGTCCCGTCCGCATCCCATGCAAATCATTTTTTTTAACCCATCAATGTTTTTTTCTCCTAATTATCATCCTAATTTTCAGCTTTAGGGGTGTCTGAACATTAGAAAAAGTATACTGACACTTATGTTTAGGATATTTGTCACACTTTAATGAATATTATAAGTTTCTAAATGTCCCGTCCGCAACCTGCCAGTTAGTGGAGAATGACCCTAACATTCCTTTTCTTCCCCCTACCTTAGGCCTCCATAGCCTATCATAGGCTACAGTGGAGCATTATGGCCTAAACCAAAGATTAGTATCTTTGCCTAAACTATGACCTAAACTTAAATACCCTATTATTTATACGAATATTATAATCAAACTTAAATACAAATGTTCAAATACAAATGTTACAGATGTTGTTTGTACTCTCTCACTCGTGTAACAACGACTTTGGCGTTTCCCTAGTTACTAGGGAAACACCAAAGTCGTTGTTAGACGAGTGAGTGAGCCATGTGTTGAGTACCCGGTAACATTCCTTTTCTTCCCCCTACCTTAGGCCTCCATAGCCTATCATGGCCTAAACTATGACCTAAACTTAAATAGTACCCTATTATTTATACGAATATTATAATCAAACTTAAATGCAAATGTTCCCGCGTACTCAACACATGACTCTCACTCGTGTAACAACGACTTTGGCGTTTCCCTAGTCGATTTTTTTGATTTGGATATTGCTTTACGTCTCATATTTATGCAACTTGGCTAATCGAGACGAAGGGAGGGAAGTAAGGGATGACGCGGGGGGACAAGGGGTGGACAGGCCTGTGCTGGTCAGAACCAGCCACAAGCATATGGGGAGGGCAGGGGTTCCCCCACGTCGTGGTTGTCTCCGTCTGTGTCATCATCCGTCCGTGTTGTGTTTGTCGTCGCCGTCGGGGAGGTAGTCAAAGGGAAGGGGTTCCCCGACGACGACCCAGAGCTCGCCATTAGTTTCAGGGAGTGAAACTCCCCTATTCACGGGCCAAACCGCGAGAAGGTGTCGAGTTGGAATTTGAAAGCCCTTTTCCCTAGTCGAGTTGGCTAAAGCGCCCTTATAGCCGAAATGTGGGAGACGTGGGTTCAATGGTCGGGAAAGATTTTGTAATTTCTGGATTGTATTTTTTAAATTATTTAACATGTTTTGAAATGCATATAACGCAGTGTAGTCCATCATCTGTGACAATACTATGGAAGACATAGCCAGTACGAAATACGTGAAAATATTGCAAGGTTTACTCAATCTACGAGCGGAATTTGGGGGTACCTTGACGTCCAACATTCGATTAACCTTGGACACGGCATTTCACAGCCAGGTAAATAACAAACAAAAAATATTATTTCAAAATGAAAACCATTGTCGTTAAAATAATTCCTATACATTTCAACGTATTTTTCAGTTTTTTATTTCTTGCAGGTTTAAATCGCAACAGATTGTGCTCATTTTGTTAGCAGTTCTCAGTTACCTGGTCACGGATGTCTGTTTAAAATTTCAGCTCAGTCTATTTGGCCGTTCGGCCGTATGGGACTGGACAGACAGACAGACATTTAACATTTAACAGAATTAATCACGACCAAGGCCCGATCGAGTAGCGTTGTAGACTACGTTCGCTGCGCTCACTCGTCTAATTATATTATTATATTATTATTAATAATAATAATAATAATAATAATAATAATAATAAGAATAAGAATGAGGGTACGTCTCGAATAGTTTTTCGACTGCTACCCTGCTAAAAACTTGCCTGCTCTGTGCTAGCCTGCTTACACCTCGCCTACTTAATGATTTTGTCAACAACTACTCAAAGCCTGCTTATCATGGCTTCCCACTGCCTACTTAACGGACATACGTTTTTAAGTCGCTCTCTAAACCCCCCCACGAGAAGGCGGTAGCTTGAGTCTTTTTTTAAATTAGTAAACAAACAAACTTTCTTGTGTTTGTTAGTCCATGTGCGTTGTATCTCTCGTTTTTGGCTTGTCATAGGGCCTAGGCCTAGCATAACCTCCTTGGCCAAGGTCAAGAAGTTAAAAATAAATTTAAAATCATCAAACTATATCACAAAACATTCAAAATGCTAGTTTTTGGCTGGGGTCTGAGGTCTAGCTAGGCCCTAGGCACCTAGGTGGCCTGGTGGCCTAAAACATGCATTTAGTAGTTTGAATTCCTGACACTGCTAATTTTCTACGTGGTAAGAAAATAATTCATTAAATATAAGATCCTAGGAACAATTTAAATTAATTAATTACAATCCTGCTTGCATTTCACTTCTTCGCATTCGGCCATCTTGAAGTAGGCGAAGTAGGCTCACAAGCATACACTTTCGGCGACTACGCTCGGGTGCTAACCAAGTAGACGACCGATGCGTACTTGTGACATTTCGACGCCAACTTCATCACATGACTTCCGGCTAACGAGTCGACTTAGCCAAGCAGACTCGCTCAAAAAGTCGATTACAGACGCACCCTAAATATATATTTTTTTTTTCAGCATAGGCCCGCTTTAAGGACATAGTTATTGATTCATAGCAGTTGTCGAAAAAGTTTGCCCCGACTGGGGTTCGAACCCAGAACCTCCGGCTTAACGTGCCATAGCTTTACCAATAGGGAACCTAAGTGGGCGTTGTCCGGTTCTCTCCTGTCAGCGTGGTATAGGCGATTAACCCGTGCTTAATGTTTCGTAAGCGATAGCGCGAGAACCAGACCACGGACCGGAATTATATTCATACTGTAAGAAAATATAATCTTTCCTCTTTGCGTGGATATACATAACTCTGCTCTATCACAAATATTAATTACATTTGTTTTGAGTTGAAGTGAACTCTACATTTACACTGTTGCCAAACCTTCCAAACTGCTCATGAAAAAGCACGTAAAAACATTTTGTCCGTAGCATCAGCATAACATTTGGTATCCGACTTGCTTTGTGGCTACTGTGAGGTCACTGGGTTGTACTAGATTATACATTACTAATAAAATATCCTTTAATGTGCCAACAAAATCTTGAATGCGAAGTACATTTAGCAACCATGGACAGGCGCGTGGTATGCGAGGATGCCACAGCTGCACACAACGTGGCTGCGTCTCGCTTAGGTTGCCGCTCAGACCGAGTACATTTGCGACAGCGCGCAAACATGGGTCAATTTAACTCATAATAGTTTGAATTTAGGAAGCGTCATCGAGCAAAGTAGAATGCCATCATCTTCATCACAAAATCATGCATCTTGCGATGGTATTGGTTTAGATTTCTTTTGCGCGAGTCAAAAGATACGGCGAGTTACATTTTCGTACCATGCTAATTCTTATGGGCGCTGAGACCAGAGAGAACCAATTTCCTTCCCGCCTTCAAAACTTAGGTTCCCTATTAAGCTACCGGGACCACAGAACAAACCTTTTTTTTGGGAGATGAGATGTGTTTGGATTTATCCATGTGATCTTTCAGATTTGACAGCTTTTTTTACCTTTTCAACAGTCACAACAAATAGCAGTTTCGTAAAGGTTTGTTCTGTGGTCCCGGTAGCTTAATTGGTAAAGCTATGGCACGTTAAGCCGGAGGTTCTGGGTTTGAACCCCAGTCGGGGCAAACTTTTTCGACAACTGCTATGAATTAATAACTATGTCCTTAAAGCGGGCTTATGCTTAAAAATCTTATATTCATACTACCCAACTCATGGGAGATGAGATGTGATTGGATTTATCCATGTGATCTTTCAGATTTGACAGCTACATTGCAGTCTTCTCTTGGATTTATGTCATGGAGGTCAACAATCACAACAAATAGCAGTTTAGTAAAGGTTTGTTCTGTGGTCCCGGTAGCTCAATTGGTAGAGCTATGGCACGTTAAGCCGGAGGTTCTGGGTTCGTACCCCAGTCGGGGCAAACTTTTTCGATAACTGCTATGAATGCTTAAAAATCTTATATTTATTATTAATAATCTTTATTGTAATTCCAGTATACAAATTACAAAAGGTGATATTCATTTGTTTACATGTAGGGATGAGAGCTCCTCCCTACAAAATGTTCTTCCATATTACCTGCTACATATATTTCACTATTACTAATTTACTACATAATACTATAAGAAAATAGAGAAGAGAAGAAACAACTAACATAAGGCCTACATTAATAACTAGACTAGGCCTGTGACTACTAATATTTAACAAAGCATTCAAAAAATATGTTTCATAGGTTACTAGGAAAACGCTTAAGTCCCACCGCGTTGATGGATAAGCTTTATTGTAAGTTTTTAGTTTGCGTAGGACCACTTTTCCTTTGCAAGTGCTTTTTGAATGCATTGTAGGTGATTGTTGTCAAGTTTCTATTGTTACTTGTTAATAGTTATTATAAACCTAAAAAAACTCATATTAAAACCTTTATCCTATGGATTCTGGCTAACTTTTTCTTTCAGAAAGCAATACATCAACATTACCTTAATGTCCATGTAAAATATGAACGTTGTAGCCCCACCCGTTTGGTCAGAATCGGCCCAAATGTCACGAAAATATCGCACTTAAAATCGAAAAAAATCGTTAAAGTACAATATTCATGAGAAATATTTCTTCGATTGTACCCAATAACGTGGCAGGTCTAAGTTCAGAGATTTCGAAGGTCCCCTCAAATTTTCATCAAGATGGCATGTGCCGTTTGCCCGGTAGAGAGTGAACAAACCGACAAAAATACAAAAAAAAAAAAAAATATATCAGAGCTAATTTTTTGGGGGGTCAGTGAAATTAAAGTCTTCACTTTGCTCATCCAATGATATAAAAAGAATGAAGTATAATGCAATGAAGAATGAAGAATTATTGATGAGGGGTCATATATAGACTAATGTTGTGGAAATTTACAGTACATTTTTATGATTTCAGATATTCATCGATACAGTAGTAGGCTTTATCTGTGAGGTGAATTTATTAAAATTATCAGCATGAGTTTTAAGTTGTAATGGTAGTCGGTTGAATATAAGGGAGCATGGGTAGTGTGGGCTTTTGGAATAGAGTGAGAGTTTATGGTGGTCTAAAAATATTTTGTGTTGCCCTCTAGTGGCATGGTGGTGGATGGAGGAGTTTGTGGTGAACAAGCTGGGAAATTTCAAAACAAAGAGAATTGCTTTATTAATCAGTATCAATGGTAGGGTTAGTACTTGCAGGGATCTGAATAGATCATGGCAAGGGGTCCACGGAGGGACCCCGGCAAGACATCGAATCACTCTCTTTTGCAGTCTGAAAAGACAGTGACTGAGAAGAGGCCCCCCAAAATAGAGTAGAATACGATATATGAGAGTAGAAAGGTGCCTAATATACTGATTTGAGTATTTGGGGACTAATAATGTGCTTCAATCGGCTAACATGAAGCAACTTTGTTGTAGTTTAGGCTGAATTTTTTTTATGAGTGGACCATTCGAGTGTATCGGCTAGTGTTAATCCAAGAAATTCAGTAAGACGGATTTGTTTTAAACTTTTCCCTTCTAGCTTAACTAGTGGACTGAGGTTTGTGGGTTTTGGTAAGTATGAAAGTATAGGAGTGAGCATTTCTGCTGGTTCAGTTTAACCTGGTTGACATTGGACCAGTGTGAAATTTTGCCCGTTTGCTCATTAGCAGTTGCCGATAGGGAAACTATATCTTTTATGTTGCTTGCTATGAGATGACTAGTGTCATCAGCAAAAAGTGTTATGGTGCCCGTGTCGAAGATTTCGGGCAATTCGTTTACATATAATAGATTGCAGGTGGGACCGAGTATAGATCCTTGGGGCACTCCTTTGGTCAAATATCCTGATTCAGAGAGGTTATTACAAAGGGTACCATTCCGGTCAGTTTTTTTAATTTCGACCGCTTGTTGTCTTTCCGAGAGAAATAACATCAACCATTTGAGTGCCACTCAGCCAGCGGTTTAGCCGAGCTCGTTTAACCGGTTCCCACTCGAACACCGAAGTTAAGCAGAATCGGGCGTGGTCATGGGTAGAGTGGGTGACTGCTCTACCCTGAAACTCACGTATACCGCTGGTTAGATTAGAGCAGATGGAGGGTTCGAAAGCTAGTGTAATGGCTTCGTTCTCCTTGACGTCTGCTCGGCAGTCCGGGTTAGTGGAGGAACTTATATGACTGTTAAAGTTACACCGTCCTGTCGGATGGGACGTTAAGCCGTTGGTCCCCTTGGTACTTTTCAGGAAGACGTGCTGGTACCGGGTTTCCCCTCCTCCCTTCTGTTCATACTTCATCCTCATCTATCACCACTCATCGTCTCGATTAGCCAAAGTGCATAAATATGAGACGTTAAGCAATATTCAATCAATCAATTCAATTGAGTGCCACTCCTCTTATTCCGACAGCTTCAAGTTTGGTTTCAAGGCGGCTTTGACATATGGTGTCGAACGCCTTGCTAAAGTCATAGAAGAGTCCAACAGACTCCTTTCCTTGGTCAATGTTTGAGTATAATGTTGCTAAAAAAATTAAAGATGGCTAGTTTTGTTGATTTGCCTGCTTGGAAATCATATTGACATGCACTTAGGTTTATTGTGTTGGGTCAAGAATTTGGTAAGTCGCGTTTGCATTATCGATTCAAAAATTTTGGAAAAGGGAAATAAGAGAGATATGGGCCTGTAGTTAGAGACATCAGACTTGCTTCCTTTTTTGAATATTGGTATTACTTTTGCTTTTTTAAGTTCTTGTGGGAAAGTACCTTCTATAAGTGATTTATTAATGATAAATACTAGGAAAGTTACAATAAATCTGGCACACTTAATCAAAAGGGAGCATGTAACTTAATCAAGTCCAACAGAGTATTTTTTGCAGGTCTTGAGAATGGTGTTGTGGAGTGGTTGGATAGTTGTGAGTAGGGATCCTTAAGCAGCTACTGCAGTTGCATTGAATATGCAAGTTAATGGGGCTTACGCCAGCAGCTTTTAAAAAGAAGTCATTAAAATGGTTCGCTATGGTTTTAGGATCGCATTAGATTGTTGACTTTGGAGTGTTTATCTCCTTAGGGCTATGCAGGGGTGGTGCGTTTCCGGGATTACTTGCCATGCACTTTTGACTTAATTGTTGTGAGGTTGGATAATACGTGGTCCTGATAACCTTTACTTGTCATGTTTGATCTTTCACTACGTGGTTTATTTTCCAAGTTGACTCGAGTTTCGGTAACTGCAAAACTAACTCCGCGAGTTCGAGTAGTAAACAAAAATCTTCAAATTTATAAGTTGTTTTTGTATTTATGTAGGCCCTATGTATATGTATTCAATCTAATTACCAAATTAATATTATTCTTCAATGCATTAGCATAGCCTTTGCAAAGGGGTAAAATAATTCACCATTGCTACCTATTTTACAAGGTACAAGCTAGTTAAATTCAAACCTGTCTACACCTACACAAGTGCAATATTAAATCATTTAAATATTTTACTTGAAGACACAACTTGTATTAAATTATCCTTATGTGCTTAATACCTTCCTACCACATATTAAAGCAACTTAAAGCCCCCCCCCCCTGCCACAACAAAGTAAGGAGCGAGCTACACAACTATTAATCCCCAGATGATGTTAATAGTTCCATCTAAAATATATTCTTGCATATGCCACTGCAGTCCAACGCGTAATCTACTGTCATGTGTCATGTAAACATTGGAAGCTTTGAGCTGAGACCTTGCTTGATAGCCTACCAGTGCTAAACTTTATTTCTCTATGGCTAAACTGACTAGCTGACCGCTTGCACATCCGACCAGCTGCTGTGACTGGCGGGAACTGGGTGGGGAGTCACGTGACTTGTGACCTTGAAACATCGCTGCGATCTTATCTACAAGATTACACGCCGCTACAGAAGCCACATCATTATAATACAGTCGTAAGATAAAAATAATGCTAGCCACCCGGGAAAACTATTCACAGTAAATAATAATAATAATAATAATAATAATATGAATACGACTTCCAGATTAAATTTTAAAACTATATTATTACGCACACGAAGCACGGAGTTGGGCATCATATTTGTCAAAGAAGTAACATTAATTATGACATTCGAGCTCTGCTGGTGGTCTAGTAGCAGGGTTTGGCGGGGGCGGGGGGGGGGTGGGAGCTTGTCATAGATTACGATCTTCCCATGGCTGACGGCGGTCGGACGAAAGAGTTGAGCTGTCTTTGATCGTGTTGATGATTTGTACTACATTCTCGTCGAACAGCTTGTAAAATTACTGCAGATACTTGGCATTTTAGGCTTCCAAGATTTATTTGTTTCCGAATTAGTTGGCGTGCATTTTTTTAACTAAGTTAGACTTTGTGAATCGTGCGTGACCTTGTCAAAATCAGCTGATTGTGCGTCAACGCAGGCCAACTATGGAACGATTTGTTATTGATTTTAGCGTCGACGGCGGCGAGTCGACGGCTGCTGACGCACGGAAAGAACTTTCAAATGAACTTTCTAAAACTGAAAAGTTCGTTCTCGGAATGAACTTTTAAAAGTTCAAGTTCATTCATTTAAAAAAAGAGTAAGTTCACTGAAAAGTTCACAAAAAAAGAAAGCGTTCACAAGAACGCGTTCTTTTTAAAAGTTCCTTCCCCAACACTGGTGGCAGCTATGAAGGAAAACAATTATGTACCACTAGGAAGCTTCGCAAACGCTTTTTCAGGCGCGTTGTTGGATGAGCGTAATTGGTGCATTGAACTTCCATGTGTTATGCGGATTTTCTGTTGTTCTGTGAAAAATCATTACTAAGTCGAATTTTTTTTAAATTTAAATAAAATTAAATTAAAAATTAACTTAAATTTTGTAATTTGTAAATTTTAATTAATCGTAATTTAAAAAAAGAAAAAGATCGTAAAATTGCAATTTTCATGAGAAATAATTATTCGATTGCGCTCAAATTTAACACGAATATGTTAATTCATAAAATTAAGGTTCTGTGAAAAAATCATTACAATAGGATAAAGCATGTAGGTGTTATAAGTCAAAGAACTGTTTTAAAAAAGAAAAAAACCCGTAAAATTTCGATATTCATGACAAATAATTTTTCGATTGCGCTCAAAAACATGGCAGTTCTAAGTTCAGAGATTTCGAAGGCCTCCAGAAAATTTCATCGGAATTGGAGTATCAGTTTAGCCGGAATCGTGCTGACAAACACACAAAAATACAGAGAAAAAAAGAAAAAAAACATTTCGGATTTTTTTCTCCAGTGTAGTGAAATGGAATCTTCGCTACGCTCATCCAATCATGCCAAATTTCATGTTGATAACTCATTCGGTGCCTTGATGGTGAATGCTGGAAATCAAGGTAAAAGTAATATAAACTATTACGGGTGGGGGTTGAAAAAATGTGGTTTAGGAATTGAGAATAACCCGATTGGGTTAAAACACATTAAAACATAATTTGAATAAAAATTCAATTTTAGGTTAAGCTATGAATTATTCCAATTTTAGGGGGTGTTGGGGGTGGAATATCGCTTGCCTCTCGGCGGATTATTTTTCATGTTATTATGTACCATCCTCATTAGGTGCCTTCATGGTGAATGCTGGAAATCAAGGTAAAAATAATATAAACTATTAGGGATGGGGGTTGACAAAATGTGGTTAATATAATGAGAATAGGCTGATTGGGTTAAAACACATTAGAACATTATTTTAATAACTAATTTGAATAAAAATTTAATTTTGGGTTAAGAGCTATAAATTATTCCAATTTTAAGGGATGATTTAGGGGGTGTTGGGGGTGGAATTTTGCTTGCCTCTCGGTGGAAGTATACGAGTCTGAGGTACATCTAAGTGTGGGCCAAGTTTCATAGTTCTAAGATGTACCGTTTTCTCTGTAGGCTCTTATTCCATTCTTATTCCCACCCAGAAGGTTTTTGTAGATTTTTACGCACTTTTTTAACACAGAACGGGTTATCGGATCAGGCTGATTTTTTTTTTTGGTATGTCATGGACCACATATCAGGTCATATACAGAGTTTCAAGATTGTAAATCTTTCGGAACGGCGTGTGCAGATAGTTGAAAACCCCCCAAGGGTAGGGTAGGGTAGGAGTAAACAGGGTGAGTTATCGCCTACCAGCAGTAGCGTGCACTTGGCTGCGGGCGAACGACCGTTGCCCTAGATACACTATTGATTGACAAATGGTTTTGCCTACATTTACAAAAAAACAATATGTATTTAGCGTTTGCCAGACAATATCATTTGTACAATTTATATTTTATATCATAATAAACCACATACACAATTATTAAAAATCCATCAATTTATTTTGAACAGTAACTTTCACATAGAATATAAAAATCAAGCAGTAGATGTCAAGCTCAAAGTAATGAAAAAATGAAATACTAATAGAGCCTATTGGCACTACACCGTTCTACTAAATGTGGATTAAATATAAAAACAAGACAAAATAGTTATTGTAGGTAGGCTACAGTGGCCAGTTAAATCTCCATTGACCATCCATTGTACATTGAGCTCTTTGATATCTAATAATAATATATTTACCAACGATTCAAAACAAACATTTGGTACCAGTATTAAGTTATGGTAGTAGAAATTATAAAAACAATATCAGCTATGTGTTCACAAATTGTATGTATGAGGGAAAAATACTAGAATACAAGTGAATGCAGTAAGTGTTCATCTTACTTACTGCAATGGCAATAGGCAACTGCTTAGTGCTGCTCCATCGAAAGAATGCAGATGCTAATGGGATTGACGGCCAAATGAGCGATCAGTACCTATTTTAAATTATGGGCCGCTGATTGGCTATAACTAGCCCGCCAGTGACATCACCATCTGCAAACTTCCGATGGGGCAGCTATAGTGGCAAAGTTTGTATTACTAAGTGGTACATAATACCAATGCCTTATAGTGCCAAACGTTTTTCAGGAACCAATCGAGGTAACTGAACAATGTAAACAATCAATAGATTCAGCACGGAAAATAAATCATTATAAAAGATGGTTATTAATTTATTTTGGTTATTACATTTTTTTAAAGAAGTCTAGCATTTCTTGTTAAATTATAAATTACATCTGATGATGTACACCAGCTACACTTGTCGGTGTTGTGTGGAGCTACTCTTAGAAAATTGCAATGACATTAGAGTCTTTTTCACCTTTATTAGGTGGTTAATGGCTGCTTGTGTACCTTTAGAGTTTAGACAGATAGAGGCCTACTCGATAAAGTGACTGAATTATAACTAAAATATATATTAATGACACGGTTTTTATCGGCTTACAGTCGGGATAGAGAATCAATTAGTACTCATTCATAAGTCATAACCGAAATCAATTTTTTTATGCAAAAACTGACATTCTGTTACAGTCCATGATCACAAAATTGCATAATTGTTATTACCATCCAGTCCGATAGAAACAAATTGAATTGTGGGATACAACTGTCTATGTATCCAAGGAAATACTACGGTATGAATCTATGAAATGCAACTTTGTCAATTTTTTTAAAACATAAAAAATGCAATTTAGACAATTTTTTTTTAAACATGCAATTCGATGATACTAGTATTTTTGTTTACTGATTCCATTGAATATCGATTTACAATGTGTATCTGTACAAAGGCATTATCAGATAGTGATACTGTACTATATATTATATACCAAAAGTTGATAAGTTGATAACACTGATGCACATTTTGAGCACAAGTGGTCAATATTGACAGTAGGTTACCTACATACCTAGTAATTAAATAAGTATCTTACCCGGGCCATAGCACAGTAACAACCGTGAAGATGTTGAACACTACGAAAAGTATGAAGGCCTATCTGTCCAGAGTCCGTACAGCATTAGTAGTATTCGGAAGATTTTTTTAAACATTATTTTAAAAAGACTAGTTAACTTTCAAGAGGGCTAGTACTAGTAGTATTGCTTTTTATTTATTTATTTACTAAGAGTCTTTACAAGACATTCATGTATTCTGCATGCTCGTTAGTACTCGCATTGATTTGTACTAGGAAACGCTCAGTTGGACGCGTAGATAAGCAAGCACGTGCTATAGCTAAACCCACATTGTAAATTTTTTAAATTTTTAAATTTGCGACGTTCGCTGTCCACGGGGCCATGTTTCCAATATTATTTATTATTGCCAAGGTATTTGGGTTTTACTTTGTGGATAAAATCCACCGCCATCTAGAGGACCTTGACATCATTTCCTTGGGAAAACTATTTAAACTCTTTGGTAACAAATAATACACTGCTTCCGCAATAGTATTTTGATTACTTCTAGGTGGCAGTGCTTAGTGGCCAGAATTCACGTGCGACTTTTCGTTGCCTCATGGTAACGTTACTTTTGTTATAATGTAATTTCCATCTACACTACTTATCGGATCAAAATAAAACTAACATATTCGTGACCGGACGGACATTCTAAATGATTTGGCCACCTCAGATTTTGTCGCTGTTTAGTTTGAAAAAATAATTTTCGATTAACTTTAATGTAACTTTTTAACTTTTTGAACGATTTTTCCACAAAACTAATGGCATTCAATCGAGAACAAAGCTTGCGGATGGTGAAAATTTCAACTCGATCCGAGCCTCCGTTCGAACGTTATCGCGAGACATACAAAAAAAAAACAAAAAAAAAACAAAACAAAACCAGTGACTATTTTTTCCGGCAGAGTCAAATGGAAACGCTCGCGAAAATTACATATGCAAATTATAAAATGCACAAAACAATGACTTTTATACAGAACATACAAAAAAACAGAATTGCTCCCATTGCGTGCTCCAGATGCGTCGACTTTAAACATAGTGTATATATATAATAGTGTTTATTACATAAGCTTGTACAAATTACTGTGAGTACTTACGAGCGTGAGAATACATGAATGTCTCATCTAGACTCTTTATCAAGCCTTCACGCAATAAACTATTGTGCATGAGCATGCCACAAACATGCAAATTCAATGAACGTATTTATATTATATATAGGCCACCCAAAAGAGTTAATCCAATAAAAAAGTGCAACAAGTGTAAATGCTTGCATCGATACAATTCAATTTTTAACTGAAAAATGTATCGATAGGTAGGCTTGCAATCACGTAAATAGGAAATACAGTCATTCCCTACTGTAAAGAGATAGAAAAGTTATTTGCTCGACTACTTCAAAGAAGTTTCACTGTAAAGGGATAGGTACCTAGTTTGCTTGCCTAGTCAATATCTAGTACTTAGTGTACATAGAAAACCACCTTAGAACAAAGTAATTTTGGATTGGAAAATTTATCATAATAAAGGTCCCAAAAAATCTGTTTGTATCCAAATCAGTTTGAATTACTCGTAAATTTGAATACTGTTTGAATTAACAAGGGTTTACTAAAACTGTTGTTTCAATTTGAAAATAGGTCACAATCTAATTTTCAGAAACTTTTGAAGAAAATGGTTTATTTAAAATAAAATAAAATAACAGTAGCTGGATGGAGAGTGTACACTATTTGAACATCAATTCTGAAAATAATTGTATTTCTTAATATAACTAGCTACCTAGGTAAGAACTAAGAAGCAATGCAATTGTAGTGTACATCCTGGATACTACCATTATGTAATTTAATGTTGTCTGCTGTAGTTGAATGTTATTTACTATTTTGTAAAACAAAAATACAAAATTTGACCAGGATATGCATCCTGGTATCCCACTTTTGGACATGGTGGTGCCAAATGAATAAAATTTACAAATCAATTTAAGCACATCTTGACCTTACCAAGCCAATGTAGCAAACATCTTGTAGGGTGGCAATAGACGGCAATACCTACATTAACATAGTAAAATGAAGCTTTACTCGTGATATAGTATTCAGTAGTATACTGTTAATCCATTAATTCAGAAAGTTATTCCTAGCTATTTTTTATAAAGGCTTTGTACGACATACATACGTAATATGTGCAGGCGGGATTCAATTCTGCCAGTAAGATTAACAAGGGGTAATTTTTGTTAAGCTAAGTAGTTACTGAAATGATAAGGTTGCTTAATTAGTCTAATTACATTTAGCAAACTGAGTTTTTATAAAATACCGTATAGT
The DNA here is from genome assembly GCA_024449915.1 of Sweltsa coloradensis. Taxonomy (NCBI): domain Eukaryota; kingdom Metazoa; phylum Arthropoda; class Insecta; order Plecoptera; family Chloroperlidae; genus Sweltsa; species Sweltsa coloradensis. Next base: position 240,725 of record JAMZAV010001063.1, read on the forward strand.
ACCGAATATAGGCCGACCCTGAATTTCGGCCGACCCCCTAACTTTGGTCATCGAAATTTTAAAAAAAGGAATTTTTAATGAAATATTTTTATTTTACGCGCCGTTATTCCTGCGGTCTGTTTCCGCGGAGCCAGTGCCAAGGTCGTTTTTCCCGCGCGGCCTATTGACGCGGAGCCCGTGATGACGTAGCGCTATGACGCAATCTCCAAGCAGACCAGTTCATATCGCCCAGTTATCTATTCCTCGTCACATTTCACTCGTCAGTAGGCCTGGAGATCGCTTCGCATCCTCCGTGCCTGCCATATTGGCATAGCGCCAGACACAAGCAGTGAACTATACGTATTTCCTTGTCACAAGGCGCTGTAACTTGGTGTTTGAAATTGGCGCGTAAAAATGCTGATGCTCGCATAGAGGCCGAGGAGGGATTTTGAGACCTAAAATAATGAAAAAAAGGTCGGCCTATATTCGGTACTATACGGTACTACTTGAGATTAGTTGTTGGTTGACCATTGTCTATTAGACACTCAAGAACTGCAATTTTAATACTTATCATTCACAAGGTGCTAGATGTTAAGCTTGTGTCTATAAGATGTCAAAATAGGAAAAAAAATATAAAACACGGAATGAGTAGTATAATGTAGGTCTAAAATGTGGTCTTTTCAAGACAGTAGTTAAACGTCTGTTTTTCCACCGTTATTTTACTGCATATAGAGGGTGACAAGAGGTAGTTAACCTTATGGTACCTGTAGATAGGCCTACTAATAAAAATAAATAAAAAAATAATACATTGAATGATAATTTTGTTGGGATACCTACTTGTAAGACCTATTGCAAATTGACTGTCCATATGCCGTAACAATGCTGTTTCAATTTGCCTAGCTGTGTCCCAGATACCTTCTGGCATTTTCTCCTGAATCCAAGTTCTCTTCTCAAACCCAACCACATAATCCTACCTGGACAGCTGTACTCAGGTTTATAACATTGCCTTTATAATATGTGGACCTTACAACTCAGATTATTAGTGCACTTTGCTTGAACTCAATCCACTCATTGAGGACTCGTCCCACAGTAAAACCAGTATCCACTACTATACTACTCATTTTCCCCACTGTTTGTTTTATCTTTCTTCTTCTTTTTCTTCTTCTCCTTTTTAGGTGTCTGAAAAAAGAATCCAAGTACTATTACAATTTGAAACAAGTCTTCACAAATTGATGACACAAACCTAATGACTAAACTTTAGGGAAATGAGCAAATCAATCCAATATTACAAGCCCCAAATTGAAGGCAATTTAAAGCCGAGTATGAATATGTAAATATAATTTTGGTGAATCATCAACTTTGTCTATAATCTTACTAAATATTCAGGTAACTGTAAATCTTAACTGCCTAAAAAAAAACTTTCTGAGCCTTCCCAGAGCTCAGTTTTTACATCACCTCGGATGTTTTTTTTTATGGCTACCTGTTCTTCAAGGGCTACTTGTTACTTCTAGAGAAGAAACCAGTAAGTATTGATATATTTTGATAATTGTTTCTACTTCCTGATGACAACCGCAACAGTTTACTTTATAATGATTTATTTATTCTGAACATAGTTTTCATCAAACATAAGTTTTTTAGGTTAAGCATGTGCATTCATAATCAATCACCAAAAGACTTAAGTAATAAGTAATATTTCAAAGTGCAATATAATTGTGTTACGGTTGTGACCAGTGTAAACTTATGGACTTGTATTTACATTAATGTTTCTGTATTATTTATTTATTTATTTATTCATTTATTTATTTATTTAACGTCTACCTATTCAGTATTCAGTTATAAAAACTGATTTACAAAGGAGTCCTACAGTTTGCTTTTCAAATACCCTGAAGTGGTTGGGTATAGTTAGGGCCTACCTTGAACTTTAGTAGGCCATACAATTAGAATCAGTGAATAAAGATGAATGTCAATCAGCAATTAAAATATTAAAATTATTTTAAATATGACCTAAAGTTTTTCCCAAAGTTAAGGGTGGTAGGGAACAGTGGGGGTGAAATATCGCTTGCCTCCTGGCGGATTATTATGTTTCATATTATTATGTACCATCATGCCAAATTTCATGCTGATAACTCATTCAGTGCCTTCATGGTGAATGCTGGAAATCAAGGTAAAAATAACATAAACTATTAGGGATGGGGGTTGAAAAAATGTGGTTTAGGAAATGAGAATAGGCCGATTGGGTTAAAAGTTAAAACACATTAAAACATAATTTACTACTGTAATTTGAATAAAAATTCAATTTTGGGTTTGAGCTATGAATTATTCCAATTTTAGGGGATGATTTAGGGGGTATTGGGGGTGGAATATTGCTTGCCTCTCGGCGGATTATTTTTCATATTATGTACCATCATGTCAAATTTCATAATGATATTGATAACACTCATTAGGTGCCTTCGTGGTGAATGCTGGAAATCAAGGTAAAGATAATACTAGGAAACGCTCAGTTGGACGCGTTGATAAGCGAGCACGTGCTATAGCTAGACCCACATTGCACATTTTTTTAAATTTTAAAATTTGCGACGTTCGCTGTCCACAGGGCCATGTTTCCAATATTATTTATTATTGCAAAGGTATTTGGGTAAACCCGTGTGTAAACCTTTACTTTGTGAATAAAATCCACCGCCATCTAGAGGACCTTGACTCCTTGGGAAAACTATTTAAACTCTTTGTTGACAAATAATAGACTGCTTCCTCGAAAGTATTTTGATTACTTCTAGGTGGCAGTGCATTAGAAACTTCGCGCGTCTTTTCGTTGCCATGGCAACGTTACTTTTGTTATAATGTAATTTCCATCTACACTACTTATCGGATCAAAATAAAATTAACATATTCGTGACCGGACGGACATTCTAAATGATTTGGCTATCTCAGATTTTGTCCCCGTTAAGTTTTAGAAAAAAACTTTCGATTAACTTTAATGTAACTTTTTAACTTTTTGAACGATTTTGCCACAAAACTAATGGCATTCAATCGAGAACGAAGCTTGCGGATGGTCAAAATTTTAACTCGATCCGAGCCTCCGTTCGAACGTTATGGCGAGACATACAAAAACAAACAAAAAAAAAAACAAAACAAAAACAAACAAAAAAAAAAAAAAAAACAGTGACTAATTTTTCCGGCAGAGTCAAATGGAAACGCTCGCTTAATAAACTATTAGGGATGGGGGTTGACAAAATGTGGTTTATATAATGAGAATAGGCCGATTGGGTTTAAACACATTAGAACATAATTTTAATAACTAATTCGATTAAAAATTCAATTTTGGGTGTCATCGAAGTGTGGTCCAAGTTTCATAGTTCTAAGATATATTGTTTTCTCTGTAGGCTTTTATTCCTATCTGGCAGAATCCCCCCCCCCCCCCAACCAGCCAGCCGAAAGATTTTAGTCGATTTTTACACACTTTTTTTAACACAGAAAGGGTTATCGGAACGGTCTGATTTTTTTTGGTATGTCATGGACCACATATCAGGTCATATACCGAGTTTCAAGATTGTAAATCTTTCGGGACGGCGTGTGCAGATAGCTGAAAACCCCCCAACTCGGGTAGCTGTATACAGGGTCGAGTAAGTCATCGCCTTCTAGCACTCGCGTGCACTTGGTTGCGGGCGAACGACCGTCGCCCTAGATAATAATAATCATAACTCATTTCCAACTATGTTGAGTTGAGTACTAGTGGTTTTCCACCATTATTTAGACATTAAACTGTAGATACTAAGCTTGCCAGACTCATCACCTAATTTAGGTAGGGTACTCCACTTTCTTCTGTCCACCCACAGCTTTACTCTTGCCACATGCGCCCACACTTCATCGATTTTTCCAACGTCTTCTTGAATTAATCTTTCCCATCTCTCTTGGCTTTCCTACTCTTCTTTTCCCCTCCTCTGCCGCTTCAAATTCTCGTCTTATTTTTGTGGGAACAACTCATTCCGCAGTAGCTTTCTCACCAATTGGTAAAACCCTTCTGCTTTTTGCACTCTAGATGACACTTCTCTACCCACTTTTGCATTGTTTGTCAATATACTTCCCAAATATTTAAATTCTTCTTTTTCTTCTACACTATTAAAAATATAATAATTAATAATAGACACGACCTATTAAATAATAATAATAATTAAGCGAGCGTTTCCATTTGACTCTGCCGGAAAAAATAGTCACTGGTTTTGTTTTTTTTTTTTTTTTTTTTTTTGTATGTCTCGCGATAACGTTCGAACGGAGGCTCGGATCGAGTTGAAATTTTCACCATCCGCAAGCTTTGTTCTCGATTGAATGCTATTAGTTTTGTGGCAAAATCGTTCAAAAAGTTAAAAAGTTACATTAAAGTTAATCGAAAGTTTTTTTTTCAAACTCAACGGCGACAAAATCTGAGATAGCCAAATCATTTAGAATGTCCGTCCGGTCACGAATATGTTAATTTTATTTTGATCCGATAAGTAGTGTAGATGGAAATTACATTATAACAAAAGTAACGTTGCCACGGCAACGAAAATACGCGCAAAGTTTCTAATGCACTGCCACCTGGAAGTAATCAAAATACTTTCGAGGAAGCAGTCTATTAATTGTCAACAAAGAGTTTAAAAAGTTTTCCCAAGGAGTCAAGGTCCTCTAGATGGCGGTGGATTTTAAAGTAAAGATTTAAACACGGGTTTACCCAAATACCTTGGCAATAATAAATAATACTGGAAACGCGAACGTCGTAAATTTTAAAATTTAAAAAAATGTGCAATGTGGGTCTAGCTATAGCACGTGCTCGCTTATCAACGCGTCCAACTGAGCGTTTCCTAGTAATAATAAATGGTTTATCGTCATAAAATCTTCATTTTGCGAGCATAGCATTATTACACATAGAAGAATTTAACAGATTATTCCCCACATAATCAACTATACGAAACATCTCTTAAAAGTTATTGAAAGCGGCCTGTAATTGAGAAAATATGTAGGGAGTGAACTTACTTCTTCAGCATCTGCTTCTGAAGGATGTTCAACAGTATCATCATCTCCCTTTTTCTTTTTCTTCTTCTTCTTCTCCTTTTTAGTCGATTCTGCTGACGGGGTATCTGCAGCTGCATGGCCTTCTACAGAACTGCTTTCATCACTGAGTTTACGCTGCAAGTAAATATCCAGTTGAATATTAACTCATTCAAGAAAATATAATTTCCTATCAAAAGTAAAACTCGTAGGCCCTACTTGGTTAGGAAGTTTTATATATAATATGTACTGTACCTGTAATAATAATCAGGCTCAGTACTATTACAATTTACAATGTGCAACATAGGCGTTTACTATTCACGAGTGTTCTTGGCTGAGCTTGTTTTCACCATTACAACCACCAACCAAACCCTTCACAATCCTAAAAAATAGCTAGCTTTCTTATTCATTGACCGAGTAACTGGCCTACTCACATCCAGTCTTGCAGAGGAATGTGTTCCTTTTCAGGAAACTTTTGTATGAATATGTTCCATTTCCAACATCAGAATCCTTTTTAACTTAAAAAATTACTGTCTTGTGACAACTTGAAACAATTCAATGTTCACTGAAAAGTTCTAAACAGTCGACTTAATTCCACCAAATTCAGGGTTAAAGGTTAACTCAATTGCATCTCCCCTCTAAAGACAAGTTTACAACCCATAGCGTTAATAAATTAATGTCGGTAAATATTAGGGTTGCCTTTCGATATGAATTTGGTTATCGATAATCGTGCATGTACAACAATCGATTATCGATCAATATAAATATCAATATTTTTTACGTCGATCGATAATCGAATACAAATTAGGCCTATACTTTCTTGCATACCGGCGCGGACCGTGGACCTTTTGCGAGTCATCCTTGTGTTCCTTTTATTTGGTCAAAACAGGTTTTTAATTAAGAAACATATTACAAATTTTAGTATTAGCCAGGTGGCTTGCAGGAGGGGGCTGTCACAGAGAAGTTATTGTGAAAAGTGATGGTGACTGATGATTATAGGCTACCAATTAAACTCAAAGAGTCAAAACCCTACAATTTACACCTATAGAGTCAAACCCGTTAAAAACGTTCCCTTTCATTACGTTTTCCCGCTGGTTACGTACAAAAATGTAGGACCCAAAAATATCTGTGTAACGACATTATAAATCGAGTTTAGATGGTCAGTTCAAAGGCAGCAGAATCGTTGCAGTACTGTTTCAATCTATTCAGATCTACAATGCACGAACAATCCAGATGTTATGAAGTTTTCCGTCCCGGTAGCTTAGGGGTAAAGCACTCGACCGGCAATCGGGAGAGCAGGGTTCGACACCCCGCTGGGATGGATTTTTTAATTTCTGGATTGATTTCTATAACATCCATAAGTGTAATGTTAAAATTACTCACGCAAGATGCTTGTGAACAATACATTTTCCCGCCTAATGCACGATAATAACCACCAATTTAATGTCTTGCTCGCCCGTGAGATACGTTTCCACCAATTTCTGGCACGCGAGATAGTTCCCGATCCTCATTTGAAGCGACATTGTATACCTTGCAATGTGCAAACCCGACGTTTTTCCCGCACATAGCTGCCTACAGGCGTTGCGCAAATGTACTGTGCAGCGCGTTCAGTCTCTCACGCGAGTCCGTCGGTCGCCAGCCAGCTCGGAACTAGGAAGATAGACCGGCGCCTTGTTTACGTCAGTGTTCAGCAGGTGTTCAGTCTCGCTTCACATAGCGAGGCGTATGCATTACGTGAATGTCCATCTCCCAACACGTACGTAACGAGTGCGGGTCTATAAAAAGGCCAGCGGATACAATAATATGTTATGTTTGGGCCTACTAATGAGCTTTCTTAAATGACAGCAAGAAGTTCCCTCGCGATGTTATCTTGAAAAGTAGAACAATGCCAAAAAGATAAGATAAGCCTACTGTGCGAGATAAATACTTAGCGGATTCGCGCGGCTGAATGGATGAAGTGTTTTTGATTGGCTGAAGATGTCACGGAATCTCGAAAACATGGTAAAAACAATGAAAAACACTTGATAATGCTCCCGACTGTCGCCTGTGATATAGTGAGTGCGCGCTCGAGACCCCACCTACCATGTCCGGTGTACTGTTGTGATCACGCGGGATGCCCATTGCTCCATTGCACTGTCAGGTACACGCGGAAGGGCCCCTCGCTATTTTAAATTAATTTTATTACGTTTTCCCGCCAAAACGTTTGCCAACTAGTGCCTACTTCGAAAACGTATTAGGCGGGTTTGACTGCATTATCAATCAACGTAAATGCAAATGTTTCCGAGTACTCAACACATGACTCGTTCACTTGTCTAACAACGGCTTTGGCGTTTTCCGAGTCTAGTTGGCTAATGGGCTCTTATACCAGAAATGTGGAAGACCTGGGTTCAAACCCTTTGTCAGAAAAGATTTATTGATTTCTGGATTGTATTTAAAAAAGTATAGAATATGTTTTGAAATGCAAACAATACTATGGAGAACATAGCCAGTACAAAATACGTGTAAAGATTGAAAGGTTTACTCAACTTTCAGCATGTAAGATTTGATACACCTTGGTCACTGTATGCCTTCACAGACTGACAAGTAAAAAATTAAAAAAAGTTTTCCCCAAGAACAATTTACCATTGTCGTTAAATTAAATCCTCCACATTTGCAGCCTATTTTTCAATTTATTTTTCTTGTAGAGTTATTCGCAACGGATTTTGCTGATTTTGTTAACAGTTCTCAGTAAAATCGTACCGGATGTCTGTTTGAAAATTTCAGCACAATACGTTCAGCGATTTAGCTGATTTTCGGCGTACACAGTCACTAAACACAGGAACAGAATAAGCACCATTTATCTTCAATCGTAGACTTCGTTCGCTGCGCTCACTCGTCTTGAGTAACAAGAACAATTTACCATTGTCGTTAAATTAAATCCTCCACATTTGCAGCCTATTTTTCAATTTATTTTTCTTGTAGGTTTATTCGCAACGGATTTTGCTGATTTTGTTAACAGTTCTCAGTAAAATCGTACCGGATGTCTGTTTGAAAATTTCAGCACAATACGTTCAGCGATTTGGCTGATTTTCGGCGTACATAGTCACTAAACACAGGAACAGAATAAGCGCCATTTATCTTCAGTAATCTTGAGTAACAAAATGTCTTGCTTATTATTGTATGGAAATCAGTTATGCACACACCTACGGAAGGGAGTCTTTCCAGATTAATTAAATTGTGACATTAATAGGGCTGCCCAAAAATATCGATAATTCGATACGATATCGATATGAAGAAAAAAATTCGATATCGATATGGAAATGTATTTAGTTTGATTAAATTTTTTTTTTTTTTTTTGAAATCAAGAAATGGTTGGTGTGGCAGTGAGTTATGGTTCTGCAGCGCTGTACCTCCCCCCCCCCCCCCTCCCACGCCACCAACTACATATTGATAAGTCAGTTTGGCTTCGGGCCAAGACTCTTGCTGCTTTGTTTTGTTTATCTTATGAGATAAGATAACACTAGACCACATGTGTACCGGTAATCTCATTCATATCAGCAAAGCATAAGAGGCAGCTCAAGTTGTTACACTAGAGTAGAGTCCAGACAGAGTCAGGGAGAGAGAGGTAGAGCCAGAGAAGTCAGTTAGCTTCTATCTCTTCGCAGGGTCGCCGCAAGTATTGTTGTGATTGTTCTTCATGGGATGGACAGTAGCATGTCTGCATTGGCGGCGGGGCCTTGGCTACGCCCGAAGAACGTAATAACACGTAAAAAAAAAAAAAAAACAATATCGATACTCGATTTGAAAAGTTCGATATCGAATCACGATATCGATATATCCCCTTACGATATCGATATGTTTTTTATCGTTGGGCAGCCCTAGACATTAACAAGAATGTTTTGAAGTCGTTACCTTCCTGGTTGGTTCTTTCTCGGCACCATCTCCATCTCCATTCTGGGGCTCTTTCTTTATGTTGGCACTGAAAATAAAATTACAACTATTAACTAAGGCACAGTTTCAAGGTACGGTACCTACCCAATCACGGAGTATAATATCTAAGTATAGGGCCTACTTGCATATTTCATTGAGCTATACAAGAATTTTAGTCATTATGCAGCCTCTTTTGAATTCAGTAGGTCTACCTATTTAGGCCCTACTTTGCATTATATTTTTTATTTATTCTGTAACACATTAATTTAATTCATGGCATGCAGTCAGGAGTTAAGACTGGAAATTATGGGTGGGCGAACGTTCGAAAACTCGAGCCTGAGCCGAGCTTTTTTCGAAGTTTGGCTCGGCTAGACTTTTTAGGCTCGAGTTCGGTTTTATCAAAACTTTGAACTTTAACAAACTTCGTCTTGAAATTACGCCAAAAACACGATAAAACTGGTTTTATATCGTTCGCGTAATATAAAGCATAAAGCAGCGATCACCGTATTAGATATTTCTAACAGCTGATTTTCCAACGCCTTGAAAAGTTCTCGTGTTGTGACGCCGAAACTATCTGTTAGAAGGCGTCTGTGATTGGCTTGATCGGTAAGTTTTGGCATGGAATTAACGGAAGCCTTTTCTTCTTATACATAATACTATTAACTCTTTCCCTCACATAGCGTACTAAAGCGTAGTGAAGTAATGTCTCTCCTGCCCAGCAGCAATATACAAGGGAGAGGGTTAACTCTCTCCCTCACATAGCGTACTAAAGCGTAGTGAAGTAATGTCTCTCCTGCCCAGCAGCAATATACAAGGGAGAGGGTTAAAGGGGACCTTCGAAATCTCTGAACTTAGACGTGCCACGTTTTTGGGTACAATCGAAGAAATATTTCTCATGAATATCGGACTTTTACGATTTTTTTCGATTTTTAGTGTGATATTTTCGTGACATTTGGGCCGATTCTGACCAAACGGGTAGGGCTACAAAGTTCATATTTTACATGGGAATTAAGGTTATGGTGATGTAGTACATTGTGAAAAGAAAAGTTAAAAAAGTTAACCAGAATCCATAGAATAAACGTACTTTTATGATTTTTTGTGCGATATTTTCGTGACATTTGGGCCGATTCTGACCAAACGGGTGGGGCTACAACGTTCATATTTCACATGGACATTAAGGTAATGGTGATGTAGTACCTATTGAAAGAAAAAGTTGAAAAAGCCAGCCAGAATCCATAGAATAAAGGTTTTAATATGAGTTTTTTTGAGGTTTATAATAACAATTAACAAGTAACAATAGAAACACAACAAAATCACCTACAATGCATTCAAAAAGCACTTGCAAAGGAAAAGTGGTCCTATGCAAACTAAAAACCTACAAAAAAAGCTCATCCATCAACGTGACAAGACTTTAGCGTTTTCCTAGTCAAAAAATAAAAAATAGTTTGTGGGTCAATATCATAGTATCATATTCACTGTTTCCTGTACTTTTGTTCAAAATTTCACAATCTATAGTGTACAGTAAGATCCCTCTTATCCGATCTCCTCTTATCCGATATTCCGTGTTAACCGAGCCGCCCAAAAAAAAAAAAAAAAAAAAAAAAAAAATTAAAGTTTTAAATACGTAAATAAAACATAAAAATAATTACAGACGCCGCGCCGCACTTTTTTAAATGTACTCGCATACATTTGTAGGCATGCCTTACGAGTAGGGATGACATCGGGTACCCGGTTCCAGAAATTACCCGGAGCCGATTTTAAGATCCGGGTATATTTCGCGGCCGTTTATAGACTAATTCACCAGTTTAAATTACGCGCTACGGGTTGCGGTCTTTCCCGCGGAGCGTGCCCGCTGCCTAAAGAGTAATTGGAGTTGACGACAGAGCGCGTTGTAAGCTATCACGTGCTTCCGTCCGTCTCGGCGAGTCGCGCCCATGCCACGAGTGAGTGCAAGAGAGAAAGATGCGGCAATAAATCTTGGACACCGCCGTCTGCGCAGTACGAGATGCGCGTACGATCCAACCAACTCACACTCACAGCTGACTGACAAAGATGGTTGGGTGTAGAAGTAGAATTCGCAATGCAATCATCTTTCAACCGATTCACGAAATTCGTTATCACGACGCATAGGATTGTTATTCCTGGGCTTATGTTCTTTCTTTCCCAGGCTTATCTTGCGACGAGAGCTTCAGCGCGGGATATAGTAGTGAGAGGTTTTCCCACATGAGAAAGAGAGCTAGGCCTAGGCCTAGCCTAGGCCTATGTTTGCATTGTAGGCCTAGCCTAGGCCTACTGCGTCGAGTTTAGGCCTAGACATACGTTTTTATTACGACATGTAGGCCTAATTGTGTACGTGTGTTTGTGAGCTTGATTTACAAGCTATTAATTCATTTAGTATACCCTGTATGAAGTGTATCGTGTGTATTTTATGTTCCTTTATCCATTACATGTGTGGCTAGGCCTATGCTAGGCCTACGAGAGCAAATAAACAAATGAAACGCGCCATCCGAGTTTTTCGCAAATCCGAGGTGCCCCGGTCTCATCCAACTCGGATAAGAGGGATCTTACTGTATTTGTTTACATGGGAAGTAGGCAGGCCGTACAGTTGGCCAGTTTTATTTTTAACCTTAAAAACTTGTTCTTTTTTGTGGTCTAGGAGACTAGCCTAGGACAAGACTAGGGCTAGGCATAGTTGGCCGGTTTTATTTTTAACCTTAACTATAAACACATTGAGATGGAGATTTGTCGTTTTAAACTTGCCCACAGTATAAAATATTATTAATTATTCATTTTTACTAGGGGTCTGCGGGTAGTACTTTTTAAGTTCGGGGCGGGTTCGGGTCGGGGTAGTCATAAAAACTTCGGGTTTCGGGTCGGGTTCGGGTAAAGAAAATAACTGCAATTTCAATAGAGCAAAGCCAATCTGTAAAAAAACAAAAAAAAAACAATATAATATGTATTAAATAAAAATATCTTTAATTTTAGTATAAAAACTCAAAATAATGGATCTATTTTGTATAAAAAATTCAATTAATTCAAACTGTTTTTAAAGTTTCACGTATTTTCAAATTTTCCCGCCGTTCAGTTTCAAACGGTACTTCGTAGATCAAGAAGAAGTAAAGTTTGTATTTGTTATGTTGCCGACCTTGAAAATGACGAGTTTTGAGGTGTGACGTCACCAGCAGTTCACCAACTGGTTAGTGGCCTATTTTCTCGCGAAAACATAGTAAATACTTGGAAAATGGGTAAAAAAAACTGCCGATTTTGCCCAAATTTTGCGAAAAAAAAACAATAGAACAGGCTGTTTTTCACCTTAAAGGTAAAAGCAGTCTTATTTCGCTCCATTTCGCGAACGTTTTTTGACGATTTACTAAGGCTCCTAAGTGGTTAGCAATTTAGGCCTAGGCCTAGGCCTACCCGAAAAAAACCCGATTTACATTTATAAAAACCCGAATTTCGGGTATGTAAAAATACCCGAAATTACCCGAAATTTCGGGTACCCGCAGACCCCTAATTTTTATATAATAATTTATTGTAGCCTACTGTTGGCATTATTTAAAAGAATTAGTCCTGTTTGTGGTGGCACTATTAAATCAATTCTCAGCAAGCTGCGGGGTGGCCCTCTATGCAGCCTGAAATTAATTTGGTTCCTACTTCCTACAAATAAAAGTGAAATAATTAAGCATGATAATATTAATAGGCCCTAACGTACCTAGATGTTTATTGTTATTAATGGCGTTTTCCATTGGCCGCACTCGTGCGCACTGAGTGCAAGTACCATATTCCATTGGTAGCTGAAAATCGCACTCGTACAAAAATGGCGTATTCCATTGGGCGGACTGCACTCGCTCCGTGCACTCGCATTACGCACTGAGTCGCACTGACTCCGAGGGTCAGGGCAATATGTCCAGTGCAAACATGGCTGCCATAGACCAACGGAAATTAATTGTATTGTTAGATTTGATCGACTCATCGTCGCTACTATCCGACGATGAGTCGATCAATTCAATATTAGAATTGTCTCAAAGAAATGACAAGCCAAAAATTACAAATTATGTGGAAGATGTGGTCCACATGTACTCTGATATAAAGGTAGGCCTAGATTTGCATAACGTTTGAGGTTATGTTTATTGTTGACTGTTTAGTCTAATCGAGAACCACTAGGCACTCCATGCACTAGGCCCTGGCCTAGTGCATGTGATTTTTTGTGTGCATTTTTTTCACCATTGTCGTCCACAACAAATCCTTTGAAAACATAGGAAGACATTGTGTGGGTGATAAGAGTTGGCGCCAACCAGATTTTCAGTTTTGCCACCCAATATTTATGCACTGAACAAAAAAAACGTGTTCCAATGGCAATTGCACTCAGGGCAGCACTGGTGCCGTGCATCGCATCGCTATAATTTGCATAATATGTCTCATCGGAACCCAGCTGATAATTTTCGGACTTTAATTAATTAGTGAATCAATCTAGTCCGGATGTTAAGGGATATATTTGGGGCATACCTTGCATTTTTTGATACAAGCAAGGCACTTGGCACACGTGTTCTAGGGACCATACCGTACTAATTTTCACTTGGAGCCATCGTGATATCCCGTGCAGGCACCCGTTATTGCATGTTGCCTACCCCTGCTGGTTTGAAGGGTTGATTAGCAAAACAATTCGGTGTTTGGTGATAGAAACTTGAAATTTTTACCAAATAGGGGTAACATTAGGCTTAACATACTGGCCACGGGGAACTGCGGATTTCTTAATAGTTAAGGGATGATTGGGGTTATAATTTTGGGGGTTGAACATTTTGAATTTAATTTTTCTTGATGACACCCTTGGTTTAATGTTGGATTTCTACGTTAAAGATTAAAGTACTTCTCAAAATCTTCAAACAAAATGATGGTGCTAAAAATATGACTAGCGACCCCTAATTTGGTCATAATGACCTGTTGACATGATGACCTGAGGAATGACCTGTTCGAAAAATTGTTAAACATAGTCATGTGACCACTCTATTTAAAGCTTAGACGAAGTAGATTCATATGAAATAAATTTTAACATGCCATGTTGAATTGTGACCTTTATCGTCCTTTACTTGACCTTGATAATTGTTTCAGCATGACTGCACAATGTATACTTAGAGCACATCCGAATGCATGTGATATATTAACACATTTATTTATAAAATGCACTCAGCATGTACAAGTATATATCAATTAGGCTGCATTGCAAACGCTTTATACTGTTGCGTTGATGGATAAGCAGTTTTACACCATTGAACCCTCTTTTACTATACTTTAACTTCGTTGTTTTTCAACGTGTTTACACACACATCAACAGCATCTTCATCCACAAGACCAACCTACACCACTACCACCACCTCCACAACCACCTCCACAACAACAACAAATAGAGCCGTCCACCGCCATCCTGGCAGTTCCAAGAAGAAGTGAACGTTTGCAACAGAGGCAAACAAACGAAAGAACAGCAGTCCCTTGAAAATGTCATCCACAGTGATGACGCTACGTCGGGAAGTAAGGAATAATGTAAATAATTCACCACGGCGCGACGAAACATCCCGTCAAAATAATTTCTCTTCAATAATAATAATAATAATAATAATAATAATATAAGTACTATAAGCTTTTTCTTAGGAATCGCTTCTAAATTGATTCTTAGGAAAAATAGAATCGATGTCATCCCTAATGTCTAGGCCCTACTCCTCCAATGTATTAGGTACCTGTAATCAATGTATCCGCTGACCCAGTCTTTCGGTGTGTTCTCATTTGGTTTTCCATACTTGTCAAGGAGTCCATCTTTAATCATTGTCTTCTTTACTGATGCCTGGAAGGATGAAAGATGCATTATTTTTAGTCAATAATAATCTACATCAAATAGGTTGTCTAAGCAATACTTAGGTAATGTGCCATGGTAGTTGAGTGAAAATCGTGATTTTTTTGTGATAAAATAGTTCATGATTAAAAAATCCAAAGATTGAAGATCTTCTTCCCTAATAGAAGAATGAATAGTATTTTTTTTAAATTCGCCCGCCTATAGAATAAGAAGTACGTCCCTTGATAATTCTAGCTCTAGTAGTTCGAATTTTGGCGTATTCCCGACCATCAATATCATAGGACTTTTACATATTATTTTATTGGATTCCTTCGAAATTCGGAATAACCGTATAATATAAACACACACACAAACACACACAACACATACATCTTGGGCAACAGTCGTCGCCCGGCAGACAAGCGCATGCGACTGCTTAGGCGACACGAACTCCAGCCCTGTATACAGCTACCAGAGTTGGGGGGTTTTCAGCTATCTGCACACGCCGCCCCGAAAGAGTTACAATCTTGAAACTCGGTATATGACCTGGTATGTGGTCCATGACATACCAAAAAAAAATAAACCCGATCCGACAACTTGTTCTGTGTTAAAAAAGGCTCTCAACATCGTCAAATTCCTTGAGGCTGGCTGGTGGCTAGGTGGGTGGCTGGATAGGAGTTCTCTGCGGAGATTAATTTAGCCTACAGAGAAAACGGTAAATCTTAGAACTATGAAACTTGGACCAAACTTAGATGTACTTCAGACGCAGTGACTTTTGCTTTCAAAACCAAAATCGGGTAACAGGGACCGGAGAAAATCAAAATTTGGATGATAATCAAAACGCGTAATTACCAAGGCGTGGTAATTTGTACAAACTTGAAATTAAACATGCTATTAACCATTATAAATATCTTGCGTCCAAAACACAAGGGGCTAAATTTGGGGATGCCCATGGGCCCAAAAATGACAAAAAACATATCTGAACTTTAAGAAATGAATCATTCAAAGAAAACGCTACAACTGAGATGTTTCAAACGTGGAATACATTTTGATATCTCTCATTCTTTATCACTTTTGAATATGGAAAGCAAAATTGGGTAACGGTTACCGGAGAAAATCAAAATTATCAAAAGTAGGTAATTCCGTACTCTTATGAATAATACGCTATACTGAGAAAACGGTTCATCTTAGAACTTTGGAACTTGGGCCACACTCAGATGTACCTCATATAACCAAAACCGGGCAATTGGGACCGGCCGGGGAAAATCAAAATCAAAACGTGTAATTACTCAGGCGTAGTAATTTGTACAAGCTTGAAATTAAACATGCTCTTAACCATTATAAATATCTAGTGCTTAAAACACAAGGAGTATCTTTGGGGGGACCGTGGGCCCAAAAATGTCAAAAAACAACTTTGAACTTAACAAATTTAATCATTCAAAGTCCATCATTCACACCTTGATAGCAAACAAACAACAAAAAGATGTAATATCCAACCAAATACAAAAATTTGTAAAAAAAAAAAAAAAAAAAACGGCAGCCAAGCTCTCCTTCAAAAGTCTTTGGCTGTGAATGCTGTGAGATATAGAAGTTGAGCCAAGCTTTTTATTCTTTCTCCCTAGTTTCGCTTTGAAAATAAGTAAGATCATTTCGCCTGTTGACGAGCGCCAAGCCAACGATTTTTGTGGTAAAAAAGTAAAATTTTTAAACTCGAAAAAAAAAAATGGCTTGGCCATTGAATTTGGTTCATGGCCAAGAATTTTTTTATTGGGTACGGTACCGTATTGTGCTGAAAAAAGGCCGACCCCCTAACTTTGATTATCGGTATATTTAGGGATAAAAATTAAAAATAAATTTATTTTACGCGCAATTATTCCTGCGGTTTGTTTCCACGGAGCTTAGGAGACTTTTTTTGTCGCGGCCTATTTACGCGGAGCTCGTGATGACATAGTGCTACCTCTATGCAGACCGGTTCTTGTCGCCCAGTCATCTGTTCTGCATCACTTATCACTCGTCAGTAGGCCTGGAGATAGTGTTGCGTCCTCCATGCCTGCCGTATTGTTGGCAAGACAGAAGCAATGAACTATACGTATTTCCTTGTCGCACGGCGCTGTAACTTGGTGTTTGAAATTGGCACATAAAAATTAGAGATAGGACGATTCCAAATGCGATTCCATTTTTTGCCCCACCGATACCGATTCCCTTACAGAATCTTTTTATTTACGTAGGCCTACTGGCAGGGAACTTACGTAAATATTAGCCTAGGCCAGGGTTGCCACCAAGAAAAAATAAAAAACCCGTTGGAGCACATCAAAAATCCTTAGAAATCCTTAAATGAAACACCCAAATCCTTAAAAATCCTTTTAATGCCTAAATGTACCAATTTCAATATGATATCGATATATCATAATGTAATTGTTGTAAAAAAAATTGAAAATATAATTTTTTTAGAAATTAGATTAGATTAGATATTAGATTATATTATATTATATATATATTATATATTATTATATATTATATATATATATATATATATTATTATATATATATATTAGATTAGATATTAATCTTAGAAATCCTTAAATGAAACACCCAAATCCTTAAAAATCCTTTTAATGCCTAAATGTACCAATTTCAATATGATATCGATATATCATAATGTAATTGTTGTAAAAAAAATTGAAAATATAATTTTTTAAAGAGTAGGCCTATTTTTAATTATTTGAGGCCAAATAGGGTTGATAAGTAGAGATGTGCAAAAATGGTGACAACAAAATTTGCAAAAAAAATTTAAGTTTCAATAATCCCTTCAAATTCAGTTTGCACATGAATCTCCTGAATTGTGATTGAATGGTACCAATTCAAATTCGAGAACTTTGGTGAAATTTTAGTTGATACCGCACACAAGTGGCAAAATTAGCAATTACCTAACGAAATTTAAAAAAATTTAAAAAAATCAAAGTTTTGGTGGAGGTGCCGGGTACGTAGTTGAAAATAAATTAATCCTGTCTGGTACATATATGGTGGAAGTGCCGGGTAATACAACGCGATTGTGAGATCATAATAATCGTTGAACGAGAGTAAGCTCAAAAAACTTCATATCCATATCAAAAGACGATTACTTAAAAAATGCATAATTTCGTAAATTTGGTGGAGGTGCCGGGTACTCAAAATTAATTCTGGTAAAAACTCTCGGAAACTTTGAATACTGAAGGCTGAAATTGAGTTTAAAATTAAAACTGATTATGAACTTCACTCTCATGTGCATGTTTTTCTTTTAAATCATTAAAATCTATCAAATTATCATGAAACTTGTAATATATATTTTATTTGTGCATGAGAAAATTGTGTTTTTTGGTAAATCGCCACAAACCGCGAATTTTTATTTTTAAGCGCGAATTTTTAAACTGTAAAAACCACTTTTGCACATCTCTATTGATAAGGTATCACCATAAATGCATTTTTAACAATTTTTACGATCTCATAACCGTGTTTTATGACCCGGCACCTCCACCATGTGCATCAGCCAGGCTAATTTAATTTTGACTACCTACCCGGTACCTCCACCAAAATTCCAAAATTTTGCATTTTTGGTGTAAATTTTGATATGTATGTACATAAAAAATATTCCCACTTATTGATATCGCATTGAAATATAGATTTTTTGACCCCCTAGTTAAAAACGGCGTAAAACTAACTAGTTAACTTTTCTTTTTTAAATCCGTAAATTGGAATAAAAATTTGTCGATCCGTTTTGCGCCCTCAAAGTCCGTTAAAACATATCAAATCCGTAAAAACGGCAACCCTGGCCTAGGCCTACGTTATACTTTAAGTTTCATTACTCTTAGCCTTGTATCATGGTCATAACTTGTGTTCACAGGTGGTTTGCAGTAAACATATCTATCACCCCTAGGCCTACCCAATAGGAGGCCTATCAATAACATTTTTCATTCCACTCAATAGGCCTAATGGAATGGAGTAAGAAACAACCTGAAAATAGCCTAAAGTATTCTTGCACAAAACATCCAGGGAATCAGGATTTATTTTTTGTGTGCGGCTCGATGATCTTGTGGTAAGCGTATCTGCTTCCAACGTTGACTCGAGCGCTAAGCGCTTGACTCTGATTCAAAAGGTCTCGGGTTCGAATCCCGTCGAGACCGGCAATCCTGACTGAAGGTTTTTTCCGAAGTTTTCCTCAGTCGTTAATGCCAATGCAAGGGATTGTCCTCTTACATAGCCCTCGGACATCCCTTCATAATTGTCCTACCCGCAATATATCTAGTTAGTCACCTGGGCCCCGATTCATGTACATTTATCCCGGGTATAGGTGGTATAAGGACGGTATAATGCAGGACATGGCAGGATAAGGCCTGGTTAAGTCTGGGCAACTCTCATCCAATCAAAAATTTCCAATGCAACAACAAACACAACAAATGTTATTTTCCACTGTATTCCACAGCCATGCAAATCAGCAAATTACCAAAAGAACACAGAAAATTTCCACCATCTTTTGTTTTACTTTTTCATTTAGTGACAGGAGATTGCGTGAATTCATTAAAAGAAAAGAAAAGGCTTATTATTGCCGTAAATTTTGGAATAGCCTAGGACTATCATACCATTCTTTATCTGCATTAGGCTTTTAGTAATCAAAACTAGTTATTTGTGCGGGATGTGTGTCAGAACAAGGTCTTGCAGGCCTAGGGTTGGCTATAAGGGGCCTAGGGCTTGTCAAACGTGTAATGTTAATATTAATTTTATCTAGACCTATAACCTAATGGAACTTTAGGCCTACACTGTTGTATTATGAATAATTTTCTACATCTGGGCCTAGGCCCGGGACAATTTCTGATTTGTTTTATGAGAGAAATTACAATTTTCTCGTTTTACACATAGATACAAAATTTAAAATGTCCGCCATCTGTTTACGTATTTTCTTATCCCCGGTCGAGGCGGGATAAGTCTTCATGAATTGGATTCGGAGTTATACCGCACTTATACCACCTAACTCTGCTTATACCGGGATAAAAATGTACATGAATCGGGGCCCGGAAGAGGGTCACATCGGTTAAATCTGATGTGTATACTCTACAGCGGGCATCCTACAATAATTTATTTATTTATTAATGCAGAAGGTTCAGGGTTTGATTCCTGCCAAAGTCAGAAGGTTTTCAACTTCGGATTTGGACTTTTTTAAGTCCATCAGTTTTGTAAACGAATTTGTAAACGGTGACTTAGGAGCTGTCCTAGCAACGAAGCACATAATAAATTCAGAGTTGTTCTGAATTGGCCTTGTTGATTCTGGCGTTGATTTGCGGGTGTTCGTACTGTCCATACCACTGATTGCTACATTTCCTAATCGATCTTTGGTTGGTTATCGCTCACTCGTCGATTGCGTCAGGGCCTACAGGGTTGGCTTGGTTGCTTTGATTTACTGTCCCCCACTGAAAATCAGTTATATAACTGAGTGGGTAGACTCCTAGTGAGTGTATTTGACCTCTTCAGAAGTGAAAAACTCAATACACGTTGAACAATAGTCAATAAGGAATTAAGATAAATTTTACAAAAAAATACGACTTGATTATAAAAAAATTAAGTCCCCTAGAGTCCATTGTAATGACCTTTGACTGTATGCCTAGGCCATAGATATTGAACACCTATTGTAGGCTAGATTAGCAGTGTCCAATACCTCCGCACAGGCGCGAGCGTAGCAAATTTAAGCGTCAAAAAGCAAATTCAAGATGGCAATTTGTCGTTTTAAATTTATGCTTTTTTAATGCAATTAAGTATTTTTCTGGATTGTTTGATATAGTTTTAGCTTGTGCAGCATGGGATTGAACAAACAGAAACAATAAGACGTTATTGCATAAGGGAATTTAGTAATCATTTGATGTTAAAGGCTAGTATGCTCAGCTGTCAAACTGACGGCCATCTTTAAAAATATTCGGCCCACAAATCGCTCCCATTTAATTAACATGCAAACTGGGATTTCAAAATGGCTTCTAATTGTCACAGAAGTGGACCAATGACTGCTAATTTAGCTTACTATAGGTGTTAAGATATCTATGGCCTAGACCCTACAAATCATAGCTACCAGGTCATAGACCCACTCTAGACCCAGTCCCAGCCCAGTATGGTTGGTTTAATTTTTAAAAAAATATTTAGGCCTGCCCCTATATTAAGTTTAAAAATTAAATAGTGATGACATTGGGTCCAAAAAGTTCAAACCGGTTCCTCCACACCAGATCCGGATTGGAATTGGTTTTTAAAGGTCAAGTTTGTTCAATAATCAGCCTTACGTGCGGTGCATGTTATTTTTTTAAATCAACTGTAGGGCCAGGAGTGAGCTGGCTTTGGCGCACACGCTTTGTTACGCACGACTGCCAACAGTCAAGTGTGATGTAGTCCTCGTGCGTCAAGGTCCATCGAGTGCTTGATTTAATCAGCTGGCGAAGAAGGGATAGATAGCCGGCTACGTCATCACGCGTTCTGTGGAAATAGACCGCACAAGAAATGGTGCATAGAATTACCTTATGTGCGGGAAAACGAGTCCGTCACTGTTGAATAGTAGAACTCGAAAAAATTCAACCGGTTTGAAAAATTGGAACCAGATTGCTATAGAATTGGTTTCCGGGTACCCGATGTCATCACTAGTTAAAAATAGTGCTCGAAATATAATCAAATGATTAGCAAGCCAATCAATCATCTGTTGTAGGCTTTTAGTCCAAGTATAGATCAAGAAAAGATTCTATACCTTAGGTCCCAAGCCCCATTTTTTGGGATATGTTTCACGTTCCATTATAACTCTTTTGATCTTTGCTACTACTCCATGGTCACAACTGGCTATCGTCGCTGTAGTCATAAGTGCGATACCTGAAAGCAAACCTCATGATAAAAACCCATCAGGCCGCCTAAAGTGTATTTATAAGCAAGACTCACAGTTGTGATATCTTCAGTACCTACCTACGTTAACATTGCAAATTGAATAGATATTCAGTTGGCCTGTAAATACAATAATTTTAAGTGTGGGAAAACCTTACATTACAAAGGTGAAAAGTAAAAACAAACCTGTAAATAGGAATAGAAAAAGTTTTCAACTATGGATACAACTTGATTTTGATGAACTCAAAACTTAACTTGATTTTGATGAACTCAAAACTTAACTTGATTTTGATGAACTCAAAAGTTGTGGAGAAAAAAGTTCCAAACTCCGAACTCGAACAAATCTGTTGCAAAACTGAAAACAAGTGGCCCTTGGCATGTGCCCCTTCATATTGGGAAAAATGGGAAATTTGTACTAGGTACGTTTAAAGATCGAGTTTAAAATGAAAATGTGCCACAACACTATCTACCTAGGTTAATCATGTTCAAAGTTAGAAATTAGGCTAATTTCCATATATTATGGGACATTAATTACATTATTTTTATTTTCTACATACTACATACAAAACCATTTTAGGCCTATATCCTATTATTTATCTGCACTGTTCTCTTTCTCTCCATAAAAGAGTTATACCTATAGGCCTTCCATGTATAATAGGGTGGGCCGATTTTTTTTTTTTTTTTTTAAGTCGTAATACCGCGGAAAAGTTGCGAATTGTGGATACTAAAAAAATAAATAAAAAATAAAAAAAATCGGTTCATATCTTCGGTCGCGCATGTGCTCTAAAGTTTTCCAAAATTTGGAAAAATTGAATTTTTTTAAATGTTTTTTTTAGTTGTAATACCGCGGAAAAGTTGCGAATTGGGAAGACTAAAAGGGGTAAAAAAAAAATTTAAAAAAAACGGTTCATATCTTCCGGTCGCGCATGTGCTCTATAAACTTTTCCAAAATTTTGAAAAATTCACATTTTTAAGATAAATTTTAACATTTTTAAATTAGCCTCTTCCCAAATGTAATAGCTCATATTTTTCAAATTTTAAATTTTCTTGGATTTTAAAAATATTAAAAATTATCGCAAAAATGTAAATTTTTCAAAATTTTGGAAAACTAAAAAAAGCACATGCGCGACCGGAAGATATGAACAGATTTTTTTTTTTTTTTTTACCCTTTTTAGTCTTCCCAATTCGCAACTTTTCCGCGGTATTACAACTAAAGAAAATTTTTAAAAAAATACATATATTTGCACTCAGACAAATCATGGAAAAAAATGGGAACAAGGAGAAGAAATGTATATGGTCTTCCTGGACCTAGAAAAGGCATATGACAGTGCCCCAAGTATGGGAATGCCTAAAAGCTACAGGAGTGGAAAAGAGTCTAGTGGCAAGAATCCAAAGTACATATGCCATAAGCAAGAGCTGCCTACAAACACCACTGGGTAGAACGACCTGGTTCGAAATAAACAGTGGTCTACGACAAGGCAGTGTGATGTCTCCTACACTGTTCGCCATTGTAATGGATGCCATACTAAGAAAAGTAGAACCAACCGAAAGCAAAATGTCAAAGACGATGATATTTGCCGACGATATAGTGAGATGGGGAGATTCCATTGAAGAAGTCCAGGAAAGTATACATAAGTGGAATGAGGAAACACAGGAATTTAACATGAAAATAAGTATTGAAAAGAGTGAGATGTTAGAGTAGGATTCAGCCTAGATTGAACGACCTTCAAAGTTGCATTTGTTTAAAATCGGCATAACCAACACAGGAAAAATAAAATTGCTAGCATCATTTTTTACTCCGTGCGCTGCGTGCGTGTGGCGAGGTGACGAACTAGTGTATGTCAACAAACCATTCCAAACGTTGGAGGTTATGTTTCATTAGGATACTGTCATTGCGTGTTATGTTTTGTCACTGAGTTCTTTGGATATTAAAATTCTTTGTCTTATATTATTGTTATTTATAATTAATCATCACAATTCTATTTGCATAAAAATTGAACTAGACCCTAGGGCAAGGATACTATTATACACTTCGTTCTAGCCTAGCCTAGGGCCAGGCCCAAGGATACTAATATATTTACGTTGGTAGGCCTAGTTCTATGCAATTTCTCTTTGGCGGTTGGTGGTGGGGGGCAATAGCCTAGGCCTAGCAAAGGCTAGCTTCAACATGCACCTATTTTATGATGCAGGCTAGGCTAGCTTGATCTAGTCCTACATTGAATAAAACCGGGAAATTTCTTGTGATATGATGTTCAATTTGGAGGAAATTAGGCCTAGCCTAGGCTACTGCGTAGCCTAGCATCTGTCCATCACCCAGGTAGTGTAGCCTAGCCTTAGGCCTAGTATTTATAGTCCCTACCTCCAAAAGGAATATAAAATATTTTTCAACTATAACGTTGTGACATTTGTTTTTTATTTACTGTTTTTGGTAAATAAACTTAAGGCATTCTTTGGCTAATTGTGTCTAAACTCCAACATGTTTTTTGCACCTGCGGGTCCTTTTAAAGACTTACTTTACTTCAAATAAGACAATTGGAGTAGACGTGTATATTAAATCAATCTTAAGAAAGGCTACTACTAACTTAAAATATTCTTATAATAATTCCAAATTTTGCACAAATCTCAGTAAGAACAATTTTAAATTAAATTAGTCAGCATCCAAGATTAAAGCAGACACGTCAGGCTTGAGAAGTTCGATAAAATCTAAAATATGAATGCCAAAACTCGTTCAAATTTCCTGTACTATATTCTCGTTTTGAAGTCATCGTTCTACGTCATGACATCCTGCATAGCTAAGTTCATCCGACATAGATTAAAACGTGCACGATCAGAACTCGCCGAAATATGGGAAAGAGAACAAGAATTGGAAAAGGACTCTGCTTGTATTAGTACAGAAATGGCGTGTTTACGATACGGTACCGATATAATACTAAATAATATTAAAAGATAAAACCACTGAAGCAATCTAGTAAAAACAGGAATCAGACAAGAATAAGAACAAGACAGTAATGGACCAAGAACGGAGACAACTATTCGGTAGGTCCTAGGCCTATCTTGCTGAACAGTATGCACAAAGGGCTTAGAATATTTTGCTGATGTATAAAAATGGATTGGGAAGATCCGTCATTGGTCATAAATAAAACATTGTTTGCAAACGTGTGAAAGAAAAATACCGACATATTTATATTTAACTTTAATTGAAAGAATTCATAAATTATCAGATAATACAGAGTAATATAAGAATCATACTAGCAAAATTTCAAGCACGAATATTGAAAGAGAAATATCAAACAGATGTAAATGATATTATACAAAATGTTCTTTCCAATTTTGTCATAGCACAGTGACATAGACAATAGGAGGAAAAGAAGAGAGCAGACTGCAAGCAGCAGAGATGAAATTCCTAAGAAGTGCGGTGGGCATAACAAAACTAGACAAGGTACGAAGCATAACAACAAGAAACAAATTAGGAGTGGAAAGTCTACGAGATAAAATAGGAAGAGAAAGACTCAGGTGGTATGGACATGTAAGAAGAATGAAGCAAGACAGAATCCCTAGACGAGAATTTGAACGTACATGTGGGGGAGTACGAAGAGTTGGCCGGCCAAGAGATAGATGGCGGGACCAAATAACGCAAAGCGTCGAAGAAAGAGGGAAAACATGGGATAGGGTTAATGAAGAAAGACTCTGGGAGGACAGGAAGAAGTGGAGAGAATTATTAGAAATGCCGGTTATGGAAGAAAACGAGGAAGAAGATGAGGGGTGCTGAGCCTGGCTAGCAAGCACTAGAAGATAGCCCGAGAAACTGGTGACTCGTCACCCCCCGACCCGACGAATGTTGGAAAAGGGTGTTTGATATATATATATATATACAATTTTTCCAAATTTTGGAAAACTTTAGAGCACATGCGCGACCGGAAGATATGAACCGATTTTTTTTTAAATTTAATTTTTTTAGTCTCCACAATTCGCAACTTTTCCGCGGTATTACGACTTAAAATTTAAAAACTGATTTTTTTCAGCCCACCCTAATGTATAATATGTCAAGGGATCGAACCGAAATAAAAATTATTTCGGTTCGGTTTTCGGTACAACGTTATTTTTTCGGTTTGATTTTCGGTTCGGTTCGACCTTTCTAAAAATAACGGTTCGGTTCGAACCGTTTTTAACCGGTTTGAACCAGTTTATTTTATTTTACATTTTATAAGGCAAAATATCAATAAAAGTATAATTTTTTTGAAAGTTGAAAAGGTTTGTACTTTGTAGGGATATTTACTAACATTAATTACCGATACATGCCCACATCTATCAATTCCCAACATATATATGCCCAAAGCCAAAAACCTGACTCAAAAGTCCACATTCCACAATGTTTCTCAGTCCTCACTCCTCAGTCCAAATCAGGTCTGTGTCTGTAGAGGCCGATATGAGAGACTGTGATAATGAATGTTACGGGTAAGGCAATCAATGGGTACGGTGACGGGGAGCGTCGTCTATTTACATTTAGCCTTACTACACTAAATTAAAGTGACCTTAATTTGATTTCCACGGTTAACAACAACATTCTGAAGTCGGTGTTTATGAAAGGTGGGGTAGACATGGTGTCTTTGTACTTGTGAAAAGAAGGTATGAGCCGGACTTGTGAAAGGGAAAATCTATCTTTTTTTTTTGCTTTTTCCGAATTTTCGCGATTTTTAGACTTTGTGACCGAAACTGCCCCCTGAACCGAAATTAACCAAAAAAACCCCGAAATGAACCGAAATAAGAAATTCGGTTACGGTTCGGTTTTGGCACTTTCTTATAACGGTTTTCGGTTCGGTTTTGGAAAAATATCGTTTTTTTCCGTTTTCGGTTCGTACCGGTTCGATGCCCTGATATATTTCAAAGAGAATAAAGCATTATCAATTATCATTATAATATTCTGATGTTGGATTTACATAACTTCAACGGGAATAGACCTAACTAATATAAGATAAAATGTACTCTAGGCCAGCAGAAAGAAGCCAGTTTCAAGTACTGTCAAATGGGGTTACCCTACTTTGCCTACTATTTCATGTTTTTTATTAAAGGTATCCACATTTCTTATTTTAAATCATTTTTCTTCACATACATTATAGATAGATAGGCCTATGTAGGGATACAATTAAGGTGATTTAAGATTTTAC
Source organism: Sweltsa coloradensis (assembly GCA_024449915.1). Classification (NCBI taxonomy): domain Eukaryota; kingdom Metazoa; phylum Arthropoda; class Insecta; order Plecoptera; family Chloroperlidae; genus Sweltsa; species Sweltsa coloradensis. The sequence continues at coordinate 267,503 of JAMZAV010001063.1, forward strand.
TCTCAAGTACTTTCCATTTTTTTTTTAAAGTTAAAGAGTAGGCAATGTTACTCCTTGATTGGGGTGACTTTGCCTGCAGTTGAAAATACCACTATAAATCCCTTAATAAGAGTTGTATAGGCAAAGTTACCCCTCCATTGTGGTAACTTTGCCTTTTGATGAAATTATACAACTTAAACTTCAAACTGCCAGAGGCCATTCATAGCTATTTTCCGCATTAAGTCTTTCGCTTTAAAAACTTCATCATGACTTGTTTGTTTTTCGAGATTTCTATCACACGGCCTATGTGCATTAGGGTGGGCCGATTTTTTTTTTTTTTTTTTTAAGTTGTAATACCGCGGAAAAGTTGCGAATTGAGGATACTAAAAAAATTCAAAAAAAATTCAAAAAATCAGTTCATATCTTCCAGTCGCGCATGTACTCTTAAAAGTTTTCCAAAATTTTGAAAAATTCACTTTTTTACAATAATTTTTAATATTTTTCAAATAGAAGAAAATTTAAAATTTGAAAAATTCGAGCTTTTACATTCGGGAAGAGGCTTATTTAAAAATGTCAAAAATCATCTTAAAAATATGAATTTTTCAAAATTTTGGAAAAGTTTAGTGCACATGCGCGACCGGAAGATATAAACCAATTTTTTAAATTTTTCTTACCGTTTTTAGTCTTCCCAATTCGCAACTTTTCCGCAGTATTACGTCTTTTTTGGAAAAAAATGATTTTTTTCGGCCCACCCTAATGTGCATTCCTGTATTATAGTATACAGCATAGTAGTCTAATTATCTAAAATTAAAAATTATTTTAAAATAAAAATATTTTAAAGTAAAAATCTCAAACAAAGATTTTTAAGGTCAGGCAAAGTTACCCCAAGTGATCTACAAAGCACGGGGAAGCATTGCCTATAGTCCCAAAACTCCCTTCAATAAAAAAAAATCATGCTAAAGTTAGAAATTTACTATATTAACACACATTTAATATAGCTGCAAAAAAATAAAACAAATTCATAAATTGACTTTTGTAGCAACTTTCAGGCAGAAGTTATCAACTTGACCAAAATACTTCAACAAAAAGAGCTTAGATGCCAAGGGTCTATAGAAATTGTGCCAAAACCAGTGGTGGCCATCTTTAATTCAGAAAACATTATCATAGTGCACCAACTTCATAAAAAAAATAGTTCCAATATTTTGAATAAAACTACAGCCTTGTATGCCGGGATATTCAAAAATATAAGTATAACAGGCAAAGTTACCCCTGTAGGCAAAGTAACCCCATTTGATTAGTACGTAAAGTTCAGGTGAATCTTGAATCTTCAATGAACTCAAACTTAAAATCTAGAATTTGAACCGAACCAAACTTAAAACAAAAGTTGGCTATCCGGTCCCTAAAGATAAGACCATTAAAAATTTAAATTACCCTTGAAAAAACAATATACACTACCAGTATTATAGGCTACACCGCTACAGTATTTACAATCTAAAGCAGTGATTCCCAACCGGTGAGCCGCGGAGGTGTACGTAGTGTGCCGCGAAATATTAGCCAAATCGTATAGGAATATAACCCTGTCCTGCTTTGTGTCTGCATTAAATTGTGTTTTTTCTTTCTTTCTACAAACCCTTTGAACGTACTGATGCCGCCGTACAATGAGTCATCATTATTGTCGGTTTACCTCCATTTCCATTTAACATTGGTTAGAATAGCGGGATATTAACGTGAAGAAGTAATATTGCAGTCTGGCAAGAATTTTGGACTACAACTGGACAAGTCGACAAAAGGAATTGGCATTGGCAAAGCTCAGCTTCTCACTTATGTTAAGTTTGTCAATGTCAAGTGAATACTAGAACAATATTTGTTTTGTCGTGAGTTAGAAAAAAAACACAACGGGTGAGGATGTGTTTGAATGTGTTCCCAAATATTTTGAGGAAAACATGTTGAAGTGGTCGTCCTGTACTTCGATTTGTACTGACGGTGCACCCTCAATGACAGGCAAAATGAAAGGCTTTGTTGCACGAGCAAAACTTCGCAACCCAAATTTGATCACAACACTTTGTTTTTTGCATCTTGAAGCACTTGTTTCGAAGACCATCGGGGATGAACTTAAATCAGTTATAAAATAAATAAATAAATTGCATTTAGAGTCTACCCACTCAGTTATATAACTGATTTACAGTTCAGATTCTGATTTTTCTAGATCAAGTTGTAAAAATAGTTAACAACTAAATCAAGAAAAGGCCACTCAAATCACGTTTATTTTCCCAATTGTGTGAATGAATAATAATGAAGGTGCTATATGACCCTGATTATCATTTAAAAAATCCAAAAATGGGTGTGTGTGCCGCCAAATTGTTCCATTACTAACAGGTGTGCCTTGTCTGTTAAAAGGTTGGGAACCACTGATCTAAAGTCTAGATACAAAATCCTGAGTAGGCCTAAGAGTTGTTCTACAAAAAATACCAAAATGTAGTCAGATGTTTTCATACCAAGAGCTATTGCTTCTCCTTTTGTAGTCACCATAACTATTTCTTCATTCATTTCTATGCCATCTTCATAGCGCAATATACCTGGAAGCATAATCTTTGCACCATAACAGATTGCATTTACAGCACTGTCCTTCATAATGATCCTTTTATGCTTGACAAGGAGCGATTCGAGTGGACGTATCACCCGACGAAGGTACGTTTCATCCTTGTGATTTTCATACAGCCACTGCGCATCCATAACGTCATGCAATGTAACCAGACCCTCTTCTTCAGACTGAATACCTGAACGGTTACGTCTCAATTCAATCATTTGGCCACCCGTGCCCAACATAAGTCCCAAGTGCACACACATTGTACGCACATATGTTCCTGCCTCGCATTTTATCCAGAAGATACCTATAACACAAGACGTAACAAGTCAGATCAGAGCGTCTTCATATATGTAACCTCTTGTCTACTGAGAACTTTTTGAAGGAAGCTGATGTTCTGATTATCAAGAAAATGTTTTTGAACATTGTAGATCTAGATTCTTTAATGCGAGTGCAGCTAGGATACAGGTCAGCTCGATTTGGGAAAGGTGTTACTCTTGAGCCCCCCTTTTGCTAGGACAGAACAGTAAATTTACTCAAAAACTCAATGTAGGCCCTACATTAATAAAATTATACAATTTTTAATACGTTACCTCCAGATCTGTCTAGCACAGACAAAATCACATAGTCTGTCTCATTTGAGTTGAGTGGTAAGACTATCCCTGCGCTCCCTCATCTAACTTGGCATGCATTCTTTGATCAATAAGAAATAAGTGAAAAGGATTAAGTGTGCTAAACATGGCAAATGAAATGTTAGTTACCAATATTCCTTTCAGGATCGTACTCTATGAGTTTATTCTCATAGATGGTCCTTACTCGGAGTTGCCTTTTAACAGCAGATATGAGAGGTGGACGTTGAAAGCACGCTCCCTTGAGTTTCTCCAAGGCTTGACATACTTTACTCTCTTCTGTAGCCGAGTGTAGTTTGAAGATGCTTACGTACTCTTTACCAGCATTCTGTTGGGATTTGGCTAGTCGTGTTGCTCGCTCTATGCAAACAATCAAACAACCTGGAAAGTAAAAATCAAAATACAGAGTTTAAGTTACAACTTGAAGGAATTGTCTCGGTTTGCATAACAAGCCTTGATTCAATTCAAGAATACAAAAAAATCCCGGTAGCAAAGACTTATGGAACTCAAATAATCACGCTTTTACTAAAGCCCTGCATAGCGCGAGAGAGAGAGAGCAATATCATGCGCGAACAAGGTGTGCGTTCGATCCGACTCAGCTGACCTGGCCGGTCAGCTACATGCCTACATGATTGTGGGATAAGAATTTGCGATGTACATAGGCCTACGCACTATGTTTCAACAGATTACGAAATCACATCTGTTTAAAATAGCTCCCTGTATTTGAAACTTTCTGAATAATATTTTTTTTTATTAAAAGTAATCACAACGCATGAGACCTAGCCTATTACTGGACAAGTGGACTTATCTATTTTCCCAGGCTTATCTTGCGACGAGAGCTAAGAGCGGGCAATAGTGAGAGATTTTCAATTTTCAAACAATTAACTTGCCCGACTACTATTTTTTACATGCCCCGGGCATCTAAGGCATGGTATTTTTTTTTAGCCCTGTAGGGTTTTGGTTTTATTGTAGTTTGCAAAATACATGAATCTGTACTAATTAGTAATAATATGCTGGGCCAACAGTCAACAAATATGGCTAGGCCTAGTTCCTCAGAGTCCTTGTCTGATATCAGCACAAACAAAATATAAGCCTGTAGGGTGGCCTCTTCAGTCTAGCAGGTTTCAGTAATAGACCTAGGCCTACTCTACGCTTTAATCACAGGAACTAATAAAAACACTAAATGTCAAAGACAGACTTAGGTCTAGGTCTGAAACTTAACATGTCTAAATGACGCAACATAACAGAGATGGTTGTTTGCAAATGAGATGCCTATAACAAGATTGATGACTTCCATATTTGTACTATGTATGCCCAGAGGTAGAGGTAGTGAAAAATGGTGATAACGAAATTTGCGATTCTTTTTAAATATCCATTTTATTGCCTAAAATGTAATATTGTCGACAAATTACATCATTTAGAGATGGAAAAAAAAACACATTTTAAAAACGCAAATTTCGCGAAATCTCGTGTATATCGCGAAATAACGAACGAAATTGTATAAAACTGGTCAAAACGCGCGAATTAACATTCGCGAAAACATTAACTACATGTTTAGTGTCCAAATAACCGCAAATAACAACGTGGACGGGGGAAGATGCGTGAGGTGGGTCACAGAGTCCGAAAATTATCCGCACTTGCAAGGCGTAAAATGTTTTTGACTTCACGGGTTTTTTATTTAAATTTTTTTAAACAAATTTTTTAGATACCGGTACATGTTTTTGACCATTTAAATGAAATCGCGAAAAACGCGAAATTTGGGTTTTATAAAACGAAATTTGGATTTTTATTGAGCGAGCGTCTCCACTTGACTCTTATGGCTCGAATGTCTGTTTTTTTTGTATTTTGTATTTTTTTTCTGTTACTGCTTCGATACAGGTCGCACCGTTTCTCTGATCGACCTGAAATTTTGAACACATGTACATACCAACTATGCGGGTTGCTGTATAGTTTTGTGGCAAAATCGTTCAAAAAGTTAAAAAGTTAGGCCTACATTAAAGTTAATCACAAGTTTTTTTTTTCAAACTAAACGGCGACAAAATCTGAGGTGGCCAAATCATTTAGAATGTCCGTCCGATCACGAATATGTTATTTTTATTTTGATCCGATAAGTAGTGTAGATGGAAATTACATTATAACAAAGTCCCGTTACCATGGCAACGGAAAGTCGCGCAGCTTTTTTGGCTCATGATAGCGGTCAAACGGAGGCTCGGATCGAGTTGAAATTTTGACCATCCGCAAGTTTCGTTCCCGATTGAATGCCATTAGTTTTGTGGCAAAACCGTTCAAAAAGTTATAAAGTTACATTAAAGTTAATCTAAAGTTTTTTTTTAAAACTAAACGGCGACAAAATCTGAGGTAGCCAAATCATTTAGAATGTCCGTCCGGTCACGAATATGTTAATTTTATTTTGATCCGATAAGTAGTGTAGATATAAATTACATTTTAACAAAAGTAACGTTACCATGGCAACGAAAAGTCGCACAAGAATTCTGGTCACTATGTACTGCCACCTAGAAGAAATCAAGAGTAAAATAGTTTTCCCAAAGAAATGATGTCAAGGTCCTCTAGATGGCGGTGGATTTTATCCATTCTCTCCTATTTTACAAATTTTCAGCTAAATCGGTCAAGACCTTAAAGACTTATTGGTATGAAACATTATGGGAATGTCGTACTCGGGTCGTGTTGCACGTACCGGTGCTCGCTCAACAACGCGTCCAACTGAGCGTTTTCCTAGTATCACCATTTCTCATTACCTCTACCTATAGGCCTAATAAAGAGCTTGAACTTGAATAATCGTCTTATTATAAAGCCATGTTGCCTAAGAAGTAATTAAAAAGCAAAAGCCTACCTGTTGTTTTTGGATCAAGTGTTCCAGAGTGCCCAGTTTTCTCTACTTTGAGAATTCTTTTCACCCATGCTACAACTTCGTGTGAACTAGGGTTGGAGGGTTTATCAAGGTTAATTATTCCACAACGAACATAATCTTGAATGTTTCTTTGCAATGGAGATGACCCAACTGGAATAGGTGTGAAGTGGTTTGTCCTGATGTTTAATTTGTCAAAATTCTAAAACAAAATTTCAAAGAATAAATAATAAAAACCTTCAGGCATTTACAGTAGGCCTAAATTACACGGTAGATTAGACCTACCGGTACACATAATGACATACAAGTAGGGTAGGCCCAAACCATTAACAATAGGCCTAGTTACACAAATTATCCTATGTCTAGTGGGTTACAAACCTTCAATAGCAGTGGCCAGTTATGAGTTTCCAATACAACTGACTTGGTTGACGACTCAAGATGCAATTCTTTTTCAAGCTGAACTTCCCCTAGGGATCGGTCTTTTTTCTTTTTCTTCTTCTCAACTAAAACAGAAACAGGCTAGGCTAGCATTGTAGGTAGGCCTGCCTAATGTCTAATGTGCAGAATCAGAATGAGAGGGTGTAAAGCAGGTTGTAACAATTCAAATTATAAGGAATTTTTAATTAAACGAGGGAGCGGAGCGACTGAGAGTGTCTCCATTCAACTCAAACGGCTCTCATTCTGTGATTCTGTCTGTCTGTCTGTACGTCAAAAATCAGCCAAACCGCTGAACAGATTTAGCTGAAATTTTAAACAGACATCCGGTACGAGTTTACTGAGAACTGTTAACAAAATCAGCTAGATCCATTGCGATTTAATCCTACAATTTTTTTAAATATCGATAGCATTTGTTTAGTAGCAGCTAGCGGGACTAGATTTGCGTGGCTGGATGGCATAGTGGTAAGCATTTAGCCTACCGCACGGAGGGTCGGGGTTCGATACCCCTAGGTTACAACTTTTTTTATATTTTTACATCCACATATTATTTTTGAGAGGTGTTAAAAATGGGAAATAAAAATTATGTGATTTTGTTTTATCTTGGAAATTTGTTAATGTTTCACGCTAATATGTTTTGAACACGATTTGCATTTTGAATGTTCAATAATTATTGTTGCAGAGTGAGTTCCAGTTTAAATAAGGTGACCAGACGGATTGGTTTTAGAAGTCAGAACACTTGGCTCACTCACTCGTTTAACGACTTTGGCGTTTCCCTAGTCATAGCTAAAAAAATGATTCAGCATCTAGCCTACGCACTAGGCATGGGGAACACTTAGCTTCATCACCAATGTTAGTAGGGTCCCGACAGATCTTTTAAAAAATTAATTGGCTGGTCATTGTCTGAGGCTATGCCACATTAGACGAAGGGTTGAAAAACTGTCATCTTTAAAACCCCGCAGGGCCTATTATGACAAATAAAAAATTGTTTTCTTTAAATAGAAATCAGTCATGAGAATTAAGAAATATTGATCTCAGTGGATCGAATGGTCAGCCGGAAAAATAGTGCAAAATTAGTTGTACAGACAATGATTTGATTGGCTGTAGCCGTATTATAATAACTAGTACCGGGTATTTAATTTAGGCCTAGTTTAGTTTAGACAATTTCATGAAACTGTAATTCATGACTGTGATCATGATTCATGAACTATACTGAAACTGAACTTCATGACCATATTTATTGTCTATTTATATCAAATTGAGCGAGCGAACTTGACTCTTATGGCTGGAATGTCTGTTTTTTTTTTTTTTCCCTGTTACTGCTTCGATACAGGTTGCACCGTTTCTCTGATCGACCTGAAATTTTGAACACATGTACATACCAACTATGCGGGTTGCTGTATAGTTTTGTGGCAAAATCGTTCAAAAAGTTAAAAAGTTAGGCCTACATTAAAGTTAATCACAAGTTTTTTTTTCAAGCTAAACGGCGACAAAATCTGAGGTGGCCAAATCATTTAGAATGTCCGTCCGATCACGAATATGTTATTTTTATTTTTATCCGATAAGTAGTGTAGATGGAAATTACATTATAACAAAGTCCCGTTACCATGGCAACGGAAAGTCGCGCAGCTTTTTTGGCTCATGATAGCGGTCGAACAGAGGCTCGGATCGAGTTGAAATTTTGACCATCCGCAAGTTTCGTTCCCGATTGAATGCCATTAGTTTTGTGGCAAAATTGTTCAAAAAGTTATAAAGTTACATTAAAGTTAATCTAAAGTTTTTTTAAAAAACTAAACGGTGACAAAATCTGAGGTACTAGCCAAATCATTTAGAATGTCCGTCCGGTCACGAATATGTTAATTTTATTTTGATCCGATAAGTAGTGTAGATAGAAATTAAGTAACGTTACCATGGCAACGAAAAGTCGCACAAGAATTCTGGTCACTATGTAGGCCTACTGCCACCTAGAAGTAATCAAGAGTTAAAATAGTTTTCCCAAAGAAATGATGTCAAGGTCCTCTAGATGGAAATTATTGAGAAAACTTAAGTTATTGATAATTTTCACATGAATGATGCGTACATTGTTATAACAAGCTAACGACTGTGTCAAAAAAATCAAAATAATCGCTATTACAAGTTCAAGTTCAAGTTCACCAATTTTTTTATTTGCATGTTGTTACAGATTTAAACAATACATGATACATCAAGAAAAACAGCAAAGCCCACAAAGTTTTTTGAAAACTTGAACGTGGGCAGTTATATAGCCTACATATAATACATAAAAGGACAAGATGGTGAAAGATTGAAAGAATTAATTAATGCGAAATTACAAACATAGTTTAGATGATGCAGTGCTGCACTACAATAAGCCATTCGGAAGCCTACCTACCTACCTACTTAAACATATTATAAACTAAATTAAACATTATTAAACTTTTATTAAACTAAAATTGGACGTTGCTCAAATAATAATATATATAGTTTATTGATTGATAGATTTCCTGAGACATACAGTTTTATTTTTCATTCATTTAACTTTTGTCCAAATAATGAATAGTCGCTAAATAAAGACTGAATTGAATTGAATTTCTTAGGACAAAAACGTAAACAATTTAGCACGTATTTCCTATCCCCTTAGCTATAACTAAACCAATTTGTGGGAACCCACAAACATAAAAAACATAACATAACCAAACATAACCTTAAAACCACATGTGCACATGACGCCTAGGGGCTAGGCCCATACAGTTACAGGTTTGCAACCCTTGAAATAGGCTACATAATATGTTACATTTCGCTTTTGTTTAATAACCACAGTTAATTTATGTTATATACGATTAAATAAACAATACATTCATACCGGCAATGTTAATTGATCCTAGCATCTACGGCAGCCCTGGCCTAAGTAGGCCTAGCTAGGCATCCTAGGCCCTTCGAAAATGGGCAAATTATCGTTAATTTAGTCCAATGTAGACTAAGTTATAGAAGTTAAATATGTACCTAGGTTCATGTTGTAAACTAATTTGTAATTAACTTACTGTTATCGCTCATGATTTAAAGATTGATAGAACTAAATCTAGTCCTACACGTGGTGTGATATCTAGAAATACAATCCGAACAACGCCGTAGAAGCGGAAACAGAATGAATTGTTTGTAGACGCCTACACCCGATAGACGGCAGCACACAGCGCTCTTCTTGAACGCCAAACACAAAAACCAAATAAAAACTGCTGGTCATGTGATATTTCATGGTAAGCATTATTATTTCAAAGTTATAATAAATGATTATTTAATTTAATTATAAAATAATTATTGAAAATTAATGGGTTTATTGTTGATTTGTTGGTGAATGTAGGTATAGTAAAGTGTGTAACGTTGCTTTATCGTTCTAGATACGTCAGCGCGTTTAGGACATTTATTAGGGCTGCGACCGCCCTGGGTTAATCCATTGGTTCCTTGATAATTGGCACCTATCAAAATCCTGCAAAGGCAGTTGAGCCCAAGGTCTGGTAACCATGGCAACCAGAGTCGATAAGGAGTTTCCCCGGTTATCGTCGGTAATCAACTCAAGGACCAAACAGAGTACAAATGTTGATATACAAATTTGCAGATAATTACTATGTATTATTCGTTGACAATGGATGTTATAAATATATAACATTTTATATTAGATATTATCATTATTAGGCGTAGGTTCCTGCCCTCGAGGCACACTATTAGCATATATTAAAATTGCTTGACATGCGATTTGACCTACATCCAGTTACATACTTTTGGAGACGAGTGAGAACGCCACATTTCTAGGGCGAGTGAGTCCCAGAAATTTTTAACCACACGAACATCCAAACGAACGCGCTTTCTTGCTATTAACGTAGTTAAAAGATCTCAGATTCTTCTCTGAGTAGTGTGGTGTTTTTGTTTTTAAATGTAGGCCTACCAACGTAAAAATATATAATGTTAATTCTCGTGGTCGTTCCATTCCATTCCTATGTTCGTTTCTGCGTTCCTCAAAGGCAAAAACATTAATAATATTAATAAATCTAATCTAGGCTATGAGACAGGCCTAGAATTAGATACTATTTTAGGGAAGTGAAGGACGGTGCTGTGGGCTGCTGCACCCTTGCCCTTTTTTTTTCATTTTTCCACTGTGCCAGCAAAGTAGGCCTAGGCCCTAGGCTGTGAAACGCGGGAAAACGTCAGAACGTGCACCTATGGCAAGCGAATTCACCTGACATAAAGGGAACGAGTACGTCTTTAAAATGTCGATAACGAATTAATAAATTGCATTATATGCCATGCAAAATACATTGCGATGGTACCGCCAATGTTTCACAATATTTTCAACCATTTGTGGACAAACAAGATGATAAGCAAGGTAACTGCAACCCTCAAACTTTCCTTAAGGGCCTAGCCTAGGCTAGGCGAGCCAATACACAAAGGTAGGGGCCTGGCTAGGCCTAGGGCTAGGCTAGCCTAGGCCTTTGCCTACACAAAGCCCACAGTCTATCCCTAGGCGTTTAGTTTAGAATTGTTGTCTCTCTATCCTGCAGTTGATCATAGATCGGTTGCAGGTTTTGTCTCCTTAATTTTCGAATTTCTTTCGACGTCCATTTCCCGGTAGGTAGGCCTAGGCCCTAGCCCTACTCTTTCGGTGTGTAACCTACAAAACCTTTAACGTCGCTATTTTCAATCTAAAATAGGCCTATCTACAAAACCTTTAACGTCGTTATTTTAAATCTAAAGTAGGCCTAGCCCTACTGATCAAAAACTGTCCATACCAACCGAAAGAGTTCTCATTTCCCTTCATTGCTTGGCCTAGGGTATCCTTGTAGTTTAGTTCCCTTCACATTACTTCTCTTTCACTACCTCCTTAGCCTGTTAAGATGAGGGACATCTTCATCCTCCTAATGTATTTGCCCTCATCTGTCTTATATGTTTCCCTCTCATACTTCCATCCATGATCCCCTCTAGCCAGGTATGTGGCTCTAGTTAATCCCTCATTGAGTTCACCTCATCCCTCATGGTTCCTTGAGATCCTATATAATTTACTCATCCGATCCCTCCTCCTCCTTCCATCCTCAAGTTTCTCCCACCAGGCTATTAACCATTAATGCTACACTTTCGTAAATTCTTACTGTCTTCCCATCAACCACCTCCTCCTTCCAAGTTTTCCCTTTATTCATAACTCTTCTGGCTGCCTTTCTTTGCACGGCTTTCACCCCGCTAGTCAGGGCTTCCCTGTAAGGATCCCATACTGCACTAGCGTACCGTAAGACAAGACGGGGTGATGCTGAACACCGGGATGATTCTGAACAAAAGTTACACTTTTTTTTTATTCCTTCATATTTTTTACGCTGAGGCTATTCGACCGTAGCTACGGGAAAATTACGTTTCTCAATTCGTCCGTAGCATGAACGAACATCGGCGGAAATCACCGAAGGTACTCGAACTGTGGGTACGGAAAAATTAGGCCTGCTAATTTAACCGTAGGAACGGGAAGTAAATTACGTTAATTCAATAATAACCACTCTGAAAATATACGAATTATGTTATAATTAATAAAGATTGAACACAAACACTACCATTTCACTGTTGCCGGCGCGCCATGTTTATTATGACATTTACTTAGTAGGCCTACCAACCTTTTCAATAAAATACTCTACTTACCAAACCTTTAACGTTGCTATTTTAAATCTTAACTCGTTTTTTAATAAAATACTCTACTTACCAAACCTTTAACGTTGCTATTTTAAATCTAAACTCGTTTTTAACGGAAAGGATTTCGGGTGCGCTCTTTTCGATTGTATCCTAGAACTAGCGCGGCGCAGCACTTTTTAAACGCTTTTATCATCTAGAATTGTGTTTGCGACGGGGCCGAATGTAGTGAAATCATTTGCAGAAAAAACATGGACCCAAATAGAATGGTAAAAAAAACGACCTAACGAAGATTTGAACCGCCGACCTCTCGCATAGAATTCGGACGCTCTGCCACAATGCACTGTGATATTTGATGCTATTGGCCTAGTTACGTGGTATCCCGCGGACGATTCGGATACCTTCGATTATTTCCGCTTATCTTCGTTCATGCTACGGACGAATTGAGAATCGTAATTTTCCCGTAGCTACGGTTAAATAGCCACTTCCATTTTTTTAAGTGTTGATTATATATCTAAGATAAAAATATGCATTTATAAGGAATACATTAAAGATTATTACCTGTAAGTTTCATAAAAAAAATCTCAAGAACTTAAGCCTAAAAAAAATAAATATCATTTTTCTATTTCTTCACATATTTGCTTTGTTCAAAATAGTTCATACAGCAGGGGCAAACTACTTTACCGACCCGGGAAAAAATATGTTTACATTGTGGTGCTATGTGTATTGAAGGGAACTAAGCATCACAGAATAAGTTGTCACTAGGCCCTACCTGCTAGATACCTGCAAGCTAAAATCTACCAATGCGGAAGACGCCGGGTGATTCTACTGAACACATCTCTTTTTGTCAAATGTTCTGCTGTCAAAGGTGATAACCATAATATGAGCACATGTAGGCCTATACCTAATACATTTTAATTAATTCTAGAACCTAATAAATAGGCCTAAGTAGGCTATTAGAACATAAATGACAGATTATGGCAACGTTTGTACGAAACTGTTGTAGGTATTGATCTTGAAAACTCCTTGCGTACACATCTCTACAACCACACAATAAAGTCTAGCATATCAATTCAGTCTGCTTTTTTCTCACGAATCCATTGATGTGTTCAGATTCACCCCAGGATGAACGGGTGCCAAGCTATCATGGAGTACAAGTCAGTGTTCATCGGGGTGAATATGAACAAACAACGTTTATATATTTTAAAAATATATGCAGTAGGCCTACTTGTACAAATGTGATTAGATGATATCTTGTAGTAAAGCCTCCCATAAGACTTTTGCAAAAAAAAATTAGCCTCTTCCATCTATTGGCATTAATATTATTGTAAAAATGAGTGGAAAAGTGTTCAGCATCACCCCGTCTTACGGTACTCTAGGGTTGGTCTCACGTAGGCATGCCCCTTAAGCTCACCACTCGCCCCTTTAAGTGTTCTCATGACAAAATTGAGACACCTGAAACCCTTCTTTGTGATTGCTTTCACATACTCTTCCCAGTTTAGCTGCTGGTGTAGCCTTACCCCAAGGTATTTGATGCTTACCACCCTATCAAGATCTCTACCCATTATCTCATATCCCTCACCATTCAAGACACGATCCCTTCTTTTTGTGAACCTGACCCATTTACACTTATATCTATATTCAAACTCATGCCATTATTACTTGCCCATGATCCTAGAATCCCCATATCATCCCTTAGTGTTGGTTGGGGAAAGATTGATAGAGGCTGGGAGCCAACAGCTTACCTTGAAAAAGTTCGGCGGCTGTGTAGAGTTGAAGATCACACAAATATATACACAAATTACAAGTTACATTACGACGATTTCGTATATATTTGTGTGATCTTCAACTCTACACAGCCGCCGAACTTTTTCAAGGTAAGCTGTTGGCTCCCAGCCTCTATCAATCTTTCCCCAACCAACACTAAACTAGCCTCTAGGCCCTATCAACCCAAGCATATCATCCCTTAGTTTTCCAATATCCTCTACATTTCTTATCACCCTGTAAATGACGCAATCATCCGCAAACAACCTCACCCTGGCCCCCATCCCCTGTGCGATATCGTTAACATAGATTGCAAACAAGAGAGGACCCAAGACACTCCCTTGGGGGACTCCCGAGGTTACCTCGGCTTTTCTACACATATCATTGTCCACCCTAACCCTCTGACTTATGTTCGTTAAGAAGTCCTTAATCCATCTGATAACCCATTCATCTTCTATCACTTCTTCAACCTTAGCTAACAATTTCTCATGTGGGACCTTGTCAAATGCCTTCTCGAAATCTATGAAAACCGCTACAACCACCCCTCCTTTATCCATGGTTTCCCCCAACTCGTTCACCAAACCCATTAGTTGGGTTTCACATGAATATCCTTTTCTAAATCCGTGCTGACTTTCAGACAATTAGTTTTTCTCTTTCATTTCACCTTTTATAAATTCACCAATAACCTTCTCCATTATTTTTTATCCTACAGACGTTAACGAGATAGGTCTATAGGTACCAAGTTTCCCCTTCTCCCCCCCCCCTTTATGTATAGGGATTATACTGTGGGCTGTGGCCTCCCTCCATCTGTCCGGAATAGTTCCATCTTTTAGTGATTTCTCAATTGTCTCCCCCATGTACAATGCTGTCTCCCCTAATGCAAGTTTTAGGAAACCCACTCAGAGTCCATCACATTCACTTCCCAGTGTTTTCCCATTCTTTATCCCCGCCACTATCTTGGTTATCCTGTCAATGCTGACCTCAATGATCCTGTCCTCTCTCACATGTCACCACGCCCCCCCCCCCTTTTTTTCTTCTTATGTAGGCCTACCTATACATTATTATTCCAACTTTCCTGCTTATTATCCTCATCCATCATGCCCTTCATATACTCTTCCCACTTGAGTCTTTTAGTCTTGTTTAGATCCTTCTCGACTAATTTTAACCTGTCTTTGTCTTCCTTCTCCTTGGAAACCCTAAATTGTTAGTACGCTCACATTCCCCTTTCTTTTAAGAGCCCAATGGCCTAGGCCCTGTATCCGGTAGGCCTAGGCTACTTGTTGTGGTTGTTGTTGTTGTTGTTGTCTCTCTCTCCTGCAGTTGATCATAGATCGGTGGCAGGTTTTATATCTCCTTAATCATTAAGCTCCTTTTCTTAATCATTAAATTCCTTTTGACGTCCTATTTCCTCCATTGCTATCCTTGTAGTAATTCGGTTCCCTTCACATTACTTCTCCATCACTCCCTCCTTAGTCTGTTCCATCATCTTCATCCTCCTCATTTATGCTTGGGTCTTCTGTTGTAGGCCCTAGTACCCTATTTCCTACTATTGACCAATTTGATCAGTGGTAGGTTTCTTTGTACTTCTTCTTACTTCTTATCCTCACTTGGTTTCTTGCCCCTTACACCCTCTCATCTCATCACTTACCATTATCTTTTTATTCTTTAATGCTCATCCTCTTCCGCGTCTTCCTCACTAGCAGATCCACCGTTTGGCAGTTGCTTCAGCCTATTTTTGAATGCTTTAACTGTTTTTCCCCTACAATCCCTTCAGTCAGCCCATTCCATTCCACCACTGTCCAGTACCTTTGGTTGAGGTCAGTCAACTTTTTAACACTATTTTTACATTGAAAACTATTCTGTGTCATAATTTTACACATTTATGAATAAAATACTGCACCTTCAACACCTTTAACGTTGCTATTTTAAATATAAAGGAGTTTCAACGCAAAAGGTGTTTTGTTTAAAAATAGCGCCATTGGAGGTTTAATTTATTATTTTCTTAGGCCTAATGCCCCGTTTTTAACAAGGGGAAAAGTAGATTGGGGGGGGGGAGGGCGCAAAGTGCGTATGTAATAATAGGCCTAATAATAATAGGCCTAATTAATATTTTATACAATCCAGGAATTAAAAAATCCATCCCGATCGGGGTTCAAACCCGAGTCTCCCACTTTCTGGGTGGACGCCTTAGCCAACTAGACCACCGAGACGGTAACTATTTAACTTCTGTATTGTCGTTACATTATAGAACTTGAATGTATAATCAAAAAAACTGTTGCTGTTGAATTGACCAAACAAACATATTTATAATGTAATTACCTTACGCAGGTATGAGCGAGGGTATATTTCTCGATTTGGATAGTCGGGAAACACTCCCGTAGGTGGAATTGTTAATATTTAATACAATCTAGAAATTAAAAAATCCATCCCGATCGGGGTTCGAACCCGAGTCTCCCACTTTCCGGGTGGACACCTTAGCCAACTAGACCACCGAGACGGTAACTTTTTAACTTCTGTATTGTCGTTACATTAGGCCTATAGAACTTGAATGTATGGAACAATAAAGCTCGAAAAAACTGTTGCTGTTGAATTGACCAAACAAACATATTTATAATGTAATTACCTTACGCAGGTATGACCGAGGGTATATTTCTCGATTTGGATGGTCAAGAAACACTCCCGTAGGTGGAATTGTTAATATTTAATACAATCCAGAAATTAAAAAATCCATCCCGATCGGGGTTCGAATCCGTCTAAAACTGACTATTGGGGTGTCTAGTACACGTCAAAACAAAAATGTGGTCTCTTTGCATGTTCTTTCAGTCAACTCGGCTGTCGTAGAAACCAGTGAAATTTCATAACAAAATTGGCTTAAAATTTGTAAAATTTGCAATTTACTGCCTCAAAATTCACAAAATTCTAATTCTGATGCCATATTTGAGTTCCCCATGGTCGATTTAATGGAAAAAGTGGTTCCACATGCCAAGAGTCCTTCGATATGAGGTAGTCATATTGCACTTTGGCACCATCTTTAAAGATGGCCGCCATAGCTAAATTAATGGCGAGACGAATAGGGTCCCGGTCTAAAACTGACTATTGGGGTGTCTAGTACACGCATAAATGTTTTTGGATCTCTATGCATGCTATTACAGTCAACTCAGCTGTCGTAGAAACCAGTGAAATTTTGTAACAAAATTGGCTTAAAATTTGTAAAATTTGCAATTTACTGCCTCGAAATTCACAAAATTCTAGTTCTGATGCCATATTTGAGTTCCCCATGGTGATTTAATGGAAAAAGTGGTTCCACATGCCAAGATTCCTTCAAAATGAGGTACATAGTCTTATTACACTTTGGCGCCATCTTGAAAGATTAGAGCTAAATTAGTGGCGAGACGAATGGCTATTTGGGGTTGAAGTACACGCATAAAAAAATTTGGACCTCTATATAAAAGTGCACAATTGGTACTAATGGTGTAACATGGAAGTCGGACTAATTGTGCAATCTGGAGTGGGATGGGCCTAGCATAGCTGAATAACTTCACAATCTGTGAGAAAAGAAGGTGCTGTTACAAAGTTACGTACAAATTATTAATTAAATTATTTATTACAAATTTTTAACATCACTTTGTAAAAAAAAAAAATGGAACCAGTTCGGCACCGGTTTCCGGGTACCTGATGTCATCACTAGTTCGAACCCATGGAAGTCAACAGTCACAACAAATAGCAGTTTAGTAAAGGTTTGTTCTGTGGTCCCGGTAGCTCAATTGGTAAAGCTATGGCACGTTAAGCCTGAGGTTCTGGGTTCGAACCCCAGTCGGGGCAAACTTTTACGACAATTGCTATGAATCAATAATAATAATAATAATAATAATAATAATAATAATAATAATAATAATAATATAATAATAATAATAATAATAATAATAATGATAATAATAAATAATAATTTTTATTTTTTTTATTGGAAGTACATATTTAAATACATGTTTAGTTCATTATGGAAACGAGTCCCACAAGCCACACAAGCGGCTTAGCTGTGGGGATAAAAAACATAGACAATTAATAAAAATAACCCAGACTCCAGACTTTATAATATTGATATAAGTACAAGGGAAAAACAACAAAATACCTAGAACCAAAAAACATACAGAAAACTTGAACAAATAATAATACAATGAAAATGAAACTTAAAAATACTAAGCATCCCACGAACATGCAATTTCTGTTTCATTTAGCAAAAACGCTTTTAACTCATTCTTCGCCCTACTTATTTGATCTATATTTCGTAAATATTTGGGAATTTTACTAAAAGTAAAAGGTAGGCCTACACTGTTGTAACGATACACCGTGCTACCCTGTACAAGGCTACCATATATTAAATCTCATCCACCTCGGCTAGCCTACACAGTCAATGAGCAACACACTTGGCATACAAATTAACACATAATTAGACATTTATTTTTAAACCAAGTAATAATACTACATCAATTATTTAGTGAAATTGATCTGCTTGATAACGACCACATTGGACATTAAAAGTTTATATCATACGACCTTCTTTGGCTGTTGTGTTTGAGTATGATTTTTCACCCATCTGTAGTCTTCTCTTGTGAGTCCTTATACTTCTAATCTTCTTACTTCTCTTCTCTTGAAATCTTCTTAAAAGTATATTTATAGGTGCCAAGTTGCAGACACATAAACTTATAATTGAAATTAGTTTTAAAAAGAATCACTTCTGCTTTCTTTACTAGAGCAAAACTCCTTGACCTAACTCGATTCAAGTAGCATCCAAGATGGCCATTCTGTTCCTGGTCAAATTCATTGTTTCAAAGTTCTAGATTTTTGTATCTTTTTTACACATCACATAAAACACTTTTTAATATTTACTTATTTTTTATAAATTTAAATTTGCTGTATTTACCTTTAATAATCATTATCAGAACATTATTAAAACTTTAAATAATATAATTATTTTACCATAAGTGAAAAATACAGCCTTCTGAAACTTGGTTATAAATGTAAACAAACTACTCAATCACTGCCTACTTGAAACCTTTTATACATTTTAAGAAGTCACTGCCTACTAGAATCATTTTATACATTTTAAGAAGTCACTGCCTACTGGATCTTAATTACTTTTACCAAGTTTTAGATTTAAGAGACTGGTACTTTACAATACCCCTTCAAATTTTGAACAATTTCTTGAAATTTTTCAACATTTATAATGCTTGAAAGCACCAGACAAATTAAAGGATTTTTTTTTTTTTATTCTTAATCCTGCTTCAAAATCTGATAACAATACAATAATCCTCTGGACAATGACAAATCTGAACATCAGCTTATTCCACAAAAATCTAAACAAACTAGATCACACTTTGTTCTTTTACCGCTACCCATGACTTTAATATACAATATCATAAAATTCAAGCAACCCAAAATTTAGAACTCATTGAATGTTCCAACTACCTCCATTGACAAACACTAACAAAATTAATAACTCAACAATTGAAAGGCTGTTTACAATACCCCTTCCAAAAATAAATTATTTGAAGAAATGGAAATTATTTATTTTTGATATTAACTCCTGCAACCATTGAAACACTATATTAAATTATTTACTCCATTAAAAAAAACAAAAACACCAATTAAATAATATCAACAACTTAAAATCTTTCAAATTGGAAATTATGAACAACCTTATTAAAATGTACTAGTATTTATCAACTTCAGCAACACCAATTTCCAAGAATCTTTATGAAAATGTCTATTTATTCATTTTCCACTCCACAATAAACTATTCCAAATCTATCATCCCACAGAAGAACTATCATACCATCAAAAAGTAGTCAAACCAGCAAATTGAAGACAAGATTGACAACCCCTTCAAATTGACCAATAAAGAAAAGATTTTAAACCTTATTTTAGGTTAGGAATTTACTAATGACCCTCAACAAATGACTTCTTCAAAATGAAAAACCTTTCAAACTGACCAACCAAGAACAAAAAAAAGTACTCCCTAGAAATGTACACAATCATAGTTAACAACCCAGCAGCCAACCATCCCTTCAAATTGACCAATAAAGAACAAAAAAGTACATTGGAATGCACACAATGAACGACAATGAATAACTACTTCAAATTGAAAAACCTTTCAAACTGACCAACCAAGAACAAAAAATGTACCAAGAAATGTACATCAACCATAGTTTATCAACAAATCAGTGAACTACCCCTTCAAATAGACAACCCCTTCAAACTGACCAACATAGAACAAGTGAGGAAAAAAAACAACTCCGAGATCCACAGCCCTATCTAGTTTTCTGTTAATAATGGAGGTGCCGTCACGTTGTTGTTAGTAGGAGGTGCTCGTTAGTTCCCTGGAGATCGCCAGTCATCTAGAGGTCTTGAATTGAAGTTAGTTTGTCGATGTTGGTAACTATTATTGTTGGCATTTGTTGCAAAGTTGTGGTAGTAGGTGTTTTCATAGTTCCTATTTTGACTAGGTAACCAAATCAGTCTGTCACTTTCTAATCTTTCCAAAAGATTTACGATTTTAGTGGCATCGTTGTCTATATGAATGAAATGGACACGAATTTCCATAGGAAAATGTTTGAGCAGTTGTTTGACCATCGTTTCTTGTGGTATTGGGCAACTGAGATATCCATTATGACGCAACAAACGTTTGAAGTATACTGATGGTAATCCCTGTTTACCACCTTCGTAGGATGCACTATATATGTGTTTCATGAGAACATCTTGAGCGTTGTCTCCCCAAAAATGATTAATGAATTTTTCTTTAAAATCTTCAAAGGAATCAAACTCATTTCCCAGCATCCATGGTATGCATTGACCCTTCAAGCATTGTAGAGTGAACGCCAACCTCCTGTTGTTATTTACCGAATAGTTCTTGAATCGGCTTTCTAACAAGTTTAGAAATTCAATGGGATGAATACCTCCATCTCCCATGAATATTATGCCCTCTCTAAGTAGTTGGTCTCCTACACCGCTATCGTTTGCATAAACGGTAGTTCCCGTAACGCCTGTTACCCCTTGAGTTTCCAAATCTTGAATCTTTTTTGTATTGGTTAGAATAGAATTTTCCAACTGCTTTGTATTGGTTAGAATAGTGTGTTCCATCTTCTTTGTATTGGTTAGAATAGTATTTTCCAGACCATTGCAAGCTTCTTGAAAGTTTTTATCATCTAATTCTCGCTTTTCTTCTACTTTTGAGACTTCTTTTTGTACTTCTTCTAATTTCTTGCCATTATCATCAATCATGACATGGATATCCCTTATCAATTCCATAGCACCCCCTACTTTGGCTTCAATGTCCTCCACATCTTCAGTTACTTTTAGCTTCACATCTATGAATTGTTTTTCTAAGGTGTAGAAAAGTCTGTCATATTTTTCTTCTAATCCATTTTGGATGACATCCATTCGTTGATTTACCTTATCGATTTCATGTTTAACAACCTCTAGTTTCTCGTCCATAATCTTACCCACTTCATTTTTAATGCTACACATGTCATTTTTTATGCTACCCATTTCATTTTTCATGCTATTTTCCATGTTACCCATTTTATTTTCCAAGCTATTTTCCATGGTACTCATTTCATTTTTCATGCTATTTTCCATGGTACTCATTTTATTCAACAACGTACTCATTAAAAAACTCATTTCTGGACTCATCACCAAACTTCCTTCCGTCGAAGTGCTAGTCATATCGGTTGCCAAGTGCCTATCTAAACCACTATCCATCTGTCCCAATTCTGTCCTCCCTAAATCTTGAGAAACAATTTGCAACCCTAGCTCTATTTCATCAATAGCAACACACCTTCACTTTGAATAGCCATTATTCCAAAGCCTAGGTTTATTTGTAGCCAAGTGTGTAATTGAGACCCCTAATCTCTGCGTGACATTATCTTCAGTAAGGCCACTAACGTTGGGCTGCCAAATTGTAACGATACACCGTGCTACCCTGTACAAGGCTACCATATATTAAATCTCATCCACCTCGGCTAGCCTACACAGTCAATGAGCAACACACTTGGCATACAAATTAACACATAATTAGACATTTATTTTTAAACCAAGTAATAATACTACATCAATTATTTAGTGAAATTGATCTGCTTGATAACGACCACATTGGACATTAAAAGTTTATATCATACGACCTTCTTTGGCTGTTGTGTTTGAGTATGATTTTTCACCCATCTGTAGTCTTCTCTTGTGAGTCCTTATACTTCTAATCTTCTTACTTCTCTTCTCTTGAAATCTTCTTAAAAGTATATTTATAGGTGCCAAGTTGCAGACACATAAACTTATAATTGAAATTAGTTTTAAAAAGAATCACTTCTGCTTTCTTTACTAGAGCAAAACTCCTTGACCTAACTCGATTCAAGTAGCATCCAAGATGGCCATTCTGTTCCTGGTCAAATTCATTGTTTCAAAGTTCTAGATTTTTGTATCTTTTTTACACATCACATAAAACACTTTTTAATATTTACTTATTTTTTATAAATTTAAATTTGCTGTATTTACCTTTAATAATCATTATCAGAACATTATTAAAACTTTAAATAATATAATTATTTTACCATAAGTGAAAAATACAGCCTTCTGAAACTTGGTTATAAATGTAAACAAACTACTCAATCACTGCCTACTTGAAACCTTTTATACATTTTAAGAAGTCACTGCCTACTAGAATCATTTTATACATTTTAAGAAGTCACTGCCTACTGGATCTTAATTACTTTTACCAAGTTTTAGATTTAAGAGACTGGTACTTTACACTGTATTGCAAAGCTCTTTTCCCATACTTATTGTTGTAAGTTGGTATTTTCAAATACTCTGCCTCCCTGGCGCGAGTATTTGCATTATGATTAAGAATAGTTTTAAACGAATTATCATAATAAAATTTTACCAATAATTTGTAAGTGAACAGAACATTTACAGGTAAAACATTACAATATCTATACTAGGAAATGCTCAGTTGGACGCGTTGATAAGTGAGCACGTGCTATAGCTAGACCCACATTGCACATTTTTTAAAATTTTAAAATTTGCGACGTTCGCTGTCCACAGGGCCATGTTTCCAATATTATTTATTGTTGCCAAGGTATTTGGGTAAACCCGTGTGTAAATCTTTACTTTGTGGATAAAATCCACCGCCATCTAGAGGACCTTGACTCCTTGGGAAAACACTATTTAAACTCTTTGTTGACAAAATTAATAATAGACTGCTTCCTCAAAAGTATTTTGATTACTTCCAGGTGGCAGTGCATTAGAAACTTTGCGCGTCTTTTCGTTGCCATGGAAACGTTACTTTTGTTATAATGTAATTTCCATCTACACTACTTATCGGATCAAAATAAAATTAACATATTCGTGACCGGACGGACATTCTAAATGATTTGGCTATCTCAGATTTTGTCGCCGTTTAGTTTGAAAAAAAAACTTTCAATTAACTTTAATGTAACTTTTTAACTTTTTGAACGATTTTGCCACAAAACTAATGGCATTCAATCGAGAACGAAGCTTGCGGATGGTCAAAATTTCAACTCGATCCGAGCCTCCGTTCGAACGTTATGGCGAGATATACAAAAAAAACAAAAAACAGTGACTAATTTTTCCGGCAGAGTCAAATGGAAACGCTCGCTTCGCTCGCTTAATAAATCATAAGTTGTGACACATGTACCATTTTTCTTATGAGGGGAAATTAAACAAACCATTCTATTTTGCAGCGAAATAATATATTTTAAATTTGGAAATGAAGCATTGCCCCATGCAAGCAGGGCATATGATATGACGGACTCAGCAAGTGCTATGTACACGGTCCGGAGTAGAGTATAAGGAAGTACATACTTTAGTTAATAAATCTGATGACCACATGATCTAAGCCGTCTACTCACTCCTGCTATACCAACTAAAATTTTGGTCTATCACCACCCCAAATATTTGTAAACAGATTCTATTTTATTTACACAACAGTTTATGATGATACCATCCATTTGATGAACAGAATCATGCAAACAATCAAAGGAATGAGTTATAATATTTATATTAGCATTATGGTCGGCATTGTGAGGTGAAGAAATATGCACAATCTTTGTTTTTGCTGAGTTAATGATAAGGCCTTCATCGTGTGTCCATCTTAACATTTTGATAAAATCGTCCTGTAAATATATTTCAGCAACTTTTATGTTTTTGTGAATTGCTACCAATGCTGAGTCATCAGCAAAGAAAAAAGAAAAACATTTAGGCCTACTTAAGTAATGCACCATACAGTTAACATATATTAAATACAGAACCGGTCCTAAAATAGATCCCTGCGGTACACCTGTTGAGCATACTCTGGCTTCACTCTCACACTCTCCTACTCGCACAATAATTGTTCTATCCGAAAAATAATTTTTAAACCATGACAAAAGAAGACCTCTTATGCCAATTCGTTCCAAAGCAACCAACATTTTTTGTGATTCAGCGTATCGAAGGCTTTAGTGAAGTCGATAAACATTAGTGATGTGAATTTACCGTAAATTTAAAACTCAAGTAATTTACCGGTAAATTTACCGAAAAAGGGTAAAATCGGTAAATTTTGATTTTAGCCATATTAAGCATATTATCATATACGTAAATAGTTTTTTGTGATGAGGAAGGTGTATATCAATTAAAAGAGCATAGGCCTATATTCACCCTTATATTTATTTACTGTTCCATACAATGAACAAACTAAACAATAATGTAGGTATTAATTTAATTATCTTTGTACGTTTGGTTAAATAAATAATTAAAATAAAATATTAATTAGATTGAATTAATGATTTAGCCTACTCAGCTAATGAAATGTGGAGTATGTCTAGGCACAGAAAAGCTCTTATTGAGATTTATTGATAGAATTTTTCCAAGTTTTAAAATAATTGACTTATTTCTATTTCATTCTTGTGTGTAGGTTCTTATTAGTCTTTAGAATTTAACGATGGAACAATTGAAAAATTAATTTAATTTTTTTAAAGTGATATTTGACTTATTTCCACTGCATTCTTGTTGTGTAGGTTGTTATTAGTCTTAAAAATATAATGATGGAATTTTTTTTAAATTTTACCATTTTACCGACATGCTCGGTAAATTTACGGTAAATTCTCTGACCGGTAAATTTACCTGACGGTAAATTTACCGACTCACATCACTAATAAACATACATAAAATGTGATAGTTTTTGTTAAGCTTTGAGTTGACTAAATCGGCAAATTTACAAGCAAGTCTGAAGTACTTTTCCCCTTTTGAAATCCGTATTGATTTTTATTGATAATATTACATTTTTCTAAATATTTTACTAAACTATTGGCAAATAATCTTTCCATTATCTTTTCAATACTTGGCAAATGGCAATTGGTCTATAGTTAGAGTATTCAAGGTGATTTCCCTTTTATAAATGGGTCTAACAATGGAGGTCTTCAGTTTTCGGGCACCACCCCCTCGGGTAGAGACAAGTTAATTAAACGCGCAATTACCGGGCTATCTCATTAGAAATATTTTTCAGGTCTTTAACTCGTATACCGTCAATGCCTGCTTGCTTATTTGTACTCATGTTGTGATGATTTCTTTAACCGCTACTTCATCGATTGGAGGTATGTACATAGATTGGGGTTGGAGATTGTACCTATCATCGTTTCCAAACTCGTTACGTACACACTGCACTTCACAGTTGTGTATATTCTTATCAACCTCATCAATAAACGATTTTGCAAATTTATTTGCTATAACAGTTTCACTCTCTGTCTTCCCCAGGAATCGGCTAATAACTACATCCACAGACTCTTTTTTCCGCTTACCTATTATTTCATTAATTGACTGCCACGTGTCTTTGATATTATGGTTATTTTCGTTGATTAAATTTTTATAATATTGTATTTTTGCAGCATGTATTTTCTGATTTACTTTATTTCTGAAACAATTATACTCATGTCTTTAAACATCTTTGAACACATTTTAATTCATTGCAGTATTTCCATTTACTAAACATTGACTCGTTCCGTTGTTAACTCTAAAAGTTCATTGTTTATACACTTTCTAATTATTTCGACATTTAACTTTATTATTTTTATGATATGTCGCCTTCTCATATGCCGTTTTGAATTCATTATTATATATATAGAGCATCGTACAACTGACAACAATTATTACTCGATATTACTTCTTGCCACTGTACTGACTTTAATTGGGTTAGCAGTATATTTTCATTCAAACATTTGTTTATTGTTATTGTTTCCTCGGAATCATCACCTTGTTCTCCTACACGTATTGATGCGATTATCATGTAATGGTCACTGACTTTTGACGTATAAACGGCCGTACGTATGTTAGCCTCGATGCCTCGTAAATAAACATAGTCAATGCACGTACTGCTTAACCTACCATTAACGATTTCCTCCCGCGTAGGAACTGTTATTCACGGAATCAATCCCTTTTCAGAGCAAGACCCGCCTCATATTATTGAACTACGTTATCACGTTGCTTGAGAATGTCAATATTGACATCACCAATAGACACTGCGTATTTATCGCCAACCCGCTCCCAATAATTTTCAATTTCCTCAATCAAATAATATTTGGATGCATTACTGGGGGGCCTATAGATGCACAGCAAAGCTATTTGAACTTTATTTTCTAAAATTAATTTGCCAGATAGTCCTTCAAAGTTCACAAATGACGTATTATCACATTCGAATGTAATAACATTTGAAACAAATATTGCCAATCCCCCACCTCTTCTCCCCTCCCTTAATTTGTAATAACGATTGTAGCCATCAATTTCAAAACAATTGCTCTCTTCTTGAAGATCTATTTCACTTTAAATTAAAACACGAAAGTTATTTACTGGTTTTGTAACGTAACAAGCACTTGGTACCAATGTTTTTGATCTAATATTTAAAATGTATTATTTTAAGGCCACCACAATACTCTTCACACCATGAATCAAGATCATTTGTTACATCAGGATTAATGTTATCTCTTTCTCGTTGCTTCAAAAGTCCATTCAATAAAGTTATCTCTGTATCAAGACAAACTTTACCTGTAGACCAATTTAGGGGCCTACTAAGGGTACGTCTGTAATCTTTTTTCGACTGCTACCCTGCTAACAACTTGCCTGCTCTGTGCTAGCCTGCTTACACCTCGCCTACTTAAGCGCCTGTCAGACGATTGAGAAAATCGCGCGAGTTGGCTCGCGCGAGTAACTCTCTGGGAGTAGGCCTGCACTTATTTACATGGAACTCACCGCCTCCCCGTCAGACGGTAAGCCAGCTCGCGCTCGCCACGAAAAATGTCCAGCTTGTTCAACTTCCTAGCAAGTTGAGGTAGCGAGAGCCAATCAGAACCCACTACCATAACACGTGACCAGTGAACACCAATAGATGGCGTTATTGTTACCTT
The DNA here is from genome assembly GCA_024449915.1 of Sweltsa coloradensis. Taxonomy (NCBI): domain Eukaryota; kingdom Metazoa; phylum Arthropoda; class Insecta; order Plecoptera; family Chloroperlidae; genus Sweltsa; species Sweltsa coloradensis. The sequence continues at coordinate 294,854 of JAMZAV010001063.1, forward strand.
CATTGTCTGTCGTGTGACAAGGATGGTAATAAACTCGCGCGAGCCAACTCGCGCGATTTTCTCAATCGTCTGACGGCCGCTTTAGTGATTTTGTCAACAACTACTCAAAGCCTGCTTATCATGACTACCACTGCCTACTTAACGGACATACGTTTTTAAGTCGCTGTCAAAACCCACGAGAAGGTGGTAGTTTTGAGTCTTTTTTAAATTAGTAAACAAACAAACTTTCTGTGATTGTTAGTCAATGTGCGTTGTATCTCTCGTTTTTGGCTTGTCATAGGGCCTAGGCCTAGCATAACCTCCTTGGTCAAGGTCAAGAAGTTAAAAATAAATTTAAAATCATCAAACTATATCACAAAACATTCAAAATGCTAGATTTTGGCTGGGGTCTGAGGCCTAGCTAGGCTAGGCCTAGGCCTAGGCTACCCTACGCTAGGCCTAGGCCCCATCTTTACATAGCTATGCCCTAGGGCCTCAGCCTAAAACATGCATTAGTTGTTTGAATTCCTGACAGGGTTCCCACCGACCTGGAAACCTGGAAAAGGCATGGAATTGAAAATGTGGGTCAAAATGTCAGGGAATAGTCAGGGAATTGAGGAAAAAATTCAAAAACCTGGAAAAGTCAGGGAAAATGGGAATTTATTTAAATCTAGGCTTATTCGGTTTACTCAAAAAACATATATTTTCACCGAATTTATGAAAATGTTTTCCCGACTCCAAAGTCAGAAAAAATCAATCATTTGTTTTCGTTGCTAAAATAACCGTTTTAGGAATCTAGCGGTTTGAAGGTGAAATCTAGCGGATATTTAGGAAAACGTCCACAGCACAATAACACAAAAACTACATTATTTTGGTATTGCATTCAACCCACAACTTTTTTCTAAAACGAATCAAACGCACTCTAAAAACCTGTTTTTCAAAAATTTTGACTGCGGCACTATTGTTGGGAGGAGGCCCCCCAACCCCCCCGTACTTGGTCCCTATATAATACCCACGGGATATTATATAACCCACCCGGGATGAAAAACCTGAATTCAACACTGAGCCTATGTATGTGTGTATCTGTTAAGGGATCCCCCATAGAAATTTTGCGGGCAGGCCCATGAAACGAAGTTCCGCCCTGATGAAGTACGGGGAAATAAATTTTAGAGCGTATCGAGGGGGTGCTGCGTTCCCAACAAGCTATTTGGGGGCGTGTATCACACCTGAAATTAAGCAAAACTAGACCTGGAAAAACTGGAAAAGTCAGTGAAATTGATTCTAAAAAATAGTGGGAACCCTGCCTGACACTTCTAATTTTCTACATGATAAGAAAATAATTCAGAAAATATAAGATCCTAGAAACAATTTAAATTAATTAATTACAATCCTGCTTACATTTCACTTCTTCGGATTCGGCCATCTTGAAGTAGGTGAAGTAGGCTCACAAGCATACACTTTCAGCGACTACGCTCGGGTGCTAACCAAGTAGACGACCAGTATTATTCTTCCGCATCTATTGTTTGCGGCGAGGTGATACACTGTACATTAGGGGGCATGGGCATAGTTTGGGGGTGTTGAGGTTGTATTGAGTGTGACACCAAGGCAGGCCTCCAAGATGCTGGTAAGATGAGTGCGTCATCCCTCCTGTTCATTGTGTGGGGGCGTTTGTGTATCTCTATTGCTTCTCTAATCACACGTGTGCGAAAGAAAGCGCGGAAGAATACACAGGTCCGACTACACGTAGCCCAAGCCGTCTGGTTTAATATTTGTTTGTTTTTGCCCGGGCTGAGTCGGGCTGCGTGCGTAACTTGATTACGTACATTGAGTTGGAGAGTATATAAACTAGCAGAGTAGTTACGCGAGGTCATTCCCACGTCTGCAGTCGAGGCAGCAGCAGTAGTTTTTTCTGAGCTGTTAGGGTTTCGTCCTGATGATGGCTGATGTGATTCAGCCGAAACGTCGACCAGCTGACAATGGTCCTTGTGTAGGCCTGCTAGAGAGAAGAGGAAATACACGAACAAAAACCCTAAAACCAAATTTGGATGTATCTATGACTGTTCGTGAAAACCTACGTGCTAACATATATATATATATTCAAACCCCGGTGTAGTCACTTTTTTAATTTCTGTCTAAAGTACTAATATATATTTTAGTATATATTTATAGTGCAAGATCAGCCATTCACTGCTATGAATTATCAACATAGTAGGCCATGAGTCGTGACTGTATGACTCATGGCATTGTGGATCATCTAGACTGGGCTTGTACTAAGGTGGAGCTACAAGTACGAGAAAGTGTTAGTGTTAGGGGATTCGTGGCATAAATCCCACTGGGCATCTAGTTATGTAGCAAAATCCATAATACCAAATTTGGGACCGCATTCAACAATCTTATTTTGAGGTTTTCCAATAAGCTGGTAGGTCTAGGAAGATTAAGTAGACCTTGGGCTGGGGACTAGGACTAGCTAGTAGACTACCAGCTCAGCTATCCAACACTACTGAGTAGGTCTACTGTCATGCACTCTTATGGGATTAATACATTATTTTTTTTTAAATTGTTACAGTGCTAAACGCTTCATTTAGAGGATACCCTCTTCGAGGTGAAATTGTTGAGGTTTCCAGCCAAATTATGGGTGTAATGGTTGTACAAGAAAAATTGAAGCCAATAACTGATGGAATGGAGAGAAACTGTTTGTAACTAAACTACTTCAAATCACTTGCTTATTGGAACTGGGAAAAGATACCATCAAAAAATGACGCCTTCATATCTGCACTAGATTGGATTCCTGTTTCTGAAGCTGTAAGTAAGGAGGTAATTTTAGTTTTAACCAGGCAGTAGGCAGATCAAAATTTCCCATCTTTGTATAGTTGGATGAGCGTAGCAAAGATTCCATTTCACTACACTGGAGAAAACAATCCGGAATTTTTTTTTTATAACACCTACATGCTTTATCCGATTGCAAAGAGTTTTTTATAGAACCTTAATTTTATAATTTAAAATATTCGTGTAAAAATTTGAGCGCAATAAAAAAATTTATTTCTCATGATATCACAATTTTACGATTTTTTACGATTTTTTAAATTCTTCGACTTATAACACCTACAGCTTTATTCGATTTAGGGATGCACATCGATACTTTTTTCATTAGGGCCAATCGATTATCAAAATGGCAATGTCATTATCGAATCGTTATCACCAACAAAGCCAGTTCTGATCTGAAATGGAACCTCAAGTGTGGCAAGTGAAAAGTCAAACAAAACAATCACGTTCTGTTTTACTGCCTCGCTGTTTTCGATGTCATGTGTTTTGGCTTCCGTTATCGACTGATAGGTCAATTCCAAACTTTAAATTCGAGTGTCATGGCAAAAACGTGAGATAGTCTCTCCCTTTTAAAGAGTTTAGTTCATGCCACTATTGACGAATTATGATATTTCGATAATCGAAAATGAATTTTAGTTATCGATTATCGAAATAATATCATTAATGATTTTTGATCGAAAATATTGATTATCGTGTGCATCCCTAATTTGATTGTTATGATTTTTCACAGAACCTTAATTTTAATAAACTTATATATTCGTGTGAATTTGAGCGAAATCAAAAAATTTAAATTTCTCGTGAAAATCACAATTTTACGCTTTTTTCGTTTATAAAAATTAGCTCATCCAAAACAACGCGCCTGAAAAAGCGTTTGCGAAGTTTCCTAGTTTTATTACCAAATCACTACACAAAGTACAAACTGGCTTGAAAGACCCTTGCAAACGTAATTTGTCCTATTATCATAGACAACCGGGTAGTCTGATTTGTAGAGCTATATCTCAACCAATACATACTTTTTGGGGTTTTGGGTTTCCCTTGCTAGGGAAGTGCACATTAATAGTGCAATTTTCAGTAATTGTGCCACATGTTGTTATCTTTGCCTTAATACTTAGCACGATTGTAAACTAGGGTGTGAAAGGGTGTTTTAAATCCCAAATAAGAACTACAGCTAAAGCATAGTTCACAATTTAAATCATAACTCAAAAGGAAAAGTCATAAGGCACAATTTTTTGTATTGCCGAGTGCGAGTTTCAATTAATGTTTTTCAACTCGTAAGGCTAAGGCGTAATCTTGTTAATAAAGGGCATAAGATCTAATTCTTACAACTAAGCCTTAGGTATGCCTTGTCCCCTTAGAACCTAACTGTGAATGAGGCTTATAGCCTAGGAATTAAAAGGGATTTTAGGCCAAAAGATCAACATTGCTGACCTAAAGCTAATTTTGGAACATAGTATGCATCATTCTTCAAACACACAGAGAGTTCCCAAAGCACAGACGCTTGCTTCCCCCGCTATAGCGCCAAAGGGCATGTCACACGATACATAAAATGACTACACCTAAACCTAAACCAACAGAGATATCTCTGTGGTTCTTGTCTAAAAAAAATCGGGACTATGTACGCTTTGGGGTTAAATAAAACATGTATTACGTTTTAAACCTTTTATTAGTCACAAACACGAATAGTGCTGGTGCCTAACTCAATACTTCCATGAATATCCCGTAAATCTTGAATAGGTCGAGTTCACGAAAAATTATCAAGACATAACAAGTATGCGGGTGGCTGTCTTGTGGAAGCCTTGAAAACGGAATTGACCTTCCCTTTCCTCTCTAAAACCTACCTAATGTGTGTATTGAACTGATCAAACCGAACGGGGAACTTCCTACTATCCAAACACACAAACATCGACTCCCCAAAACCCCTCCAAAATTGGACATCCACTAAAATCAAAGACTGGACTCCGCTGAAAGGAACTTTTTATGTAAAGTGGGAAATAGATCCTCGTGATATAGTAATAATTAGAAGGAAGCAATGCGTCTCGGATTCATAATTGGGCTGTATTCTCCTGTTAACAGTTGTTTTAATTCTCAATTGGAGAATACAAAACATGTGTCCTACCCTCTATTCAGCACTGAATTTTGTCTAGCAAATACATGTTTTATAATTAAAGATAAAGTCATATGGACAGATTGGAAAGTGTTTTTGAAGGTTATTTTTTTTTACATAAGGCCTAAACAAAGGGGCATTTAATAATGGGGTAAAATACTCATCACTCTCAAGTCAAGGAATTCACATCACGCTCCATGCCGTGGAAGTACAGCTGGCTTTATCCAACCAACACGCAGTGAAGACCCAGTTACCTAGTGTCTCTTGTAATCCGGTCTTGTCCTACCACGGTGTCAGTCCGTAGAAATACTTGTCTTGACGTTCGCAATTACCGAATAGTTGATTACCGTGATTTATTGTGGTAATTAGGTAGCTCACTTAATTAGTTACCCGGGAGGATACATCGGCTCAATAATCGTAGAAATACTCGGAAATGTCCTTCACACAGTCATATAGCACTTTGACAGATATTTCCAACAATCAATAAACATCGCCATTTTTCTTTTAGCAACAATTCTTTCGATTAGTTTTATTTAATTATTGGGACCAATCACAGCCCAGGTTAAATTTCCCTACTCGGAAGTCACGAGGTCACGCCGAACATTCCCGAATCTTAGATCGTATCGGTATCACGACAAATCTTAAACGTCCGCCATTTGCAGAAAATTTCCATTTATATTCCCGATAAGCCAAAACGATTCATCTGATATTCAAACGGGAACTTTTTATGTATTTATTATCTTGAATAATGTTCCTCACTTAATTCTGCGTAATATATCACTAGGATCCGTATCCCTGAATTTTTAAAATATAAGTATGATCGTCTCAAACTTTACTTCGATAGTGCCTTTCGGCTAAAACAGTTCTCCTTCTGATTCGCCTAGTCATTTCCTTTCCTTTAATTATTTATTCACTCGCAATTAAATTGCAAATGTCGCCCCGGCTCACTAATAAACAATAGAATTATCTAAAGGTTTTTCTATTCCGGCACTTGGCTTATTCCTACAATTTCACTGATAAGATCAACTCGATTCGCCTAGTCAACCCCGACTTTGGTTTCGAAGGACTTCTTCTATTCTTACGTAATTTTCTGTCTGCGAACCAATTCGTTGCTTTGTCGCTAATAACACAACACTCTCTTGATTTCACGTTCGCTCCAATATTAACCTGTGTTTCCTATACTGAAAACGTTTCAGAATACGTATCGCCGTTCGTTCACTGAAATTTGGGTAGTTTGTTTTGGGACCTAACGAAATACTTGGATCACTCGTAATTTGGGCCCCTTTTTTTCTTTATATTTCTTAAACTTTTGGGTTTCTGATTACCCCACTGACATTTGATTAGTAATCACACTTCGCGTAACATTCAACTCACTCTAGAGATCTAATTATCTCGTAATATGAACTTGTGTGGCGGTCCACCCGCTCACACAAACAAAATCACTTCCGTCCGGAAAGACGCTACTTTCAACTGCTCTCACCTTCCAAGATGGGGGATTACCAAGCCCCCTAGTGACCACTGAAAGCTCTTCAACCAATCACCGTCAGTAAACGTGAACTTTGTGGCAATATGCGCAACTTATCATGGCGCCACAGTAAGATGCTCAAACAGCTGTCGTAAAACCACACAATGATTTTAAACCAGGGATCCGACTTGCTTTTTTTAAAACCAAGCTGGGCTAAAGCAACCCCAAACTAAGCCAAGCTGAACTGGGCCAAACCAAGCTGAGCAAAACCCAAGCCGGGCTAAAGGCAAGCCTGAACTAAGCCAAGCTGGCTGGGCCAAACCAAGCTGAACTAAACCAAGCTGGGCTAAAGCAAAGCCGGACTCAAAGCAAGCCTGAACTAAGCCAAGCTGAGCGGGGCCAAACCAAGCCGAGCTAAACCCAAAAGCCGGGCTATAAAGCAAGCCTGAACTAAGCCAAGTGAGCTGAAATTTATTTGGGGTTCAGTGAAATTGAAGTCTCGCTTTGTCATCCAAAAATTGTTTTAATCTAAAAGTTTCTCTTAAGTCATTTGTGAAATCGTGCTTTTTAAAGCATCACCGACTTTTATTACTAAATCCTGTTTTAAATCTAAAGTTTTCCCCTTTAAAGGTATTTTGGTGGAAATCTTGCGTTTAAATCATACAACTTTTTATCTACTAAAACGTGTTTTTTTTATCTAAAAGTTTCTCCTTCAAGTCATTTTGGTGAAATCTGTGCGTTTTAAGCATCACAATGCCCAAATTTGTATATCAAACAAAATTTTTCTTTTGTCAGATGGATAAATTGCCTTAGTATTGCAATAAAACAGTTATTCTATATCTCCATGAAACGTTAAAGTGCACTTTCACATTTTTTTGGGGCAAAGCGGCCCCCCCCCCCTTGGATACGCACTGATTTTGTGTTGTACCTACAATAATGCCATGAGTGAGGCTTGTAATTTACCCCATAAAGGCAAGATCAAAGATGCGTTGGGTCGATCGCTTGTTCACGCATTTTACTTCTTAGTACCCTGCCATCATGAAACCAATCAGGTGATGCAGTGAAGGGTTTAACTAAAATTTATGATCACCCATAATAATGAGTAAAACGGATGGGCCTATGTGTTGTCCTGTTTCTGTCTTTTTGAAATTCTGTTTTTCTGAAGAGTTTCTAAGGGTCAGGGTTGTTTGGCGTATTTTGATTGTGTGGTGCGGGTTTCGACCTTATTTTTGGTGTCCTAAAAGCTTGAGAAAGACAGTGGCAATTGTATTTAAAAACATTTCGAAACCTAACATAACCATCAATAAATAACATCCATACATTTTTTGGCTGGGTTTTGAAATTAGAAGTTCTAGATTTAAATTACCACCACCCAAATGCATTCTAGCCTGAAGGTTTTACAAAAGAAGGCTCTGCCCCTGCCGTATTCAACTCCTGTGGCTTGTCGGAGCCTGAGGGGCAACAGGGGGGGGGGGGGGGAGCTAGTATCATAAAGATGACAAGGTCAGTAACAACAGCACTAGCTCCAATAAAGTGCGGTGCCTTCTATTTTGAAGTGTGCGGAAAATGTATGGCAAAGAGCAAACATACATAAACCCCGGGTTTATACTGTGCATTCAATTCTTCAATTGTCTCTCAGTTACGTACATATTAAATTCACTTAAATAAACAAAACCAAGTAGGTGCTGTCGTCATGAAATCTCTTTTGAAGAATCAGTATCAACAAAATTTGACAAACTCCCGCTTACTGTCTGTGGTGGTTTTATCTTAATGTATTACACACTTCTCATGATGAAGTAGGATCCAATCTCCTAATTAAATATTCATATTAGTAATTATCTCAATGTTGTAAAAAGTAAAAAATACCCTAAAAAGCCAAGAACTATGAATTTAAAATTTTTTTAGTAAATTTTGCATTAATTATTCGTGGGTTTTGTACATGATTAGACCTGCAGGTGCAGTTTCATTAGAGATAAGCTTCCTGGGTTTGACGCGATTTATTAAATCAATCTTGCAAACCCAAGCTAAGTTTAGGTTTTAGTTGAGCTCCAAGTCAAAAACAAGCCGGGCTGCTAAACCAAGCCAGCGAACTGGGCTTTAAAGCAAGCCGGGCTAAACCAAGCAGTGAAATGGGCTCGAAAGCGAGCTGGCCAAACCATGCTGGGTTTGGAAAGCAAAACCGGGCCCAACCAAAACCCGCAAACTGGGCTTTAAAGGGAAGCCGGGGCCCAACCAAACCGGGCAACTGGGCTTTAAAGCAACCGGCTAAACCAAGCCAGTCAAGTGGGCTGGGCATTTTGTGGCATTGCCGCCCTGACATTTTTAATAAACCCATTTTACATGTTGAAAAAACAAGAATAATACCACTGTTTCTGAATACACTTAATTAAAGTTTTTATAGTATAACAAAAATGTAACATTCAACACTTTACCAAACATTGACGTTTCACATGAATCTGTACTCCGTATTGTCACCTCTCGAACGCAAAGGCGGCCAAAAGACTCAATCAGATCATGGAAGCTCAGATTTCACATTTTCGAGGTTTATTGTTTGACTTTCTCAATTTTATTTAAACGGTAAACACTGCCGTAGGTTTTAATTGGGTTTACCCCGCAGAAATGGATTTTTTAATTTCTGGATTGATTTCCATAATATTTTTTGACATAAGTTAATCATTACGAGAGTAATAATATTCTTTCCGAAACTAGTGCCAAGTGTGGAGTATAGCTACCTTCTCCGCCCTCGTGTCGTTTTGTCTGTCCACAGTGTCTAGGAACCGGGGGGGGTGGTGGGGGTAACATATTTAACTTTACGTGCATTTTGAAAGTTTTTAGATCCGAGTGCAGGAAGTTTAGTTTTTAGTTTTTAGATAAATTTAAGTTATTTCAAAATGTCTTTATTATTGTGCAAAAATTCTTTTATACACATGATGGTTTAGTTAGGCAATCAATAATTTACATTTTTTACTCCAAAATCAAATTAGTGTATATCCTTCATAAACAAACTGAAACCCTTGACTTGCCATTTTTCAGTTAAAACATGACGAAAAACTGTAGATGGTGAATTTTTGTTTTCAAATATCGTTTCCCTTTAAATAATTTTTGGATGTCACCACTGGAAGCGGCCAAATGTAATCTCGTTATGTTGACCCTGAGCACAGATGTAACTATTCACACGCGGTCACAAATTGAGTTTAAAAACACAAATAGTAGTTTTGAATGTAAATATGTAATTATTACAAGTTTTCAACTTGCAACTACTCAGGCTGACACAAAATTAAACAATACCACTAAAAACTTGCTCAAAAAAGTAAAATTAAACACTAACGCTAATAACTTAAATCACGTAACAAAACGATGACCAGCGCTAGTATAAATATAAATATAAAACACGTATGATATGAAACTACAATTCTCATTTACAAAACTAAACGGCAAACTAAAGAGTTCGGACGTCCGACGTACACACTGAATAGCTCGCTTTGTAGCAGATATAGCAAGAGCGAGGACCTTGCCCAGCACTGACGTCAAACTATTTCGCGCGGGTTGAAAAGAAGCCCCCTACGACCCACACCATCCTCAATAGGCATTTTTTGCAAAAAACTTCTTTTCATATAATATTATAGTAATATAATATTATATATTATAGATTATATTATAATCTTAAGAATTATTTAACCACTTGCCAAAACTACCACGTCTGCCAGACGGGCATCAGGGTGGGTGTTGCTTCGTCAATAGTGGATGGCATGTGAATCAATGACTATTGAGGAAAAACAGATTTTTAATATATTGTGTTTTTAGAATATTAAAATTGTGGGGGTTTTTTTTTTGAAATTTTTCTGGGGAAATTATCCTGTCTAATAGTGACCAAGGGTGGGTGGGGGAGAGAGGGGGAGCAATGTCAAAATCGGATGAGGAACCAATCAAATTAACCTAAAAGGGTTGGCTAAGACCCTTTCTATATATATATCAAACACCCTTTCCAACATTCGTCGGGTCGGGGGTGACGAGTCCCCCAGTTTCCCCGGGCTATTTCAGTGCTTTCTAGCCAGGCTCAGCACCCCTCATCTTCTTCCTCGTTTTCTTCCCTAACCGGCATTTCTAATAATTCTCTCATTCTTCCTGTCCTCCAGAGTCTTTCTTCATTAACCCTATCCCATGTTTTCCCTCTTTCTTTGATGCTTCGCGTTATTTGGTCCCGCCATCTATCTCTTGGCCGGCCAACTCTTTGTACTCCCCCACATGTTACGTTCAAATTCTCGTCTTTGGGGTTCTGTCCCTTTCTTCATTTTCTTACATGTCCATACCACCCGAGTCTTCTCTTCCTATTTTTTCTCGTAGACTTTCCACTCCTATTTGTTTCTTGTTTTTATGCTTCGTACCTTGTCTAGTTTTGCTTATGCCCACCGCACTTCTTAGGAATTTCATCTCTGCTGCTTGCAGTCTGGGTCTCTTTCCTTTCCTCCTATTGTCCATGTCACTGATGCATATGACAAAATTGGGAGAAATAAAATTTTTTATAATATCATTTACATCTGTTTGATATTTCCTCTTTCCATAAGTAGTTTTTCGTACGCTTTGGTAGAATTTGTGTGCTAGTATGATTCTTTTTGATATTTCTGCGTTATTTGGCATCCTTTGTCAGAATACTTCCCAGGTATTTGAATTTTTCTGCAAAGACAGCTCTTCTCCACGTAGTGTTACTTTTTTCTGGTTCGGGTTTAATTTTCTTGGTTACTATTAACATCTCACTCTTTCAATACTTATTTTCATGTTAAATTCCTGTGTTTCCTCATTCCACTTATCTATACTTTCCTGGACTTCTTCAATGGAATCTCCCCATCTCACTATATCGTCGGCAAATATCATCGTCTTTGACATTTTCCTTTGGTTAGTTCAACTTTTCTCAGTATGGCATCCATTACAATGGGGGAACAGGTAGGAGACATCACACTGCCTTGTCGTAGACCACTGTTTTTTGAACCAGGTCGTTACCCATGGTGTTTGTACGCAGCTCTTGTTTTATGGATATGTACTTTGGATTCTTGCCAAATAGACTCTTTTCCACTCCTGTAGCTTTTAGGCATTCCCATACTTTAGCTCTTGGGGCACTGTCATATGCCTTTTCTAGGTCCAGGAAACCATATACATTTCTTCTCCTTGTTCCCATTTTTTTCCCATGATTTGTCTGAGTGCAAATATAAGGTCAATGGTTGAGCGGCCAGCTCTAAACCCATATTGTTCCTCTCTCATATTTGGCTCAACTTGTTGTCGTAGTCTCCGATCCAGTATTTTCTCGTATATTTTTGCACATTGGTCACAGGGTGATTCCTCGATAGTTTCCACATTTCTTCTTATCCCCTTTCTTGAAGGTTGGTACTATGATTCCCTTCCCCAGTCATCTGGCACCTTCTTATTTCTCCATGCTGCACTGATAACTCTCCACATCCAGTCTATGCCCGTCTCCCCCGCTGCCTTAATCATCTTACTACTATTTCGTCTTTCCTGATGCTTTTCCATTTTTCATGTATTTTACTGCTTCGGCTACTTCCTGTCTAGATATGCATTGTTTTTTAGTTTCTTCAATTGTTTCCTCATTGGTACTTGTGTCGTTTTCTTCTGTTGGATCGTTTCTTGGGTTTTGGTTAGGATTATTTTCAGTAGGCTTAGTCATATTTAGTAACTTTTGAAAATTAGTTTTTCCCAATGTTTTTCACTTTGTTTGGGTCAGTAAAAAGTGTTTCCCTTTTTATCGGTCAAATATCTTGTCAAAATCTCCTTTATTTCTTTTGTTTCCACAAGTCCCATATATTAGTTTTTTATTTCATCAAAGTCCCTCTCTAACTTGTCTGCAAATATTCCATAGTTTCTTTCTTTTTTTCCATTACTATTTTCTTAGCTTCATTTTTTTATCTTCTATATTTGTCTTCATTATCTTTAGACCGGGTTTTGATCCCTTTTCTTTTCTGGCTACATTTTTACGTTTCACAGCTTTCTTCCTTTCCCACCCTTTCAGTTATTTTAATTTTTTTAGAATTTCATCCAAAAAATGGGGGGGGTGGAAGGGAAGGAAAGGGGGGATAAGTAGACTGTGTGGGGGGGGGGGGGGGGGAAGGGAAGGAAAGGGGGGATAAGTAGACTGTGTGGGGGGGGGGGAGAGAATTACTTTGGAAGGTGTTTTTCGGTTGCTAAATGTCACTATCAAATAAAATCCAAACGAATGACCTAAAGGTAATAATTTTTTTTTTTCGGGGAGTGGGGTTAGTTGGGAAAAAGGGCGTGGGGTGGGCAGAGGGGTAGTAGTCTGTAAGGGGTTTGTGATGTCAAGGCTGGAAAGGATTAACAGATGGGGAAAAATCATTTTCATTTTTTACTTTTTTGGAATATAAAAAATGGGGGGGGGGTGAGTCCAACGTGCTTTACTTGGGGGGGGGGGGTTATGGAGATTTATGTCAATATCGGATGAAATCTCCCAAAAAATTTCCTTTTAGGGAAATAAAATACTAAACTTAAGCCTATTTTTGAAGATTTTCAAAAATTTAATGAAACATTATGGGGGGGGGGGAGGAAGGCTGAGAGGGGAGAAGAAAAAAATTCGGTGGGTGCTAAAATGTCAATGTGGGATATTTTTTTTTAAAAAATCCGAAAAGGGGAAGAAAATTTAGAATTTATTTTTTTCCCCATAATTTTTATTTTAAATAGTATTTCATGGCAAAACAAGTGTGTGTTAATGGTATGCTAAGGGGTTAAAAGATACTTGTTGGAAACTCGGACAATGCCTTTAAGAGATATACAAAAATGTTTTTATAAAGTTTAAAAATTTGTGTCTTAAAAATATAAATTTGCGATCTTTCGTTATTTACCACAAAAATAATTTGATTATGCACAACTTAAAAAAAAAAAAAAATAGTATAAATGGTATAAAATAATGTATGGATAAATTAGTAAAATTAGTAAGGGCCTATCACAAATTCCAGGACAATTTATGATTAATTTAAAAGAAAAACAAGCACATGAGAGTGAAAATCAGCTGTTAACATTTTAAGCTCAATTTCAACCTTCAGTTTTCCGACAGTTTTTACCACCAGATTAATTTCGGCTACCCGGCATCTCCACCAAAATTATGAAATTATGCATTTTTTGTGTAATGTCAATATTTTCATGTGAAGTATTTTTAGCTTACTCGCGTACAAACTATTATTAATTACGATCTCACAATTGCGCTTTATGACCCGGCACCACCACCATATTAATAATAAATAATAATAATAATAATAATAAAATTATAATGCTTCGAGAATTTTTATGCACTTGAATCATAGAATGTCTGTAGGCCCTACAGACGATTTTGTGCAGTCGTCCATGGCAAATTTCGCCGCACTTGCCAAGCCCGTTTGGTTGTAGGGCCTGATAAAAAAAATTAGGCCCGGTAAGAAATGCATAATAAATCAGTCTTAGTCATATTAGATTCCGCGGCAGTAGGCCCAACTACAAAATAAGTGAACACATGTTGTGTAACATTGTTAGAGTAGGCCTAATCATTTATGGACAACAATTTACATTCTACAGTCTGTCTTTTCAAAAAGAATTTTTTAAGAATGTGCTAGATGTAACAAACAAAAAAATACCAATTAATCTAATTTTACTATTAATTAGATCCAACCCCCATGGATCAACATAAACTCATTTTGAGAGGTGTAGGCTTACTGACGTAAAGGAGCAAATTTTGAGGGAAGAATGTCTTTGTATTAGAGTACAGTAATTTAAAAATAGAAAAGTTATAAAAATCATACCCATCATAGATAAGATGTAAACAATAAAGATGGAATGAATAAAAAAAATTAAAAAGCTTTCCTAGTCGGGACTCGAACCGGCGACCTTTCGCGTACAAAACGAGCGCGCTAACCGTTGGGCCAGCAGTAACCAGAGAGCACGTTCGGTCCAGAACGATGCGTATGTGCTTCCTTCAACCCAGCAGAATGTGCATGCCGACTCAAAACGAGCGTAAAAGTTTTGTGATGGCAATTAAGACACTTTTAATACTTTTAAAGCCTTCTGCCAATATTATTATTATTACATTATTATTACATTCAATAAATTTTATTACGTCTGTAAATAGCATGTACGCAACTACAGTTTATTTTGATATGAAACACTTTCGAGGTGGCAGTTGTCTCGGCGCGTTTCTTTCCACTCGATCAGAATGAGGCGGCAGAAGGCTGCTGGTGCCGTGTTGCCAAGCCAAATACCAGGTTGGCCAAACTCTCAAGAAGAAGTTTCAACTATTACATATCGTATATTTATTGTTACAAATTACTTGAGAGACAATCATACTGTACATTTAATGTTCAACGAACATAATTAAACGAGGGAGCGGAGCGACCGAGTGTCTCCATTCAACCCGAACGGCTCTCATTCTGTGATTCTGTCTGTCTGTCTGTCTGTACGTCGAAAATCAGCCGAACCGCTGAACAGATTGGGCTGAAATTTTAAACAGACATCCAGTACGAGTTTACTGAGAACTGCTAACAAAATCAGCTAGATCCATTGCGATTTAATCCTACAATAAATAAAAATGTGATTTTTAAAATATCGATAGCATTTGTTTAGTAGCAGCTAGCGGAACAATATCTACGTGGCTTGCATGGCCTATTGGTAAGCAATTAGTCTACCGCACGGAGGGTTGGGGTTCGATACCCGTTAGCTCGAACTATTTTTATATTTTTACACCCACATTATATTTTGGAGGGGTGTTAAATGGGAAATTTTTGGGATTTTGTTTTATCTTGGAAATTTGTTAATGTTTCACGCTAATACGTTTTGAATACGATTCGCATTTCAAATGTTCAACTTATATAACTAGGGAAACGCCTAAGTCGTTGTTAAACGAGTGAGTGAGCCATGTGTTGAGTACCGGGTATCATTCCTCATACTGGGCTAGATTCTTGTATAGGGGAGGAAAGGGGATGTTCCCGGGTACTCAACACTTGGCTCACTCACTCACTCGTTTAACAACGACTTTGGCGTTTCCCTAGTATTACTTTGTCCATAGGCCCATTAGCCTACTTCAGTGATTTACGTGTTATTTTGATGAGACGTTTCGATTTCTGAGGTTGGCAAATACTGAATTAGTCAGTTAGCAACTGTACCAATAAGAGATGCAAATAAATGTTTTTAAATATGTTTTTAATAAATTTTTGAGAGTAGTAAAATAAACTACAGTTGTAAATTGTCTGATATAAAAATACCAAGTTGGACCTATTTTATAAGTTGTAGCTGAATAATAATATTATACTCTTGAGTCCGCTGGTACACTCACTGGATATACTTTAAAAACGCCACTTCCCCCCCAATCGGGTCCTATGCTATTGAAACGTCAATCTGACCTATTCAAGATGGCGATTTGACGTTTCAATTTATGCTTTACATTATGTTATGTTGTGCGATTAAGTATTTTTCTGGATTGTTTGATATGGTTTTAGCTTGTGCAGCGTGGGAATGCACAAACAGAAACAATAAGTTATTGCATTTTTTTAAGGGAATTTAGTAATCATTTGGTGTTACTGGCTAATATTCTTACATGTCAACCTGACAGCCATCTTGAAAAATATTTGGGCTTCAAATCGCTACAACCTACTTTAACATACTAGGAAAACGCTTAAGTCCCGCCGCGTTGTTGGATGAGCGTAATTGGTGCATTGAGCTGCCATGTGTTAAGCGGATTTTCTGTTGTTCTGTGAAAAAATCATTACTAAGTTGAAGATTTTTTTAAACATTAATTTAAATTAAATTAAAAAATAAACTTTAATCTTTAATTTTTTTAAATAATCGTAATTTTAAAAAAGAAAAAAATCGTAAATTTTCGATTTTCATAAGAAATAATTATTCGATTGTGCTCAAATTTCACACGAATATATTAATTCATAAAATTAAGGTTCTGTGAAAAATCATTACAATTGGATAAAGCATGTAGGTGTTATAAGTCAAAGAAATTTTTAAAAAATCGTAAAATTGCGATTTTCATGAGAAATAATTTTCCGATTGTGCTCAAAAACGTGGCAGTTCTAAGTTCAGAGATTTCGAAGGCCTCCATAAAATTTCATCGCAATCGGAGTATCGGTTTAGCCGGAATCGTGCTAACAAACAGACAAAAATAAAAAAAAGAAAGAAAGAAAAAAAACATTCCGGATTTTTTTCTCCAGTGTAGGGAAATGGAATCTTCGCTACGCTCATCCAACAAACTGACCTATTCAAGATGGCTTCTAATTGTCACGCTAGTGGACCAATGACTGGGGATCTAGCCTACTATAGATGTTAAGATCGATCATTGGGTATAACACACTTCTCTTTCATGCTGTCACTTTGGAGGAAAAAATGGGCTGCAATTTAAACAACATAAACTAGGAAAACGCTTAAGTCCCGCCGCGTTGTTGGATGAGCGTAATTGGTGCATTGAGCTGCCATGTGTTATGCGGATTTTCTGTTCTGTGTAAAAATTATTACTAAGTTGAAGATTTTTTTAAATTAAATTAAATTAAATAAAAAATAAACTTAAATTTTAAATTTTTTTAAATTAATCGTACTAATTTAAAAAAAAGAAAAAATAAAAAAATTGCGATTTTTATAAGAAATAATTATTCGATTGCGCTCAAATTTCACACGAATATATAAATTCATAAAATTAAGGTTCTGTGAAAAAATTATTACAATAGGATAAAGCATGTAGGTGTTATAAGTAAAAAAAAATGTTTTAAAAAAGAAAAATCCACAAAATTTCTATTTTCATGAAAAATAATTTTTCGATTGCGCTCAAATTTCACACGGATATCTTAATTCATAAAATTAAGGTTCTGTGAAAAAATCATCAAAATCGGATAAAGCATGTACGTGTTATAAGTAAAATAAAATTTCAAAAAATCGAAAAGAATCGTAAAATTGCGATTTTCATGAGAAATAATTTTTTGATTGCGCTCAAAAACGTGGCAGTTCTAAGTTCAGAGATTTCAAAGGCCTCCATAAAATTTCATCGCAAATGGAGTATCGGTTTAGCCGGAATCGTGCTGACAAACACACAAAAATACAGGGAAAAAAAACATTCCGTATTTTTTTCTCCAGTGTAGTGAAATGGAATCTTTGCTTCGCTCGCTACGCTCATCCAAAAATAATAAAACAGCCCCGACACAAAGTGTGCTCAGGCAGTAGATGCGTGGTTTCTCCGCAAGGTCGTGAACTACCTTCAGAACAATGCAGTGTCTCGCAAAATCGCAATGCAACGCAATGTCATGAATCCACCTTAATAGAGATGTTGCTTAGGCATATTTTTATCAGAAGCAAATGTTGGGCATGTTATTTATATTTTTGCATGTTCTTGAATGTATTGATGGTTGTCAAACTTGTCAGTTGATTAACTTTTGCAGTTCACAATATGATGATGAGATGAGGTAAATTTGTGATTAAAAATGTTTCCATTTCTTTGCAGTTACACTTGCCATTTGAAGAGACTGAATGCTTGTAAAACAATGAGACTACATTTTAAGCTGGAACATGGCCTCGTTATGTACAAAGGCGTAGTAATGGATTGACAATCAAGCAATTTTTCATTTTTATTATCAAGCAACTATTCCCGAACCAAGGTGGAACACAATACCTCAAGTGTGTATGTATAGTTTTAAGTTAATTAATTTCAATGGATTCGAATTACACTTCAATGTGAAGTGCCTAAATGAATATCGACTTCATGGTATTGCTACGGGTTAATAACAAGAGTTTGGCATGGTTAGCACTTTGCACCAGACTACATGTGGATGTAAGCAGACCAATATTATATCATGGATTAAGAAGGTGTATGGAAAGCATCTCTTGGTTAATTTATGTACTAGCTTACTAATGAGTAATGACGTTTTCCATTAGGATGCACTCGGTAAGTGCGAGATTGTTGTCATTGTTGTCGACCTCTTTTTGAATAACATCACAAAGCGGAACAAATGAAAAGACAAGTGGCAATCTGGTGCGCACTAGTGCGGCCAATGGAAAACGCTAAACCTAACTATTTCTTAAAAACAAAAAGTAGTCTATTTTTGCCTATTAACACAAATATTTACATTTAGGTTTAAACCGGAAATGGAGAATTGCAGACTCACAGCCCCATTATGTTGCGTGCACAGTAACGCCAGTTACTTTCTTAAGTCCATGATTACGATATAAAGCCTGCTTTACATGGCTCAATTTATCTATCCAACTTCTTGAATTCGCAACAAAACCGAATCAATGAAAGAGGGGCAGTGTCATAATTTATCCTACCTATGCAAGAATTAAATTCTCTTTTGTCCTTGCCAGCAGCTGTTTGACCACTACATGCTACGTACTGCCAAACACTTAATAGCCCTACTCTGATAGTAGGTCTACACATTGTCTGTCTGACGAGTGTAGGTATGTTAAGTCAGTAGTTTGCAGTACACCTACAGCCACTAGCATAGGAACTCAACGATCTACCCAGAACTGTACTCTACTCAACGTTATTACTGTGCAGTATACCATGCTTTACTTTGGTAATAGTCTGCTTTATACACAGTTCAATTTATCTAGAGAACCTGGATCTTATTAACTACTTTAACAGAGAAGAGCGTTTGCATGTTCGTGTGTTAAAAATTTCTGGGGCCCACCACCCTAGAAATGTTGCGTTCTCACCGGCTAAAAGTATGTAACATGTAGTCACATCCACTTTAATACTTTAATATATTCTAATAGTTTGCCTGAGGCATGAGCCTACACCTAATAATGATAATATCTAATATAAAAATGTATATAGATTATAACATCCATTGTCAACGAATAATACCTTACTTATCTGCAAATTTGTATATTCAACATTGTACTTTGTTTGGTCCATGGGTTGATTACCGACACTAAACCGGAGAAACTTCTTTATCGACTCTGGTTGCCATGGTAACCAAGACCTTGGGCTCACTGCCTTTGCTAGGATTTTGATACGAATTGTCAGGGAACCAATGAGTTTGAAAGGCGGCGGGATCCAATAAATGTCTAAACGCGCTACCTACGTATCTAAATAAAGCGACGTTAAATTTATCCATCCAACTTCTTGAATTCACGACAACAGAGAATCAATGAAAGGGGGGTTGTTGTATTTTATTAGGTACCTATGCAAGAATTAAATTCTTT
This sequence comes from Sweltsa coloradensis, assembly GCA_024449915.1. Taxonomy (NCBI): domain Eukaryota; kingdom Metazoa; phylum Arthropoda; class Insecta; order Plecoptera; family Chloroperlidae; genus Sweltsa; species Sweltsa coloradensis. Next base: position 314,407 of record JAMZAV010001063.1, read on the forward strand.
TTTGTCCTTGGAGTTAAAGAAGTGTTGGATGTATAAATTGAACTGTGCAAGGAAGACTATAGTACCAAAGTGTTAGTATTGACAGGTTGGGAAAGCATAGAGAACAAAGAGCCCAGCCTGAAGGGCTGGTGGTGACAAAACTTTTCATCTGCTGATGACAACTGTACAGCTAATTAAAAGATGTTTGTTATCTTAATCCACGACCCGTTTCGTCCTTAGCTTCATGTTCTCTATGCTTTCCCAACCTGTCAACCCTTCTCCAATCTAAAAAACTAGCCAGTTGGCCTTTTCCAAGCTTTTGTAACAAAAAAGAGTTAGTATGGTAGGTATACTGCACAGGACCCCTATTCATGAAATATGGGAAATTTCCCTCCCAAGTGAGTGAACTCGCACACATTGCGACGTGTGAGTCATAAAACTCCACAAGTCCAATTCTTGAGATCAAATTGAGAACTGTTTCTCCCACTCATAAGGCACTCACTGGGACCCTTCAATGAGGCTAGCAAAGATTGTCCTGTAAACCGTTAACCAATAGGATTCAAAGGTAGTTTGAAGGCTGCTGTGTCACCCGGACAACAGCAACCCTCCCTTGGCTCGTGTGACAAGAACACACCGAGCAGTGGGGGTAGAGCAGTGATGTGATGCACTTGCTTCCTTGTAGGCTACCCAAGCGCATCATGTCTAAGCTGGCAAAATAACATGAATAAACTAAAAAGTGAAGTAAATAATATTATATTTATAATCTAATCTAAATATATTGAATTAAAACTTAAAAGGCAGTGTTGTATGGTTATTGCCTTATTGGGTATGTTTTATTACTAACTACATAATAAAATATTATTGTGATGCATTTTGTGATTACTGATTGTGTTGGCATGTTTGCCTAAAGATAAGATAAGTCTTTATTCTTCAGTACACATAGTTGGATGAGCGTAGCGAGCGTAGCGAAGATTCCATTTCACTACACTGGAGAAAAAAATCCGGAATGTTTTTTTTATTTTTTTATTATTATTATTGTGTGTTTGATAGCACGATTTCGGCCAAACCGATACTCCAATTTCGATGAAATTTTATTGAGGCCTTCGAAATCTCTGAACCAAGAGCTGCCACGTTTTTGAGCGCAATCGAAAAATTATTTCTCATTAAAATGTCAATTTTATGATTTTTTACGATTTAAAAAAAAGTCTTCAGCTTATAACACCTACATGCTTTATATGATTTTAATGATTTTTTCAAAGAACCTTAATTTTATGAATTTAGGTATTCGTGTGAAATTTGAGCGCAATCAAAAAACTATTTCTCATGAAAATCGAAATTTTATGTTTTTTTTTTCTTTTTTAAAACAATTCTTTGACTTGTAACACCTACATGCTTTATCCTATTGTAATAATTTTTTCACAGAACCTTAATTTTTTGAATTAATATATTCGTGTAAAATTTGTGCGCAATCGAATAATTATTTCTTAAGAAAATTTCAATATTACGATTTTTTCCTTTTTTTAAATTACGATTTATTAAAAAAAAAAAAAAAAAGTTAATTTTTTATTTAATTTAATTTAATTTTAAAAAAATCTTCAACTTAGTAATGATTTTTTCACAGAACAACAGAAAATCAGCATAACACATGGCAGCTCAATGCACCAATTACGCTCATCCAACAACGCGGAGGGACTTAAGCGTTTTCCTAGTATATACATAGACCTAAATAAAATATTTTAAAATGATCTACATTTATAATACATTTCTCGTGCAATTATATTCTAGCCAACATTAAAGCAGTGTAGCTATTTTATTACATTTAATAATAATGGCCAAATTCATTTGTGAAAGAGCCACCGAGCCGAGACCGGTTCACTCCTCTCACATGGGTTCTCAAACGTGACAGTGCGCGAGTGGGTGAGTGAACTCGCAAAACTCACATAATTGTGTGAGTCAAGAGTAGCAATCCGCTGTCAGTGAGTGAACTCACATGACAGGCCCATTTCACACAGTGAAAAGCGAGTGAGAAAACTCGAGAATATGGGTCCAGTACTAACGTTGAGTACAGTTTTGGGTAGAAAGTTGAGTTCCAATGCAAGTGGCTGTAGCCATAGGTGTACTGCAAACTACTGACAAATGTACACTCTTATGAGGGCATAAAGATATTATCATCACAGTGATAACGATATGCGTAGGGCCTACTAGGAAAACGCTCAAGTCCCGTCGCGTTGTTGAGCGAGCACCGGTACGTGCAACACGACCCGAGTACGACATTCCCATAATGTTACATACCAATAAGTCTGTAAGGTCTTAACCGATTTAGCTGAAAATTTGTAAAATAGGAGAGAATGTTGTACTTATTGACCCTGCAAAATTTCATAACGATCGGAACTTTTTTTTTTTTTACCAACGATCAGATTTTGTTGTTTTGTTGTTGATTTTGTTTTTGTGTTTGTTGTGGTATGTACACGTGTGCAAAATTTCAGGTCGATCAGAGAAACGGTGCGACCTGTAGGCCTACCAAAGCAGTAACAGAAAAAAAAGAGAAAAAAACAGACATTCGAGCCATAAGAGTCAAGTGGAGACACTCGCTCAACTATCAGAGTAGGCCTACTAAAAGCATGTTTGGTAGTAGCATGTATTGGTCAAACAGCTGCTGGCATTAGGATTCAACATTGTTGTCTATTATTATACTCATTTTACTACAACTGTTAAAATCAACTTAGTTGGTGAGAATAAAAGTGCACATTTTTTTTTGCAAAATGACAGACTAGTTAAAATGTATCTTGATTTTACGTATTCCACCATTTTCAAATCCTAAATTTATAGCGATCATAATAATATTGAGGTGCCTGATTAGCGCCCAATGGAATATGCCGAATAGATCGTGTGTAGTGTACTTACGAAGTTCCTCCCAAGCTTTCTAGCTCCTAACCCAAACAACTAGCATGGTACGTACACTACACACAATCGGTTCAGCGTTACTCCATTCGGCGTTATTCAGCGCCCCCATAACATCCTGTGAATGCCAACACCTTGTTGTCTCACACACACATTCACATTCACACACATTAATTCTTCACCAGCTACATACTTCAATGGCATTTTGATTTGGCCTGTACCTATAATTTTTCTTTCTTCACTACCTTGATCCATTAGCATAAGCATATTTATTTATATACCCTACAATTAAAAAATTGATAATGTAGAAATTTCAATTTTGATAGATAGGTAGGCTATTATACAAATGTTATTAATTGTGCGGTAAAAAATAAATACATGTAGTACGGTAGGTCTACATAAATAAAGTGTGACCAAAACTTTGCTAGGCGGATTTATAGTGCCCAGAGTGGAGCCCCGGATTTTAACATAAGAAACATAATAATTGTCACAAAAAAATCAAATCTATTATTCTGTTGCTTTCAAGAGCGCTTTTTATATTTGCGTTGATAACAACTTGACAAGTGTTCTTGCTCTATTGTGAGTATCAGTATTATGCTTTTAGTAAGGGGATGTGCTATTTCAACACTCTCATTGCACACACACCCCACAAAGAAGGTTAGGAATTCCGTTACGTTTTGACATTGAGAGGGCACTTCCTGGCCAGAATTGAGCACACAACATTGCTCACAGAAAAATGTCTGATTGCCAAACGAATAGAGCCAGAAGACTTGAGTAAACTCTGAATATAAAGGAAAGCTAGATCTGTGCTCCAATGCTATTCAGTTACTTACTTTTGAATGCATTTTCTAGCGAATGTTTAAATAAAATGCATTTTCACCGTCTTCTGCAGTGGCAGATCCAGGGGCCCCGTGATTCTTAAACGTCAATTTTATTCTATATTGATTATAACAATACAGCAACGTGATGACAACATACCAAACTGTATGGTAAATCTAATACTTTTATTCATTTATTTAACGTCCTATTCAGTTTAAACTGATTTACAAAGGAGGACAAACTAAAATATACCCTCTTTGAAAGCCATTTAAGCATGTTTTTGACAAAGCTTCCTTAAAAAATCGTGCCCTCAGAACCCCCAGCGTTGCGTTATGCCACCTCTATCGCCACCCTCTTACAGAGGTCCTGGATCCGCCCCTGGTCTTCTTATCTTTGGTGTATTTTTTAGGGTTGTCGTTTGATGTGAAAATGTTGATTGATAATCGGAGGCATGAAATCGATAATCATATCAAAATATATAAATATCATAGACCCAAATTGATTATCATATCAAATTCCAAATGAGCATAGGAAGCAGGAAAAACGGAAAATTGTAATAGTAATACGAGAGATCTTGAGGATTAGAAAGTGTAAAAATAAAATTGAGTGCTAAATTTCAATTACACAGCCTTTATTTTAACACGTCTTAAATTGCATGGGGTGCCACTTATTACATGTTTTGACAGTACGCGCCGGCGAAGGTCGTGTCTAGCCAGCGAGAGAGATGGTGAGATCTCCTCGACATTTCAGCTCAGTCTTATCTCCTCGCGACCCTCTGCCCTCGTCATCTACTTTGAAGAAAAAAAACTGACACACTCGACTCATCTTGTTAGGTAACATCACAAGTAATGACAATGGTCCATTTTTGGACAGAACAAACATCACAAATTCAATATAATTGATTAATTGATCAGACCGACGCTAGAGAAATTCACGCCACAACACCTCAAAATGAACTGATCTTGATTTGGCTGTTGAAAACGGCCAGCTGGCGATGTTTCGCTCGCTAGAAATAGTGTCTAACAAATCATAAAACACTAGTAATGAGTATTTCAAGGTGGCTGAAAATTACTATGTCGCCGAGAAATGCGAGTTTAAAGGAAAACAACGACATGTCCATACATAACCACTATATGACGTTATAGTGGCATTCATCCTGATTACTAACGTGGTATTGAAAGTCGTTGACGGCCTTCAGTGTTTTAGGTAATGAACTCACTAGTATGCAAAGTGCGTGAATATGTACTAGTTACTACATTCCCGCTCTAGAATTAGGCACCAAGATGGCTTCTAATTCGCTGCTGCGACGACCTAACCTAGAGAGTTAGACGATCCTCCGCTAGGCGGAGATCCAGCAGACCTTGCCTCCCCTTAGATGTGCCACTCTCTATGGGCGAAATAAAGAACTCTTTGGAGGCCATTTTGAATCAATCAGAGCAACGCCTAGCGGCTGGCCTGAGAACTAATTGAGGATAGGCGGTATATGCAGCGACCTACTATTTCTACTTTGGTAAATGCAGTCACCTACTATTTCGTACTAAAGATTCCTCGGAATAAAAGGTCGCTACACAAATAGGAACACATGCTTTGGTAACATATTTTATTGCAAATAGCGATTTAAATACACACACACAAAATGAAAATAAGTACCTAATCACCGAATCACGTAGAAATGACAAAACACCTGCTTGTTGGCTTGTAGTGGGGAGGTCTTCCATCGTCTTGAGCTTTGAAAATGAAGCAAAATGCACTGCAGTAACCATGCAGTCTTTTCAACATCTGATTGAAGAATCACGAGCCGTTTTTTTCTGAGGTGCTCTCGGGTATAATTGCGAAGTTTATTGTGAATCTTCTGCCAGCAATCTTTGACGATCTTGCTTCTTTTCTTGCTTGCTACGATCGGCAGAGGTGTTGTGGTTATAGGCTAGGAGGCTAGGCCTAGCCTAGGCCTACGACGGGCTCGGCCGCAAAATGAATTTACACAGCGCATATACCTAACAATTACTCGTCCTTAGCCCTTTCTCACCTTTTGTGGTCACTAAAATCACTTTCTATATTAGTTGGGCTGAAGGCCTACATTGCAACGTTTAAAACCAAATATTACGTCTTGAAACTTAAACTTTCAAATGAAGTTGTGCGCGCCATGTGACTATCACGTGTGTTTCTAAGACTTTTGTTTTGTCAATATTTTGAACTTGACTAATCGACCAGTCGACAATAAGTCTATAGGTCGTGAAAAAAGCGACGATGACACTCTGGTGCCTGGCCTGAGAACTATACTAGACTCGAAACAGTTGAAGGCACACTGCCACACGATTTACCGTTGCACTTTCAGCACCCTGCTTTATCCTATTATAATAATTTTTTCACAGAACCTTAATTTTATGAATTAATATATTCGTGTAAAATTTGTGCGCAATCGAATAATTATTTCTTATGAAAATTTCAATATTACGATTTTTTCCTTTTTTTAAATTACGATTTATTAAAAAAAAAATTAAGTTAATTTTTTATTTAATTTAATTTAATTTTAAAAAAATCTTCAACTTAGTAATGATTTTTTCACAGAACAACAGAAAATCAGCATAACACATGGCAGCTCAATGCACCAATTACGCTCATCCAACAACGCGGCGGGACTTAAGCGTTTTCCTAGTATAATTTTAACATGATCTACATTTATAATACATTTCTCGCGCAATTATATTCTAGCCAACATTAAAGCAGTATAGCCATTTTATTACATTTAATAATAATGGCCAAATTCATTTGTGAAAGAGCCACCGAGCCGAGACCGGTTCACTCCTCTCACATGGTTCTCAAACGTGACAGTACGCGAGTGGGTGAGTGAACTCGCAAAACTCACATAATCGTGTGAGTCAAGAGTAGCAATCCGCTGTCAGTGAGTGAACTCACATGACAGGCCCATTTCACACAGTGAAAAGCGAGTGAGAAAACTCGAGAATATGGGTCCAGTACTAACGTTGAGTACAGTTTTGGGTAGAAAGTTGAGTTCCAATGCAAGTGGCTGTAGCCATAGGTGTACTGCAAACTACTGACAAATGTACACTCTTATGAGGGCATAAAGATATTATCATCACAGTGATAACGATATGCGTAGGGCCTACTAGAAAAACGCTCAAGTCCCGTCGCGTTGTTGAGCGAGCACCGGTACGTGCAACACGACCCGAGTACGACATTCCCATAATGTTACATACCAATAAGTCTGTAAGGTCGTAAAATAGGAGAGAATGTTGTACTTATTGACCCTGCAAAATTTCATAACGATCGGAACTTTTTTTTTTTTTTTTACCAACGATCAGATTTTGTTCAAAAACAATACAGCAACCCGTATAGGTGGTATGTACACGTGTGCAAAATTTCAGGTCGATCAGAGAAACGGTGCGACCTGTAGGCCTACCGAAGCAGTAACAGAAAAAAAAGAGAAAAAAACAGACATTCGAGCCATAAGAGTCAAGTGGAGACACTCGCTCAACTATCAGAGTAGGCCTACTAAAAGCATGTTTGGTAGTAGCATGTATTGGTCAAACAGCTGCTGGCATTAGGATTTTACATTGTTGTCTATTATTATACTTATTTTACTACAACTGTTAAAATCAACTTAGTTGGTGAGAATAAAAGTGCACATTTTTTTTTGCAAAATGACAAGACTAGTTAAAATGTATCTTGATTTTACGTATTCCACCATTTTCAAATCCTAAATTTATAGCGATCATAATAATATTGAGGTGCCTGATTAGCGCCCAATGGAATATGCCGAATAGATCGTGTGTAGTGTACTTACGAAGTTCCTCCCAAGCTTTCTAGCTCCTAACCCAAACAACTAGCATGGTACGTACACTACACACAATCGGTTCAGCGTTACTCCATTCGGCATTATTCAGCGCCCCCATAACATCCTGTGAATGCCAACACCTTGTTGTCTCACACACACACTCACATTCACACACATTCACATTCACACACATTAATTCTTCACCAGCTACATACTTCAAAGGCATTTTGATTTGGCCTGTACCTATAATTTTTCTTTCTCCACTACCTTGATCCATTAGCATAAGCATATTTATTTATATACCCTACAATTAAAAAATTGATAATGTAGAAATTTCAATTTTGATAGATAGGTAGGCTATTATACAAATGTTATTAATTGTGCGGTAAAAAATAAATACATGTAGTACGGTAGGTCTACATAAATAAAGTGTGACCAAAACTTTGCTAGGCGGATTTATAGTGCCCAGAGTGGAGCCCCAGATTTTAAACATAAGAAACATAATAATTGTCACAAAAAAATCAAATCTATTATTCTGTTGCTTTCAAGAGCGCTTTTTATATTTGCGTTGGTTGATAACAACTTGACAAGTGTTCTTGCTCTATTGTGAGTAGGTATCAGTATTATGCTTTTAGTAAGGGGATGTGCTATTTTAACACTCGCATTGCACACACACCCCACAAAGAAGGTTAGGAATTCCGTTACGTTTTGACATTGAGAGGGCACTTCCTGGCCAGAATTGAGCACACAACATTGCTCACAGAAAAATGTCTGATTGCCAAACGAATAGAGCCAGAAGACTTGAGTAAACTCTGAATATAAAGGAAAGCTAGATCTGTGCTCCAATGCTATTCAGTTACTTACTTTTGAATGCATTTTCTAGCGAATGTTTAAATAAAATGCATTTTCACCGTCTTCTGCAGTGGCAGATCCAGGGGGCCCGTGATTCTTAAACGTCAATTTTATTCTATATTGATTATAACAATACAGCAACGTGATGACAACATACCAAACTGTATGGTAAATCTAATACTTTTATTCATTTATTTAACGTCCTATTCAGTTTAAACTGATTTACAAAGGAGGACAAACTAAAATATACCCTCTTTGAAAGCCATTTAAGCATGTTTTTGACAAAGGTTCCTTAAAAAATCGTGCCCTCAGAACCCCCAGCGTTGCGTTATGCCACCTCTATCGCCACCCTCTTACAGAGGTCCTGGATCCGCCCCTGGTCTTCTTATCTTTGGTGTATTTTTTAGGGTTGTCGTTTGATGTGAAAATGTTGATTGATAATCGGAGGCATGAAATCGATAATCATATCAAAATATATAAATATCATAGACCCAAATTGATTATCATATCAAATTCCAAATGAGCATAGGAAGCAGGAAAAACGGAAAATTGTAATAGTAATACGAGAGATCTTGAGGATTAGAAAGTGTAAAAATAAAATTGAGTGCTAAATTTCAATTACACAGCCTTTATTTTAACACGTCTTAAATTGCATGGGGTGCCACTTATTACATGTTTTGACAGTACGCGCCGGCGAAGGTCGTGTCTAGCCAGCGAGAGAGATGGTGAGATCTCCTCGACATTTCAGCTCAGTCTTATCTCCTCGCGACCCTCTGCCCTCGTCATCTACTTTGAAGAAAAAAACTGACACACTCGACTCATCTTGTTAGGTAACATCACAAGTAATGGCAATGGTCCATTTTTGGACAGAACAAACATCACAAATTCAATATAATTGATTAATTGATCAGACCGACGCTAGAGAAATTCACGCCACAACACCTCAAAATGAACTGATCTTGATTTGGCTGTTGAAAACGGCCAGCTGGCGATGTTTCGTCTCGCTAGAGTGACGACTGCGAGCCCATGCGCACTGGCGGCGGTGAGCGTTTCGTTGTACTAGGGAACCTAAGTAGCGAGCGCGGGAAAGAATCTGGATCACACTTGATCACAAGGCATAGGATAATAATAACCCGTCTTTGAACTTTGCTCTACTGTATCTCCCGTCTGAGACCAAAATAAGGTATTTCAACCACACGACGAGAACACTTCATATTTTCGCTATGTATTACAGTCGATAAGAACTTTTACCAAATTTAAATGAGAGCAAGTTTAAAGAAGTTTGTAAGTGTGGCGATGCAATATCTCGTGATTTAGAGGCGCGACTGCGCTGCTGTAGTGCCACACCCCGTAAATGTCGGATCACAGCTTCGTCGTCAAAACTCGGTGTTGCATGTGCCTCACGCACTCACACCTCCATACCTAGCCTAGGATGTTGTCCATGGCATACAACAATGCGCCTATACCTTTGTGCGCATGAGCGAGTACTCTGATACGTGCTCTCTTTCTATTTGTTGTAGTGGCTTGGCAACAGCACAATTACACATACTTTTTGAACTTGCTCTCATTTAAATTTGGGATAAGTTGTTGAAAATGTATTGACTGTAATGCGTATTGAAAATATAGTGTTCTCGTCGTTTGATTGAAATACCTTATTTTGGTCTCAGTCAGGAGATATGGTAGTGCATAGTTCGAAGATGGGTTATTATCATATGCCTAACGGGGCACACTTTGGCGATCCTCGTCACCCCTCTAATTTTTTTTAAGACATTAATAAAAACTAAAACTACCTAGTTACACTGGGTCCTTGATATGGACGTCCGAGAGCTCAGAAATAATTTAGAAGACTAACGCTGAAAAGCACGTTTCTGCACTGCCCTTCAACGTCCATGTCGGGCACGGGCAACCCCACAAGGGAAATTTCCAATTGCAATTAGGTATTGTTCAACTAGTGTACTAACTGACAAAGCTAATGTTTTTGCCAATCCTGATTTAAAAGTTATCTAACAAAAACAAGTACAGTGAACTCAGTCAGACAGTTTTGAACAACCTTCAAAATGGTCAACTCAGCACAACCAATGCAGAAAAACTAAAAATGCTATCAAGCAATGGCCGCCTGATTTTGGAGCAATGGAAGTCTTTGACAGCTGAATTTTTAGGTCATATTATAGATGTTGTCCAAATTAAAGTGGTCTTTTAGATACCTGCCCTTTAACTACTTCTTAAGGATCAAGGTAATGTCAAAAGAGAAGTTTAGAAAAGATTTATAGGATGGAGGGCCTATCTGAAGCAGGAGATAAGAAGGCTTTCAATTAAGACACCAATTTTTTATGTGTGGTCCACATGCGAAATGGCGCCGAGAAGTGTCAAAAGGACATTCAAAGTAGTGTGAATTCAACTCTTAACATGTAAATTCCCGTAACTTTGCCGTCAATTCCAAGCCAAGATGCCTTTTTAAACTGCAAAAAGTGTGTAAAAAAATGTAGGCTTGTAATCACGTAAATATGGTAATTAATTTTTGTTTTGATAGCACGATGATTATGATTTATGGATATTTATTATTTAACATACCTGATCCTGATCTTTGTAATATTGAGGTTGTAGCCCTACATAATTATTATAAAGGAACAAACAGTAAAATTTAAGATCACATTTAGGATTTACTTTTCTTTAATCTAGGTGCCCGTTAGGGCGCCGCAGCCAAGCCCCGGTGCGCTACACACTCGGGCACCTTATACAGCAAGCAGAGTTGGGGTGATTTCGAGGTGTCACCCAGCCATCATGAAACGTGATGTGAACTTGAAAACTATCAAAATCGAGGGGATTAAGGTACCCGACAACACATGCCAAATTTGGTTGGGGTACGAGCATTCCTTCTTGGTGAAAATATGACTTGAAACATGCTCAGGAAGCCAAGTCTTGAGACCACTCGTTTCGAGTCGAGAAGTGAGTCGAGTCGCTCATTCCATGTCACCGGTGACTTGGGGTAAACGATAATCGGTAGTCTTGGGACCATTTTCACGGCTTGAGGCTCCGCCCCCAACAATCCCATAGTGACCAATAGAAAACTTTGTTACAAAATAAAATCGATCAAAATCACAGCTAGTTAGATTGAAATAATCGATCTCTTTATTATGAAAGCTGTGTTATTTTGTTTTTGTATTGTTTTGTTGTTGTTTTTGAAAGGTAGGCCTAGATATCCAATGTCAGATAATTTTTTAAATGTACATATTTTATTTAAACTTGGTGTTTGATCAATTTGGAAAGGGGTGATGCATGTATTAATACGGGTACGTTAATTTGCCGGTTGCTAGCTCACCGTGTTACATCTATAATTGCATTTACAACGTTCAACTAGATTGATATGTCACAATTTGTAACTACCAAATCAATAACAAACTGTTTTGATCGTCTCAAATCGACAAAGTTCACAAGTCACCACCAAATACCTCGTGGTTTGAAACGTGAAAAAAACATTTGTTCCAAGTCACCGTGCGACTTGTGAACTTGTCCCCAAGACTACCGATTTGGCAATTTTGAGCGACTTGGAGGAATTTCTCGACTCAGAACGTGTGCGAGTTGAAACGAGTGGTTTCAAGATCTGGCTTCCTGAATCACTTTAAGGACGTTAGTTACTACTGGCTACTACTCCTACTACTACTATCTAATTCGTCAGTTTCAATTGCCCAGCGATTCTGACCAAACGGGTGAGGCTACAACGTTCATATTTTACATGGGCATTAAGGTAATCCGTAATAGTGATGTAATTCCCTTTGAAAGAAAATGTTTTAAAAAATTGCTGGAAGGCTTCCAAATAAAGGTTTTAAAATAAGCCTTATACAGGCATACAATGAACAAGTAACTATAGTTACGTGACAATAATCGCCTACATTGTTTACAAAAAGCAAGTCTTTGGAACACTATATTTTTTCATTCTATTGTTAATTGCCATAATTGGTAATACCATAGCAATTAAATTGACTTAGATAAATTAACATATTTTAACAAATAATTTTGCAATGGAACTTGAAAAAGTAATGATATCACACACATAACAAAAACTTTTAAAATACAGCCAAACCTTACACACTCAAAAGAAATGAGATCTAACAAAAGGGCCAAGCTCATCTACCCTTCCACATTTGCGCATTCTTAATTCATAAACGTACAGTGTCCCGTAACAACACCCTTGAAAAGCTTGGCAAAATAGAATTTGCATGACCATAACGTTAAAATTAATAAGAAAAAAATAATTTGGATGAACTAATACGTTTAAATTAATAGTTGCAAATTCTATTTTGCCAAGCTTTTCAAGGGTGTTGTTACGGGACACTGTACGTTTATGAATTATGAATGCGTAAATGTGGAAGGGTAGAATATGAGCTTGGCCCTTTTTTTTAGATCTCATTTCTTTTGAGTGTGTAAGGTTTGGCTGTATTTTTACAAGTTTTTGTTATGTGTGTATCCTAGTCTAGATTATTTTCAGGGAGTAGCCTGACAACAGTATAATCTGTTGATACTGTAACAATTGAATTAAGTGCCAAGGAGTTTAAATGTTTTTTTTTTGGTTTATTTGGATTAAGGACGCGTCAACCGTTAGATCATAATGCACCACTCTAGCCTAAGGGGGGTGGGGAGGAGGAGCCCATGCTGGTCAGAACCAGCCACGGGTAAGGGGAGGAAGGGGGGTTTCTCACGTCGCGGTCGTCATCGTCTTTGTCATCGTTCGTTGTGTCATTGTCATCGTCGCCGGGGGGTCGTCAAGGGAAGGGGGCAAGGTCCCCGACGACGATTGCCAGAGCTCGCCTCTAGTTTGGGGAGTAAGATACTCCGCTCCTACTAGCTGATGTTTGCGAGGTGGACTTTTTCTCTTGAATCGCCTTTTACGATTAGCAGAGCCATGCTCTGGGCCTATTCTACACCGGGCCCAGACGGGGGAGTTTAAATGGTAATTGGATTCTTTCAGACCATAAATTCATATGTTGGCTGCCGATACATGACTTGCCGATTGCGATTTAATAGGGTGTATATAAGGATTTTTGAAGGGGAATGTTAGGCAACTCAACATAAGCAGAAGGAATTAGAAATAAACTAGTTCGTTCTATTTTCAAAGATGAAACAATTACAAGCAATTGTTTTCTATATTTCAGTAAAAACAAATAAATAATATTACATCAAATATATTACAAAACAATGTAAACTCACTAGGTAGTTTAGTATAAATTGTCCAATACTGGTATGTAGTATACAATATATATATGGGGAAACTATAGATATAACTGCAATGTTTAATACTATAATATATTTTGAATAGTAATCACAAAAATAATACCACCACCTTCTCAACAGTTTTGGTTTTGTTTGCATAAAGTTACTTTTTAGTTAATTAGCTTCATGATTTTAGTACCTATCATGAGGAAAAAAATTTACCTAATTAATTTTTATTTTTTTAAACTTTATATTAACTTTATAAACCCACAGTGATACTATATCTTTAATTGATCTCATCAGTCAGCCATCACACAAGTGCACCTAGAGCCTAACCCCTGGCACATTCACTTGGCAGCTCTCTGAACTGCATATATTAAGTGACCTCAAGACTCACGCTCATGATATCCCCTAACGATATGTAGCACCGTGGTAGGTATATTGGTCATTATGGATTTTCGATTTCTTGCTGAAGTATTATTTATTGATGATACCAATCTAAACATCCCAGAAGGACGAAACGCGTCGTGGATTAAGGTAACAAACCACTTTAAATTAGCTGCAGTTGTCATCAGCAGGTGAAAAGTTTTGTCGCCCCCAGCCCTTCAGGCTGGGCTTTATGTTCTCAATGCTTTCCCAGCCTGTCAACCCTTCTCCAATCTATACCATATCTGACTAAACTTTGATATGACCTGTAGAGAACAGTTCTTAATCCTCCATTACTTGCATAGGGTAGGTATTTCATTACTATTTAAGGTGATTGCAAAATTTAATCCAGATGACTGTTGCTTGATGTCACAATGCATTGCTATTTGAGACAAGTGGTAATAGATAAAGGTGAAGGAAAATTACTAATGAAACATGCCTCCAACCCGCGTCTTCATGGTGACATGTATACTAGGGCAAGTGTCCTAATGTGCCATCGCTTACGGTGCAAAATGTTATGTTTCATTATCATATTACTTTTTTTGCCTTCTTTTTTCAGTATTTTCAAGTTACGTACTCTACCATATTGTTTATAATTTGTTTTTTAAATATAAATTAAAGAGTTATTTTTTTGTAACTAAATGTAAGCCGAATTCAAAGTTTTAGCAGGATTTATCATGATTTGACTATAAAGTTATTATTCTTGTAAGTATAAATGAGTTTAAAGAATACTTTTGTGATTTCTTAAAATTTGATTTTATCACTATAGGCACTAGGCGTTAAAGAATGTGATTTCTTAAAAATTTGATTAAATCACTATTGGCACTAGGCACACAGTAATACAAGATTGAGACTTTTTTTAAATATTGCACTACTACGGTATAGAATTTTTTAATGTTACTGAAAAATAAAATCAATGTAAAATACAACACACTGTAGTTAATAACATTCTAATCTTAAGATATAGGAGGTACCTATTAATGTATTGAGTTCGGGTTATACACATGCACCCTACGCAAGTAGTGTTAAAAACGCGTACAGGTAGGCCTAATGGAGGGTTGAAACATCATTATGGAAGCATGTAAACAAAGAGCAAAGCATCAAGAAGATGGCAAGTATATAGGTTACAATAAGATTCTTATAGATAGGTATTAGGCTAATGAATTTCAAAATGGTTAAATAATCCCAAGTAGTAATCATAAATGGTGTACTCAACAATGGAGATCAAATTTAGATTGTAATTCATGATTTTTTACTTACAATAACAAAATTTTGAATTGCTAGTCAATGTACCTCTAAAAATATTCTTTGGTTTGATAAACGACTAAATTATGATGTATCAGTATCACATTCAAGCATGCACAGCTACACCCTGCACAAGACACCCTGTTATGCTTCCTCTATTCATCTGGTGTCAAATTTCAATACAGTATGACCTTAATTAATATGTATACTGCATCAACCAACTCTTCACATTTTAAAACAGTTGCAAGCAAGTTAAATTCTGGCAAAGGAGAAATATGTATTACAATACTGATGTTACTACAAACTTTCAAACATTTTGATTCAGTGTTTCTGTTTATTTATAAATACAAATTGATTAGGGTAAGTCTATCTATGCAATATTTATCATATTTTATTCTATATTCTTTTAGAATATGCTCCTTCATTAAATATTACTTAGAACTAATTGCATATAAAGTCTGCCTGGTGATTGACTGTGCTTCACAAGTTATTGAAAAAACCATTTCAGCTTTGGCAGGTACAACATAGGCTACTAGCTTGTTTTTAATCTTGAATCCTTTCTCACAATATTTACATTAATCTTGGCAACTGATGTTTTATCTAAAAAGTTAACACCTCCTAGAAAGACATTTGAGGTTTATTAGAAAACTATCTGTCATTGGATAAGTCTGCACCACTTGCAATTTCCCCCTGCCGCATTGCTTTTTGGTGCTCTTGCTGCTGTTTGATAAATGCACTGAGTCGATTCAGGAGAAATTGCTTGTCGTGGCCTTCTAAAACTAGTTGATTTTTTAAGACTAGGACCATATGCTTATTAGCAGCTGATACAGCATAAAAATAATATAGGCATAGAGTAAGGACAATAAATGTTGGCACAGCAAATCCAGCAGTTCCAAAGAAAAATAGAATTGATTGAATCCACATAGGGAGCTGACCAAATGTTGTGACAACTACCTCCCAAACAGAATCATGACCTCTAAATGGACCGCAAGATTTGGACGGCACAATCTCTGCGACGGAATATGCCACCGGTATGACGGCTACAATGAATGAAAGGAGAAGTACAAACATGAAAAGTGAATTTGAGCGAGATGCCCGATATACTGTTGGGGATGGTGTACTGTTAACTAAACATGCAAATTTCTTTATATAAAACATTAGAAAACATTGTACTGTTGCCAAAGCTGGTAGAACTGGTGCATAGAAGCTACCAAGCCAACACAATGTTTGGCTGTATACCACATCCAAAACATGCTTGGGCAATTCAAACTCTTGCTCTCCAATAAATTTAGCCACTCGACTTTTAAAATGTTTGGCAATCAACATTCTAGGAAAATTAATGAAAAATGTGATGACAATATGAGTTACAAAATCTAAAATGACAAGTTTGTAAAACTGTTGGCCAACGTAAGTTTCCCAGCAAGATGGTGTCTTACATTTCTTACTTTGACATTCGTCAGGTTTTAACTCGCAAGAGATCATGTAGTAGATGGATGTTAGTAAAACACCCAGCGATGACAATCGCAAGAATACTGTTCGTAATAATGTTATCCTGACAACAAACAGTGGACTATAGTCTTCAAATGTAACCAAATAGGAAAATAAATTTGGCACCAGTAGATTCAAGCCTACAATTGCGATCGAGGGCAAGAATTCGAGAAGTAAGGTATACAAACTTTTTAAATCATTATCTAGATTTTCTGAAATGTTTTGTAACTCTTTCAAAGAAAATTGGAATGTGAAGTATATCAATGCCCCAGAGCCTATAAGAACCAGCAAAACCAGCATAAGGATTATACCCCGAATCAGGATTAGTTTTGTTTTTTCGTCTCTAGATCTCCTTCGCCGCTCATCTTCCCTTCGCTCTGCTTGCAAGCAACCTTTTATTTCATTGAAAAGTGCTTTGTGTTTGATGTTTGCAGATTTTTCATTGTGAATACAGAAGTCCCATCCTCCAAAGACTAGATTACAATATTGGTAAAACTGTCCTTCTCCTTCCACAAGGCGATCTTTAAACCCTCGTGCTGCCGACTTTACTATAGCCCCTAAACTGATGAGGAAATATACAACAGTTATGGCTATGTATGCAAGTGGCAAATCATAATACAAATTGGTTTCAAATGATTTAAACATAGTGTTGGAGTATATGCCATAGAACATGAGTGTTTTTTCCATCCACCCTGTTCCTTGAATAATGTCTAACACTATTATATTATTGTCTGTTGACGTATTGTTGAAATATGCCTCTGAACAACAGGTAACTGACGATACGTTTCCATCGCATGGCATTGATTCCATTGGTTGCAGAATTATTGCTGGCAATATTACAAAAAAAAATGTGAATAAAAAAATTGATAAATTCAGAAGCATTAGCCATTTGAGGAAAAGGAAATATGCAACAACTCCTGTGCCAAAGTTCCCTTCAATTTTCTTGAGACTGTGATGCCAAAGTTCAAGTTTAGCATATGTTTCCTTCCATTGGTTTTTAATTTGTTCAAACACTTTTCTTCTTTGCCATTTCAATTGCTCAAATCCTTGCAATCTCAACTTTGTTGCATTCTGTAAAATAATTAATCCTCTTCCATTAAAAACAAGACAAAATACATACTAAGAATCACAAAATCATACAATCCATTATTTAATATTTAAAAAATTGTATTTGGTATAAGGGTGCATCAACCTTTAGGTCATATATAAAATATAATGTAGAGATGACATTTGAATAGTAATTTTTTTTAGTTGGCTCCTAATCATGTGCATATGAACTCCTTGAAAAGCAATAAAGGTTAAGCATTCATTAATGACACCACCTGGAGGAAGGTTTTGTGACAGTTGTTTTGTACAGTAGGATGTCAAAAATTGAGCTCACCTAGAGTCTTAATTGTAATTCTTGAACCAAGTTGTGATAATTATGGGAAATGATTGCGAGTCATGTGTCACATGTTCATGACCATACAGAACAGACTTTTGAAGGAATAAAATACCCTATGTCATCACTATTAATAAATAAATTTGTATTCAGAGTCTACCCCAGTGATTCCCAACCGGTGTGCCGCGGAGGTGTACGTAGTGTGCCGCGAAATATTAGCCAAATCGTATAGGAATTTAACCCTGTCCTGCTTTGTGTCTGCATTAAACCCTAACATGATGGAAAAAACTGTTGATTATTTCAAAAGTCATGAAAACAATGCTGGGACCCGAGGCTGGGCGGGAAATATTAAAAGTGCCCCTCTCCGACACTATGAGTAGGAGAATTGAAGCGATGTCTTCAGAAATTGATCAAAACGTGAAGGAAAAATTGCAGTCTGGCAAGAATTTTGTACTACAACTGGACGAGTCGACAGATGGAACTGGCAAAGCTCAGCTTCTTTCTCACTTAAGTTAGGTTTGTCGATGAGAAGAGGAACAATATTTTTTTTGGTCGTGAGTTGCAAGAAAACAAAGCGGGCGAGGATGTGTTTGAATGTGTTTCCAAATATTTTGAGGAAAACATGTTGGAGTGGTCTTCCTGTAACTTCGATTTGTACTGACGGTGCACCCTTAATGACAGGCAAAATGAAAGGCTTTGTTGCGTATCACAACACATTGTTTTTTGCATCGCGAAGCACTTGATGTTTCGAAGACCATCGGGGATGAACTCAAAGCAGTTCTATATCAGGTTGTAAAAATGGTTAACTATATCAAGAGAAGGCCACTGAAATCACGTTTATTTTCCCACTCAAAAACGTGGCAGTTCTAAGTTCAGAGATTTCGAAGGCCTCCATAAAATTTCATCGCAATCGGAGTATCGGTTTAGCCGGAATCGTGTGGACAAACAGACAAAAATACAAAAAAAAGAAAGAAAAAAAAAACATTACGGATTTTTTTCTCCAGTGTAGTAGAATGGAATCTTCGCTACGCTCATCCAATTATTAATTTTCAACATAAATGAATTATAAATACATACACATTAATTTTTTTTTTATTATTATTATTATTATTATTATTATTATTATTATTATTATTATTATTGATTCATAGCAGTTGTCGTAAAAGTTTGACCCGACTGGGGTTCGAACTCAGAACCTCCGGCTTAACGTGCCATAGCTCTACCAATTGAGCCACCGGGACAACAGAACAAACCTTTACTAAACTGCTAGTTGTTGTGAATGTTGACTTCCATGACATAAATCCAACAGAAGACTGCAATGTTGCTGTCAAATCTGAAAGATCACATGGATATATCCAATCACATCTCATCTCACATGAGTTAAACTTTTATGACAACCGCTATGAATCAATAACTATGTCCTTAAAGCGGGTGTATTCATACTACCCAACTCATGGCAGATAAACCAAACTAGCTGATGTTTGCGAGGTGGACTTTTTCTCTTGAATCTCCTTTTACGATTAGCAGAGCCATGCTCTGGGCCAATTCTACCCCGGGCCCAGACGGGGAAACGAAATATGAACATCGAACATCTAATACTTTTCTCCTACATATTCTGAGTTCTGACCATTCGTGTAAACTTTACTGATTCTATTAACTATCTGCAATTAAATAAAATATGTGTCAACGAACTACGAAGTAAGTTTGTAATCTAAGGCTTTATTGATTGTGAACACATTGCAAACAATGGCATTTTTTTGTGGTAAATGACAAGGTAACCCGCTCGGCACCTTTGAGACAATTTATCTTTTCACACACTCCTGATTGTACTTTTAGCTTACGCTATTTATATACTATGCTTATAGCCTTGTGAGTGATCAAGTTGCAGCGACGAATTCGCGCCTACCAGTGGCGTAGGAACCAGAAGGGGGCAGGGGGTGGGGCAAAACTAAAGTGAGTTAAATATTAATCCCAGAATCTCCGTATTAAATATGCACATACACTTTCCAATTCGACAGTCACCTTGGTAAAACGAATATGTTTGCCTTTATGCTTTGTCATTACATAAAAAATTAGGCTGAAATTTACTAAAATGGGCCACTTCACGTTCAATTTTTTAGTTTTTAGATCGCAGATAGTTGCTGTTAAACGTCGTTTACAAAGTCAGAGTGCAGTTAAAACATGACGAAATAACTGTAGGGCCTAGTATGATGATTTTTTTTTTCGCCTTCGGCGATGAGCCTCCGGCGGCTGGGGTTTTGCCCCAGACCCCTTTGGCCAACGCAAGTCCATTCAAGTCGAAAGTCCATATAGGCAGCATTTTCACTGCTCACGGACACTAATAAATATCCTCAAACCGGCACTGATAATGAGTGCAATTCGTGTTGTTTATCTAGGCCTACATTCAGAAATTAAGACTGATATCTGCTTGTAAATACAATTAAAATCAGGGCATTGAACCCAAATTATTTTTAATTTTGGTTCGGTTCAAACCGGTCTAAACCCGTTGCGACACCGGCGAACGCAGCCCGCACAAAGTAAGGTCTACTCAATCTCCTAGAGTGGATTTTTGGATAACCTAAGCTCATGGTGATTCAGATGGCCTTGGTAAGAAAGGTTCTAAATTCACTGCCACTGCCATAAAGTAGTTGGACATTTGAAACAATAATGGAAAAGATTTCCCATGTTATTCAAAGACCAAAGACGTTTGACAAAATTCAATAATACAATTTTTCAGTTTATTTTCTTGTAGGCCTACCGGTACAATTGAATTCTGATGGATTTTACTGATGTTAACAGTCACCTACTAAACTAGTCAAGTATCTAAATTTAAAATTTCAACTAAATCAGACAAGTGCGCGATGCCGACAAACGGACAGACACACCAGATAAAAATTAATAGTCTCATCTGGGTTCCATTGACACTACACCTAATGCAATTTTTAATCCCGCTTAAAACACCATGAGCAACTTGGAATGGGCAGGCCTACCTACACCTCAACATCAAAACTCCTTGGTTAGGGCTGGGCAAAAAATCGATATTTCGATAAGTAGAAATATTTTCAATATCAATATAAAATAATGAATATAAATGTAATAATATAGAATATAGGCAGGATAGGGCCTAATATAAAATTTACACAAAAATTGCAAAATTTCGTAATTTTGGTAGAGGTGCTGGGTAAATGGTCGAAATTAAATTAACCTGGCTAGTGCATATGGTGGAGGTGCCGGGTCATAAAACGCGATTGTGACACCGTAAAAATAGTTAGTTAGGTTTATGGTGATATCTTATTAACCCTATTCTGCCACAAATTATTAAAAATAGACCAACTTTTTTAATAGCCTATCTATATATAGGCCTATTTTTTTTTTACAATTACATTTTGATGTACCGGTATCGATATCGATTTTTTTGTGATATCGATAATTGAATGATATGTCATTAGGGCTGTGCAAATTAGTAAAAATGCCTCCCCGGGAACCTGTCGATCTTACGGTCGGGTACCGGTACCCGAAATTAGGCCCACGAAAGTTAAACATTTTTTTTTTACAAAATTACAAAAAAAATTAATTTAAGTCAATTATCTACCGTACTTTATATTGACAGGTCATCACTTTTAAGTTTTAACACGCACGTTCGCATGAACTTGAACATGTCAACGGTCTCGGGTGCCAGAGATGCTCATTTCTAATGCCCAGCTGTTGAAAACGCACTTTCAGAAGGAACTGATGTTGCCGGAATGCATAAATATCTTCGCCAGTCACTTATCGGCCGATTACGATGAATAGGGGTGCGCGTGCAGCGTGTTGGTGACGTCACTCACTGGAGTTCGACAGACGAAATACAAGCGCGTATTAATGACGAATCACTTACTGCCGCCGCTGTGCGCTGACGAGTAAAAGACTTACCGATGGCGGCGTTAATTGAGCGGAATTTGAGACGAAAAACGATCAAACGAGTACCGGGTACCCGACGACTCATTTCATTACCCGGGCTATTATCAACAGGCGGGTACCCATTCACAGCCCTATATGTCATAGCCCAGCACTATTATTTGTTTAATATTTTTGTATGCCAGTAGGTAAGCTGATAGTGAAAAATCCTTATTTCATTGAAATTTTTGCACAAAATTGTATTGGCCTACGTAACCAAACCGACAATTACGAAAACAATAATTTTTTCTGGTCTGGCGGTTTGCTTCTAAGAACGAATGAAAGAGTTAAGCATGTCTCTAGATACTGGGTGGCTAGACTCTTTATGACATAGGCCTAATAATGTAATTGCAAGCACAGGATAACAAGTACCGGGTACCTAACATTAAAGGACTGTGTGGGGGAAAAAGGCTATTAATTAATACTTACTTGTAGCTTTGCTTTTAATTCCTTTTTTTGGGCCATGCTTACTGGCATTGCTTTAATTTGCATAATTTCCTCCCAAGTCCTTTCTTCATTTGACAGATTTTCTATAGAAAAAAATTAGATTAGCTAATTTTTAACACTGAACTGCATTCATTTCTTAAAAGCAATTAAGCATGTTCCTAGTAGTTCATGCTTGAGTGTCCCATAGGTAAAGATAGCCTACATAAAATTATAATTTTTATTTTGAAAACAATATTTAGGGCCTACCATCTATTTTTTTCTTTCCACCAAAACCCTAATGTGGGGGGTCAATACATTTAGGCCTATAGAAACATTTCAATTAGTACCTAATAAAATAAATATATAGCCACATAAAATGTTAGGCTATAGGTAGAGATGTTTTTAAATGTTTTTATTTTTTCCTAAATTTTGTTTTGGAAATTGTAAAAAGTGGTATTTTGTATTTAGTATTTATATTTTATATTTATTTATTTATTTTACATTATTTTATATTATTTTATATTGTATTTTTGCATTTCTCTCAATGCAAAACAATGATATAGGCTAATCAATCATATTACTTAAAATACATAGGAAATTGCAATAAGTGCATAGCCACAGTTTTTATCTCACATAGGCTTATAGCACCTAGTAATTGCTCCTGCAGCCGTTAAAAATAAGTGGGAACACAATTAAGCATTATTTAATCAGAAGATTTTTTTTAAACTTGCAAGTAGGTAGGGCTATTAAAAACGTAAAACACTAAATCAAAATTATCTGCAAATAGGGTCTACTCACCTGATGCCAAATCTGGCAGCATGGCAACATGGACATCAACTGCAGCCGACGGCCGTCGTGCTGTGCTGTGGTAGCGGGATCTGGTAGAAGTGCGACGATGCAGTGTGGGCTTCAAGTCTCCTCCAATACGTTTGTTCGTGGCTGAAACAAATAACTTTTGATAGATCCAACTTACTGGTTGCATTAGGCTAATGCAGGGGTGGAAAATTACCGCTCACCCGGGCGATAAATTTTTTATGCTGTAGACCTAGGTAGGCCTACCCCAAATCACCAAGAACTAGAAAGTACACTTTTTTTTCACCAACGGGCTACCATTACCACTAATTTAGAAACCAGGGCTATAGAGTGTCCTATAAATTGCCAAGAAGGGCAGCGTAAAGACAAAAGTGAACTATCCTTGCAGCATATATTTCATATAGGCCTAATTGGTGATCGTGTTTTTATGCAACATTGGCTTACTAGCCCAGGGTTGCCACCAAGAAAAAATAAAAAGCACATAAAAATACTTAGAAATCCTTAAATGAAACACTAAAATCCTTAAAAATAGAGTGAGAGTGTGCCTATTATTAATGATTTGAGGCCAAATAGGGTTGATAAATGATAAGACCTATCACCATAAATGCATTTTAACAATTTTTTACGATCTCACAATCGCGTTTTATGACCCGTTACCTCCACCATGATCCAGCCAGAATTAATTTAATTTCAACTAGGTACCTATGTTGTAATATTAATTGGTAGCCTATATAAACTACCTACCTACTCTATGTTATGTCATGTCATGGAAGTCAACAGTCACAACAAAATAAATAGCCTAGGTAAAGGTTTGTTCTGTCGCACCCAGTAGCTCAATTGGTAGACCTAGCCTATCTGCTATGGCACGTTAAGCCGGAGGTTCTGGGTTCGAACCCCAGTTGGGGAAACTTTTACGACAATTGTTATGAATCAATATTAATGACGATATTGTAAAACATCGCGCTTCGCGTCCTCTTCTCCCCCCTCCCCCTAACCTATGTTTCCCCTAATATTGCAGTAGACCTAGACATATCTGCTAGCACCTACCCTAGGCTAGGCTATGCTTGCAAAAGTTAGCCTTCATCTTACCTGCTCGTGATTGTTTGCTCGGAAGAAGAGTTGCTATATGAGACGGGTCACGTTGTAATACTTCTAAATCCACATCAGCAGGATAACTTTCCTGGTAGAACTCGGCTCCTGCTTCCTCCCAACCTTGAGTTCGTGAGGAACGTTTTTTTCGCTCACCACCAGACATAATTTTTGAAGTTCTTTCAAACCAATCTAGCTAGTTTTTGTTCATTGTGGTGCAAATAGTTGCAATTCTTAGGCCTTTAGCTAGCCCTAGGGCCTAGCTCCAAACTATGTGAACCCTGACATTGATCTTCATTTGGCATATGCTAGGCCTACCTTAGGCCCTGAAGTTGTTATAGGCCTAAGCCGACTGGGCTGGTAAGCTTAGATCTAATAGCCTAGGCTAGGCCTATAAGGTTCTGGCTTATAGGCCTGGAGTCTGGCCTAGGCTATGCCTAACTCTTAAATAAACTAGGCCTAGCCTACTTAAGTTCAGTAATAGAAGACAAAAAGGGCCATAGGCCTAGTCTAGGCCTAGCCAGTCATGAGCCCACTAGGCCTAGTAGGCCTAGCTAGTAGGCGTGCCTAGGGCTATCCCTATTGTGTAAAGCCTAGGCTAGGTTTTAGGTTAGGCCCTACATTACAAGGGTTGGTTTAGGTTTGTAACCAGCCTTTTCTTACGTGCGGGCAGTAAGCCCGTAAGCCGAGGTCTAGGCCTAGAAGGAGGTTGCAACTTGCAATATAAGTGTCAGATGAGCACAATACGGGCCAACGGCCCTGGGCCTAGGCTATAATGGCCACGTTGGTTTAACACAACCTGTATTCGCTGAATTGTATTGTCACTAATTTTAAGTATAGATAAATTTATATTAATATCTTATGAGAATGATTCACCGACGCGAAAGCACTAAAAGAAACTTATCAGTTCTATTGGAGCTAGGCTAGCCCTAGCTGTCAGAATGCAGGGCGTTAACCTGAAGCCGCCCGCCATAGCACAACAATACTTAAAGCACTGCGTTCTGATGTTGAGACTTTTTGAGTTCTTTGCTTTTATGTGCTGCCATCTTTATTTTCAGCGGGATCGTTTAAAATACAGTAGAACCCTGCCGGATATGATGCCAAGATATGTTACTCATAAATCTTTTGCAGAGTGCCCATTATCGCCCCAGGGAAGACTCTTTTTGTGTTATTATTCTACTATAACCAGGGCCAGTTTCTGATGACATAAATATCAAATTTTCGTTATATTTTCAGTCATAAAAGTGAGCTTACACGTAATAATGGCTGGAAACCAACCAACCAATAATATTTTCTACCCTTGTTTTTCGTGAGCAGCGGTGTCGGAGCCGGGTGGGGGGCAGGGTGGTAGCTTGCCCCCAACCCCCTGAGCTTACGGAGGGGAGTATCTTCTCGACCCCCATAGAAAAATTACGAAATAACCATAAAAGCATAAACCAACAAGCATAAATATTACATTCTGCTAGTCATCTAGGTTTACGAAAAAAATTTAATGCTTCTATTATCTTTTCTTTTTTTCGTTCAGTAAAGCCCCTTCTTCTAAAACACGTAAAAACTACTTCAAAATACGTATCTTTAAAAAAAATTCCCTGCGGCAACAGTATCCTTGAAAAGCTTGGCAAAATAGAATTTACAATTATAAATTTAAACGTAATAGTTCATTCATCCAAGTTCTTTTTTTGGATGAGCGTAGCGAGCGAAGCGAAGATTCCATTTCACTACACTGGAGAAAAAATTCCGGGATGTTTTTTTTTGTATTTTTGTCTATCTGTTAACACGATTCCGGCTAAACTGATACTCCAATTGCGATGAAATTTTTTGGAGGCCTTCGAAATCTCTGAACTTAGAACTGCCACTTTTTTGAGCGCCATCGAAAAATTAGTTCTCATGAAAATCGCAATTTTACGATTTTTTATTTTTAAAACATTTCTTCGACTTATAACAACTACATGCTTTATCCGATTGCAATGATTTTTTCACAGAACCTTAATGTTATGAATTAATATATTAGTGTGAAATTTGAGCGCAATCGAAAAATAATTTATCGTGAAAATCGCAATTTTACGTTTTTTTTGATATTTTACATTTCTTCGACTTATAAGTAAGTTTTATTTCCAGACACATAGCATATTACATTAAAATTTATAATAAACACTTTGTGATGACCTCTAAGTTTATATTGTCTGGGATAAGTATTTATTTACTTCCTCCTAAACAAATAAACTTTTTATTGAGGTGTTTGGAAAGGTGCAATTGCTGTATCAAGCAGTATACAATTGGAAGATACTCCCTCACAATTTCTATCCTAAAAATAAGTTACTTATAATGCCTTAGTCTTATTTTGTACATATCATAACAATTTTACTGTATGCCTAATGTTGGCTATTTATAGAATTTGAGTACCTCGTATATAAGATAATATGAATGAAACGAGAGAACAATTATTTGTCTAGTTTTTCTTATGGGCCGAGATTGGTTTCGATAAGGCAGTACATAAAGCGGTATATAGGGCCTATGACAAAGATAAGACATAAGAGACAAATAATACAAACAAATATTAATAATAATACTCAGACTTAAATGAATCTAGATAAATAAGACAAAATATAAGACAAAATTTAAGACACAAGACAATGAAATGGGCCTATCATAAAATATATCTTAGCCTATTTGTGGAATATAAACATAATAATCATAGTACACTATATCTAAGCCTGTTATTAAGAATTGTAGTACAAAGATAACAGTGTTATAGTAGTTTGTCCTTCAAAACTTCCTCAACAGAGTAATGTGCTTTGTTACATAGGAGTTGTTTTAGATTGTATTTAAAATAGTGTGTATGTTGTTTGCTTGTCTTGTGTCATGGCTGTGAATGCTATTATTCTTGTCAATTTCTTCATTATTCATAGATTTTTTTAATTTAGTATGGATTGAAATATGTATAGACTGTAGAAAGTGAGTATTTTGTGTTTGATGAAGTGTGGCTTACAGTGAGGTTTAATGTAAGAATTTTTCTTTTGTTTGAGCCCAAGGATATTTCTTATTGCTCTCTTTTGTAATTTAAATATTGCGTCCGCTTTTACAGAGCTGCCCCATATATTGATGCCGTACCTCATATGTGATTCAAAGTTAGCATAGTAAGCTATTTTTGCTGTTTTTGTGTTTGTGATTAAATTAATTGTTTTTAGTGAAAAGCATGCAGAGCTTAGTTTTTTTGCTAGCATATCGCAATGTGTGTGCCAGTTTAGATTTTGGTCGATATGGATTCCAAGAAATTCGGTTGTGTGAACTTTTTTATCACGGTGTTATCTGCCGTGTTATTGATTGATGTTATATTGTTGTTTCGACTAGGATTTTGTTTACTTGGGTGGAATTCTATGAAATTAGTTTTATTGGCATTTAGTAAAAGTTTGTTATTTTGGAACCACTTAGTTACTGCGCTCAGCACTTCTTCGCTAATGACTATCAGATTTTCATGTATTTTGCTTCTTATTAAGATACTGGTATCATCCGCAAATAATTCAATACCTATATTGTTCAAAATGTAGGTGAGATCATTTACGAATATTATGAACAATAGAGGGCCTAGTATGGAGCCTTGTGGAACTCCACAGTTGACTGCTTCACCATCAGATAAATAACATTTCTCATGATTGGATTCATCTGTGGTTTTTATTTCAACATGTTGCCTCCTGTCTGTGAGATATGATTTAACTAGATTATACGCTTGACCTCTTATTCTATAATAGTGCAGTTTAGCCAGTAGTAACGCGTGATCTATGCTATCGAAAGCTTTCGAAAGGTCGCAAAAGATTCCAAGTAAGCGTTCATTTTTTTCTTTTCCTTGAGTTATATTATTAATAAATTTTTCTATGGTATTAGTTGTTGACCTATATTTCCTAAACCCATTTTGGCTATTTGATAGTAGATGTTCTTTTTCGAGGAATGAAGTTATTCTTGAATGGATTATTTTTTCAAAATTTTTAGAAAATACTGGCAGTAGAGAAATTGGTCGGTAGTTATTTCTATCCGATTTGTCACCCTTTTTAAATAAAGGTATTATTTTTGAAACCTTAAATTTCTTCGGAAATATTGATTTGTCAATACAGTAATTAAAAATGTGGGTTAGGACTGTCACTATATTACGTATAATTTTTTTGACTAGTGTCATGGGTATTTGATCAAGCCCACAAGAGTGATTTTTTTTCATTTTCATAACTATATGTCCATTATTTCAGATTTTTTGGTATGGTTTATAAATAGAGATTTTGATGGAGCTTTATCTGAATCTGCTAGATATTTTACAGATGCTTTGCCATCAGTTATTAGATGTTGGGTGATATTGCCTGCCGTTGTTGCAAAGTTGTGATTGAAGGTATCTGACACTTTTTGTGGATCTGTGATTGTAGTTCCATTTACTTTTAGATTTATATTATAGTTATCAGATTTTTTGTTTATTGATTTATTAGTTTGTTGATTTACAATTTCCCATACCTTTTTTGACTTATTTTCACTATTAAATATTTGTTTGTTAAAATATTGCTTTTTGGCTGCTGAAATGTTTTTTCATATATTTTCTTATAAGTCTTGTACATCACCTCTGTGAAATGGGTTTTAAAATGTTTATTTAGGCTGTACAGGCATTTAAAGTTTTTGCTGGAATTTTTAATGCCTTGTGTGATCCAGGATAGTTTAATGAATTCAGTACTCTTAATTTTAATGGTCCTTTCTGGAAAACAGTCATTGAATGCAATCAGGAAGGTATTCTCAAATTCATTATATTTATCATCGGGAGTTTCTGATTGGTAGACTTTTTCCCAGTTTATTGTTTGTAAATGATCATTTATTTTTTGGATATAAGCTTCTGAAAACTTTCTCATTGTTACTGTTTTATTGTTTAGAGTATTACATGCTTCCGTTAAGCGGTAAGTAATAGTTTGTGCAAGATGGTCTGATATGCAAATTATTGATCACATTCGTCTGAAAGGATTCTATTGGTAGATTTGTAGCGATATTATCGATCGTCTTTTCAGATGCATGGAAAGGGTCGATTCTTGTTGGTTCTTTAATTTGAAATGTTAGATTATGAGAAGTAAAATATAAATGTTCCAGTTGTACACTGTGTTTAGATTTAAGATTGAAATCAATGTTAAAATCACCTAATATAACTATTTTCTTTTGTTCGCCTGATAGTTTATCAAGTAAGTATTCCATATTTTGTATGAATGTGTGTGTCTCCTGATGGAGAACGATAAAGTGTTAATATGATTAGTTTATCTTTTTATTGTGATCTGATGCAATGTTTACTTCAATGCCTGTGATTTCTATATGTTTCTCAATGCAGATTTCATTAATATCATTCCTTGTTTTAATGTGTTTGACCCATGCTTCACCAGCAAATATTGCAACACCACCATGGGTATGAGATGATCTGGAAAATGAGCTTCCTTTTTTGTAGTTACTGATGTGTAAAGAGTTAAGATTACTTTCAGTGAGCCAATGCTCAGAAAAGCAAAGCACATCTATTGGAGTATTGTTGTCATTTTGGGAGTCCAGGAACACTTCAAGTTTTGTTGTTAAGCTAACTAGACTGAATATTTTGATGAAGGATATTTATGACTTTAGTATGTGTGTTGTTTTGTGCTAAGGGGGATGAGAGGTTAGTGACTATTAGTTTTAGTTGATTTTATACTTACTTTGGACACCTACATGCTTTATCCGATTGTAATGATTTTTTTACAGAACCTTAATTTTATGAATTTATCTATTGGTGTGAAATTTGAGCGCAATCGAAAAATAATTTCTCATGAAAATAGCAATTTTACGTTTTTTGTCGTTTAAAAAAATTACGCGCATCCATCAACGCGCCTGAAAAAGTTAATTTAAACGTAATATCCATGCAAATTCTATTTTCCCAAGCTTTTCAAGGATGCTGTTACGAGACACTGTACGTTTATGAATTAAGAATGCGCAAATGTGTAAGGGTAGATGAGCTTGGCCCTTTTTTTAGATATCATTTCTTTTGAGTGTGTAAGGTTTGGCTGTATTTTTACAAGTTTTTGTTATGTGTGTGATCTCATTACTTTTTCAAGTTCCATTGCAAAATTATTTGTTAAAATATAATAATTTTATCAAAGTTGATTTAATTTCTATGGTATTACCAATTAACAATAGGATGTCAAATATCTAGTGGTACAAAGACTTGCTTTTTGTAAACAATGTAGCAGTGGCGGAACTACGTTTCATGGGCCTACCCGCAAAATTTCTATGGGGGCCCCCTAACAGATACATATTATATGCATAGGCTCAGTGTTGAATTCAGGCTTTTCATCTCGGGGGTATTTTATAGGGACCAAGAACGGGGGGGGGGTGGGGGGCTTGCCCCCCAACAATAGCACCGGAGGCGAAAATTTTGAAAATCAGGTTTTTAGAGTGCGTTTGGTGCGTTTTAGAAAAAAGTTGTGGGCTGAATGCAATACCAAAATAATGTAGTTTTTGTGAGTTGTTGTGTTGTGGACGCTAAAAGTTCCTAAATATCCGCTAGATTTCATCTTCAAACCGCTAGATTCACATAACGGTCATTTTGGCAACGAAAACAAATACTATATTTTCCAAACAGGGTGATTTTTTTATTTTTTTTATTTTTTACTGAGTTTATTTTCCTGGGCCCGCCCGCAGTTGCGGGCCCTGCGGGCGCCTAGTTACGCCACTGCAATGTAGTAGATTATTGCCAAGTAACTATAGTTACTTGTTGATTATATTCTTGTATAAGGCTTATATTGAAACCTTTATTTGGAAGCCTTCCAGCAAAATTTTTCAAAATTTTCTTTCAAAAGACTCTATATCACTATTACTTTAATGTCCATGTAAAATATGAAAGTTGTAGCCCCACCCGTTTGGTCAGAATCGCGGGCCGATTGAAACTGACGAATTAGACCGTAGTAGCAGTAGCAGTAAAGCCATTTTTTCACCAAGAAGGAATGCTTGTACCATAACCAAATTTGGCATGTGTTGTCAGGTACTTAAATCCCCTTGATTTTGATTGTTTTTAAGTTCACATCACGTTTCATGACGGCTGGGTGACACGTCAAATCACCCCAACTCTGCTTGCTGTATAAGGTGCTTGAGTGTGTAGCGCACCGCGGCTTGGCTGCGGCGCCCTAACGGGCACCTTGATTGTCGTACCGTCTACACTGCTCATCAGTACCGACTCACTCTCCTAAAAGGTATTGTCTCCTCAAACGTCATATCCATCTGACACATAGGAGGGAGCAACGTCGTCTGTACACTACACAAGACGAGAGGTTATTTTGGCAGCTGCTGCTGGCGCTTTATTTAGGGCGACGCTGTGAGACCTCTGAAAATATCTTTAACTTAGTTTGTTGACGGCTGCTCGAGCTGGCGGGTGCCATTAGCATAGGATCTGCTGTCTCAATTAATAACACTAGTAAACATTTATTAAGTGTAATTCACATTAAGAGGGCAGCCTTCATGGAGAGCCACGCCAGTTTGAACTGGCAAATTCAATCAGTTCCATGCTAGAGACAGACTTTTCATAAATCCTTTTAAATATTGAGAGGCATGCCCTCTACAAGCTTTATACCGAGTTCATTTTATAATAGACCATACCTAATTCGTAACATATTGTCGTGTGTCTTAGGACCGAATAATTAAACCGCGCTTTGCTAGGATCGGTAGCCCACGTATAGCCAATAGCACGATAAGAAACAATAATGCCGTATCATTATTCATATTTTTATAGTAAATCGCTCGCTGATGAAGACGGCAATATTCGTACTTTTAAGTTCCGAAAGGGGTAAGTAACCTTGAAAACACAGATGTATTTGTCAAAGTCCCTCTAAATGCGCCATTAGATTTAACATAGGCCTAATGACTTTTGAAGAAATAATAAACACCATAAAGATTTTACAACTTGTTCCTAAAAATGAGCATTATTTAATCTTAGCAACGATCCAAGCCTTTAACACTATCTCAACGTATCCTTCAATATGGCAATCAATTATTTATAAATGACAGTTTACAGTATTACAACTTAAAGTTAAATTCAACGATTCATTAAAATTGTAATACTATCAATTTATTAATAAATAAAAACCACTATTGTGCTAACTGTTATATCCTGACAGGTCGTGGACTTCTCAGTCGAACAAAATCAGTGTTTGTGTTACTAGGAAAACGCTTACGTCCCGCCGCGTTGTTGGATGAGCGTAATTGGTGCACTAAGTTGCCATGTGTTACGCGGATTTTTACTTCTGTGAAAAAATCGTTAATTAGTCGACGATTTTTTTAAATAAATGAAATTTTTTTAAAAATTAACTTTATTTTTTTAATTAATCGTAATTTTTAAAAAAGAAAAAAATCGTAAAAATGAAATTTTCATAAGAAATAGTTATTTGATTGCGCTCAAATTTTACACAAATATATTAATTCATAAAATTAAGGTTCTGTGAAAAAATCATTACAATAGGATAAAGCATGTAGGTGTTATCAGTCAAAGAATTGTTTTAAAAATGAAAAAAAACGTAAAATTTCGATTTTCATGAGAAATAATTTTTCGATTACGCTCAAATTTCACACGAATATCTTAATTCATAAAATAAAGGTTCTGTGAAAAAATCATTACAATCGGATAAAGCATGTAGGAGTTATAAGTCGAAGAAATGTTTTAAAATTCGAAAAAAATCGTAAAATTGCGTTTTTTATGATAAAAAATTTTCCGATTGCGCTCAAAAACGTGGCAGTTCTAAGTTCAGAGATTTCGAAGGCCTCCATAAAATTTCATCGCAATCGGAGTATCGGTTTAGCCGGAATCGTGTTAACAGACACACAAAAAAAAAAAAAAAAAGAAAGAAAGAAAAAAAAAACATTCTGGATTTTTTTTTCCAGTGTAGTGAAATGGAATCTTCGCTTCGCTCGCTACGCTCGCTACGCTCATCCAACAACAGTGGAATCACTAGGGGTCTAATAAATTAAAACCGATTGTTATGATGAGTAATGGTTGGGGTGTATTAGCGTTGAGTGATATCATTCAACACAATCGGTCATCCCGCTAAATCACGTTGAATTTATGCTTCGTTATTCGCAAACGCACCGTAACTCTTAGGTCCTATTCTCATCTCATCAACATCTACCTAATGTTGGTCCCTCGATTTTTGTTCCTGTTCCCAAACCCAAAACATGAAATATATCACCGGCGATGACATTTAGGACTAACTAGGGAAACGCCAAAGTCGTTGTTAGACTAGTGATGAGTGAGCCATGTGTTGAGTAACCGTTAACATTCCTTTTCTTCCCCCTACCTTAGGCCTCCCTAGCCTATCATAGACTAGAGTGGAGCACTATGGCCTTAGAGTTGACGCGCCCTTAAACTCAACTTAAAACACTTTTATTTATACCAATATAATTATCAAACTTAAATGCAAATGTTCCCGGGTACTCAACACATGACTCACTCACTCGTCTAACAACGAATTTGGCGTTTTCCTAGTCTAGTTGGCTAGCGCGCTATTATACCCGAAACGAAATGTGGGAGACCTGGGTTCAATCCCCTGGTCGGGAAAGATTTTGTAGTTTCTGGATTTATTTTAAAAATTATTAAACATGTTTTGAAATGCATATTATAACGCAGCGTAGTCTATCATCTGTGGAAATACTATGGAAAACATAGCCAGTACGAAATACGTGTAATTATTGCAAGGTTTACTCAATCTCCGAGCGGAATTGGAGAGGTAACTTGAGCGTGCAAGATTCGATACACCTTGGGCACTGCATTTCACAGCCAGACAAATAACAAACAAAACATATTTTTTCAAAAACAAAACCATTGTCGTTAAAATAATTCCTACACATTAGCAGTCTATTTTTCAATTTATTATTTCTTGTAGGTTTAAATCGCAATGGATCTAGCCGATTTTTTTAACAGTTCTCAGTAAACTCGTACCGGATGTCTGTTTAAAATTTCCGCGCAATCTATTCAGCGATTCGGCTGATTTTCGATGTACACACAGACCCACCCATAGAATCACAGAATAAGAGCCATTTGAGTTGAATGGAGATACTCAGTCGCTGCGCTCCCTCGTCTAATTAAGTAAGCCGTCTCCTAACATCAACACGGAACGAAAAACAACAAGAAATAGAATAGCGAATGGCTCTATTTTAGCTATGAAGAATGTTGCAGAAAGGGATATCTGGGAGAGCCCCCAGCCCTTAACCCGGTCTTACGGCTGGAGACCCCCACCCAAGAGGTGATTCCCACCGCAATATAACGACTAAACGGGGACACATAGTCCCTAGGGATGGAGTACCCCCTCCCTTCCCCCTCGCGAGTACGACTAAAGGGGGTATTGGTCCGAGAGGAGATACCCCACAATAAAACTTGTATTAGCGCAAATTTTTTATTTTATTTATTTATTTATTTAACGTCTATCCTATTCAGTTATAAAACTGATTTACAAAGGAGGACAACTCATGGTGCTCATGGTCATTATAAGGATGGGTACCCCCGTTCTCCCTTTCGCTAATGATGTAACGGGTAACCCATCCTTAGGTAACAACAGCTCACAAGTACAATCATTTGACGCCCTACAAGTGATATCGCGGAGGAAATTCCATCCCTAGGGACCAGTGGCGTACGCAGGAATATATTTAGGGGGAGCTGCCATAAGTAAGATATCGCAAAAGATGCTCCACAAACGGCTCAATGAGGGGCGTGGGGGGTCGCCCCCACAATAGTTCTGCAGGAAACTTTAAACAAAAATACGTATTATTTAGGAAGTGGGTTTTATGTGTTTTAGAATAAGTTAAGGTGCTTTGCTGAACGGAAAAAAGAAGAAATTAATAGTGTTTTTAATTTTTTGCGTAAATCTTCCGAATATAATTTAAGCTGAGATTTCGGTAAGGGGGGCGCCCCACCCCGGTCTGAATACGCCACTGCTAAGGACCAAGTAATTACACCTAGAGTCGTTCGTTGGTTTCGTTACAAGTTGTACCGGTATTGTCAACCGAATGAGAGTGGCGTGTTATCGTGCACAAACGCAACGAGCTGAGTGAAGTGTGTTGATTTGTTTCAGGGATCCGCAGGTTGGTAACGGTGAACCTCAGGAAGTGTTCGGTACCCGTGGTAACTACCACTTGCTGAGTCGCTTGCTGAGCGGTGGGTGCACTGGGTCCGGTGACATCTACCACCCCGCGCATGCAGTGTTCAGGGTAAGTCCGGGTAGAGTTGGGTGATGTCATGTTCGTCTCTTCAATCTCCTCTGCTTAATCTTTCCGCGCCACTTTCCTATTATTATCATCGACAAAAATATACATTATAAACTCAAACTTCTTGAGGTTGTGCTTCTTTTAAATTGTATTCTCTTTTTATGAGTCAAATATATTTATACCAATCGACGTTCTATATTATATCCACAGTCCACACGTTATGTATCCAGCATTCATCGCATCTCTAAAATTTATCGTCGATGTTTTCACTCCACATTATGTCATCGTGTTTTACTGTGGCTCTAATAATGATTACAATATCATTGATTGTCGGAGTTAGCCAGTTGGGTGTGCGACATATCGTCGATGTTTTCACTCGTGTTTTACTGTGGCTCTAATAATGATTACAATATCATTGATTGTCGGAGTTAGCCAGTTGGGTGTGCGACATATCGTCGATGTTTTCACTCGTGTTTTAACTGTGGCTCTAATAATGATTACAATACCATTGATTGTTGGGGTTAGCCAGTTGGGTGTGCGACATATCGTCGATGTTTTCACTCGTGTAATGATTACAATATCATTGATTGTTGGAGTTAGCCAGTTGGGTGTGCGACATATCGTCGATGTTTTCACTCCACATTATGTCATCGTGTTTTACTGTGGCTCTAATAATGATTACAATATCATTGATTGTCGGAGTTAGCCAGTTGGGTGTGCCAAGGTCTGCTGGATCTCCGCCTAGCGGAGGATCGTCTAACTCTCTAGGTTAGGTCGTCGCAGCAGCGAATTAGAAGCCATCTTGGTGCCTAATTCTAGAGCGGGAATGTAGTAACTAGTACATATTCACGCACTTTGCATACTAGTGAGGTCATTACCTAAAACACTGAAGGCCGTCAACGACTTTCAATACCACGTTAGTAATCAGGATGAATGCCACTATAACGTCATATAGTGGTTATGTTTGGACATGTCGTCGTTTTCCTTTAAAACTCGCATTTCTCGGCGACATAGTAATTTTTCACACGCCACCTTGAAAAATACCGTCATTTACTAGTGTTTTTATGATTATGTGTAGACACTATTATTAACATCACATATTATGTTGCTTTGGGCACAAGGCATGTTGGTAATAAACTAGGAAGCTTCGCAAACGCTTTTTCAGGCGCGTTGTTGGATAAGCGTAATTGATTAAAGGGTTATTTCACTGAAAATGTATGAAAAACCAGCAATTTTGCATTATTATTGTTTTCATTGCTTTTAAGTTTACTTTTTTATTTAATGAATACATAAATTTATTTTATGCTGATATAATGCTAAAAGCATAAAATGATTTTTTTCTTGAGCACTGTATGCTATTTTACATGGGAAAATGGCTTACCAGTACTGATATTTGGCCTAATCTAGGGCTGTATAGAGTGTTATTCATAACATTTTTAGTCAATTTTAAAGAAGCCTAGATTAACAGGTTATAAATGCCCAGTGAATTCATGTAAAAATAAACTAACCGAACCTTTAGGCTATGTTATACTCAAATTTACAAAAAAAACAACATAAATAAACTTTTAATGCTCTTATCAAAAACTTTTATTCTAGCATTTTTTTTCCTACTTTAGTAATTTAGTTTAGTATAATTTCTTTTTTGATATGCTCACAAGTCTTATTCTGAAAAATTTATTAGACAAATTTTTGATGAGATTTATAGTTTTTTAATTAAAATATGGGAAATATAGATTTGTTGGATGAGCGTAGCGAGCGAAGCGAGCGAAGCGAAGATTCCATTTCACTACACTGGGAAAAAAAATCCGGAATGTTTTTTTTTTCTTTCTTTTTGTATTTTTGTGTGTCTGTTAACACGATTCCAGCTAAACCGATACTCCGATTGTGATGAAATTTTATGGAGGCCTTCGAAATCTCTGAACTTAGAACTGCCACGTTTTTGAGCGCAATTGGGAAATTTTTTCTCATAAAAAACGCAATTTTACGAATTTTTTCGAATTTTAAAACATTTCTTCGACTTATAACTCCTACATGCTTTATCCGATTGTAATGATTTTTTCACAGAACCTTTATTTTACGAATTAAGATATTCGTGTGAAATTTGAGCGTAATCGAAAAATTGTTTCTCATGAAAATCGAAATTTTACGTTTTTTTCATTTTTAAAACAATTTTTTGACTTATAACACCTACATGCTTTATCCTATTGTAATGATTTTTTCACAGAACCTTAATTTTATGAATTAATATATTTGTGTAAAATTTGAGCGCAATCGAATAACTATTTCTTATGAAAATTTAATTTTTGCGATTTTTTTCTTTTTTAAAAATTACGATTAATTAAAAAAATAAAGTTAATTTTTTATTTAATTTCATTTATTTAAAAAAAATCTTCGACTAATTAATGATTTTTTCACAGAACAACAGTAAAAATCCGCGTAACACATGGCAACTTAGTGCACCAATTACGCTCATCCAACAACGCGGCGGGACTTAAGCGTTTTCCTAGTTACAAAAAACATACATTTTCCAACAATGCAAAGGAAAAAAGTCATATTTATCAAACAAAACGAAAATTATAAAATCCGTCTAGTGAATGTTTAGATGTATTGTTTTTTTAATCTAAAACACCTTTCACTTTAAAAAATAAAATAAAATTATAAAAGCCTTAGCATTTTTATCAAAACGCTGTTTAAATCGTAAAATTGCAATCATTATGAGAAATAATTGTTTGATTGCGATCAAATTTCACACGAATATATTAATTCATAAAATTAAGGTTCTGTGAAAAAATCATTTCCGTCGGATAAAGCATGTAGGTGTTTTAAGTCGAAGAAAGTTTTTAAAAATCGAAAAAAATCGTAAAATTGCGATTTTCATGAGAAAAAATTTTTCGATTGCGCTCAAAAACGTGGCAGTTCTAAGTTCAGAGATTTCGAAGGCCTCCATTAATTTCAGCGCAATTGGAGTATCGGTTTAGCCGGAATCGTGTTAGTTGACAGACAAAAATACGAAAAAAATGAAAAAAACATTCCGGATTTTTTTCTCCTGTGTAGTGAAATGAAATCTTCGCTTCGCTCGCTACGCTCATCCAATTATCAGAAACAGGCTTTTAGAAATAAATTTTCAAAATCGTAAGAAATTGCTCATGGATATCCTACACATCACACTATAACCGTAACAAACCCAAAGCTATAACATAGGGTATTTAATATTATTTAATTTTATTAATTTCATTACAACAAATTACTAGCTTCATTTTTATTGGGTTGTCAATTTTATTATCTCGAAATGCACGCGATTCTTTTCTGGCCTCTACATCGTCATTTTGTGGTCAAGTTTTAGGGCGCGCGTTCACTTTGATTTTTTAAATTCCCTCTATTTCTCGTGCATGTCACCAATATGGCTGCTATACATTGTGGAACGGGTTGCGACGACCTAACCTAGTGGCCACACGAGCGAGTTAGACGAGCCTCCGCCAGGTGGCGGAGATCTAGAGGACCTTGGGGTGTGCGACAAACCATCACTTTTGGATTCCGCAATGGTTCATGATTTCGGTTCGAGAAAAGTGACGGTCTTTTCAGTTTTCGGTTTGATGCCTGGTATTGACTTTAAATTCAGGCGCCCCATACTTCTTAGTTCTCAGTTTAATTTCTTACTCATTTGATCTCGTTATTTACCGATTGATTCCATGTGACAACACCATCCCTCCCTCCCCCCCAAACCGCCCGTCTAATAATGTTCCCGGTTCCCTCGTGCATCTCAGTTTAGTTAATTATATTATTGTCCAGTTGATCAAAGTAGCCTACGTTTCAAATGTATTCGTCGGATATCCTTTTTCACTGTAGCAATCGCCAATAACAATAGTAGGCCTATATACAGTAGTCTGTCCAAGATGGATTTACTTTGGAAGTTGTCTTTGATATTAAAAGACAAACTACGACACTAACCACAATCTCTATAATATAGTAAACAAGTTGTAACATCGTTGGCAGTTGGCACGGGCTCAACTTCCAGGGATCGGAAATGGTTGCGCGCGCGAACTCACGGTAAAGATTATCGATAACGACCGCTCCTAAGAGCTAAGCGCATGGAATTCTAATTTGTTATGTATTGTTGGTTTGTTTTGTATCCTGCCTGAATCCTGGTTTGCTTTACAAGACAGACATGTACACGACACGCTCGTAAGCACTCAAATTAAGATGTACAACGCTCTGGAGAAAAAATTAATCTTCTTACGTGAGTTCTAAAATGTACATGACACGGATAATTTTATGCAGAACCACATGCAACAAACTGAATTACTTTATGTAATAAACCCTTTGCCACTATACGAGAAGAAGTGGGCCTACGGGAGTGTTTGTGTTTCCCGAATAACCAGATCGAGAAATGTCCCTATTTGGTTCTCCCATTTTACGTTTTTTTTTTAAACTATACGCGTACAACTTCAGTGGCGTATCCAAGGGGGATAGGGAGAGGGGGGACAACCCCCCCCCCCCTTTGAAAAAAAAGTGTAAAGGAGAAAATAAAATAACTATCAAATAACCATTTGACTAAAAGAGGATTTTTGGATGAGCGTAGCGAGCGAAGCGAAGATTCCATTTCACTACACTGGAGAAAAAAATCCGGAATGTTTATCTTTTTTTTTCTTTTATTTTTTCTGTATGTATTTTTGTGTGTTTGTTAACACGATTCCGGCTAAACCGATACTCCAATTACAATGAAATTTTATGGAGGCCTTCGAAATCTCTGAACTTAAAACAGCCACGTTTTTGAGCGCAATCGGAAAATTATTTCTCATTAAAATTGCAACTTCACGATTTTTTTCGAATTTTAAAAAGATTCTTCAGCCTATAGACACCTACATGCTTTATCCGATTTTAATGATTTTTTCACATAACCTTAATTTTATGAATCTAGGTATTCGTGTAAAATTTGAGCGCAATCGAAAAACTATTTCTTATGAAAATCGAAATTTTACCTTTTTTTTCTTTTTTAAAACAATTCTTTGACTTATAACACCTACATGCTTTATCCTGTTGGAATGATTTTTTCACAGAATCTTAATTTTATGAATATATACATTCGTGTAAAATTTGTGCGCAATCGAATAATTATTTCTCATGAAAATTTCAAAATTACGAATTTTTCCTTTTTTAAAATTACGATTAATTAAAAAATAAAAATTTAAGTTAATTTTTTATTTAATTTAATATAATTTTAAAAAATCTTCAACTAAGTAATGATTTTTTCACAGAACAACTGAAAATCCGCATAACACATGGCAGCTCAATGCACCAATTACGCTCATCCAACAACGCGGCAGGACTTAAGCGTTTTCCTAGTAGTAGATACAAAGTTGGTAATTTTGATGCTTTTAATACACCCATTTTCACCAAAATGACCTTGAAAGAGAAAACTTTTAGATTAAAAACATGATTTTTGTATATAAAAAGTTGGTCATTGTGATGCTTTAAAACGCACAGATTTTCACCAAAATGACCTTGAAGAAGAAAAAAATTTTCCGGGGGCAAGCCCCCCGGACCCCCCACTTAGCCATCGGCACATCTGTGAAAAAATTGATTGAACCCCCCCCCCCCCTTTATGAATTCCTGGATACGCCACTGTACAACTTAACGATATTGTTGGATGAGCGTAGCGAGCGTAGCGAGCGAAGCGAAGATTCCATTTCACTACACTGGAAAAAAAAATCCGGAATGTTTTTTTTTTTCTTTCTTTCTTTCTTTTTGTATTTTTGTGTGTCTGTTAACACGATTCCGGCTAAACCGATACTCCGATTGTGATGAAATTTTATGGAGGCCTTCGAAATCTCTGAACTTAGAACTGCCACGTTTTTGAGCGCAATCGGGAAATTTTTTCTCATAAAAAACGCAATTTTACGATTTTTTTTCGAATTTTAAAACATTTCTTCGACTTATAACTCCTACATGCTTTATCTGATTGTAATGATTTTTTCACAGAACCTTTATTTTATGAATTAAGATATTCGTGTGAAATTTGAGCGTAATCGAAAAATTATTTCTCATGAAAATCGAAATTTTACGGTTTTTTTTCATTTTTAAAACAATTCTTTGACTTATAACACCTACATGCTTTATCCTATTGTAATGATTTTTTCACAGAACCTTAATTTTATGAATTAATATATTTGTGTAAAATTTGAGCGCAATCGAATAACTATTTCTTATGAAAATTTCATTTTTGCGATTTTTTTCTTTTTTAAAAATTACGATTAATTAAAAAAATAAAGTTAATTTTTTATTTAATTTTATTTATTTAAAAAAAATCTTCGACTAATTAATGATTTTTTCACAGAACAACAGTAAAAATCCGCGTAACACATGGCAACTTAGTGCACCAATTACGCTCATCCAACAACGCGGCGGGACTTAAGCGTTTTCCTAGTATAAAGAAAGAAACGTATGCCTACATTATTAATTTTATGTATCTTTCGATACACAAACAATAAACATGACATGCCTGAACGTGCATGACTCAACGTACATGACTTGACTGCCTCGGCGACTGTAATATTTCATTACGTGTAAATACCAAACATTTGTAAAAGAAGGACACTCTCTGAAAGGTCTGTGGAAAAATTCAGCTTGCCCGGAATTTTTGCGGAAAAACTCCTTCGTTGCTTGGACAGGCCAATATATAAGTGCGCTAAAAATTTTAGCCAATGCAATAGGCAATAGTTATGTTTAAACTTATAAAAAATATTTTGCATTAGGTCCTTTGTGGGTTAAAAGAAATTAAACGAGTAGGTTTGGCATCTCACGCACTCTTGAAACGCTTGAGGTCAGAGCTAAAATCATCTGGTTACGGAACAAGCAATCTAATCACTCTCTCAACGTGATTTCATAAAGTTTCAGATCGTATACTGAATTTCGTCCATCTTTTAGTCTCCTTTTACGGCGGCTTGTAAGCAATGTCATGCAGTTTTGTTGTTGTTAATTCATGGGTTGGGATGCGAGGCTCGGGCGCTATTGAACAACAAAACGTAAATAACGCGATGATGTTGAATACACTCCGGAAATTAAAAACTCCAACTTCCGGGTAAACTGCAGTTGTCCGTAGAGGTGACATAGACCTATATTCTAAGTGTTGCGTTCTTGGCACGTTACATGTTTCAAACTTCACACCAGTAAGAGTTTAGTGCCCTCGTCTCGTAATGCCTAAGTGAAAATGCAACAGCAACACCCTACGATAACTTCCTGTTCCATACTCCCTCGCAGTGTCTTGGTCTTGTAACTCCCTAGAGGCGGGTCAAGGCGACGTCTGATGATGGCTAGCAAACAACTACGTACCTTCCTAAAGCATACCCCTCGCTGTCTTGGTCCCGGGAACCAGAAGGCGGGCCCTACAGGCCCTCTGTGACTAGGCTAGAACCAACTATAAACCTACACCTTCCATACTCCCGCATGCTTGGGCTCGAACTCCTTAAGTAAGGGGTCAAGTTCGACTCTGATGGGCTCACCAAACTCACCCTCACGTACCTTCCTTTCCATACTCCCTCGCAGTGTCTTGGATCTGGCCCTAAGGCGGCAAGGAGTCTGATACGTACAATACAAACCTACCCTACCTCCTTTCCATACTCCCTCGCTGTCTTGGTCTTGGTACTCCCTAGAAGGGGGTCAAGGCGACGCGTGATACTGGAGCACCAAACTACTACCGTACCTCCTCGTTCCATACTCGCTGTCTTGGTTAACTCCCTAGAAGGCGGGTAAGGCGACGTCTGATGACTGGGCTAGCAACCAAACTACTACCCACAGTACCTTCTGTTCCATACTCCCTCGCAGTGTCTTGGTCTCGGTAATTCCCTAGAAGGTGGGTCAAGGCGACGTCTGATGACTGGGCTAATACGGGATCGGGGGAACATCCAGTCTTGCCTCACGGTTTCTGAGAACGATGCCAGAGCTTATTTATAACCAACCACGTGATATATATGTAAATTTCTCTTTTCGCTGGGTCACTCACTACTATAATATGCTCATTTCCCGTCTTCTTTTTCTATTCTGCGTTGTGTAACAGTCTCTCTTTGGAGCGTTCACCTCACATCCCTTTGCTCTTACTCATACCATTCAACAAATTGCAGACCGACTGCCATCGTTAATGTAATGTTCACGGTCCACGACAGCTATACGATTGGAACTATTCTATTTTTATGCAATGATTCCAAATGATTGAAATAGCTAACACACATACAAGTGGTATTATTAATTTATAAGAAAAATCATCATAATAATATTCTTATTGATGTATGTGCATTTATATAATTTATATTGTTATTTGCATTCCAGTTGTTTTCAACAATGCGTAATTATTGAGCGAAATGGACGTTGTGCCAAATTAGCTTCTTTCGTACGACGCTGTGCCCTACAGTTCTTTCTTTTAATGTTTTTAATGTTTTTTTTTTTTTAAATAATTCGAATCAAAAAATTCCAGTACATTATATTGTGTACGTTTGTTGCCGAGTACTTTCGTGACCTATGTAATTTTTCGGCCGTTCTCACAATAAGAGTTGTATTCTGCTTACTCGACGTATCGAAATAACATCGAGATTTCGCTATTTTGATCACATCTTAGACAAACAGTGAAAACCCTGCTACACCGAGGATCGAACACACAAGGCAGATTGTACAACGCTGCCTGTGTAGTGTATTGATGGAACGACCACCCGGAAAGCGGAATACGCGAATTCAATCTCCGGGGCAAGTTTAAGAATATAATGTTTAATAAATCAAAATCGCTCATCCTTCAACGCACGAGTGAAACTAGCATTTGCATAGCCCTACTCCCAAACAACATCAAGGTGCATTTTAAAGGTGGAAGGGGCCTCTAACACCTGCAGGAAGAAATTCTAGTGCGCCGCTGACACTGAGATAGAAAAAATGTGGGAAAAGCAAAATATTCCATGGTGAGGAAAGCTTTTCAACCCATATCGGAAGTCGATGTCCCACAATCATTGCCAGGGCTGGACTGGCCCGCCGGGACACCGGGAAAAATTCCGGTGGGCCGCCGCCAAGGATGGGCCGCTACCGCGGCCCACCTTGGTGGCGGCCTATCGCTGCTTAATAAAATAAAATATTTTCTATATTTATTTCAAATGAAAGTTTCCATTTCGTTACCTCCCAGGTATAATACCACCATTGATCTGGTATGTAGTTGTTGCTATGTTTGTAATATGTATCAGGCCGGGTCAGTTAGGGCCGGTATGTCAGTGTGAGGTATGTTGGGCCGCGAGAATGTAAAGAAGGGCTTATCAGGGCCGGTCACTGTCACCAAGAGTG
This sequence comes from Sweltsa coloradensis, assembly GCA_024449915.1. Taxonomy (NCBI): domain Eukaryota; kingdom Metazoa; phylum Arthropoda; class Insecta; order Plecoptera; family Chloroperlidae; genus Sweltsa; species Sweltsa coloradensis. The sequence continues at coordinate 359,301 of JAMZAV010001063.1, forward strand.
CTAACAGTAAATGCACTAACAAAGTCGTCGGTCAATCTCTGAATGCCTTTCATACCATGAAGACAATAACGTTAATAGTTGTTTTACTGAGAATTTGTTTTCAATTTCATGTGCTTTCTCAACGTTCATGTAACAAAAAAAGTTCCTATAATTATACAAAATACAAATTTTCATTTTTCGAGCAGTCTTAATTCAACCCTCAATCGTGGAAGGTCGGTCTCGCGTTCGCTATATTTTAGTAACTTGCGTTTTTCAAAATAGTGGAATATAAGATGGTGTTATAAGTCAGTGGCGGAACTAGGCGCCCGCATGGCCCGCCCGTTTAGGGGGCCCCGTTAAAAAAATAAAAATCATTAAAAAAAGTATTTCACCCTGTTTGGAAAATATTGAATTTGTTTTCGTTGCTTGTGAATCTAGCAGTTTGAAGGGGAAATCTAGCGGATCTATTTAGGAATTTTTAGCGTCTACAACACAACAACAATTTTTTTAAATTTTTAAATTTCTGAATTGTAGTAAATAACAACACACAAAACTACATTATTTTGGTATTGCATTCAGCCCACACACTTTTTGCTAAACGCACCAAACGCACTCTAAAAACCTGATTTTCAAAATTTAAGCCTGCGGAGCTATTGTTGGGAGGCGAACACCCCCCCTTCGTACTTGGTTCCTATATAATACCCCAGGATGAAAAGCCCAAATTTAACACTGAGCCTATATGTATGTGTGTATCTGTTAGGGGGGCCCCCATAGAATTTTTGCGGGGTGGGCCACGAAACGAAGTTCCGCCACTGCTATAAGTGGATCTTGGCAAACTTGCACTGTCCATGTTTAGTATTAAACCAGAGTGCTGCATGCGTGTTTTTAGTACGTACTGTGATTCGATAAGAGGAATAAGTGTTGCATGTTGTGTAAACTCAAAGTTACACTTGCAAAATTAACACTATCACTATAGGAACTTAAACGATTATGGTACATGAGCTTTCTTTTGCAATGTTTTAGTAAATAAAAACGTTTATTTAAAATCACATTATCCCTTTTCCACGTAATAAATGAAAATACTAAAATTTGCCAACAAACTCGAATAATATTTACTAGCATAATAGTTGGAATTTGGGTAATATTGGAACTAACAAAGATAGAAAATGGTCAGGGGCGGATTTAACGGCCTCTATTTTATCGAGTGTTGGAAGTGACCCAAAAGAATAAAAATTGTCGTTTTATGCAGATCGAAAGTAATGTATTACACCAGTTGAGAGTGTGGTTAAATTATCGAAGTTAATTCAGTGAACTAAGCAACCGCGCGTTCCGCATGGAAATTTATCTTAAAACGCATTTTAGACCATCAAAATTACTGCATTACCCCCAAAAAAATCGCCTGCGGCGCAAATAGCCTCCGGCGGCTGGGGCTTCGCCCCAGACCCCACCTGTACCACGTAACCTCATGGGCCAGTTCTATTATGTGTCCCGGGCCGATTACATAGTCCCAGTCCAGCCCTGATCATTGACCTGGGTCCTGTTAACATAAACAATAAAACTTCGTGCACCAGATATGTGTACGACAACTCGATGTTATCTATAAAGATTGAGAGACACATAAAATTCTGTTTTGAAGGTTGCATGAATATGTAAAATACATTTTTTGATGTATGGCTTTAGTTTATCAGTGAAAGCAATCAACCAGATCAATCGGGGATGAAACAAGTATTATGATTTATTACGATAATTTTACAGTCGAACTATGAATTGAACAATATTAACCTCAGGGCCATTCTAATAGTCCTTGAATAGTAATGTTAACAAAGTTACATTTTTTGTTTAATTCATTTTGTTTCACATTTAAAACTAACTATTAAATATTTTGTTGTCTTATTACACTATTGTTGTAACATTGTTATTTCAAAATTTGTTATTTTTTATCACAGTGCAGATTATTGTTTTGTGTGCATTTATCTACTTAGACTTATTTATTGTCCTACTTTGTAAATCAGTTTTTTTAAACAAAATCTTCGGAAATAAGTTAATGAATAAAACGTTATATCAACCACTGGCATAAAAATAAAGAATAGGGAAGAAACTAGGGCCTACCTTTACAAAACAACACTTCTATATCTACGCATAGTCAATAGCATGCACTGGAGGCGAAAATAAAATAGCACTTTTGTTTTTTTATTCCCAAAAGCGATGAATTAGTGCTCACTGGTGAACTCTGAAGATAAACAAAGTTTCTTTTAGAGGTATTTTCGCTCTCCCTGACATATATTATTGTATTATTGTGAATTTTGGGACTGTGATTTTGCTTCTTTTTCAATGTTGTGTAGCATCAGTCTTGAGATATGACATTTAGCGGTTTTAATTTCGCGACCATCCCTCGTTCGCAAGTAGCAAGTAGAGAAAGGTTTATGTGTAAAGGGCGTATTGGGCTGACTCTTAAATTACTTATGTTCGTGTCAAACTACATACCGCACGGTCTTGAAAGATGTTAGTTCAACAGCACTCACTGCCGTGATTTTACCTCAAGTTGCTCAATACATAAAAATGGCCGAATCGGTCGCCTACTCAGTCACAGCATAGGGAGTGCAATAACTAATTGCCCTTCATAAACATAAACATCCTCTCAAAGTTTCAAGTAACATGCAAGAATAAAGATACTATTTTATACAAGGGCTATTAAAATGCGTTTGCTAGCTAAACAAGATGTTTCTAGTAATCTTCTCGTTAGAGATAAAACATTGAACACAACGCGACCTCTATTGTTGTAAGATCGCGTCTTCCTAGACTTGGCTGGCATCTGGCCATGATGATCTCACTTCTAAAAATCCTTCACTTTTTCGTACGATAAAAACTTAAATAGCGCTTTTACAATAAACAGAACCATTGACTTTGACTGGCCAGAATCTATATCAACGTTCCTTGCATGTGGCATCGAAACAACCGAGGAAGCGCGTCGCGCGAACATTGAGCACACTAGTCCAACACCAAACTTCTCAAAATCTACATCACATCATCAATGAATGGAATTAATATTGCCAGCTGCACCTGTTGAGGAATCGTCAGTGAAAAGGTGCAGAAGGTGTTTGGAGGATATATGGATATAGATTTGGATGAACAATGATGAAAAATGTATGTGAAGCAAATAAGGGATCTTTTGATGCGACTGCAATTTGTTAATTTTAGGTACTTGCCACCACGTACACAACAAACTTGCAAGAAAAAATAAAATAAATATCAAGTTATAGGCCCAGGCCAAATAACGTATAGTGTACTGAAAAAAACAAAACCACTGTATACACAAGTACTCAGGATTCGGGTCTACCATGTGAAAAATTCAGGTAGGTCGTATGCCCCTGTAGAGCCTCTCGCCCTCGAAGAACGGAAAGGAATGTTATTGTTGTAGTGTAAGTTTCTTTGGGAAGTTAGTAATACGTAATAACACGACTATTCGCTGAACGCTGTTGCCACAAATAATATATCTAGGTGCCCGTTAGTGCGCCGCAGCCAAGCCGCGGTGCGCTACACTCAGGCACCTTATACAGCAAGCAGAGTTGGGATGATTTCGAGGTGTTACCCAGCCGTCATGAAACGTGATGTGAACTTGAAAACTATCAAAATCGAGGGGATTTAGGTACCCGACAACACATGCCAAATTTGGTTGGGGTACTAGCATTCCTTCTTGGTGAAAATATGGTTTGAAACATGCTCAAAATCACTTTAAGGATGTTAGTTACTACTGGCTACTACTCCTACTACTATCTAATTTGTCAGTTTCAATTGGCCAGCGATTCTGACCAAACGGGTGGGGCTACAACGTTCATATTTACATGGACTTAAGGTAATGTGATGTAATTTCCCTTTGAAAGAAAAAGTTTTAAAAATTGCTGAAGGCTTCCAAATAAAGGTTTAAAATAAGCCTTATACAGGCATACAATCAACAATACTATAGTTACGTGACAATAATCGCCTACATTGTTTACAAAAAGCAAGTCTTTGTACCACTATATTTTTCATTCTATTGTTAATTGGTAATACCATAGCAATTAATCGACTTTGATAAATTTATTATATTTTAACAAATAATTTTGCATGGAACTGAAAAGTAATGAGATCCCACACATAACAAAAACTTGTAAAATACAGCCAAACCTTACACACTCAAAAGAAATGAAATCTAAAAAAAGGGCCAAGCTCATCTACCCTTCCACATTTGCGCATTCTTAATTCATAAACGTACAATGTCCCGTAACAACACCCTTGAAAAGCTTGGCAAAATAGAATTTGCATGACCATTACATTAAAATTAATTAGAAAAAAGAATTTGGATTAACTATTACGTTTAAATTAATTGGATGAGCGTAGCGAGCGTAGCGAGCGAAGCGAAGATTCCATTTCACTACACTGGAGAAAAAAATCCGGAATGTTTTTTTTTTTTTTTTTTTCTTTCTTTCGTTGTCTTTCTTTCTTTTCTGTATTTTTGTCTGTCTGTTAACACGATTCCGGCTAAACCGATACTCCGATTGCGATGAAATTTTATGGATGCCTTCGAAATCTCTGAACTAAGAACTGCCACGTTTTTGAGCGCAATCGAAAAATTATTTCTCATGAAAATCGCAATTTTACTATTTTTTTCGATTTTTTAAAAAATTTCTTCGACTTATAACTCCTGCATGCTTTATCCGATTGTAATGATTTTTTCACAGAACATTAATTTTAAGAATTAATATATTCGTGTAAAATTTGTGCGTAATCGAATAATTATTTCTTATGAAAATTTTCAATATTACGATTTTTTCCTTTTTTAAAATTACGATTAATTTAAAAAAAAAGTTAATTTTTTATTTAATTTGATTTAATTTTAAAAAAAATTACAACAAAGATCTGATTTTTTCACAGAACAACAGACAATCCGCAAAACACATGGCAGCTCAATTCACCAATTACGCTCATCCAACAACGCGGCGGGACTTAAGCGTTTTCCTAGTATGTTGCAAATTCTATTTTGCCAAGCTTTTCAAGGGTGTTGTTACGGGACACTGTACTTTAATGAATTAAGAATGCGCAAATGTGGAAGGGTAGATGAGCTTGGCCCTTTTTTTTAGATCTCATTTCTTTTGAGTGTGTAAGGTTTGGCTGTATTTTTACAAGTTTTTGTTATGTGTGTTACACATACGTCTGTTGCTTATTAAAAATGAAACTATTTTACAGGTAGTAACTATATAAATAAAAATCATTGGAATTTCCACTGTTAATAATAGCTTTATTAAAAAATATTATTAAAAAATAAAGATATTAACAGTGAAAAGTCCATTGATTTTTATTTATAAAAAAACGTATGTTGCTGTTGCTATGCGTAGGTGTCCGATTATTGCACATCATGTAAACAATATTTAGATTTTGGGCTGAGAATAAAGCTATGAGCTAGCAAAACAAATTGTCATAATAATCTACCATATTAAAGTTAGCTTACCCTAGTTGGGCATAGTAGGTAGGTCTACCTATTGAAATGCCATCTCGCTTTTCAAAATTCCTGGATACCATTGAAAAAGAATCCCGAACTTCAGCCTTGTAAATACTTGACCGGTAATTGGATGAGCGTAGCGAGCGAAGCGAAGATTCCATTTCACTAGACTGGAGAAAAAAATCCGGAATGTTTTTTTTTCTGTATTTTTGTCTGTCTGTTAACACGATTCCGGCTAAACCGATACTCCGATTGCGATGAAATTTTATGGAGGCCTTCGAAATCTCTGAACTAAGAACTGCCACGTTTTTGAGCGCAATCGAAAAATTATTTCTCATGAAAATCGCAATTTTACGATTTTTTTCGATTTTTAAAAAATTTCTTCGACTTATAACTCCTACATGCTTTATCCGATTGTAATAATTTTTTTCACAGAACCTTAATTTTATGAATTGATATATTCGTGTGAAATTTGAGCGTAATCAAATAATTATTTCTCATGAAAATCGCAATTTTACGATTTTTTTAATTTCTTCGGCTTATAACACACTACATGCTTTATCCGATTATAATGATTTTTTCACAGAACCCCAAAAAACAACGCATAACACATGGCAGCTCAATTCGCCAATTACGCTCATCCAACAACGCGGCGGGACTTAAGCGTTTTCCTAGTGGTAACTCTACGTACAAAACCAAATCTAAAATCCATACCGTAAGTTTCTTCACACTTATTTAAAGTACTACCTGCGTAGCAAATACAACATACCTGCTCCGACGTACTGCACCGAAGGCTCCATGTAAATGTATTCCCCACAACGAGGAGGCCGAATCAGAAAGAATAAAAGTCGGTGTTATCCGATTATCTGTTCCTCTTATCGCGGGTGACAATAAATCTCGCAACACGTCCCACGTCCTATTTTCTACGCGCGTAATTACAAGATAACGTGGCGTCGGGATAATATGTACAGCGAAATAAAAGATTCGTGTTAAGATTAACTTCTCAAAGTCAAGTGTTTCCGATCCGTACTGTATCTGTCACCAGTCAGTGACATCATCTAATATATATATATAGGTTTTTAAGCACAAGCCCGTGATTCATAGCAGTTGTCGAAAAAGTTTGCTCCCGACTGGGGTTCGAACCCAGAACCTCCGGCTTAACGTGCCATAGCTTTACCAATTAAGCTACCGGGACCACAGAACAAAAAATAGCAGTTTCGTAAAGGTTTGTTCTGTGGTCCCGGTAGCTTAATTGGTAAAGCTATGGCACGTTAAGCCGGAGGTTCTGGGTTCGAACCCCAGTCGGGGCAAACTTTTTCGACAACTGCTATGAATCAATGACCAACACTTCGTCAATACATTTTATTTTTTATTGAATCTTTCTTGCTTAATTCTTCTTGTTGCGTAATACATTTCCATTTCCTCATGGGGCAATCAATCATTAATCACTTCAATACAATATAAAATATAAAGTGGAAATTGAAACGGGATCAAGGCTACCTTTCAAATAACGCATTTTTTTAAAATCGTACAATGAAAATACAACTTTTGACTAACAGTGTTTGGGCATTTCTAGTATTCTGTCACTCACCCTCTTGAAATAATTACAAGTACCGTAACAAGTTTGTCCAAAATGTGCAGCAGGCCTGGCACTTATACATCATTATAACACAGCTTAAAGAAACAATCTTTTGGCATCGTGTGGCCACAATGTGTTTCTGGTTGAATGTGGAACTGAGTCTTAATAGACCATGCAGCCGACGCAATTTCACTCAACACCACTAACACATTTTGATTCTGCCGTGGTGATTAATTTGCAACGCATTGTTCAGGGATTACAAACAAGCTAAACACGATGCCGTATGCTCGTCTTCTGAGCGAAGCGAATCAGACACGCGAGCTCGTGATGTTTTATTTCTTCCAGTTCCCTGCCACGCCTGACGCGGGATTCGAACCCGCTTCTTTGGGTTGGATCTGTGTCAAGCGATAGATAGTGCTGACTGTCCGTCTGTATAGGAACAATAATCCATCTATAATTCAAAGCCAGCATACACTTCTTTCTTCCACTGCTGTGATTGTGCATTTAAGTTTGCTTATTATTGGAATGAAAAAATTGTGTCATGTTCACGGCTCGTACTAACCTTGGATAGTGTTATGCTGTAAAGACGGATGGATGTGAACCTGATGCCGTTATACGTCACTGTATAATGGAGTAATGGTTTGAGTGAGTACGTTATAATATGAAGCATGACATTTCCAATATCACAACCCCTCCACCGATACGCGACAACGCATCGTGATTCGTGACCAGAAAATGTAAATACTTGTAAAGAAAACTGTACAAAAATGATTAAAGGAATTTTTCATATTAAAAAACGTTACCTACTAATAGACAATGAGACAAAGTACACTGGCAGTGGCGCATACCTGTTTTTAATTCGGCATAGGCTACTTGTTGGCGCATTGCGCGTGGTAGTGCCGAGGTAGACCGCGGGGCGCCGTGGGGTTCAGTATTTTATAATGTTATATTATTCATTATCATTAATTATAATAGGTTTATTGTTGATATTGAAGTTGTCATTATTTTTATATTCTTCTTTATTAATTAGGCTCTAAATGGTTTTAAGCTTTCCTCCACACATCCCCTAGGCTAGGCTAGAGGCTAGAGTGCATTGGCCGAACGGTTGACGCGCCTATAAACCCATGAAACTAAAAAACTTGAACTAAAGCGAAGCCTAGAATCAACAACTCGTTGGATGGGATTTTTCTTTGTGCTCTTTTCCTTGTGATAAGCATTCAAGCATAATAATATTACTAGCAAAACGCTAAAGTCCCGTCGCGTTGTTGAGCGAGCACCGGTACGTGCAACACCACCCGAGTACGACATTCCCATAATAAGTCTTTAAGGTCTTGACCAATTTAGCTGAAAATTTGTAAAATAGGAGAGAATGGATAAAATCCACCGCCATCTAGAGGACCTTGACATCATTCCTTTGGGAAAACTATTTAAACTCTTTGATAACAAATAATACACTGCTTCCTCGATAGTATTTTGATTACTTCTAGGTGGCAGTGAATAGTGAGACTTTTCGTTGCCATGGTAACGTTACTTTTGTTATTTCTATCTACACTACTTAAGGTCTTGACCGATTTAGCTGAAAATTTGGAAAATAGGAGAGAATGGTGTACTTATTGACCCTGCAAAATTTCATAACGATCGGAACAATTTTATTTTTTATTTTTTATATCCAACGATCGGATTTTGTTCAAAAAGTATACAGCAACCCGCCTAGGTGGTATGTACATGTGTGCAAAATTTCAGGTCGATCAGAGAAACGGTGCGACCTGTATCGAAGCAGTAACAGAAAAAAAAAGAAAAAAAAAACAGACAAACAAACAAACAAACAGACATTCTAGCCATAAGAGTCAAGTGGAGACGCTCGCTTCGCTCGCTCAAATATTATATGGCGCAAAGCAAAGGTGACATAGTTAGTGTGTAGTGTATATGTAGTGTAGCAAGTTATAATGATTTACCAAACTAGATTTTTACTAAGAAAAGCGCCGTTTTTCAGTCATTGGATGAGCGTAGCGAGCATAGCGAGCGAAGCGAAGATTCCATTTCACTACACTCGAGAAAAAAATCCGGTATGTTTTTTTTTCTTCTTCTTTTTTTCTCTGTATTTTTGTGTGTTTGTCAGCACGATTCCGGCTAAACCGATACTTCAATAGCAATGAAATTTTGTGGAGGCCTTCGAAATCTCTGAACTTAGAACTGCCACGTTTTTGAGATGATTTTTTCACAGAACCTTAATTTTATGAATTAAGATATTCGTGTGAAATTTGAGCACAATCGAAAAATTATTTCTCGTGAAAATCGAAATTTTACGTTTTTTTTTTCTTTTTTGGATGAGCGTAGCGAAGATTCCATTTCACTGACCCCAAAAAATTTAGCTCAGGTGTTTTTTTTTTTTTTTTTTGTTTTTTTTTTTTTTTTTGTTTTTCTTTTGTTAACTCTCTACCAGGCAAACGGCATATCCGATCTTGATGAAAATTTGAGGGGACCTTCGAAATCTCTGAACTTAGAGGTGTATTGTTTTTGGGTACAATCGAAGAAATATTTCTCATGAATATCGTACTTTTACGATTTTTTTCGATTTTTAGTGCGATATTTTCGTGACATTTGGGCCAATTCTGACAAACGGGTGGGGCTACAACGTTCATATTATACATGGACATTAAGATTATGGTGATGTAGTACCTTTTGAAAGAAAAGTTGAAAAAGTTAGCCAGAATCCATAGAAAATAAAGCTTTTAATATAAGTTTTTTGATTTTGGATTATTTTTGCGATATTTTCGTGCCATTTGGCCAATTGACAAACGGTGGGCTACAACGTCATATTATTGGAAAATTTAAATTTAGTATAAAAGTTACCTTTATAAGAAAAAGTTGAATTACCCAGTCTAGAAAAACTAATTGAAGTTTTAACGGATAAATAAACAATTGACAATGACAAAGAACTTGACAACACACCTACAATGCTGGGAAGCAAATAAAACACAAGCACTCAAATAAAAAAATCCCACGGCTAAAAACTTTAAAAAAGCTATCCATCAGGGGAACTTTACGTTTTTTTCCTATTTTTAAACAATTCTTTTGACTATAACACCTACATGCTTTATCCTATTGGTAGGGGGCGGAAGGGGTGGAGGATAAGCTGTCACCACTCAGCTGTTTAGAGTCTAGCTGAGAAGACTACCTGATAAATTAGATAACTAATTATATGAGCGTATTCCAGAGGGCAATTACTTCGGAGGAGTGTAGGAACTTGGCTCTTGGGTACAACGTTTGAAACAACAACGAGTCATTCGGAATCAGAGCTTTATTTGTGTAACTGTCATGTAACTGAAGTGTTATGTACACATCTTGACATACACAGATTGATTGAATGGACATTTGTGCTTGCATGTAATTGATACAGTACTAGAGTTTGATAATGGCACATCATTGTATTTTAATTAGAAGACATGGTAGATACAGATATAATAAACCTTTTCTTTGCTTGGTGCGAACATGGTCATTAATTAATAGAGATTTGTGTTTACAGATGTGCCATTAGACAAGCTATACTCATTATGAGAATGACAATGATGATTATAGTGATAATAATAATAATATTATGACTCACCCAGTTTTGTGACGCCCACTGAATTTAATTAACACTTTTTATGTAACAATTGCAACAGGATCCAGAGGAAGGATCAGCTCTTGAACTACCGTTCAATCAGCTGGAGGAAATCTGATATCTTGAGCTACCTCACAATATCAGATAGGACTAGGGTTGAACACTTGAGCTACCTCACGTGTCCAAGACCAAGCACTAAGTGAATTTACTGGGCTAAAATGTCCTGCTTATATACAAACTGAGTATAGTACCATCCAGTGCTCTGGGTGTCTTATTTGTGTAGTTTCACCCTATCTATTTACAGGCAAGGACTTTATGTTATGAATAATACTATAGTTATGAAAGTGTCAAGTGAAAGTAGGTGACATTCTTGGAGACCAGGATCCCTGGTGTACAAGGATGTGCTGTGACACTGAATTGTTATTATTAAGCTATAGTGATAATCAAGTAAGAATAGGTAAAATAGAGTCTTGATAAGAATTTGAATAATTAAAGGGAGCGTAGCTTAGCGCCCTAGAACAACACTCCCTCCCGTCCCGAGTTTGATGTATCCGGGTGCATCAAATTAGGGAACGCGAAGAAAAGAGCACTAGAAAAACGTGAAGAGGGTGATAAGCGGAGCAGTAGAGGAGCGGCACGAACGTCATTCATACGGCTTACAGCTCGGTAGAGCATGCCATAGGCCACAATCAGGTTTGCCATCCATTACGGATTGCCAGGGACCATCAAACAGGCTTGCCATCCCTTACGGATTGCCATTGGCCGTCATACATACACATGCCCAAGGGGGGAATGGAGAGAGAAGATAGAAGAGAAAAAAAATTTTGTGTGAGAGAAAAAAAAAAAAAAATTGTGTGTAATGGTCCATACTAGAACCGAAAGGAGTCGATAAATGCAATGCCAGTAAGAGGAAAAACTCGTTAAAAAAAATGATGACTAAGAGCACCTAAAATACTGAATGATACAGGCGAGACCAAGTATTAAAGGCTATGAATGCAAAGACCTGGGTGAGTTGCAATGTGCTAACACTAATAAAATTTAAAAAATATTCATATACCTAATACCCGTATAAGATTATTAACACAAGTTGGAACATAGAATATGAAAACACAAGACCAGTGTTCGGCGTCAGAGAAAAAAAAACACAGTGCCATAGGCGGCGTAAGTAAAACGTCCATGAATGTTCACGTGTTCAAATCGTCAATGCCCGAGTCGGCGATGGGAGGGGTGACACCATGGGGGGAAAAGACAGGAGATCCTGCCAATACTCGGTGTCCATCACCCACGGTTCCCACGGGGGTGAGGGGGTGGTCGCCCGAGGCAATGACACGGTGATGGAGGCGTCGTCCTTGGCGAGACCCGGGGATAGCATCGCGAGGAGATCGTCGATGGTGTCGGATGATGACGTCGGACCGTCAGACGGTGTGTGCGACGCGAGGAGAACGTCTAAGGCGTCTGGCGACGGCATAACCGGAGGCGGTGTTCCAGGAGGCGGCGGACTCGTAGCGCCGAACTCCCAGGATATCGGAGAGTCAGAAGAAGACAGGGCGTCCTCCGGAAGAGAATGCCCGTAGGGCGGTGTCATCCGACCCGAATGACCGTGCGGCACTTTGGGTGGAGTTACCCAGAAGGGAGCCATCCGGTACCCAATCGATCTCCAACATCAAATAGCCTAAATATGAGAGGCCAATATTATTTATGTGGTCAGGCATGCATAAAATACGTGCGCATATATATCCGCAACGTTAAGGTGACCGATAGGTCTTGTGAATATCATAAAGTTAATGCGGGGGTAGCCAGCCTCCCGTGCCTTCCCTAAGAAGGTGTAGCGCCCGAAGGCAGCGATGTGGCCAGAAAGAGAATGTGACTGCTGAAGAAGCAAGCCGAGTGTAAATATAACTTCGACTGCACCATCGCAGTAATTAATAATATAACGGTAAATTAGGTGAATGTGTGATCGTGAACATTGGCGAAGTGCATCACTTCAGAATCAATTGTGCTATAATTAACACATCCCTCGCCACACGATGCCAAACATGGAGTAAGTAATAAACAAAATTATCCTAATAATCTAATATTCTTTAAAAAAAATATATATATAGTTAGCAATCACCATAATGATATATATATACATAGGGTCAATAGCATTTAGGTGCACTATGTAATTATTACTTAGCAACATCTAATCATGAGAAACAATACCTGTAATATCGTCAAGTGGACCAATAAAAATATATTCAATCAGTTACCCCTCAAATGGTTGTATGTTGCACTATTTTTACCTGTCCATAAGTATTCCTATGACTAATTGACTCGGAATGTTTCCAACGTGAACTGTGTTTAAGATATCAAGTGTGAATTTGCAAAAAAAAAATTTGTCTACTCCCGAATTTGATTTTGAGATGGGGGAGAAGGTAAACTCAATTCAAACACAGTTGAAAAAATTTATCCCACCGTTAGCTGTCACCAGTGGTAGGGGGCGGAAGGGGTGGAGGATAAGCTGTCACCACTCAGCTGTTTAGAGTCTAGCTGAGAAGACTACCTGATAAATTAGATACTAATTAATTATATGAGCGTATTCCAGAGGGGCAATTACTTCGGAGGAGTGTAGGAACTTGGCTCTTGGGTAGCCAACGTTGGAAAAACACACGAGTCAATCGGAAACAGAGCTTTATTGTGTAATCATTAAGTGACTGAAGCTGTCATGTAACAATCGTCATGTAACATACACAGATTGATTGAATGGACATTTAGTGCTTTGCATGCTAATGTTGATACAGTAACTGAGAGTTTGGATAATGGCACATCATTGATATTTTAATTAGAAGACAATGGTAGATTAACAGATATAATTATAACCTTTTCTTTGCTTGGTGCGAACATGGTCATTAATTAATAGAGATTTGTTTACAGATGTGCCATTAGACAAGCTATACTCATTATGAGAATGACAATGATGATTATAGTGATAATAATAATAATATTATGACTCACCCAGTTTTGTGACGCCCACTGAATTTAATTAACACTTTTTATGTAACAATTGCAACAGGATCCAGAGGAAGGATCAGCTCTTGAACTACCGTTCAATCAGCTGGAGGAAATCTGATATCTTGAGCTACCTCACAATATCAGATAGGACTAGGGTTGAACACTTGAGCTACCTCACGTGTCCAAGACCAAGCACTAAGTGAATTTACTGGGCTAAAATGTCCTGCTTATATACAAACTGAGTATAGTACCATCCAGTGCTCTGGGTGTCTTATTTGTGTAGTTTCACCCTATCTATTTACAGGCAAGGACTTTATGTTATGAATAATACTATAGTTATGAAAGTGTCAAGTGAAAGTAGGTGACATTCTTGGAGACCAGGATCCCTGGTGTACAAGGATGTGCTGTGACACTGAATTGTTATTATTAAGTAAGAATAGGTAAAATAGAGTCTTGATAAGAATTTGAATAATTAAAGGGAGCGTAGCTTAGCGCCCTAGAACACTATTGTAATGATTTTTTCACAGAACCTTTTATGAATTAATATATTCGTGTTAAATTTACGCAATCAAATATTATTATTTCTTATAAAAATCGCAATTTTACGATTTTTTTTTTAAAATTACGATTTATCAAAAGAAATTAAAATTTAAGCTAATTTTGTATTTAATTTAATTAAATTTGAAAAAAATCTTCAACTTTTTAATGATTTTTTTTTTAACCCTGATTTTCACATGAAAATCTTCAACTTTTTAATGATTTTTCCACAGAACAACAGAAAATCCGCATAACACATGGCAGCTCAATGCACCAATTACGCTCATCCAACAACGCGGCGGGACTTAAGCGTTTTCCTAGTATATAATATATAGGTTCTATTGGGATGAATTTAAACCATTGCAGGGCCAATCTCTAGAATCGACCTGGCGACATACCGAACTAAGACTTAGCAATGCTACAATTAGTTAATGAACTCTTGAATGTATAGTTGGATGCAGTTGATTTCTCACCATCAGTTCATCGCAGACTAATTAATTACAACATTTGATAGGTTCTTCAGCCCGTCGGAAGTGTCGACCCAGCAACCTTGTAGATATTAGTTTGTACTGTTATTCTCTCGGTATATGTGAGCTAGCTATGCCATGCCTCCGCCTACCACATTAGAATGTTTGCTCAAAAGTCATCGCTCTCGTGGTCTTTACTTTTAGCACGAACACTGCTCGTAAATGCGACCACATGCTACACACGTGTTGCTTTTTGACACAATTTTTTGGCTGTAGTCCATTTGGAAATAGACGTGGGCTCACAGAAGGTGATCGTGTCAGTAGGGCATACGATTATTTTTTTATTATATTAATATAAGACATTCAATGCCATTCTGAATTAAAATCCGCAATTTCTACATAGATCTACAAAGGGATATAAATGTGGATATTTGTGAAATGAAACTGTATGCAGTGGCGTAGGAACAGGGGGGGGAAGGAAGGGCAATGCCCCCCCCCCAAGTTTGGTCCAGGGGGGGGGGGGCAAAACTTACGTGATTTAAATATTAATACCAGAATATTTGTAGTAAATATGCACTTACACATACAATTCGACAGTCACCCTGGTAAAAAAAATATGTTTGCCTGTATGCTTCGTCATTACAACAAAAATTACGTTGAAATTTACTAAAATGGGCCACTTCACGTTCATTTTTTTAGTTTTTAGATCGCAGATAGTTGCAGTAAAACATCGTTTACAGAGTCCGAGTGCAGTGTTAAAACATGACGAAATAACTGTAGTATGGAGAAAAAAAATCGCCTTCACCGAAAGGGCTTCTGGCTGAGCCCAGACCCCAGCTGCCGCCCACAAAATCTTCTAATGGATTTGCCCCCCACCCCCCCCAACTTTCAAAACGTTCCTATACGCCTGACTGTATGATATCCCTCGTTCCATTAGCAGACAGCTACCGTGCAGACGTATTTTACTTCTCTTGCAAAGTATGGTGCTAAATTGCACCTTAAGGAAGTTGGTACATCAGTAGATTGTAGATACCGGTTTCAGTACGATTAACGATAATTAACTCAGTCTGCAACCTTCAGCCAGTAAAATATCCACTTACATCGTGATTGCTGTGCCCGATGGCATAATAGAATTCGTTTAGTTAGTAGGTACCCTTCCCTGCTGTCAGAAGCATTGGATGGATGAAAATCTTTGCATTGTTGTCAAGCAAAGCAAGGATGTACCCACACCTCAGCGTAAATTATCAATCTTATGTAGATTAGGATTAGACTGAACAAAACACGAAATTCGCCAAAGTATTAATTTGTATACCATTAATAACCTAATTAAATTATTCGATTGTGTTCATTATGTTTTCGAATATTTGTCTATAATGTGCTAGGTCACCTCTGTGATATCAAAAAGCTGTGCAGTGTGCAAACAAAATTTCGTATCACATTGTAAACATTATTTGGTATACCGTACGTTGTAAAATAGTCTAGCCTATGTGAAGAGTAAATAAACCCTCGAGCCTCGTCGTCATGGTCACATCATGGAACTGCATTTAAATTCACATGAAAATTGGAAAATGTATTTGCGGTTTCCAATTTACGAAGACACGGGGTCCGCCGGGACCTCATGCACCTCAGGTCCACTCACTGCATTCTGACGGCGGAAATCAAGAGCAATGACTCGATCCCCACTGAGGACAGTGGGCAACACGTTTTGTTATTGGGATTTTATATTTATTTTATAGTAAGTTGTGACGCGTTTTCTTTGTTCTTCTTAAAGACCGATGCACAAAAATACATAAAAATATATACAAAACACTGAAAAACACGAGACATGTCGACACGAGGTCTTGTTCACTCAAGAGAGCAAATTCATCCAATCAAATTTTATTACACTAGACATGAAACCACCTCTTGCCTAAAATTACCTAAATTAATTAATTTGTAATACAATATGTAAAGCGAAATCCTTGTCACTGTATGTATGGTTTCTTAAGGTAGTGAAAAAACATTCTTTAAAGAAGGCTGTCCATTATATTTGTGGTACAATGATTTAATCTTAGATTATGATTCAAGACTGCAGTTATGGAATACTGACCAAATAACAGTTTATGTGGGGAAATTAGTAGATACAGTTATGACTTTTGGGTAATTCCATTGAATATGGTCCAAGGGTGGTTGCTGACCCAGATCAGATTTTTTTTTAAATTTAGAGTTTGTTACTAGGCCTACATGTGGTTGGACCCTATTAAAAAAACTGTATTTTAATTTTAATTTTACCAAATATTGATAGGGGCAGTTTAAGTTGTGCCGTTGTTGCAAAAATAGCTATTTTTATATCTACGATATATAATTTTACTCGTAAACTATTCATCCAATTGCAAAAATGAATAACATGACGATATTGGTTAAGAAACATCAGAGCATTCCAAATATGTTATTACAATTTTGTATAATGTTGGCCATATTGATTTATCCAAGGTCAAAGTTCGACTAATAAATTAAGTTTTTTCCAAAGTTTGAATCTGTATTGTTTGATAGGGGTAGCAGATAACTCAACTTGTTTTCTTCTTCTTCTTGCACTCTGGTTTCATGCCTCAATGAAAAAAAATGTTTTTTCATCTCCATAGGGGTTAAAAATCCCCAAAATGGGAAAAATTCATTTTGACAAGTCCATGGCCACCTCCAATGGGAGGGAGAGCCTCATATTGACCTGGTGTTATTCAATACGGTTAGAAAACACAGCATTTCGAAGATTGTTCAAAATAAGATTTACCGGGAACCTACACTGTATACAATATTGCTATCAGAAAGACTAAACAGACAATGTCCAGATTACCGATTTCTAACCCATACCATAGAAAATTTCGTATTTTCACTGGGAATAATACTGTCATAAAAGTTTTGACAAAAGCAACCTATGTCATGCATCGAAGCGCTTAACTTTAGCGTCTTCCCGATCTCGTTCTCGTTCCCGTTCTCGTTCCCGGGCAATTGTACATCGACCATAAGGCTGTAATTTCGTCGAAATGTGCAGAAAATCGTAGCTAAAATTGTTATTTTTGCGGCCTCGAACCTCGATATAAATGCTGTTCTCCAACTGTATTTCTGATAAATCTAATATCGATGTTATTCTCGAGTCTGCACACGGGAACACGGAATGAGGGCACGTTCCTAGCCCCCCTCCAGCAATTCTCAAGGCCTGCTGCTGTCGTCACTCTTTCCGTGTATTGACGTTGGGCAAGTTGTAATCATCTTCTTTCACGCTGGTTTTGGCACACACTGCGTTAATGAATGGAATTAACGCCTCGTGTTGTAACATCGTTCCTTCCTCCTGGGCGGTCAATTTCACTGTAATATACTGGACTGGCAGAGAGCAAGGATCACCTCCACCCCCACCCATCCATCCCTAGGATCAATTTATCCCTGGATAAACAGTAAACACCACTTCCGGGAATATCCGACAGCTCCATCTTTGAATAATCAATTTTTATCAATGATATAAAATTTAAAAATAGTATATAATAGCTTCACAAGGATAAATTATTATCACTTACAGTTACAGTTCTATTTATGGGCGAGACGAACATTTCCTACCACAGACAGTGTTGGCTCGAGCGCTATAAGCACTTGCATGACTGATTTGGGAGGTCTTGGGTTTGAATCCCGTCGAGACCGGCAATCCCGACTGAAGTTTTTTCGAGGTGTTCCTCAGTGACAGTCGTTAATGCGAATGCAAGAAATTGAATCAGCTCTTAAACAGCCCTCGGACGTCCCTTCACAATTGCACCCTATAACCATATAACAGGTTTAATTCCCACGTTAAAAGATAATTCTAATATAAGCATCTGAATCTGATTGATATGGCACTTTACACATTTTGTCAAGTCTTCTATTTCGACATTTTGAGTTTTATTTTATACTTATGTCAAAAATCCCATATTCGGCTCATTTTTCTACTAACCTTTTTTTGATTATCCATTTTTATATCTAACATTTTATAAAACCCAGAAAAAAAAACACTACATGAGTTTCCCCCGACTAACCAAATCGAGAAATGTATATTGTGAAGAGTTTCACCATAGCTTTTCAAATCATTCAAAAGGTTTCTGACTGTAGGAAACTGACCCCTAAAATCTCAAATGTAGGTACTGCTCGAGTATGGATGTCATCGTAGAGAAAATGAAGTGATTTTTGTCTGAGTTCTCGCTACATGTATTAAAATTGCTACAGGACCCTAAGATAAATACCCTACTTTAGGGGTCCTATATACATATCATGAACATGGCTTGTCTGTGGCGCTACTGGCTCTTCGTGAGCGCAGTGTGAAACAATACTTACATTGTTACATAATGTGATTTAGCAATACTTGATTTGATCCGGGGTCTGAGTTTGCACTTACCAATCAAAGTCAACACTACACAATTCAACTCGCTGTTTTGCTTAAGTAAATGTTAATGTAACCACGACGCCGACTCGTTATTAACATATAATGATAAACGTTAAACGACTTCAATCTACCTTTGCATACTCGTCGGGTACGGACAGGCACAAACAGAGGTAAGATTCCAAACGTCTTCGGTGTTGTACTTGGATATAACGTATATTACTTCGTTTAGAGTAGACATTCTCTTGATATTTAGTTACTAGAGGACATTGTATAAACGCTGATTTTGGATCTGTCTTAGCATCATAAGGACATATTATGTTGTAAAATAATGTCCCCCACTGAAAATCGGTTCTTGTATAACTAACTAGTGAGAGGGTAGACCCAAAATATAAATGTTGCTTATGTGTATAATTTAAATTTAAAATTTGTCATGAAAAATTGAACTTTGAAAAAGTGTTTTACGATACGTCATTCTCACGCACCCCCAAGTGAGGTTGAGGGAAGCCGGCGAGCGACAAAGTGGCGCCACCAGTCACTGCCTCTTGAACTTGAACCAACCCCACTCGTTGCGCAGTAAATGTTCTGCGTTTATCACGCACGCACGTTGCCGTCGGTATTAACCGAGTCAAGGCCCCCCCAACACAAACACATTGCGAGAACTGGGCCACGTGACCGAGTGATCCTCGTACTCGGCTTCGTTAAAACGGTGAACATAGAAGGAAGGACGTTTGTTTTTTGATCGCTTTTCGTTCCGAGAGTGGAGTGGAGGGGCTCCGGAGTCTGGGCTGCTGGTCGATATCATGATGCAGCAGCAGCGCCCGTCGTCCGTACGAGCGCGAGATCAGTGCTTGCCGGTGGTTAGTTACCGCGGGTCGTCGCAGGGTGTAATAGGCCTAGTCGGGGGCGGCTCATGACCTGTTGAATGCAGTTACGCAGTGCAGCAGTGCCGAAAAGGGTTCGATAGATAGATTGGCGCCACCTATATAAACCGTGCAGCGCGATGCCTCCCATCACCAACGGATGGAGCCCCCACGACCGTCTACAAGAGATCGTGGAGGATACATGGGTCAAAGCGAAGGCTGCGGTGGTGCAAGCGGTACGTACCCTACCTTTTATTATCAACCACTCTTGTAATGATAGCAATTGGTGACTGACAGGTGCTTATTCATTGGGCCATTCCCATTGTTGTTAAACACAGCTTAACGTTATCGTTTACTGATAGCCCTTATCAACGACAACGCGGTGACAGGTCGGAACCGTTCATAAATATTGCCTGACGTAGAGTCCCGATTTTCATTTCGCATTCAAATGCCAATCTTGATATTATAAAATGCAAGTAAATAACTTGATATAATATGTAGAAACAAACAATGCAGATTGTTGATAGAATGACCGACACAAACCTCACTTTCATTGGTGGCTTGTTCCTAATCGCATCGCAGACCTGAAAACCGCGTGCAAAACTCAAAAGTGAAGTGAAGTGTTTAAATGTAAACTGTAAAGTTCCGAGTGCATCTTATTATGGTCAACCAACCCGTATAGTTATGTCAATTTCAATGCCAATTGCCAAGTTGTTTGGGTATAATATAATATAGTTGGGCAGCGGTAGCGCTCACAAGTCGTTGGTCGTTCAATTTGTTTCGTAACAAAACATTTTTTTTTAAACTTGCTTTCTAATATTACTAACCAACGGAGTAAATACTTGGTTCACTTGACGCAACAACTCGGAAATCTTGAATTGAGCCGAGATTGATTATTACCCCGTATTACCCGGAAAACTAAACTAAAGTAGTCGCCACTCCTTCCTGGACGAGATTTTCTTACAAGTTCACCCTTGTGTTTTCTTCCTGCTGACGTTTCGCATACCTTCTTCGTAGTCGGTTATCATGGCATCGTATTCGTCTCCCGCAGATAACGCAGCTGCACTTTACGAATTATTATCTGCCTCAGAGTCAGACAGTGGCGTGCATTGAGCCAGTGACCAATGTTTTCTAGTTTCTAGTGGGGACATTGACATGAGTTTTGGACAAATTCCAGATCGCTCGACTGACTGACACCATGTTCTTTGAAACTTTGCACATTGTCACGAAAGTGGAAATGAAGGGCTTTACACCCACACTTTTCTAAAAAAATATTTTCATTCAATTAATAAAATTGTTTTACGAATCGAGATTTTGTTAAAAGTCAAAATTTACCATTTCCGTGAAATTTTTCTGGTTGGATATCCGGCTCTACTCTAGGGAGGGTTGTCCATTACATGTATGGTTGCTTGACAAAAGAACTATGAACTATGTAAAGTTTCCGTATACGCCGGGTGCTTCCTGGTCGAACGAATAGGTATTTACTATTTAATTATTTATATTTACTGAACGAACTATTTCAAGTACGGTACCTCAAGCAGAAACAGTAAACGCATTTTATCATTTGCTTGAATTGGGGGTGTACTGTGCTAGCGCAGAAGTACCAAATTGGCCGTCCGTAGTACCGCTATACCGTATAGGCCTAGTATTGATGTTTTATTTTAAACATATTCATTTGTGGTGTTCGCTTATTTGGTAAAAGATCGAAGCATATGCCGTTGGGCCCGTTGATGGTATTCCGTCTTATACGAGTACTACAAATACGGTATGTGTAGTCTAAGTACTGGCAAATGAGTTTAGTTTGTCTACGCGAGGTTTCCGTCTATATGGTCGAAAACGAACATTACCCGATCCTATTGATGAGGTAGGTGTGGTGCCGCTCAGATTGTTGAACTTCCTTATCTTTTATTGTGCGCAATCTCAACTTCATACTGTGCAGTGTGAAAGGAACGATTGCCATAAAGCTACTGCTTCTCATCTTCAGACCTACTAGCAGTAGCTTCAGACCCATCCGCACGCCACTGTTAGCCAGGCCTGATCCTAATGCGTTTCAATAACAATTAACATGATTGTCTCACAACACAACACAATCACATACCTTTCAAACTTCAGGAAGGGCACAAAAAATACGAATAGTGGGTGACTGGATGGAGAGGAGAGTTGAAAGGGAGAGTGTTTATTTTTTAATGTAAAGATTTAATAATTCAAAGTTTCGGTTCGGGGAACACCTAATTCTGAACTATCATTTGAGCATTGATAGACTATCAATGCTCAATGTATTCAAACATACAAACAATAACAATTAAAAACATAATTTCATTACTGTGTTTCCATCTGATTGTGATGGTTTATAGTTGCTTAGTGAATTATTTCCCCTTCACTGCTACTGCTGAAGTGCTGCATAACAAAACACATACACAGTGCAGCTGCATTATGATTTCAGAATTACAGTACCTTTGTCTTATATGGCAATTTCATTTTCATTTCATTTCATTTTATTATTCATCATACATCCATACAGATTATGACTGATTTCGTCATTTTTAAACAATATACATTATCATATATTTTTATTACAATTATTAATATTTCAGTAGGCCTACATAAAATCAGACACTTTATAGAAAGCACTATCTAATAGATATTCCTTAAAAACAGATTTAAAACGATGAAACGAGTCAATTTTCTTAATATCAGTCGGTACCCTATTGTACAATCTCTCACATTTAATCTTAGGGCTTCGTTTAAAACACCTAAATTATATTTCACTTTTGTGAACATCTTTCTGTCGTCTGGTATTATAAGAGTGAATTTCGTCATTCAAAGTAAAATCACTGTGGTGTTTTCTCACCCATAAAACAGAGTTAAAAATATATAAAGAGGGTACAGTTAAAATTCTCAGTCGTTTAAAAACTGGTTTACATGATGTCCTATTACTTAATCCTAGCATTGACCTTAGCACTCTTTTTTGAGCTTTGAGAACTCTGTCCACGTTTGGGCACTCACCCCATACTATGGCACCGTACCTAGGCACCGAACATACATAACCATAATACATCATAAACAGGGAATCTACATCACATAAAGTACGGATCTGGTTAAAAGCATAACAACAGGAATTAATCCTAGCACACATGTAATCTAGCTGGTTACTCCACTTAAGATTTTGGTCAACAAAAATTCCTAAAAATTTTATAAAATTGTATTGTTTAATATTACACCGTTTTTCAAGTATTGTTAAAATGAATCAGGTACACCACTAGTTTGAGAACAATATTACCATGGTTTTATCCTTGTTAAGTACAAGGTTATTTGAAGCAAAATATACTTGCAACTTACTGATTAATAAATTTAAAAGAGCTATTAATTCTTCTAAGGTCTTAGCACTAACAATAACTGTGGTGTCGTCAGCATACATAATAATTTTAAAAATTGTTGCTATATAGCTACAAATATCGTTGACGTTAGAGTGTGTAAAACAGAGGGCCCAACACAGATCCTTGAGGCACACCTGATGTGACCGGTAAATTATCAGATTTGGCACTGGCTAGTATTCGAGATGATTTAAATTTATTAGTAACAAACTGAAAACGGTTACTAAGGTACGACCTTATCCAATCCCAACATTTCCCTCTAAGACCACACAAACTAATTTTGGTCAGCAATATTGAATGGTCAATACAATCAAAAGCTTTGCTTAAGTCTAGAAATAATCCTGCAGTTATATTACCATAGACTAAGGAGCCAAAAATTGCGTTAGTAAATTCGAAGATGGCTGTTTCAGTTGATCTTTTAGCTCTAAAAACCATGTTGCATGTTTGAAATAACATTATACTTTTCACAGAAAGCAACTATTCTCCTATGCATAGCTATTTCAAAAACCTTTGAAAATACTGACAACAAAGATATAGGTCTATAGTTTTTCATTTTTGTTGATCACCAGTTTTAAAAATTGGAACTATACTTTCGCTATTTTCAACATAGCTGGAAATACACCAGTTTGAAAGGAATTATTTATTATAAGACACAGAGGAGCGACAATGAACCTTCTGATTGACCTCACAAGCGAACAAGGTATTTCATCAGATCCCGACGAATTCTTGTTGGATAAATCATTGAGTATGTCTAGCACTTCACCCTCAGTTACGTCACTTAAAAATAGTCTTGTTATTTAACTGAGTTAGTGGTAAAGTCTCTTGGTACTGGACCCATACTCGTTACCAACGATTGAGCAACGTTTACAAAGTAGTTATTTAGTTTCTGTGCTACGCCTGTAGGATCACTTATTAAAGATCCATTGTCACTGTTTTTTAAAGAATGTTTTTCACGATATTGTTATTTTGTTTCCCAGTCTCATTTTTAACAATGTTCCACAACGTTTTTGATTTGTTCTGTGAGTTTCGAATTTTTGACGAGTAGTACTTTTTCTTGGCTTCTTGTATATGCGCACGGTAATTCTTTTTATAGTTTCTGTACCTATTTTTGAGTCTACCGTTTTAAAACAATTTCATGTCATTATAAAGCTCTCTGAGGGTCCGTTTCATTGTCCACAATTCCTCATTACACCAAGGGTTAGAGCCGCGGGTAATTTTTAAAACACTTACTCTTTAAGGAAAACATAAGTAAAAATACATTAAAAATATATCCATAAAGCATTCAAACATAGCGTTTGTGTTTTTACATAAACCAGAATAAACACCAGCCCAGGTCTCATTTTCCAGCATTTCACTAAAGTTTCTAATATTTGACTCGCTGAAAATTCTTTGTTTGGTAAACATTGCTTCCTCCTCAGTGTTGTTAGAGGTCCAGGCAATGTTGATTTCCTGCGCTAAGTGGTCTGAGAGTAATGGCTCCGTGACATTGACAACCACATCACTTGCTTCTATATTTGTAATGATATTATCAATGCAAGTACCCCGACCTGTATTTACATTGAAGCGAGTGACCTCATTTATCATGACATTCATCTTAAACTATCGAATAGATCACGTAACTCGCTCCTAGTATCACTAGCCTTTAAGAAATCGATATAAAGTCGCCACACAAAAAGACGGGACTGTTAAACTCGTTCAGCTCTGTCAACATCGCACCTAATTTTAAGATAACTGATTAAAATTTTCACACGGTCCATGTTGAGTGGGCGACCTGTATATCACAGCTATGACAACCTGAGTAGAGTGTAACGGGTCGCACAGACGTATTGCAGAACACTCCATGATCTTTTCCGTGGAAAATGTTTTTATTTTTGTTACATCCACAGTGTTCTCTATATGACACAGTTTAACCAAATACACACACCCCCATGTTTATAGTGAGCACGACACATCGCACTAGCAAGTTTGTAGCCTGCTATATTGAAACCTTCTAATTCATCTTTAACTAGCCAATGTTCAGTAAAACATAAAATGTCATAGTTGTTCTCGCTAAGGAACATCTCCAGTTCCACTCTTTTTTTCCTAATGCACTGAATATTAAGATGGAGTATTTTAAGGGAATCTTTTGGACGCGCTTGATTGATTACCTCAAGGGTATCTCCTTCGAGGTCACCCGAAAAAACCAGCGGCTTACTGCAGCTCCATTCGGCCAGAAGTCTGCATTGAGAAGAGTAGCCTGCATTTCAAGTGGCACGCCCACTTTAAATGAACTATAATTTCCTTTGGTTTTTTGTTGTTCACACACGTACTTTTTTCCAGGCTCCTTTTCTTTCAGGTAATTCATAACTTCGTCCGGGGTAACACCTTCGTGCAACCTCCATAGGTGAAGCCATGACATCCGCTCCGCAACCGGTAGAGACGCCGATGAGCTACCGGTACTTGAGCCAACAATCACTTTAGTGCGCCGGTGCTTATATTTCACCTCTTGAAAACGCTCTTCTTCTGACTCGGGTTGACTTCTCTTGTTTTCTTTGATTTTCTTACTTTTATTGACTACTGCAGATGCAAAAGTTCCAGTCGAGAGTGGAGTCGGAGAGTTTTGATTCCCACTTAGCACAACATTGTCATCCACTGCCCTTCACGAGTTAACTCGCTGTCATCACCAGCTTGTTTATTTTCGCTTATCTTTCCGTGTGTGTTGTCAAGGTCGCCGACCAGTTGACACACAGCTTTAGAAGAACCAGACATAGGAGGAAACGATGACGTCCCATGTTCGACTTGATCTGACGTCACACACTTATTGCGTGAATTTTTTCCCGGCCCTTGCATTGGCAATAGGCATCTGGAGATCTATAATTTTCTCTTTAAGCAATTTGTTACTAACCTCCATTTCATCGAGAAGCCGTTTCAGTAGTATGTTTTTCACGTCTTAGAAACACAAACTTCTACCGCCGGTTCAAACTCCTCGCCGTATGGGATGCACTAGTCTTGCTGTTCTCCGTTGACACACGCACAACACAGGCCGGGCACAGCCATGGGCCCGGCTCGTCTGAACTGTCGTTTGTGACACCAGTCCCTAAAAGTTTAGGTTAGCACACTTGATGTGTGACCGGCTGTCACAAAAGACGCACTTTGATCCATTAACAACTTTTTTCGCACACTTGTAACACTTGTATACGGTGTTTGTTGCGGAGCCAACTTCTGGCTTACCCAGCACGTCCGCCATCTTGTAGCTTATAATATGAAATTTGAATTTGAAATTGAATCAGTTTGCTATTTTGTTAGTTGTCAATCGTTATTGTCACATCACGTAGCTGCAAGCGTATTTTTCTCATGTCTTGACATGGCTTTATTACCGACCAAGCCGTTCTATGATTGACCAACAATGGCACGCTATCCTTGACAGTTGACGGTGTCAGAGTAGGTGGCCCAGTTGGTTCACAAATCATGATGATACCACTCGTCTCGCAATGAATGAGGCTAATTGTGTCGAGGGAGGGGGTGGAAGTGGAATGAATGTTGGAAATGCATATTGCTTGTGTGATTCTGTATCGACCCGCTGAAATATCTAAAATTTCAATTGATATAGAAATAAACCTGGGTTATTGAATCGAAGGTTGCAACATGTAAGTTGTAATTCGATCAGTCAGTCAACAGGTTGACCAGGTATAAACCTCTGCCAGGCCACTTTTTGCGCTCTCACTCAACAATTCGCATGCTAATTTATAATACAGGCTGTTTATAGTTGCAACGTTTATCGTGCCCCTCCGGGTCTGTTCAAGTTCCCATTCGAATCTCGCGCCAAACGCACTTGGTATACTCTGTACCGTAGAGAGATCGTACTGTCAAGGCTCAGACCGTGAACTCTGTTTGCTTTTGTCGATCAAGAAGTTGCGATGTTTGAAAAATGAAAATGGGAAAAGGAGTTAAAATATAATGATAATAAATTATGATAATGGTGCAAAGATAATGACGTTTCAATGTTGACTCACTTAGAATTCCGGCAGTATCTACTTCGAGTGCAACACACTAATGTCTGACTGTGCTGATACATATTATGATTGTGTTTAGTTTGTGTATGGTGTCAGTCGTAAATCAGGGGTTCAACAGATCAACACACTGTTATCAATATTGCATATTATAGTTCGTGCTATTGCATTATGCTATTATGGATTTAAAATTAAAATTCTGTTTATTTTCTAGCTATCTATGCACGTGTCATGTGGAACAAAGTATTAGTTCGCTACAACAACAAGGGCAAGAAAAGTTTATTTTTCACAAAATGATGGATTATTTTTCACACACTTCAATAAAATATTATTTGTTTATGTTACGTTAATCATTACTCATTACCTAGTCTTGGACTTATGCTAAGCTGAGCTTTAGAACACATTCTTGGGTCTTGACGTATTTTCTGAGAAACGTTTGCAAAATATCCTGCAACAGGCTACATTCCCAAGAAAAGCTAATGAAAGGAAAATGTGCATTTGGTTTCGGTTTGCTTATAAGCATTGGTTTGGTAGCATCACAGATAATAGAGTACACTACTCTGTTATCTGTGGTAGCATAGTATTATAATGCATATTGCGGCAACAGAATGAAAACCTACCCATAGCAAGAAGAACTGATTTCAGAAAGGGGGAGGGGGGGGGGGGTTATTGTGTGCTCCTTTGCTCGCCTTCAATAATATGGCCACAATCTCGGCTCAAACCGGGATTGGAACCAGATACATTCTGCTCTACATAGGAAGAAAGCATGAATAATCCCACCAGGGAACCAACGAAAATATCCATCCAACCAAACAAGGGCATGCCTACGTTTCCCGGATGTTTGGTAGGGATGGCAACCCTAATTTGGGGTTGAATTGATTTTCTTTGCTGGAGTACTAAAGTTTCACTCTATGGTTTCACTATTTCCCGCCATAAAATTACATCACAGTTGCTGGTCTCTAGTTACCACAATTTGTTGTTTCCGTGCCTCGAGCTTATCACGACGATTAGAAGTGGGTGGAGGGAGACATAAGTTTCAATCTCCTTATCTTATTCGTAATCCACATTGGACAACGTCAACAAGACTGGGCATCCTATCTGAATCTGATAGTGATAAGTAAGTGGAAAAAAACAACTAACAAAAGCCCCACGCCACGAGTAAAAATAGGCTTACTCGCGAATCAGATCACGATCAGCTGTGAGCTGCGTTGTGTAATCCAAATGTCAGAGCGAGCGACGCCTGCTGGTGATGAGAGAGACTACCGACGCCTCCAGCTTCCTCGTCATCGATTAGAAATACGCGAGTCAGACGCGGGTTGTATACATAATAGCCAGCCTAACAGGAAGCGTCGTGTAACTGTGTAAGTGAACCTTGTGCCGTCTGTACAGACGATAACCAAAGTTATACGTGCTCTCTTGTTACTTGTTAGCTGTTCTTTGAAAGTGAAACATCCCATTCCCGCGAGCCTAAAATTCACACAGTTCCTAATCCAACGCTAGTTGTTTTGCGTGCACGACTGTTTACAAGATTAGTAGCTAATTACACGATAATGTGCCGTCATGGACAGAGGGAAGGCGGGAGGGGAAGGGGTAATTAACTTTGGTCCCGAGCTTTCGGCTATTACAAGAGCTATTATCTCCAGCCTTGACTTTTAAAGCCAAATGTTGTCCCCCCTCCCCACTCCTCAGGCCTCTGTAGGCCAACAACTAAATCACTCGAGACTGCATGTCTCCGACTTTCGTCACAAAGAATTCGCCGAGACAATATATTGACAGTGACACACATACGTCGCAATGCACATTGCAGTTATTTATCACAGTTAGATAGGAAGGTTATATTATGTAAACCTGAACCCTCGTACCAAACCTCATTTCCAGTTTGTCCAATATGTCACCTTTTTTAGTGTGATTAGTGCGATCAATTTGTCTTCATAGTGAAATGTGATACCAGCGTAAAAATTTGCGTTTATATAAAAAAAAATATATAATTCAAAACTTTTATGCTGGTATCACATTTTTCACTATATTTAGACATCTTTACCCCACTATTTATTGTATTTTGTTATCAGAGAATTGCCACTGACACACTACACAGTCTCCAAACCTGCTCGGGGCTAGCTTTCCCCTATCCAGGTGACAGGCTACGTACGTAGAATAGTGTGCGGATAATAGGACGGATTGTACATAACTCGATCACAGCATTCGCATTTTCACAAAAAACATCAAAACATTGAACCTGTGACCTCCGGGGCTAGAGTCCAGCGCGTCAACCACCTCTATAGATACTCCTTGTATTTATTTCGTTGCCAGCTATCTTCCAAATAAATTAAAGAATTATTGCTTACATTTCTTGAAAGTAAAGGTTTTATTTGTTTGTATTGCATTTTATATGGGAGATAGAGGCGCCTTCAGTGGTAACAGAAACAGAAGGTATACCTGGCACCGACATTTTTAGGGGTGGCTCCACACGACCACTTCGCGGCGAAATTAACTCAGACAGCAGACTTGAGAACATAGTTAGGTCATCAGTGTCAAATTGGGGTGGGAGTGGGGGGGGGGGAGGAAGAGCTCGTTGCACGATACAAGGTAGGAAGAGATAAATTTGTTTTCAGTCTGCCCGTTGCACGATACAAGATGTTACGACACGAACAAGTACAGTTTAAGAAAAGTGGCACAATTATTTTTCTCATTAATTGACACTCGAATGGCATATAGATTTGGTTTATACGTCTATGTGGAATATTATTGTCGAAAATAATTCCTTGGTCTAATGGCGGGAGGGGGCCCGCGCACGTGCGTGGGTTCGAATCCCGCATAAGGTACGTACGAGAACGAGACTTTCGTTCATGGTTTCATGCCATTCATCTATTTCTAACACACCGTCTGGGGTAGCTCAACTCATGCGTATCGAGTGCCGTCACCGGCAATCCCGACTGAAGTTTGGGAGGGAGTTCCCGGACAATCCCTTCACAATTACCATATCATCCTAATCACGTAGTTAGTAAGTCACCTGAAGAGGGTCACACTAATGTGTACCGTACCCTACAGCGGGCGTCCTTTACTGATTTTTTATTTCATCACGAAAAGTATGGGTAGGTTAGGGAAAGGCTGGCTTCACACGAACCACTCAGCGGCGCCTCAGAGCGGTCACACGTCCGTGGGAGGTGATGCACGAGGTTCGCACGAGCGACACTAATTCAGTGGCGCCGCAGAGCGGCTCGTGAGTGAACATATCGCGACCTTGCACTAGCTCTACTATGTAAACATCTAAGTCGTTATCCTACCAGCTTGTCCCCATGATTCACATGCTAATTAAACATTGCCGTCGCCGGCTTGTTAGGGGTCACCTTTCCCCTTCAACATTAGTTTGGGCGTCCATAGCCTCTAAACTTACTGAGCACCTATAAAATTCCTCCTTTAGGTCTAAATACGGCTTTGTTATCTTCAGACGTTGAACAAGACTTGTTTACGCAACAAAAAATAATCGAACTTTCATCGGATTAACAAGCGGCAGGCAGACTGTCGAGGTTGCTTGATAATTCAAGGTTGGACTGGAACTAGTATTGTAATTCCAGCTCGTAGAGTCTACTTTTGCATACAAGTTGCATTGTAAATAGACTTTAACAGCGTCGTGTGGTTCATATAGCATGGGCGGACTGCGTTACGTCGCAGCGCACGGCACCGGTATGTGATGCGGACGGTGATCTCATCATCATAAGAAAAGAGTTCCGTACTTCTTACTCCTCTCTTGACTGGTTTAGTTGAGCGAGCCAGCCTAGTGCTAGCAGACGTTATGCCGGTTACGACGCTCTACAGTGCGTGACATCTCGGTGCTGCAGCCTGTGTCGGTCACAACACCACAGTTGGTACGTAGCGTGTGTAGGCGTGGTCGCTAAATGTCAAACGTGTGCAATTAAAAGTAATTCTGGCCTAATTGAATAGACGGAAAAGATAAGGAGCATAACAATAACATAGCCTAGGCCTTAACTTGGTTAGTGAATCCACGCTGTTCTTCGATAAACGTTTCGATAACGCGAAAACTGTGAGTTGGCAAGTGCACAGGTAGCAAACTGTTAACCTGTTGGTTAGTGTTCAAGTGACGCACGGTGGGGGAATGATGGTGTTCTAGGATCGGTCGACGGTAGGCCCAGGCCCTAATCTACCTGTTGAGCAGCTGGGTGATAGTTCAGTTCTCTGTTCTACAAGTGTGTGTGTGTGTGATATTTCGGTGTCAAAGTATTACACCTGAGAAATGGGCGGGGACGACGACGAGTCGCATCATTACTTCGGTAAGGAGATCGTGGACAAACTCTACCAAGATGGCAAGAACGGTCTCGCTGGTCTTGGGCTTGGGGAACTGGGACTGGACGTGTTTATTAACAAAGCTACCGACATCAAACGGTTGCTACCATCGATATTCAACTTGAAAGTGGTAAGTCAAGGTTTTCACCTGCCATCTGACTGCTTCTATGGCGATTGAATGATATAGAATATATAATACTGGATGGGAGTGGAGGGTCATTCAACTGTTCTTGGCACCAAGGTCTAGTCCAGTACAGCGTTGTAGCCTATGGTGGGGTCGAGCATCCTCAATTCGTTCAATCTCCCACATCACAACCGCGTGTAGGGCATGTCATCTTCTTACGACAACAGTCTGAAAAATATATCGCATTGTTTCAGTACTTTCCTTGTAACTTGTAGGCGTAGCGTAGGTTATATGCGGTTATATGCTCTAGAGTGCTGACGACATCAAATCTATAATCATCCAAGTGTAGGCTGGCTAAGTTTGCGTTGAACCATTACATCCAAATAACTCGTAAGGGGGTGGCCTATGCCCTTCTTCGATAAGGGTAATAATTTTACAAAAAATAAATCATATCTATAACCATTACTAGTTACTACTAAAATGAACTCTACGAATCCACTTACCGGTACTCCAGTGGTTAATTGTCTCACAAGTCACAATCTTGGACCGAATTAGACCCCCCCCCCTCACAACAAAAATTTACTGCCCCGCGCCCTCCCAGTCCCCATGAAACATGTTCGGACTGCGAGTAGGAAAAATTTGTCTAATTTAGATAAAATAATATGTGAATTAATTATGAAATTGTTTGACTACATATTATGGAAGACCTAATGTTGGCCTATTACTGTCCATCTCCACTTCTGTGACTCCACGCAAAAGCTAAAGCCGCTGAGCTCATGCCAATTATTGCAACTCGTCATGGGAAACGAGCAGGCTGGTCATATTATGTACTAAGTACTAACTGCAAACTGAGTACAAAGTGACATTTTAGAAGAGCAACATTAAATGCACGCTTCTGTCACTTTGTCAGTGCTTCGCCAAGTTAAAAATAAAGACTCTTCTATTATTATTTATTATAATAGTTTTGGTTAGCTCCGCAGGGAGGCGCGTCGCTACGATATTTCAATGTTTGACCCTGTAAAAATAGGATCAGGTCAGGCATAAAATTCCCGATTAGATACATCTTCAACACTGGATGTTGATGGTGAACCATACTAGGTCTGTCTCGAGTCGCCTGTGGCTGGATCTGCCCAGTACTGGCCTTTCCCATACCAGTGGCGTGGATTCAACTCACTTTTCCTCATCATCACTGAAAACATTCACCTGCATGCCTCACAGTCTCGTTGACGCAATCGCATACATTGTTAGCTCGGGCGCTAAGCGCTGGACTCTGATTCGGGAGGGGAGGTACCGGGTTCGAATCCCGTCGAGATCCTGACTGAAGGTTTTTTCCGAGGTTTTCCTCAGTCGTTTATGCGAATGCAAGGGATTGAGTTCTCTTAAACTAAACAGCCCTCGGACATCCTTTCACAATTGTCCTATCCGCAACATATACCTAGTTAGCTGAAGAGGAAGAGGGTTACATCGGCTAAATCGAACTTTTCTACGTCAAAAAAAGTTGTTGTAGCCTCTATAATCGATTTATAACTGTGCGTGCGTTATATGATAAAAATTGTGTGCGCTCCATCACTGAACTCATTGCATTGCTTTCTGAACATAAACTCAACAACTCTATCCTTCATAACCAATAGGTCCAGTTTGCAATGTATGTTTGCGTGTTTTGGTTGATGCTATAGACGAAGGTGAAGAACAATTTAAAACGCCATGGATGTCTTAAAATGCGGAATTCAAACCCACGTTCCATAGAGTAATATACGCTTCTTAGTTCTGACCTATACGTTCCAAACGCATGAACCACCGCGAACGACCCATGAAGATGACAACTATATGTAAATGACATGTTAGTTTTCTCAAATCTCGGCCTTCCTGCCGAGTGCCGATAACCGTCACAAAAGCCTAAATGTTCGGTACCATACATTTTTCAGGAACCTAGATCAATATCTTGAACGTTGGAAATATGAATGATGATGTTGGCTATAAAATGCTAAATGCTCGGTATCCACTATAGCTGTGCTATATAAATTAAGAATTGAAATTTTATTTCATTTTTTTTTTAAACCACAAATATCGGTATACCACGCTGTGCTACGGATGGGACGATTCATATGGTTTCGAATCTCGTACATGGCACGGAATTCGGTCCTCCTCGATGGCGCTTCCTCCACTTCAGTCACACCATTCGTGTTGGCGGATAGCACCATTACTCAAGGGGTAATAGCCGAGTGCGCCACCACTATGCGTTATTAAATTATTTTTAGGGCCAATCTTTCTGTTGCTGGGCCACCCCATTACCTGTTTGATCCCCGTGTACCATAAATAGGAAATAATACCCCGCCCATCATGCTTTATTTACGGGAATCAACCTTGGCCTAGTGGTGCCTGCATGTAGTTTGTGACAGGCCATGCTGTACCTATTTTCTTGGGCGTGGATTAAAAACAAAACGTAATTTACATATTATTATGAAATGCTAAAATGGGAACGCACACGCTGGCCCATGCTTTATGCGATGATTTCCAATTCCATCTGATAAGTTTACCTGTGATTTCATTGTCTGTCCGTCTGTCTACCAGAAGTCATATTATCTGTGTACACGTAATGGGGGGAGGAGAATATACGTGAACTGCCGAACCCACCATGCACGCACGATGCTAATGCTCATGGCTATCCCGGTCGTAATTTTGCAATGCACGAGAGCATGAAATTTTAAAACCTAATACATTAGGCCTAGACCATACCCGCTTCACTTAGGCTTGGTACTGGTAGGAAAGGGCAAGAATGTCGGGTAACGTTATTATTACTAATTTCGGTTGAGTTTAACAAGTTTTACGTAGACAATACTATTTCTCGGATAGGTGGATAGATATGAACACAATTACAAACACAAAACGAGTTTGTTAAGTACTTATACAAATATAATATGTATGAATTACAATCAATGAGAAAGAAGCTTGTTAGCACCCCGAGCGTCTGTACAGGACCTCCGCCTCCTCAGTCCTCACATCCCCTCATGTCTCCGGCCAGATCTAGGTGGGGCCGGATGCTCTGACCACGAACACTCAAGGGTGGCTCAATTCACTCACACATGGCTGCAAGGCCACGACCAAAGATATATTACTTGACCATATCATAAAAGTTACTTTATTTGTCATAGTGATTGTACTTTTGAATTGTTATTAGCATAACATAACCTATTTTTACGAGGTGTTTACCAGTGACAATTCAATCAAACTGACAAGTGACAATATTGAGACAAGTATTTATTTCATATTGCTAGCCCTATGTATTATCACTTTAAACTTTAAACTTCGGGTATGTTCAGTAAATATTTGCCAGTGGCGTCATTTTTAAGGTAAGGGGGGGGGGGAGTGCGCCCCCAATCACAATCCGCGCCCACCAGTAATTTCCTCGTTTTTATTTTTTCCCCAACTAACAACCCATAGTTGGCCATCCTTTAAAAGGCACTGCTCCGAAATCTTTCGTGTCAGAGGATATAAATTCACAATCGGAGTTTTCAAAGCCAATTAATATTATCATGCATGCACGACTGGTGGTCTTATCCAAGCAATGTGCGGACGTCGAGCACGTTCGTACGTCGGTGCATTGAGCAATGCTAATGTTTGAGAAGCAGTTTAAAACACGTGCACATTAAAACATATTTCTACAAATCACATAGTGAACCATTGTTTGCATATCAAAGTGATCGGTAAGGAAGGGAATGGGATGTGTGAAAAATCATACGACTGTTGGTGGAAACATCACTCATCATCTGCTGTTTGCTTAGTTTTAGGCCTATTTCACTTATAGATGTATCGACACGAGTAACGACTCACTTGCAGTTAGAGCTCCTAGCTCTATATATATATTTTTTTTTGTAAGACCTTCAAAATTGTACATACTAAAAAAACAAAATATAGGAATTATACTTCGAAATTTCGATTTCTCGATGAATGATCACCAGTTTAAATTTTGTGAAGCTCTATTGTGTGCAGCTGATTTCTTTTTCTTTTCTTGCTAGCATAAATTTGGTAAGAAAATCAAACAGTTGGATCCTTTGGTCGGATCTGTCTAGACATTTTCAGCTCCAACAACTAACAAGTAGACCTACAATAAGATATGTCCGTCGTCATTGTCGTTGTCGTGAGCGATGAATACAAAAACTCCCGCCATGGAACCTAAAAGACAGGAGACGATGTAGTCGACCTTGAGCTGATGGAATTACGATTCCTTCATCAAACGATTTAATTACATATTTCCGAAGAAGTTGGCCTTGGCAGCGCCCTCACTGTCGCTCGGTTTCGTCAAAGCGACGGAAACGGCCGAAGATTTCCGAGCTCTAGTTATACAATGGTCTATGCAAAGTAATAAACTCGTGTTATGACTTTGAAGTCATTCATTAGAACCAAGTGTCGGAATTAAATCCTGCAAGCACATGGCGTAGGAATGTAACCACGTGTGTGTCAGATGCTTGGCTGGGTGCTAGATAGGCAAATAGAAATAGATATGACACTCCAAGCGTCACGCTCAAGCTCAACACATGTGTGTGACCCTTGCCTTGTTTATTTGATTTGTTTGGTTAACGACAAGTAAAGAAGATTGGTATCCGTGCAAGTATAAGTAACTTGTACTCTTTGCAGGATTTTTAATTTTAATTTAAGAAAGTCCTTCAAATTTACTTTGCGGTATTTTGTAGCACCCTTTTTCGTCGTTTTATGAAGTTTATTCTTATTTTGCGGGGATATAATACTACACTACAATGACCGTTTAAAAAATTATATCTTTTACACGAATTTTCCAATTTTTTGATCCAGAAATTTGCAAAACTCGACGTTTTAGTTTAATTAAATCGCTGTTTCTTTTTTGTTCCAAATAGATACTAGAGCATCGTACCAATCTAAAATGGCCCAAAATAGAATATACATTCAAACACATAAAAATATGCATTCCAAAATCAAACCTCTTCTTGGTTGGATGAGCGTAGCGAAGATTCCATTTCACTACACTGGAGAAAAAAATCCGGAATGTTTTTTTTTCTTTTTTTTTGTATTTTTGTCTGTCTGTTAAAACGATTCCGGCTAAACCAATACCCCGATTGCGATAAAATTTTATGGAAGCCTTCGAAATCTCCGAACTTAGAACTGTCACGTTTTTGAGCGCAATAGGAAAAAAAATTCTCATGAAAATCGCAATTTTACGATTTTTTTCGATTTAAAAAAAAATTCTTCGACTTATAACACCTACATGCTTTGTCCGATTGTAATGATTTTTTCACAGAACCTTCATTTTATGAATTGATATATTCGTGTGAAATTTGAGCGTAATCTAAAAATTAGTTCTCGTGGTAATCGCAATTTTACGATTTTTTAAATTTCTTCGACTTATAACACCTACATGCTTAAAATTTAAATTTAAGGTAATTTTTTATTGGATGAGCGTAGCGAGCGAAGCGAAGATTCCATTTCACTACACTGGAGAAAAAAATCCGGAATGTTTTTTTTTCTTTCTTTCTTTCTTTCTTTTTCTTTTTTGTATTTTTGGCTGTTTGTTAACACGATTCCGGCTAAACCGATACTCAAATTGCAATGAAATTTGCTGGAGACCTTCGAAATCTCTGAACTTAGAACTGCCTCGTTTTTGAGCGCAATCGAAAAATTATTTCTCATGAAAATCGCAATTTTATGATTTTTTTCGATTTTTTAAAATTTCTTGGACTTATAACACCTACATGCTTTATTCGATTTTAATGATTTTTTCACAGAACCATTATTTTATGAATAAAGATATTCGTGTGAAATTTGAGCGCAATTGAAAAATTATTTCTTATGAAAATCGAAATTTTACGATTTTTTCTTTTTTAAAATTACGATTAATTAAAAAAATTAAAAATTAAAGTTTTTTTTTTTTTAATTTATTTTAATTTTAAAAATCTTCAACTTAGTAATAATTTTTTTTTACATAACAACAGAAAATCCGCATAACACATGGCAGCTCAATGCACCAATTACGCTCATCCAACAACGCGGCGGGACTAAAGCGTTTTCCTAGTAATCAGCATAATTTGACCGAACCACTTGCCCAAATTACAAAACAAAATAATTGGATGAGCGTAGCGAAGATTCCATTTCACTACACTGGAGAAAAAAATCCGGAATGTTTTTATTTTGTATTTTTGTCTGTTTGTTAACACGATTGCGGCCAAACCGATACTCCAATTGCGATTAAATTTTCAGGGGGCCTTTGAAATTTCTGAACTTTGAACTGCCACGTTTTTGAGCGTAATCAAAAAATTATTTCTTATTAAAATCGCAATTTTACGATTTTTTTCGATTTTTAAAAAAAACATCGACTTATCATCGACTACATGTTTTATCCGATTGAATTGATTTTTTTCACAGAACCTTAATTTTATGAATTTTTATATTCCTGTGAAATTTGAGCGCAATCGAAAAATTATTTCTTATGAAAATCGCAATTTTACGCTTTTTTTGTTTAAAAAAACACACTCATCCAACAACGCGCCTGAAAAAGCGTTTGCGAAGCTTCCTAGTTAGAGGATTTACAGAAAAGGCTGTCGAGTACGTCAATAATGCCCAATATTTTCTTGGATCAAAATTCTCCAAGGTTACGACGGCACGGGGCATAAAGATCGTCCCCATGTTATTTCTTATGGGAGATTTTTGCGATGGGACCAGCTCGAAAAATATCAAGTTTGACATTGTTTGGAGGGGTCAAGGTGGATCCAATAAACTTTCTGTTAATTTCTAAATTAAAAACTAGTTATCCTGAATGAAATATATTTTTTGAGTTTAGCGGGTGACCATGTGAATCCCCCTTTAAATACTAACTTATTCAAAATTTGGATATACTTAAAAGTAAAATGACTATTAGGCCCTACAAGCTTTTAGAAATTTCAGTAACACCTACATGCTTTATTCGATTTTAATGATATTTTCACAGAACCATAATTTTATGAATTAAGATTTTCGTGTGAAATTTGAGCGCAATTGAAAAATTATTTCTTATGAAAATCGAAATTTTACGGGTTTTTTCTTTTTTTAAACAATTCTTTGACTTATTACACCTACATGCTTTATCCGATTGTAATGATTTTTTCACAGAACCTTAATTTTATGAATTAATATATTCGTGTGAATTTGATTACAATCGAATAATTATTTCTTATGAAAATCGAAATTTTACGATTTTTTTTAAAAATTATGATTAATTAAAAAAATTAAAAATTAAAGTTTTTTTTTTAATTAAATTTAATTTTAAAAAAATCTTCAACTTAGTAATAATTTTTTTCACATAACAACAGAAAATCCGCATAACACATGGCAGCTCAATGCACCAATTACGCTCATCCAACAACGCGGCGGGACTAAAGCGTTTTCCTAGTAATCAGCATAATTTGACCGAACCACTTGCCCAAATTACAAAACAAAATAATTGGATGTGCGTAGCGAAGATTCCATTTCACTACACTGGAGAAAAAAATCCTGAATGTTTTTATTTTGTATTTTTGTCTGTTTGTTAAAACACGATTCCGGGCCCAAAAACCGATACTCCAATTGCGATTAAATTTTCAGGGGGCCTTTGAAATTTCTGAACTTCACGTTTTTGAGCGTAATCAAAAAATTATTTCTTATTAAAATCGCAATTTTACGTTTTTTTTCGATTTTAAAAAAATATCATCGACTTATAACACCTACATGTTTTATCCGATTGAATTGATTTTTTTCACAGAACCTTAATTTTATGAATTTTTATATTCGTGTGAAATTTGAGCGCAATCGAAAAATTATTTCTTATGAAAATCGCAATTTTACGCTTTTTTGTTTAAAAAAACACACTCATCCAACAACGCGCCTGAAAAAGCGTTTGCGAAGCTTCCTAGTTAGAGGATTTACAGAAAAGGCTGTCGAGTACGTCAATAATGCCCAATATTTTCTTGGATCAAAATTCTCCAAGGTTACGACGGCACGGGGCATAAAGATCGTCCCCATGTTATTTCTTATGGGAGATTTTTGCGATGGGACCAGCTCGAAAAATATCAAGTTTGACATTGTTTGGAGGGGTCAAGGTGGATCCAATAAACTTTCTGTTAATTTCTAAATTAAAAACTAGTTATCCTGAATGAAATATATTTTTTGAGTTTAGCGGGTGACCATGTGAATCCCCCTTTAAATACTAACTTATTCAAAATTTGGATATACTTAAAAGTAAAATGACTATTAGGCCCTACAAGCTTTTAGAAATTTCAGTAATTTACAAACCAGCCTTAAAAATCAAATTAATTATAGTGCTTTGTAGCAAGTAAATTTCTTTTTTGCGATAAATCCATGTCTGCTCATTGTTGAATGTGCGATTGCCTTCAAAATAAAATTAGTGCTAGGGAAATGAGCTGTGATAGCATGTGAGTAATAAAATGGGATAATTTCGATTCCTAATGATCTAGTATAGGCCTACTTGTTATTCGAATTTCAAGAAAATCTAATTGAATCAGTTGTTGTGAAAAGGGAATTTAGTCACGTTTTGACGAAAATTAGTTAGCACCAAATTCTTGCTTATTTTATATAGACGCACATTATGTGTGAAAAGGAAACATGTCAGATTTACCGTGGGCTCAGTAGAGTGGGGTCCCAAACGCGAGTTTGTTTGAAAAGGGAATGAGTCAAGTTACTTATTCCCTTTTCACAACAAACGGCGGCGCTCTCTGTAATATGCTGCGATTTGACAGCTGTTGAAACTGCTTGGATTTATTTATCAGGTGTGTTGTGAAAGATAGAACAGAACAGAACAGAACAGAACAGAACAGAACAGAACAGAACAGAACAGAACAGAACAGAACAGAACAGAACAGAACAGAACAGAACAGAACAGAACAGAACAGAACAGAACAGAATAGAATAGAATAGGTCTTTATTGGGGAAGTTAAGCTCATCGCTTTTTTTCAACTTAACCATACACTGCAACTGCAAGTAACAGATTCGAATAAAAAGGTATGAGTTTACAAATAGGAATAAGTAATTTAGTATCTAGGATGTAGTAGGTTTACCAGTTCATGTACAACAAAAGATAATTTTACATAAATACCATCTTGCAGTGATAGTCTACACAATCATCGTACATATCACATATCAATACATATCAATATGTGGATCATATCATTTACAAGTTACAACTAATACCTACTAAAAAAATAATATAGGTAAGTTATAGCATATAAAATATGCTAAATATGTCACAACTTGCTAAAATATAGAGTTTTGTAAAGTTAGTTAGGTAACTAAAACTTAACACTTTGCATGAATTAACATTTTATAGGCTTTTTTGACATTGAGAGCAGGTAGGGGAGGGGGGGGGGAATATGTCCATTTAGTAGTGAGTGAGTTTGTGCAAAGTTGTGGATCAACACCTTAGTGTTGTTGAGATAGTAATATTTTTTTAAATTCTCGTTTGAACAAGTTTTTACATTTACATAAAAATAAAGTACACAATATACTGACATAAAAATAAAGTACACAATATACTGAGATTTTTAATGAAAAAATTCGATCCCAGTCCCAGTCCCATTCACATGAAATTATTTTATTTTTTTCGAAAAGGGAATAGCCTAAGTCAGGAAAAAAATATTTTGTTATGGCCTAACTATAGATTCTAAATTTGAAAAATGTATCTTAATGACATATTCTGACATGCTGTAATTAAAAAAAATCACATTCCCATAACCATGGATATTTAAACATTATAGTTTGAAAAGAGGATGAGACAGGGACACAACCTATTTTTTCTGATCAGACTATACATAATAAATTTTATGTAAATACATATTTTGATGCATATTTGTATGTGTTTAGAATAAGTTTACTTTGAATAATGTACAACAATTATTTCATTATGAAAAAAGTTTTCCTCGTTTATCTCAAAACTATAAAAAGTGACTTATTCCCTTTTCATAACAACTGATTCAAAATTAGTCCCACGTGCATCTCGCATCTTGTTTCTGCAATTACACTGATTATCTCTTCTTGGGAACAACTTAATAAAAAGAAAAGAAAAGAAGCAAAGATTGTAGTTAAAAAGGAAGCGGTCTCAGTATTCACCTTCAAGACTGAATAACCTCGAAAGCTAGGCCTATAAAAAGATTCTGACTTCGTTAGGTAGGAGTCTACTGTATACTCGGCCGTTCTCACGAGGTAGGCCTACACATGCACTAGTATTTCGAACAAAATAATAATCTGCACCACCTGCATCGTTCATAATTGGATGAGCGAAGCGAAGACTTCAATTTCACTGACCCCCTCGCTGACCCCTCAAAAAATTTAGTTCCAATGTTTTTTTTGTTTTTTTTCTCTGCCTGTTGGCACGCTACCGGGTAAACGGCATATGCGATTTTGATGAAAATTGGAGGGGACTTTTGAAATCTCTGAACTTAGACTTGCCACGTTTTTGGGTACAATCGAAGAAATATTTCTCATGAATATCGTACTTTTACGTTTTTTCCCGATTTTTAATGCGATATTTCCGTGACATTTGGGCCGATTCTGACCAAACGGTTGGAGCTACAACGTTCATATTTTACATGGACATTAAGGTTATGGTGCTGTAGTACCCTTTGAAAGAAAAAGTTGAAAAAGTTAGCCAAAATCCATAGAAATTAAGATTTTAATATGAGTTTTTTTTAGGTTTTTAATAGCAATTATTAACAAGTAACTATAGGAACTTGACAACAATCACCTACAATGCGTTCATAAAGCAATCTTCTGGCCTACAGATATTTGACATTGTAATTACCATAGCAATTAGTACTACTTTATAAAAATTTATCCTAATTTAACAAAAATGATTTTGCAATGGAACTTGAAGAAGTAAAGAGATCCCACGCATACTTAAAACTTAAAAAAGCTCATCCATCAACGCGACTAAAAAAAGCGTTCGCGAAGCGGACTAGTTAATAATATCAATGGGGAAAAAAGTGACATGACATTCTCAGGCACGAAATGGCCTAACAACGTCTTTAATTTTGTCTTACCCTGTAGAACGGAATGGTTGTTTTTTGTTATTTCATTCAACATTTCTGATTAGCCTACTCTAAATTAAACCCAGATTGCTGAAAGCCTATCGGGCCGATCTTTGTTAACGTTAGTTTTAAAACAAACTTGGGTAACAATATTTCATCAAAAATTTCCTTCTGATTGAAAACGCAAGAAACAAACTCTCTAAAAGTCCCAAGGAAAGGAAAGGAAAAGTCTCAACTCCTCGCGCAAGTAAACGTGTATTGCGGGCCTGCGGACTTACCGGTTTGCAGGCGTACCGGACGGTGGCGCGGGTGGCAGGCTGAGGAACTAACTACGAACTTACTAACATCGGATAAGTACACGCATAGGAAACTACCGGGAACGCGAGGGGTACACAATTTTTGATTTTGATATAAGGTATTTATTGAGACATAAGGCCTAAAAAAAATGTAAAAATACTCTGACGAAATACAAATATTAATAGTCTCGTTGAAGGATGAGCGTTTTGCGTCCATTGATCTGTTTTCCCGTTCAACATAACTTTTCAATTTTGTTTCGTTATGGAACGGAAATTACTGAATTTTACTGACAAATCCTTTCGCAATAAAAGCTAGACGTATAAAAGTGAGATTTGAAGACAAAAATTACACTGATTAATACATTCTAGAAAAAGATAAGAGAATACGAACGTTTCCTGAAAATGTCAACTAGTTTGGAATAGGCCCCCCTTGGTAAAAAGCGTAGAAAACTCTGTAAAACAGGAAAATATAGTGAAATTGGAAATCGCGATATTCATGATGTGTTAAATTTAGGTTTTATTAAAAAAAAAAAAAAAAATCCGTAGTTTCCCTGGGAATTTCGTCCATATCGGAGAAGCAAGCTGTTGGAATAAATTGAAGCCTCAAGATTGTTAACATGGCCTTCATCTTGGCGTGTTTTCAGTCTAATCTAAAACAAACAATTATTATTTTATGTTTCTGTCTCTAAACCATTAAACCAAAAGAAAGTTATAATACTTTAAGCTTGCAATATGACCGGTGCCAGATATTTTCCATATCACCCACCCTTCAGTGGTGAGAATAGATGAATAGTAAACGGGGTCCGGGGGCTTGATCCCGGATTCATTGTTTGGTGGCAATCTTTGCATTTAAGAGCAGCATAATAGTTTTCTCAGTCATAAAACCCCCTCTCTATTTAATGGGCTCCACCAGTGCAATAAATGAAAAGCACTGACATACGGTACCGAGAATATTTGGAAGTTATTATATTTATTCGGGCACGCCGCTCTTTGATGCTCGATGTTTTCCGAACAATTTTGCTTCCTTTAGATTCTGCCTGAAAATAAATAACCTGTCACATTTTCAAACATGCAAAATAACTTAAAAAATACCTTATAGGCCTACTTACTCAACATCACTGGTCGAACCCCGAAAACATGTTCAGGAAAACTGCGGGTAAACAGTGTCAAATTTTCAAAATTAGTGTTTTTCAAGTTAATGGTAGTAAATGTTTTCTCAAAACACCAAATCAACAAGTAAATCAAAACTAAGCAGCTCGCGAT
The DNA here is from genome assembly GCA_024449915.1 of Sweltsa coloradensis. Classification (NCBI taxonomy): domain Eukaryota; kingdom Metazoa; phylum Arthropoda; class Insecta; order Plecoptera; family Chloroperlidae; genus Sweltsa; species Sweltsa coloradensis. The sequence continues at coordinate 403,544 of JAMZAV010001063.1, forward strand.
TTCCAACACCATGTATAGCCAGCCCTACGTCAAGGTCAAGCTGTGTTCGATACGACCGCTATGTTACGTATGCCTAGGCCTAGGAAAGTAGTTTTTAAACGTAGGCTTTTTCAAGTATGTTGTTTTCAAATCACGCATTTGATGGTGGGTTTTTTTTAGGCTAAGAGTTTTTTTTTAAACTTTGTTTTTTATTTATATACAAACCGCGTGTAATGTGTTATAGGTTGTTGGAAAAGGGCATCGCCCCATTCATTCACACGAGAGGGTTGCACATAATAAGTCACATGTCATAGTTCTTGTCCTGTACGGCAGCGGCGAACACCAGTAGGGAATCGACCATGATCGACCCTGTAATGCGGGTGTAGTAATATTTATTGCAGGCGTACCGTCACGTGCTGCCGTGCAGCGGCAACTCGAGAACTACTTGGAGAACCGTGCCGCAAAAATAATATATGGGTGATAACCCAAAGATATTACCATTGGCGGCAGACCAATTTACATGATAACATTAAAACAATGAAGATACCTTATTGAAGGCCTAGATGTATGACTTATTCGATATTATAATATTTGGAGAAGGATGTTTTCTCGTGACAGCTTATTATCGACACAGTTTCTGATTTTCCCATTGGAATTTCCCCCACCCCTCATCCGGCCCCCCAATTCCAAGGTAAAATAACAAATTGAAGGTAAGAATGGAACATGATTGTCAGTTTTACCCCGCTATTTTCCCGCACGATACGGAATTGTTCATCATAATTACTGTTGTGTGCACTGTGCGCTTATTAATAGTTGCAGAGGAGGAGCCGAAGTATTTTGTAATGTTTTGTGTTATAAACGTGTCAATGTCGAATACATGTGTCACAAACTCAAAGCTGCTCTTGCACAAAATATTTGTTTTATGTTGTGGGTGGGTACACAGTGCTGGCACACTTACCCCTGGCAGGTACCGGTGCGGGTGCCCAAGCCTCCACTGACCTACATAGTGGCGTAGTTTCCTTGCAAGACGAAACATGGAATCCGCGATGTAAGCAAATAATTCCAAATTTTAACAAGTCGTGTACAACCCTCATTCTAATAACACGTTACTGAAGACGACTCACGCTTGCGTTAGAAACCTATCAGAGTGTTACTTGCTATTTTTGGTTATAGATTCAGCTGTTGATCAACAACATTTTAGTGATAACAAATTATTCTAAACATTGTGGGTGCAAGCGATACCCGACAATATTGAATTGATTTCTGACAAAATTGTGAATTTTTCACAATGCGTTAGCGTATGATGGCTGAAGTAATGCGTGGTGGAAGGAAATTAATGTACCATAGAGCTTTGGCCCTTGTTAGCAGTAGATTAATTAATGTGATAATAATTAGCTACGATTATACCCAGAAGCTCCACAATTTGTTCTTTGTATGTGTTGCTGGCAATCGACTTGCCACACCTAGTCCTAAGGGTCGTTACAGATGGATGCCGGCGCCGCTTTACAACGTAGATCCTCTTCATATTATCTGAACAGATGGGCAACAACGTACCGTACGTTGCTACTCTAGTAATCCCACTTCAATTAACTAATGAGCTTGACCTGTGGATTTGGAGATGCGTCAACAACAGTCTCACTCTCAGTATCACCTTGGGCTTCGGAGAGTAAACTAGTGTAGAATGGAATGCAACAATGTAAGTACGATTCACAGTGATTGAGGATATAACAGATAACTTATCTTTCCCTTTTATTAAAGCTGCTTCACATTGTAAAAAAATTATTTAAATCAAACAAACATTAAAATTAAGCGTAAATAATAATTCAAGACAAATAACAGCGGTTTCAATATTATATTTCAATCTTCTCATAGATCTTAGTTTATAAATTCTAAGTTCATTAGGGTGCTGCTATACTTCGTTTCTTCATCATCTTTGAGTATATAACCATCCTAAGGATGTGGCATTGATGGCATTGAGTATATAACCATCCTAAGGATGGTTATTGGATGAGCGTAGCGAGCGTAGCGAGCGAAGCGAAGATTCCATTTCACTACACTGGAGAAAAAAATCCGGAATGTTTTTTTTTTCTTTTTTTTTTGTATTTTTGTGTGTTTGTTAACACGATTCCGGCTAAACCGATACTCCGATTGCGATGAAATTTTATGGAGGCCTTCGAAATCTCTGAACTTAGAACTGCCACGTTTTTGAAGGCAATCGGGAAATTTTTTCTTATAAAAAATGCAATTTTACGATTTTTTCAATTTTTAAAAAATTTCTTCGACTTATAACACTTACATGCTATATCCGATTGTAATGATTTTTTAGCAGAACCTTAATTTTATGAATTAAGATATTCGTGTGAAATTTGAGCGTAATCGAAAAATTATTTCTCATGAAATAGAAAATTTTACGGGTTTTTTTCTTTTTTAAAACAATTCTTTGACTTATAACACCTACATGCTTTATCCTATTGTAATGATTTTTTCATAGAACCTTAATTTCATGAATTAATATACTCGTGTTAAATTTGAGCGCAATCGAATAATTATTTCTTATGAAAATTGCAATTTTACGATTTTTTTCTTCTTTAAAAATTACGTAAAAATTACAATTTATTAAAAAAAATTAAGTTAATTTTAAATTTAATTTAATTTAATTTAAAAAAATCTTCGACTAAGTAATGATTTTTTCACAGAACAACAGAAAATACGCGTAACACAATGCAGCTCAATGCACCAATAACGCTCATCCAACAACGCGGCGGGACTTAAGCGTTTTCCTAGTATACTGTCATGTACATCATGTCTAAACGCCCCATCCATCATCATATTGTTCAGTTTTTTTAAACCAATATTGACTTACCAAATTCAAACCTGCACAGCATGCAAATGATAGTGAAAGTGGAAATATGTCATTTTGCTAGAAATGCGGGGCTGGATTATTGGATGAGCGTAGCGAGCGAAGCGAAGATACCATTTCACTACACTGGAGAAAATATCCGGAATGATTTTTTTTCTTTCTTTCTTTTTTTCCTGTATTTTTGTGTGTTTGTTAACACGATTCCGGCTAAACCGATACTCCAATTGCGATGCAATTTTATGCAGGCCTTCGAAATCTCTGAACTTAGAACTGCCACGTTTTTGAGCGCAATCGGAAAATTATTTTTCATGAAAATCGCAGTTTTGCGATTTTTTTCGATTTAAAAAAAATTTCTTCGATTTATAACACCTATGCTTTATCCGATTTTAATGATTTTTTCACAGAACCTTAATTTTATGAATTAAGATATTCGTGTGAAATTTGAGCGCAATCGAAAAATTATTTCTCATGAATATCGAAATTTTACGGGTTTTTTCTTTTTTAAAACAGTTCTTTGACTTATACCTACATGCTTCATCCTATTGTAATGATTTTATCACAGAACCTTAATTTAATGAATTAATATATTCGTGTCAAATTTGAGAGTAATCGAATAATATTATTTCTTATGAAAATTGCAATTTTACGATTTTTTTTCTTTTTTTAAATTACGATTAATTAAAAATTTTAAAATTTAAGTTAATTTTTTATTTAATTTAATTTATTTTTTAATCAAATTCGACTAAGTAATGATTTTTTCACAGAACAACAGAAAATCCGCATGCATGCATGCACCAATTACGCTCATCCAACAACGCGCCTGAAAAAGCGTTTGCGAAGCTTCCTAGTACAGTAATTTCAGGAGGGGTTGATTTTTGCTTGCCCATGTAGTATTTGTGCCTCTTGAAATATCTGAAAACGAAGCGCTCACTTCTCCGTTTAGACCCCCGCAGCTGTATAGTGGACCGAGAAGTTTAGTTTACTACTTCGGTGATTAATGGCGCGTATAGTAATGGTTTGGAGCAAAGACAGAGAGTTGAATAAAAGCAAGGAATGTCTTTGGAACGTGAATTCCTCGGACTATAGTAATTTATTTTAAAAAAGCTTGCAAAGCATTGGTCCAGAAAGCTAAAGTTGATCAAGATGTTGATCGTAAAAGATTTGTAAAAATAACATCACGACCGCCTACCGTCAAGAAACGTAAACTTGAGCTGTTTGGCAGGAGGCATAAATACGTAGTGGACAGTGATTATCTGATTGGCGTAAACTTTAAACATCACAGATCAGATCATTACACATTTAAAAATTCTTTACTAAGGTAGGTAAGTTGGGTAAATGGAACACTTTTAGAACTTTTCTTCTTTGACTTTCTGTAAAAAGTTGTACAGTTGATTTTGCTAAGGATTTTTTTGTTTTACGTCATTCTTTGCACTGTTGATAGTGTAGGGAATAACTTTTACTTGCATGTCATTTTAATCAACGTATGTAAGTAGCAGGACAAAAATCAAATATAAAAAGTGGTATTGTTCCTATTTACCCCGTAATTTTGGGGTAAATGGGAACAGACAACACTGTAGCTTATTGGTGTGAGGTAAAAAAAAAAAAAAAAAAAGTTAAATATGAATAGACATGTTATGTTAGGCCTATGTATGATTTCAACATACAAAAAATTAAGTCAAAATGTTAAAAACTGTGGCTGCTAAGAAAACAATATCAGATTATATTAAAACCGGAGCGCCACATTTGTGGCAAAAAAATATTCTTAGTTGTTTTTGTGACAATAAGATTAATTTAGTGTTTATTATCAACATTGCAAATAAGTAAGTGGAAAAATTGAAGGGTGATGAATTTAACTTTTGTAAACAAATTTTGTCAACGGTATAGGAATATGGGGTAATTAGGAACGCACAAAGGAACGTATTCAATCTTATGGGAATCTTGTGAATATGATGCACTGAGGTGATATTTTCCCACATGTCAGGGTAAACACCTGGTCAACCAGAATGCTCAAATAGAGATGGCTGTAAAGATCAAGAAATGTTCCCATTTACCCCGTAAATATAACCCATAGGTTAACTTTGTTGTTCCTTTTTACCCCTCTTGTTCCTAATTATACCGAACCATATGTTCCTAATTACCCCTAATTGGAGGTGGTGTTGAGGTAAATGGGAACAAGGAATTAACAGCATTGATGGACTATGATGAGCAAATACAAACAAACTGTAAAACTATGTTCATAGTTCTGAGGAACTTTTTACATGTAAAAATATTTTTCTATGTTACTCTTTGGACATCTAAGATTTTTCTAAAGTTTTTTTGACTGAAACTTACATCAACCTTTTAGTGTAAAGTAGTTTAAAAAATCAGAAAACTATTAAATTAACATCAGAATAAGCTGATTTTTTTTATATGTTGAGAAACTAAAAAGATTAGACCTACATGTTTTTATTCAACAGGTCATATGGGGTAGACTCTATAGGGCTGAGTTCCTATTTACCCCATGTTCCCATTTACCCCACTTGCCTACCAAAATAAATTTTGGCGCCAAAAAAACTGTACTTGTATTCTGTATATAATATATAATAATGGAGGCACTTTCTATACATTTATGTATATTTTACCATATTTCTATTATTGCGAATTTTTGAATACCGCTACTAATTGGTTATTAATGAGTGTGTATTATACGTAATGTGCATTGCCATACCCTAAAATACATTAATTTTACTGAATTGCGATAAGAATTTACAATCAAATATGGGAACAGATATAAAATGCGATAAGATTCGCCAACAACAGTCTCAGTATCACCTTGGGCTTCGGAGAGTAAACTATAGTGTAGAATGGAATGCAAGAATGTAAGTACGATTCACAGTGATTGAGGATATAACAGATTACTTATCACAAAGTACAATTCACAGTGATTGAGGATATAACCAATGATATTTAACATCCATAGTAGGCTAGATCCCCAGTCATTAATCCACTTCCGTGACAATTTGAAGCCATTTTGAATCTTTGCATGTTAAACTAGATGGGAGCGATTTGTATTTTGTAGCCGAAATATTTTTCAAGTTAGCCGTCAGGTTGACAGGTGAGCCATTAACACCAAATGATTACCAAATACCCTTCTGCAATAACTTCGTATTGTTTATGTTTCTGCATTCCTATGCTGCACAAGCTAAAATCATATCAAACATTCCAGGAAAATACTTAATTGCATTAAAAAGCATAAATTAAAACGCCAAATCGCCGTCTTGAATATTATGGCAGATTAACGCTTCAATTTGCTACGCTCGCGCCTGTGCGGACGTATTGGAGACTGGAGATCTAGCCTACTATAGATGTTAAATATCGTTGGATATAACAGATTACTTATCTTTCCCTTTCAATAAAGCTCCTTCACAATTTGAACAAATTATTTAAATTAAACAAACAATTAAAATTAAGCGTAAATAATAATTCAAGACAAATATAACAGAGGTTTTAATGTTATATTTCTATCATATCTTAGATCTTGGATTATAAATTCCAAGTTCATATTAGGGTGCTGCTATACTTCGTTTCTTCACCATCATGTCTCACACATCGCGCACACTCGTCACATCATCAGGTCTAAAGGCACATCAACTGGTGCAACTTTCGAATAGCGTTGCAACTGGTCACACGCAGGTATCATAACACCAAGTTAATAGCACAAACACGTGTCAGATAATTACTGCATGTGCCCACAATAACTAGGGGTATTGGTATTGGTATTGGGGGGGCTGATTTGTGCCTCCCGAAATATCTGAAATGCCTCCCGAAATATCTGAAATCCAAGCGCTCACTACTCCGTTTAGACCCCTTTTAATGCCCTGCCTTGGTCAGTTTCCTAAAATATGAAAAACATGTTTTTGCTATAAGATACGAGACTGGCAATTTATCTGTTTTTCGATTTGCATGTAGGAAGTTTTCGAATAGTTTACTAACGATTTTACGATTTTACGATTTACGACGATTCTGAAAAGCGTCTCTTGGTTATATATTTCAGCGAAATGCCATACCTTCGTTTACTCGAACCTTGTCACATTTTTACTTCTTAGCTACAACAACCACACCCATATTATTATTCAAGTTGTTTCTCCAACCTGCTACTCTCAGAATGTGTCCATCCAATGAGTCATAATGATGCTCGTTCTCTCACTCACGACCATTGTTTAATGAACGGAATATACCCGACTTATTTTCTTGTACCACGTTGGTATGACACTTAGCGTTGAAATATTGTTATAAAGCTTTACATGGCAAAATTATCAAAGCGATAGGGTAATACTGCCAGTTGCCATGAAACCTCTTTTTATCCATGATATTGTTGTAGGGAAAGAGTGTGGGTATAAATGACTGCCTTCTTCGTATAAAACAAGAGGTCCAGGCAACCAAGGAAAGCAGGATTAGGTGCTAAGAGCGTGCAAACGACGAGACAAGTCTTCTAGTTGACGATCAGAACAGGTGTTCTGTGTTCACTTCACGATTGTCCTTTGTTAAATCAGTGTTTTAAACGTTGAATAACGGGATAGACTTTAAATAAATAAACAGAAACACTTTTACCACTTGCCAAAAAATAGCGTTTTAGGTGAAATCCTGTTTTCATAGGGTTGCCAGACGTCTATTCCAAAAAATAGGGGCGTTACTCGTTTGGGGGTGGGGGTCTTAATTTTGCTATTTAAATGCACATTTTTTCATTTTTTATTCTATCCTGTTTATACTAACTACTAGGGGAGTGTGAGTACCCAAAATTTCGAGTCGAGTCGAGTATTTGTTACTCGAAATCGAGTATTGAAAAAATAATTATTTTGGTGGAGGTGCCGGGTAGCCTATAGCAAATTCGCCCCGATTCGCACAAATGGTGGAGGTGCCGGGTCGCGCGTTAGTGTAAAAACGTAAAAAAGTAATGCATTTTTTACGCTACACCAACCCTGAATTTATGGAAGTTTTGAACTTATTTTGCCACAAATAAGAAAATTTAACTATAAAACTTATAATGAAATTATCAAATAATATCAATTACTGAATTATATTTCAAAGCCTAGCCCTACAATTTGTGCTTGATCAATAAAATTATATAGAGAATAGTCATTTTAAAATCAATTAGATGTTACTCTGTCTTTATTTTTGGAGCCTTCATATTATATACTAGCATCAGTAAATAAAGTTAATATTGTACATATTGTAAGTATATTGAAAGAAATAGTGAAAAAAATAAATTACTTGACTTGAATTGGACTCGATACTCGAGCTATTTTTAGTGCTCGGACTCGACTCGAACTAAAAATATCAGGACTTGCACACCCCTGCTAATTACTATATAATACATACATTCAGACTATAGCATCACGTAACTGCTTTGCTGATCGAAGACTTGCTAATGGATAATGGTACAGTTGTTAGGAATATTATTAGTAATACACAAATAGTCTTGTCGCCAAATGTTTATTGTTCAACACATTTTTAAATTTGTTTATAAAAAGGTATATTTATTTTGTAATAATATTATTAGTTGCGATATTAAAAAAATAACTATACGCACTATTAGTAGGTTTTTAGTACAATTGGTACAGTATTTATCAATATACGCCTATATTCAGAAAATGAATATAATGAACTCAATGTATATCAATATTGTAGTTCAATGTATACTTTCAATGTATACACACGATAATCATATAATCAAATAACCGTATTAAAGTTGAGACAAAGGTTTTTGTTTCTATTATCGACAGCACAAAATACAACATTATTTTGGTATTACATTCAGCCCACAGCTTTTTTCTTAAACGCACCAAACCACTCTAAAAACCTGATTTTCAAAGATTTCGTCTGCGGCGCTATTGTTGGGGGGCTAAGCCCCCCAAACCCCCGTACTTGGTACCAATATGATGTCCCCCGGGATGAAAAGCCTGAATTTAACATTGGGTCAACGACACAATACACATTGACTGAAGAAAACTCGAAGTGGTTTATCCTTAACAATCTGGGAAAGTTGGTGCAATTGCTATTGAACATTTTTAAACGCCACACATCGTGTGTGCATGGTGTGTGTACGATGTGGTAATTCGACCTTGTGACGAAAGAAGGCCAGGCCCGTCAAAAATCGATGCTCCCTAATGTGGACACTGCCAGATAATAACATTATCGAAGCTTTTAGAAAAATTAGAATTGATAGTTTCGCAATCGATCATCGCATCTTTGACAAGTTCATCGTTTTCTTAATTTCCTTTGTAGTTTATGTTTCGATTCACACGGGCATTTGCACTGAGTATTGACCTTGAAATAAAGAGTGGGCTATTTAAAATAATATGTAGGAAGCAGTGATGTTCATTAGCTGTTATTTAGTACAAAGTAAAGTAGACATAACAATAATATATACTATTTTTCTAGGCGAGTTACTACAAGCGAAGGGTTTAGCAATGGAATAGCCTACATTGCACATATAAAACATCGGCTCGATTCTTCATGGTAACATCAGAAAATTTAATAAGGGTGTGGCAGACCCTCTGATTCTTACCACCCTATTTAGGCTACACCCTAGGCTGTCAGTTCCGCCGTGCATAGCGAAGGTAGACGGCTCGACTCGGTGCACACGTTGTGCATGTGCATTGGCCATGGATATTTCCACAGCACCCTCGATACGCTCGTTGTGAGTTGTGGACGTGGACACCTTCGCCATCACCATCCACTGTGCGAATGTGCGCTGACAATGAACCATAGGAATGATTTCCTTCCCCCAGTGCGCAAATCAAAGTGAATCATCGGTGTTTTTAGCGAGGTGATAGGAAGTTGTATCAAGTCTTCCTTGTAAATGTAACGCTTCCACAATGCCGTATCGTCATGGAAATTTCACTATCACTCTTGTAAGTAAAAGTACCGTTGGTATGAGTGTTGTGCTAGCCCGTCTATTATAAGATTTGTCAGAACGTGCGTAGCATGTGTAGAAATACGCACGTGTTGACGGCGTAACATTTGTTTAAGCCCGCGTTTAAGCCCTCTGCATATACTTAGTAAAATAAATACTCTGAAATGTTTGAAAATATTTAAATTAAATGCTTTTGCCTTTTTTTATTTATGTAATAAAATAAACACAAAAACTGAATTTAGCTCACACTATACTAGGTATTCTCCGAATTCTCCATAGAATCGTTTTTAGTTCAGCTTGTAGACAATGAGTGTGCCTTTTGACCTTTTAAACACTGTTGCTACCTTTCTGACCCACCCACTAAGATTATTTCCTCTGATTTTCAGCCCAATTCTTGTAATAGCATTGCAATTTAAACGATGAAAATACGCAACATTTTTTCACGACTTACCGTTTTTGAGAATTACCGGCAAATGCAACAAACGGTTATAGATATTATATAAGTCTACTACTTATATGTAATTGGCTTAGCCAAGACTCGGAGTGCAAAGTTTGGTTTATACGGGCAAGCTGGAACAGAATGCAATGCAACACATTTGTGTTTTGTTAAATTGCCACACAAGTTCGTCCCATTTTCAAGTGGTTCAAACTAGAACTTAGCATAAATGACAACGTTTTGGAATTGGGAAATATGTATTGTGACCAGGGGTGCCGGGTTTTATAAATCCCAAGGGGTGCTGAAATATTTATTTGACATTTCGATGCAAATTAGCCTTTGTAATTGTCATGATTTGGGTACATTTTATTCAGTGGCGGATCTAGCCCTGATTCATGGGAGTAGGGGAAGGGAAGGGCAGTTTTTCCCTGAGATTTTCATATTATAAAACAAAACTATCTACGTATATGGGGAGGGAGTTTGATTTTACAAAACCAGGGCCTGTTTGAAAGTCCCAGCCGTTATTTGTGAATTTACAACTTAAGGCCTAAAAACACGATTAAAAAATAAAAAATGGCATATAAGTGATGGTAATAATTGGCTGCGAAATTACATATTTTGGAATCTCATAGTGATGAGGGGGAAATCGCCCCACCGCCCCCTGCCCCCCTGTATCCGCCGCTGATTTTATTGATTTGAGCCTCTTTACAATTGATCGTGGACATTGACACTGAAGTTGGTTTTAATAGGGAAGGAAAATAATGGAATTGCAGATAAAAATATATTTTTAAATTCCTTTTTCTATTTAGGCATGCACATGAAAGAGAAAGTTTACCATTTTATTTTATGGGTGTAGATTTGTTATTCTCAAAACAAGAAAATGACACAGGACAGCTCAAAACTTTGTAGTTATATAGTCCGAATTTTGATTTACATTCAAAACGCACCCCTCCAAACAATCAGAGGAGTGCTTCAGCCCCTGGGAACCCACTGAGTCGGCACCCTTGATTGTGAAAAAAATTACAATGCTTGACGAAATGCAATATTTGTGGACGTATTTTAATTGCTCTTTTGGAGAGTTCATGAATTGCATTTCTAAGCAGTATAAAGTGAACATTTTTTGGAGCTCCTTGTGCCACTTAGTAGTTTTTTTATAATAAGGATATAAAAATCTCTTGTTCTGAAAGCTTTAGTACTATACGTGTCTGTAGCCAAACAAATCACCACGCATCTAGGCAATTAAGTTTGGGCACTTGTTGCCAAAAGCTCAGTATGCATGCTAAAAATTCAGCGAGAATTGCTACAAGAGTGGCAAGCCAACAATTCCTAAGAGTCTAACCTCGTTTTCTTATACTTGGCATTTTTACTGCTTTGAATTACATTACGGCACATCTTTCTCGATTAAAATATGACCACAGTTACCACTCCATTAAAAGCAAACTTGTTAATTTGGTAATATTAATTACAAATTATGATTGTTGTAGTTTATCGTTTCTATTAATGCACTAAGGCTATTCAAGACGATGATGGTGATAGATATGATGACGATGCCTTATGCGGGATTCGAACACACGTCCTCGTAGAGCCTGGACCAGCGCCATATTCGCATGTGCCACCGCGAACGGCATAAATTACAGTTACAAATAACAAATCAGAAGTTATAAAAAAATTACAAACCACGAAGGAAAAGCTAAATTTAAAAAAATGTTTGATAAATTCAGAAATTATAAAGTCCATCCCGACCGAGGTTTGGACTCGGATCTTCCACGTTCCAGGTCGAATCGAGAAATAAATTTAATTTAGTTTGCACTAAGTGTATATATTTTACTAATGTATTTTTTGTGTTATATTATTATGTTCATATTTTATATGATGAAATGGCCCTACATGTAGGTAAAAATTTTTTAATACAATTTTATTGTTACAAATCGTGAACCGTAAAGTTGAATAATATAAAAACTGTTTTTTAGGGATGCAGCATGGTATAAAAGGAAGGATATCTCTGTCTGGAGAAGGATATCGTTGAAACATCCTTGCTTCTATTATTGCTACATCTTCTTTACTTCGTTTCTTGTTCTTATTGTAGAAAACTTACAGCCCTATCAGTGCTAATCAAATTGATTAGTGGTAGAGACAAAAAGTAACATTTCGGTTGATTTCGATTAATTTACTTGTACGGTTACTTCGGCGTCATACACCTCACTGCTCAACACACGCATTGTGTCATTTTGACTCAAATGGCTATTGAGAAACGCGTCGTGCTACATATATTCATTGCAGATTTTCGTTTCTCTCTACAGAACTCAGGTAGCAAAACAGATAATTTTAATTTTTTACATCACCTTACTTCACTATATCAAAGATAGTCGGATAGTTTTTGCGAACTTTTCTGCATTCAAAATATTTAATTATCACTACTAAAAAGAAAATAAGATATGGTAATGGTAAGAAGCCTCTACTTTCGATTTCCTATATAAAATCATTAAATCAAATCTTTTTATATAATGCGCCACCTTGCCTTGCACGCCATTCTTCGTCTATGCGGTCAGGTCAGCGTTCAACATGCTCACGCGATCGGCATGGTTACTTTTTGTTTTGTCTCACTTTCCTACTGCGACCGAACATCACTTATTAACGTGTATACACTGGAATTGTGATTCATACTAAATGAAACTTGTATTTTAACATGTCAACACGATAGGGTAGTCCTGGCTGCGTAGAACTTGTTGTGCAAGTTTCTTACGCATACAATGGAACATCAATAATAGGGTCCTGCGTAGAAAGAAACTATGATGCACATACAACAACAAACGTGTATTTCATCACAGTAGGACCTATATACTTGCTCCTCATTAGTCCCTGACTGATCTCACTGAGCTAGTCGAAAGGGGAAACAGTATAATTAAATAGAGTATTTCGGAGAGTTTTGTGTAAGGGGTATTTTGAAAACTCAATCTAAATTCCAAAAGTTCGACTGTGAAATACCTCAAAGCAAAATCTACAGTGATGATCGCGAGTATTCGACTTCGAATACACATCTGGGGCACCCGCACCCAACTGAGAATAACTTTTGGGCTACTTCCCACCACCTTGACAGAAACCGACAAGATTTACTAAAATTCTACAAGTTGTACACACAAGGTAGAAGGTGTAATCTGGGTGGAGGGTTATATTGCATGGTAGGTATCCATGGTGTAATACCCATTCTGAACGAATCAAGTCTATTAACTACAAACAAAATACATATTAAAATAATGGCGTTTCGGCGGTATAGGGCTCTACGATTCTAAAATTAGCGTCTAATACTTTGGCAATCTGATTTCAGCTTTTGTAACTTCCGCTGATAACAAACCCCTGCAAGATAAATAAATAATAAACTCAAGGCTAGCATGTGTGTTGACTGCTAAACTTTTAGGCTATGTAAGCTATTTTATTCGTGCAAAGCCAGAATCAGCGAGACTTGGCCCTACACATACGGACAATTATCCTTTCTATTTGTGATACATACACCCGTGGGCAAAGGTAAATTAAGGGTAATAAGACATTTTCCCGTCAATTCATGCATTCGCATTGTTATTATTTACAGTTTTGATTCACCTATGCATCTATAGGTTTCCTCAGTGGTCGAATTTGAATTCTTTTTAATTGTAGGGGATGGTTTACTTCCGGGGGTGGGGGCGAATACTTTATCAGCGAATAACTGTAAAAAACAATAATACTTTGATGATCGCACAGCGTATCTGCGAAGATGGTATTGGGACGTGACTCAATAACCTATACTTATAAAATAATATACCGGTAGTTTTCGAAGTCTTATTAAGTTGTGGATAATATTATTACACATTTTAAATTAGACTCGCACTAATTCCTATATTTGGTAAGGAATCACTAAATTAAAAATATATCAAATAGAGGTTGCCCCGGGAAACTTAAGTTTTCAGTGTAATTTTGGTGAAAATCTATGCGTTTTAGATCAAAATAATGAACGTACCATTGCACTTCTGTTTTATGATAAAGCTACAAACTTAACACGTGTTATACACTTGTGGCTTTGGATGGATGTTTCAACAATATACTATATGTTTTGTGGGATGGCTAAGAAAATACAATTATTTTTTAGCAACGCTCCCCCCCCCCCCCCTCCAATTCGACCTCTGAGCTAGTTTCTTACATACGACAAAGAAAATTAAAGAATCAGCAGCCATATGACCATTTTGAGTATTACAAATAAGAAGATGATGCTTCGTAAGAAATATTGATGCAGGAAGGGAGGGCTTTTCTCTGTCAAGATATGAGAAGGTTTCCCTCCAACCATTGACGTATTTATTTCTGTCCGCAAGTGTAAAGAAAACACATTTTGTATAGAGAGGGAACACATCAGTTTTACTCGGTGTGACTCTCTTCTTCAGTTCACTAACTTTAGGATGTTGAATGGAATGTCCGGAGGTGTCAGTCCCAGCATTCAACAACGACTTAACAATATCTTGAAAAAGTGTCTGGATTGCCGGTGGCGGGAATCGAATCTGCGACATCCCCAATAATTCTCATGCTATATATATATATATATATATATATATATATTATATATACATATATATATATATATTAGAATCACAATTGTAAACTTGTCGGGTTATTTCGCCACGTCGATTTACTTACCCATGTCAACGTTTCTGGACCGCTCTGGGTCCTGTCATCAGGATCCTGATGACAGGACCCAGAGCGGTCCAGAAACGTTGACATGGGTAAGTCCTGATGACAGGACCCAGAGCGGTCCAGAAACGTTGACATGGGTAAGTCAAATCGACGTGGCGAAATAACCGACAAGTTTACAATTGTGATTCTAATACTTCGGGCCACGAAAGCCTTAAAAACTTAATATATATATATATATTTATTTATTTATTTATAACATAAGTATATAATGCAGTTCAATATACTGTTTCCTGCACAATTAGCAAAATTTATGTAGTTCCATAGGAAGCTTCGCAAACGCTTTTTCAGGCGCGTTGTTGGATGATCGTTGGTGCATGCAGATTTTCTGTTGTTCTGTGAAAAATCATTACTGAATCGAAGAAGAAAAAAAAATCGTAATTAAAAAAATGAAAAAAATCGTAAAATTGCGATTTTCATGAGAAATAATTTTTCGATTGCGCTCAAATTTCACACGAATATTTTAATTCATAAAATTAAGGTTCTGTGAAAAAATCATTACAATCAGATAAAGCATAGGTGTTATAAGTCGATGAATTTTTTTACAAAATCGAAAAAATCGTAAAATTGCGATCTCCATGAAAAATAATTTTTCGTTAAATAAAATTAAGGTTCTGTGACAAAATCATTACAATCGGATAAAGCATGTAGGTGTTATATGTCAAAACATTTTTTTTAAATATAAAAAATCGTAAAATTGCGATTTTCATGAGAAATAATTTTTCGATTGCGCTCAGAAACGTGGCAGTTCTAAGTTCAGAAATTTCGAAGGCCACCAGAAAATTTCATCGCAATTGGAGTATCGGTTTAGCCGGAATCGTATTAACAAACACACAAAAATACAAACAGAAAAAAAGAAAAAAAAGAAGGAAAGAAAAAAAAACATAAAAAGAAGGAAAGAAAAACAAAACATTCCGGATTTTTTTCTCCAGTGTAGTAGAATGGAAGCTTCGCTTCGCTCGCTACGCTCATCCAATAACGTATCAAGACGATAGATAGGTGAGTTTCTCAATTTCATTAATCGGGAAACACTCCAGAAGGTAATACGTAAAATACCTGTTCTACTCGTTTCATTTATCTAATCTAACTCCCGTTGGTGTTATTCTCGGTAAAAAAATCTCGGTAGCTTAGTGGTAAAGCACTCGACTGGCAATCGGGTGACCTGGGTTCGATACCCCGCTGAGATGGATTTGGTAATTTCTGGATTGATTTACATATAAGATAGGTGGGTGTTCCGATCTTGAATGGTTGATGATGCTTTATACGGAATTTGAACCCAATTTCCTTAGGTTCGTTGTCTTGAACCATATGCAATGCCGTCATGGTGCCTTCATGCCCACCCATCTCTCATCCACTCACGACTCACGAGCAGTAAGTGGAAGCCAATCAAATCGGCGTTATTTGAGTCGGACTTCGGAGTATTCTCAATTGAAATGATGTTCACAATTCATATACCCGCTGCTGCTTCAGTCACGTCTACGTTCCTCTCTTTCTTGTGGTCTTGTAGGGGCGAGAGCTATTTGGTTTCCAACTGGTTGCATATTATTAATACAGCTTCGCACGTAGACGGGTCCATTGCTCTCTCCCTATAACATCTGCATCCTCAGTACCCATCACTCTTCCCGCATAACTTCGGCTACTCGCAATGCATAATAAAACTATGCCTCGATCAGTGCGAGTCTGAATTCCATTATCTTTGGACCCGGGTTCGATTCTCATCATTCATTGGTGAATGTTGTAAGCTCAATTTAGTCATTCCACAATAGTATGTAAATACATATTTAATTTAGTTGGTACCAGCTTGTGGCTAATATTTCTATTGTGAATGTGGGAAAACCTTGGAATGGGAAAAACCGTGAATTGGTGTGCTGTAGTATGTAACTCTGCTATTAAATGTCTAATATGATGAGAGTAATGAATAAGCACAATCATTGCTTATTTAGTATTATAGTTTCAATTGTTTAAAATACTCACCTAAGTGTAACAGTTGGCTACCAATATTGAGACCATACCTTATCTTGACTATCTCATCAAATTGCAACTAGTGATATCCTAGCTAGGCCCAATGGTTTGATTTATTAGGACGTCAGAAGGTAAAAATCACTTTAAAGCCGTTCCAAGTTTTTAAAATATAATTATAAAGTATCAATGTAAAAAGTAATTAAAAACTAATAACACAAAGGGCCTATTTTGCTATGTGCGTAGGTCAATTAGTAACGTGTTATACAAAATTGCTTGTAAAATTAAACTTTCAGTTGAAGGATGAATAGGTTTAGAATGCACTGGAACTCTGTTGAAGACAGTTTTATAAATGCAGCATCCCGTGTGAGCAATTTGCAATTAGCAAGATCTCATGAAATTTTAGGGTAGGCCTTTGTGATGATATGATAATATAGGCTTAGTTCTCCACATAACAAAGGCCCAGTCTATTTATGCAGGTGTTTTGTCAAACAGGGTACCAGTCTTAGGATGCCTCAAAGGCACTGAGTTACTTTTCTTGGTCAGGTTAGGTATTAATCTCAATGCAATCACCATTGTGCTCTACTCTACAAGTAGTTGCTTAAATGTTACCCTTGTGACATACGGTGCATGTTACCCCCACGTTACCCCTTGTGACCACATTTCATTTCCATTTGCAAGGCAGAGCATAAAGCACAGGATGCCCATTTTTTCAGAGATCATTCTTCTAGGCATGAGCAAGCTGTGTAGAAAATTCCAGGTAGATAGCACCACTGGTAGCCATATAATCGTAACTTTGAGTAGTTTTTGTTACCCTTGTGACATATTCTTACAATGCTCAGTTCTAGGGGTAGTTGTTATTATGTCAATATGTTCATGAGGTTTTGAGACTATGATTTCTTAAAAGTAGACACCTTAATTGACAAATTTAAGTTTTTGGTATAAAAAATAAACCATTACTTACATTTTAAATCAACTTCGAAAAATGGAAAAAATCTTCCGAGAAATAGCAATTTTCAAAATCTCAACTTTGAATAAAATTTGCCAAATAACTGGGAGAGATTTTTTTATGTTGGATATAAATAATGGCAATTTAGACTTTTAGTAGATAGTAGAAAAAAAAATCAGCTCAAAATAACAATATTTACAATTTCCTACTAATGGACACATTTGTATGGACAGACCCTTATTCAACTTCAAGTACACACCTTTATCTTATAAGGATAATATTGTTATTTATATTATGAGTTTGTGATTTATCATTTCAAGTGGTAACGCAATGCAAGTTAGTGGAAAGATAAAGTATTGAAGTTCGCCAAGATAATCTTTCCTAAAACTTTTATCAGCGACCGGTATATAGTACAGTTCTTCAGTGCGCGCGACCCTAAACAATAAATATGTACGCCGCCGAGTTTCATTTCTAAGTAATGTATTCTATGAAGTTCGAAATTGGTATTGCATGCCTATTTTCGCAAATTTTATAGAATATAATACTCTATTTAAGTACGTTACTACCTAACCACATTATAACACTAGTTTATTGGGGTATTATAGTTGCGAATGTAATGTCCAAAGGATAATTAGGACTCAATCCCAGCTTCCGAAAAAAATTACAGTGCAGAGAATTGCAGGTGGCGGAAATCGAGCCTGCGACCTCTCGAATCAAAGTCGCCCGCATTACGCGCGCTAGCTAGTGAGCCGTGTTATATTGTTATAATAATTATTCATTAACACTATTATCATTCAGGCAACAGAGAAAAATCATGACAACACATTTATAACGGCCTTCTCTTATGTGTAGTTGTCTAAAAAATTATTTCCTAGAACTCATAATCATTCACGCATCTGATGATAGCAGGTTATCGAGTGAAACATGCGTTCGTATTAGCATTGAGTCACGTAACCCCAGCTGCTGTGTAAATAAAGCCCGACTCAGAATATAACATAGGTCTATACCGTTAGATTGATTTTCATTGTTATTTGATTTTATGCCTATAGACGTGTGCTAAACGTAAGAAATTATATTGTTACGCCTATTGGCTGAACAATTGATTAGGCTTACACGTTATTATATGGCGTACTTACCCGCCACAACTGTTTCCGGCTATTTCCGATAAGATAAATGTAAACCTTGTGTTATTTAGCTACGAGCCTCAGTTAGTGTCAGGAGTGGGAACAAGTAGGTTGGGTGACAACAGTACGCACGACGCACGATTTCGCGTATTATCTTCCGCGTCAAAGTGAAATTCGTTTGCTTCGACTAAGTCTGTAGCCAAAACATATCGGTGGCTGAAGGCACTATATTTTCTGTGAATATAGCATATTTGTTCCTCCTGAAACATTAGTATTATTGTGTATAGTTTAAATAGCTATTTTTGCGATTTATTACCTTCTGGTATCAACGTGCCAGTGCAAGTTTATAGCTGTCAGTTCCGACAGAAATCTTCTTTAAGGAAGTGTGATTACTGATTACCGAGGTCCCGGTGTAGCACGTCGTGAGGGTGAAATGTATTCGTCCAAGAACCCCATCAGTCGCATCACAGTCGAGGCCAAGAAACGGGATGATGTCGCCATCAAGTATTCATTTGTGTCGAGCTCGTCTGATCGTGGCCTAAAGACTGTGGGGTTTGGTAACCCAAAGACTAGTGCGCCAAATATTCACACCACTAACAAATACCGGTACTCGCCTCTAAGTTTAGGTTCGGTGAAAACGGCACCCACAAAGAAAGTATCAAGTATATTTCCACCAGCGCACAAGGTAAATCAATTATTAAGTCAATAATACAGTTATCTATAACTAGCAATTATTGATAATGTAATAAGTTAAATAATTTAATAATAATAACTAATCAAATCATCAAAGAAGGTCGTATGAACTTACAAGTAGTGGCTATATATATATTTATTATTATTAAATTATAGATTCCAGTTCCTTTTAAAATTTTGTGATTCGCACATTTATATTTAGGCCTAATTTTATTCCTTGGTGGTCAGTCTGAATAGTAAACAGAGAGAGTAATAGATTACTAATTCTAACTAACTATAAGTTAAATTGATTGAAACAAGTGATCCGCACTCCTCGGAGAATTATTTTTAAAAAGTCGAATGCACGTGTTTCAATGCAGCGCAACACACGATGAACGGTATTGTCCTCGAAGTGTTTGTCTCGGTTGACACATACAGTACTGAAATGCGTATTATCAGTAAGGATACAAGTTTGAATAATTTTTACAACTTTGAATTGAGTCGAATATTATAGGTCAGTTATACTAAAAATTATATCACCCTTGAGTATACTGCATTCAAACAGGACTTTGCTGCTGATCGGTTCGCACTGTCTATACTGATTGCTATATTTCCTATCTACAAAAATATCGATCTTTGGATGGTTATCGCTCACTCGTCACTCACTCACTTTACGCTCAAGTTACATAAAAAAAGCCACCCCCACTAGAACACAAATTAAAATAAAGAACCAACTAAAGGTAAATCATAATCATATATAAACATATTATATAACATTTCCAACCTCCGTAGAGTCACAGTCAACCTTGAAAATGTCTGACGTAGTACAGACGAAACGTCGATGGACACCCAGGTTCTGCCCTGGTTCATCTTATTTTCGACGCGGTTTTACCCAAGATCCTTGTTTTTATCATATATATATATATATATATATATATATATTTATATACAACATATATAAACTTTATCAACGTCGATTGCGTCGGGGCCTACAGGGTTGGCTTGGTCGCTTTGGTTTACTGTCGCCCACTGAAAATCAGTTATATGACTGAGTTTAATTTTATTTATTTATTTAGATTGGTTTCATAAAAATAATTCTTATTTGTTGCAATTACCGACCGAACCTCGTAGGCTAAAGAGGGTATATAACCCTACACCTACACTGCTGACATATATCCCGCCATGGAAAAGGTACAAAAATACCAAACAATTAGCTTTTTCCCACCTATAGTGATATAATGTGGATGATGGTGTAGCCAACAAGTCGGGCTGGTATCTTACACCACATTATTGCTACCATTTCGTTTCAGCGAAACTATTAGATTACTTTTGATCTTCAAAACGTTATCAGCAGTCAATACTGTAATATTTTGAGTGAGGTAATAACTTACTATAACATGCTGACTAATGAGTACTATACCGTATCTACATTGTTACGTAGGCCTATAGTTTTCTTTTATTACTTTTATCAACTCACGATCGCCGCGGTTTATTGTGCATCTGCACCGTAGCTAATGCTATAACCTTGTGTCGACCCAAGTAACACTCTGTCAATCATCAAACTGAAAAGACGCAGGTTGTATTGAGGCCCTTCTTTGTTGAAACTAATGTAAAACGCAACCACTTCTAAATCTTCATGTACAAGCAAATTAGTGGACACACAGTTACATAAAAGGGGACGTTCTCAAATACAGGCTGGTACAGATTCCAAAGAGGTCCATGTGGTTTGAAACTGTCAATACGGGTCAAGATGGACAGGCCATTACAGGTAATGGAGATTATTTACATTTGTATTGTGCACAAAACCACCGGTTCCCTTTCACTTGGATGATAGACAGAGTGTAGTGATAATGTGCAAAGCATGCACAGCACAATGTGGTTTTTGAGTTACGAGTATAGTTGCTCTCCGACAGTTATCGAGGATCACATCATTCAAATCTCGAATCATTAAAATATTCTTATGCCGTAAGGTAAGGTGTACAGCTTGCGAGAGTCGTGTGTCGCTTCACACGATTACTTCACACATCCACATCGAGAAAGAACCGTGGATATTTTTATTTATCCTTCTATACCTACACTGATATTGCTCTAAACTCTAAAGTCACAAATATCAACTCGCCTCTCAAGACACGCGATTGTCATGTGAATAGTGGAGTAGCGGTGACCCAAGCCGTCCCCGCAAGGCTTGGGGCCCCCCGGTTAGGGGGGGGGGCCCACCGGTCAAGCTGAGATCATGGGCCAAAATATGAGCCCATGTAGAAATATTTGTTTGCCAAATGGTTGCCAAGAGGTAACCAACAGTTCACCAAGGCTTGTTTTTGATCGCCAAGTGGTTGCCAAGTGGTCGCCAAAGGTCGCCACCGAAATTTCAACTAAATATATGATAGCCAAGCGTTCACCAAGAGGCAGCCAATGATTCGCCAACTTCTGCTCTCAGCTGGGCAAGGTAGCCAAATGGTTGCCAACAGTTCGCCATTTAGTTACTAAATGATGATCACTTTTGGCGACCTGTTGGTGAACTGTTGGTGATCTGTTGGTGATCTAACCAATAATACGCCAAACGTCCGCCAAAAGGTTGCCATGTGTTCACCAACTGATGGAAGTCACCAAGAGTACGCCAAGAGGTTTGCCAACAGTTCGCCATTTAATTACCAAGTGGTGATCACTTTTGGCGACCTGTTGGTAAACTGGTGGTGATTTTATTTAACAAATGAGACGCCAAACGTCAGCCATAAGGTTGCCATGTGTTCACCAACTGATGGAAGTCACCAAGACTACGCCAAGAGGTTGCCAACTGGTCGCCAATAGATTACAAAAGATTGCCACGTGGATACCTCGTGGCATACTGTTGGCGCCGTATAAACTGCATTCTTTCAGGTCATTGCCTTGTCCTTCAACGGGCTTGGGGTGGATCTAGGATGCGCAGAGGTTGCTTGCCATTTGAAACAAGCGTGCGGTCGAGAGAAGACGTGAACGTTAGCATCGCAGTGCTCGACAGTGTATTTTACGTTTGTACAGGCGTTTTATTAGTGTTGAGAACGCGAGGAGGATAGTTGCTGGTGTACAATACAAATTGCATGTCGCCAAGAGAAAAGTGTGTGTAACTTAATATAATATTTATATAGAAAAGTTATTTTCGTGTGTAAATAGAAACATAATGCAACATCAAACATGGCAGTTTCCAGTGACGTCCTACTTAGAGCTACATGAAATCTTAGTAAATATGTTATCAACATTTAGGTGAAGACAAAAATCATGGCTTGTCCGTTACGAAACATCAATATAATGAATGTATTGCATTTAGAACAGAGTTCTTATAATTCAATACATAATTATTAATGCTGCTATATGCCCTATACGTTCCTGCTGTGAATATCTTCATCCTGAACTTCATTGCACTTAGTAATTCAATTTGAGGTGATTTTGATGGTGTATATAATAAATTCGAAAAGCGTGGTCTTCAATCTGTTTCCTTACATTCTTCTACATTTTTATATAACATCCTACCCATGCATACTAAATATATGCATACATAATATTATGACCGGAGGCTATAATTTGGTGAACTCTTGGCGACCATTTGGCGACCTCTTGGCAACCTTTTGGCGTCTTTTTGGCGAACTCATGGCAACCTAGTCGCTTTTTTTTAGAAGTCGCCAACAGTTCGCCAAGAGGTCGTATTTTGACACAAAACGACCTGTTGGCGCACTTTTGGCTTCTTTTGGCGACTACATTGGTGAACTCGTTGGTGACCTGTTGGTTACTTTGTGGCGACCTATTGGCTAACTGCGTGGTGACTACTTGGTTAGCTTTTGGCTACCTGTTGGCGACCTTCTAATTTCTATTAGGGAGTTGATTGATAATCGTGTACAGAGTAAAAAATTGAAATTATTACTAACAATTATTTCAAAAAGCCTTTTATGACTGACACTTGGGTTTTCAGTTTCCAGCAATAGGAATCTATGTCCCACTCAACTCAACGACTTCTTGACAGACGTAATGATCGCGCTCTCTAAAATTATCTCCACGTCAAAAAACAAAGAAGAGAAAGCAAAAACAATTGAAAAGAAATGGCACGTTCGAATTTGTAATGATGGTTGTCATACAATCTTTTATTTTAGGAACAATATTGATTGTTTAAGTTGTTGCAGTCGAAAAGTATGGACTTGATCTTTGCTTGTAGCAGGGGTAACGAGGAATCGTTCTCACGAACTCTTTTGAAGATATCAACAATTGTCAGATATCTCTCCCCCACCCCCCAAGATATATAGGTTTTAACCAAAACGGGCAATTTGGGGCCATTTTGGCTTCTTGTTTGAAAAAGTCAAAACAATTATTTCCGAGACATACAAGAAAATGAAAATGTAGATAAAATTATATTTTTAATTTTTACACAAACAAAAGTCTAAAATAGATTTTGTTCAACGATTTGGCCTTGAAAAAATAAAAACGGTTGACAAATTCAGCGCAATTGACCACTGGGCACACCTGTACCCCGCACCCACCACCCAACTGGCCAACAAGTGGATTTCTACTCCAATATTTCGAATGTGACACGTGCCAACTGAAAAGCCTATTTCAAGGAATGGACAGTGTTGTTTAGAGGTTTAATTTCCTAACTGTGAGTTGACGAGTGCTACTGATGACAAATTATTCTAATCAGCCCAATCATTCCAATCATTGTGCCGGTATACAATTAAAAGACGATTTGACCGACGATTTTCCGTCGCATATGTTAAGTTTTCGAAGGTTTTTAGAAAATAATTAACAACGCTAAGTGATCCTAATTCGATTCTAGAAATATTGGAACTTTTGAAATACTAGTTACGAACAATGCGATTGCATCAAATATACCTGACGTCGTCACTGTCCATCTACTATTTTTATCGATACCGTAAGTAGAAAGAAAGCAAAATAATGCATTTTAAAAAAGCAGTGCCATTTTTTTACTTTTTGCAATTTCTCACGAGGTTATTTTTGGGGAGAGGGGCCCACACATAAATTTTGCGGGGGGGCCCTGGGATTTTGCGCTACGCCACTGCATGTGAATAACCACGGAAGAAAGAAGGAAAGTAACGTTTGTTATTTATTTTATTTCTGTTAGTCTAAATAATAATATAAATAATAAATAAATAGGAATATAAAATAATCGACAAATGTCGATCAACAATTGCAAGATGGTGGACGTTTAAAAAAAAAACATTTATTTCCATGCACAAACGTGTCTGCAAGTCTATTTTTAAACGATAATTGTCAAAGCATAGACTATTGCATAATATATAAAATACACACTTAAAAAACAACATCGTCTCGCTGATTACACGTTTATTAATTTTATCAGTATTTATTATGGGTGTTTTGTTATGGAGTATATTGACAATATTGAGTTTGTTGCGGAGTTTATTGATGTTTTATGTTCTTCTACATTGGGCTTTAAATAAATGTCGAAATCACAAACTGGGCAATCTTCCCTCATAGCACGTTTCTTTCTTAAACTGTTTATAGCACGTTTCTTTTTTCAGATAACTATGGAATGTGACAAGCAATCTAATACTAGATCGTATTGTCATCTTGCTAACAGTAAATTACGACTAGGAGCCTGCATGTGGTAGTCGATTCTACTGCCTATGCTTATAACTAGGAAAACGTTCGAAGTCCCAGCGCCGCGTTGATGGATGAGCTTTTTTGTAAGGTTTTAGTTTGCGTAAGACCACTTTTCCTTTGCAAGTGCTTTTTAAATGCATTGTAGGTGATTGTTGTCAAGTTTCTATTGTTACTTGTTAATTGTTATTATAAACCTAAAAAAACTCATATTAAAACTTTTATTCTATGGATTCTGGCTAACTTTTTCAACTTTTTCTTTCAGAAAGCAATACATCACCATAACCTTAATGTACATGTAAAATATGAACGTTGTAGCCCCACCCGTTTGGTCAGAATCGGCCCAAATGTCACGAAAATATCGCACTAAAAATCGAAAAAATCGTAAAAGTACGATATTCATGAGAAATATTTCTTCGATTGTACCCAAAAACAATACAGCTCTAAGTTCAGAAATTTCGAAGGTCCCCTCAAGTTTTCATCAAGATCGGATATGCCGTTTGCCTGGTAGAGAGCAAACAAACAGACAAAAATACAAAAAAAAAAAAAAACATTGGAGCTAAATTTTTTGAAGGGTCAGTGAAATTGAAGTCTTCGCTTCGCTCATCCAATAATGTAATATCTCCCTTTTAGACCTAGGATATTTAAGAGTATTTTTCATAACAAACTTTAGGACAATGCTAAGTGCGGACCGGTATTCCAATTCCGCTCCACCCTCCCCCCCCCCACACAAAATATATTTAATTATCAAAGAAGCTATACTTTTATATATACCTGTTGCCCTAGGATTTGTTTTAAACCGATACACGCTTCGTTTTTTAAATACGTCTTTCAACTATACAATTTGTTCTGAAATTGGTTCAGTGACTGGGCCCTAAAAATCTAAAACACGAATTTGCATTATGATGCCGTTTGGGGTTGGGGGGGGGGGGGTTCCTAAGCCGCACTTAGCATTGCCCCGAAGTTTGCTTTAAAACAAATCGTAAATATATTTGGTCTACAAGAGGAGATATTATGAATTACGTTACCATGCAGTTAATATGGCAGAATCTGCATCCACAGACTCATGAAAGTTATCCGCACATACAATTAAATGTAGAAAGACTATGTCACGATGGATTTCTATAGTTAGGGCACAGTTTTTTTTCCTTTTTTTTGTCTTGACATAGCATCGAGGCACATATGAAATGTAAAATGTCTCCACCGAAAATTGATTCATGTAATTAATCTGTTCAGCTATAAATAAATAGCACAATAGCATATAACAGGCTATTTGTAAAGATTGTACAAGTTCAACATTATAGTATGATAATATATACCTGTTTGTTCGCAGACTCTTGTTTGATTTATGTACCTATGGTAAACAATAAACATGTCCCAGTACTGTAAGCTTCATGCTAAAACAAGCAATCACAGCTTGGCTCCAAGGGGAATTCCTGTTATCGCGTGCTAATTGAGGAAACGTTCAGTTCAGGCTTAATAGTCTTTAATGTGGACACCATAAACCACGACTGAATGTAATTGGTTTATTCCTTCGTTGCGTGTAATGCAAAATTAGCGTGTGTTTAATCAACCAATGAACGTTCTTATTGACCTCCTTGACTCGTTCAGTAATTAGTTGTTTATAAATAAACAGACCCCACTAGGAAGGTACGGGGTGCGATCGCTCATCGGTCGTCAGAGCGGGCCGAGCCGCGCCAGGTTACCTACCTCGCAGACGAAGCATTGAAGTTGTGGTTCTCGGTGAGGTCCAGAGAGTCATTTTTAATTTCAAAACATTCTATATTCGACACAGTCGTTCTTGCACGTCATGGAAGTTGGGTAACTAACCTATACTGGTATACCGGACAACGATGTGATTGTTGTCGTAGTCCTCTTGTGTATAGGTGATAACTCATTCTATTTTGAAGAAGTGGGACAAGTGAGGATAATAATGTGAATTTGCACGTACTTAGCTGATGGTTTACATTCTTGTCGAAAGTTTTAATCCCGAATCTACGTACTCAGAAAATCTACGTGTTGTTACCTACGTGAATGCCTCCACTACCACGGCAAGTATATTGTTATATTCATTTCTTTACGGATAATGACAATGGCTTTTTACTCTCACCATGCTATCGTAAATTTTCATAAACGTTGGTAAAAGGTAGAAAATAGAAATGGTAGATTTGTAATTTTTATCATGATGGGCATGTCCGCTTGTGACAATTTTTAAAATTGTCTTGTGCAGAAATAAAATGTTGCAAAGCGAAAGTGTGTATCGTAAATTATACTATACATTATTCAAATTATAACCCGTGATTTTATATTTCCCCTTTTCATATAGGCAAATTACTTTCGATATTATAAATGTGAAGTTCGTATTGTGCATGGAGGAAAATGTGTCCACAACGTTGTGGTTATGGAGGAAACAGATTTCGCTTTGGTTATGAAACAAATACGTATTTGGTTGGAGATAACACTTCCCCTACTCATCGTTCAATCTATTGGTCACACCGTCGTGGTGAAGTTTCATCCGCAAATAACAAGAGATGTTGATGCACCGTCCAACAAGTATGGGACCAAAGGAAGCATACGACGTAAACTATTGTAATAATGAAAAAGCTTGACCTCATCTCTGTGTGTTCCATTGTTCCAGCTCGGAGAGAGGGGTTCGGGACTTCGAGCGCGCGGTGCCATCCAGGACTTCTACCAGCTCCGAGAAGAACTCGTAGGAACTGGGGAACTCTTCGAAGACCCAGAGTTCCCGGCCGTAGACTCCTCCATATTCTTCAGTAAGAGTCCCCCAAAGCCATTCGAATGGAAGAGGCCTATGGTGAGATTTCAACTATTTGTTTACGTAGTCCTATACGAGGTCCTATATACTTAACGCGTGTCTTAGAAACTTAATACTCCAACCTGTCTGTCGTAGACAAGAACCCACTTGAAAATCAGGTTCGTTATCAGTGGGTACTTTATTCAAAATACGTGCTCGTTTGAAAGAAATAAGAGTTAACACAATTTTTAGTAATGCTTCTTTTAGGGGCTTACTTTTTGCAAAGCGACGAGACTCATTTCCAATTCAGTTGCGGCACAGTGGTTTTCTAAAATAATTTGAAAATATGCAAATTTGTTCTCATGTAGAAGTAATAAAACAAACTTTGTTTAGCAACAGGTTGAGTTTAGAGAACTAATATACACGCACGTCTACACTGTCAGGTCTACAGGTACAGGGCCCTTGATAAGATGCCGGTTTGCGGGTTTCTTTGAGAATGCGCGTTCGGCGTTGTTGTTATTATTGACGAGTTGTCTCTTAGATTGTTCACTCGAGTAACTGTCATACATATTGGCCGACAGGTGACAAATTTATAAGTGCATTATTGATTCACTTCAACTTGTAGGTTTTTATCTCGTACAGTGCAAAGATTGCATAAATCTGGTATAGTCATGGTTACTAATTGCTACACAAATGTTATTTATTATCTATACAAACTTGTAGGCATAGGCATATACATAATTGCTATCATATCATAGCCATAAAGCTGGAATAAGCTTAACATCCTTTGTGTACACATTTTGAGTTTGCTTACCTTTCTAAGAGTTGAATCATATCAGATAGTGAGGTGAGGTGGAAATGTCAATGTGTTGTTGAAATATACGTTAGCCGTTTAGCGCCCTAGTGGTTTTCTTCTTAGTAGGTACTTAGCAGAAGCACATAACAGCGAATTAATTAAGGATATGGGTGGACTATATAATTTGCGTAATCTATATTCAAACTGATATTTTATAATTTGACTAATTGATCATCTCGCTTAAAAATATAGGTGTACACAATGAATCATCACATGATATTATGTGTGCTGAATGGCACATAACAGTTGAAAAGGGTGCGCAGACTCTTTGTCTACGGACATTTGGCATAATGAGTTTTTATTCATTTGCATAATTACGACTTATCCACACATTTGATTAAATTAATCAAATTTACTTCATAGTCTTTTGGCATGAAACATAATGTGTAAATTGAAAACATATATTCCTCTGTCCTTGCAACATTCAAATAATCTTGTTCTTGTGATTGAAGGAAATCGCACAAGATCCCAAACTATTTGTGGACGGAGCGACCAGATTCGACGTCCAGCAAGGTGAACTCGGTAAGTAGAATCTCGAGTTTGTATTGCAACTCACGCCGCTACCATAATGTTGTTGGTTTCATATCAGCAACATAAACATTAACTGCTTTTGTCTATGTACAGGTGATTGTTGGCTGCTGGCAGCTGTAGCGAATCTTACTCTAAGCAAGGGCCTCTTTGGTCAAATCGTTCCCGATGATCAAGGGTTTGGAGACAATTATGCCGGTATCTTCCATTTCAGGTATAAATTCCAGATTATGTTCAATTTTTACCAACTTCAAACATCAGATTATGCAAATACACTTCCTTTGGATGCATCTACCGCTTGCAAGATCTAATAATTAATTACTAAATATATAATAATGTAATCGATTCCTGTAAGTCATGGAAGAAGTATTCCATTTTAATTTGTATTATAATTTGTTTCGCAGATTTTGGCAATATGGAAGATGGGTCGACGTTGTCATCGATGACAGATTGCCGACTTACTATGGAAAGCTGGTTTTTCTTCATTCGTCTGAAAACAATGAATTCTGGAGTGCACTGCTTGAAAAAGCATATGCCAAGTAAGCAACTTATAGTAGCTACTTTTTCATAGTAGAGCTACAGAAAATTCATTACTATTTCCCTCTCTATTTGCATCAATTTAGAAAGTTGCTTTTTGGATAAGCGTAGCGAAGATTCCATTTCACTACACTGAAGAAAAAAATCCAGATTGTTTTGTTTTTTTTTTCTTTTTTTCTGTATTTTTGTGTGTTTGTTAACACGATTCCGGTTAAACCGATACTCCAATTGTGAGGAAATTTTCTGGAGGCCTTCGAAATATCTGAACTTAGATCTGCCACGTTTTTGAGCGCAATCGAAAAATTATTTCTTATGAAAATCGCAATTTTACGATTTTTTTCTATTTTTTTTATAATTTCTTGGGTTTATAATAACACCTACATGCTTTATTCGATTGCAATAATTTTTTCACAGAACCTTAATTTTATCAATTGATATATTTTTGTAAAATTTGAGCGTAACCAAAAAATTATTTCTCTGAAAATCGCAATTTTATAATTTTTTTATTTAAAAACATTCTTTTGGCATAAGCACCTACATGCTTCATTCGATTGTAATGATTTTTTCACAGAACCTTAATTTTGTGAATTAATATATTCGTGTGAAATTTGAGCGCAATCTAAAAATTATTATCACAATTTTACGATTTTATTCCTTTTCAAAAATATTCTTCTTTTAACACCGACATGCTTTATCCGATAGTAATGATTTTTTCACAGAACCTTAATTTTGTGAATAAATATATTTGTGTGAAATTTGAGCGCTATCGATTTTTTTTTTATAAAAATCGCACTTTTACGATTTTAAATTACGATTTTTTCGTTTTTTCGTTTTTTTTTTAAATTTCGAAGCATGATGAACAGCATGATTATAATGTTCAGTAATGATTTTTTAACAGAACAACTGAACATCTGCATAACACATGGCAGCTCAATCCACCAATTATACGCTCATCCAACAACGCGCCTGAAAAAGCGTTTGTGAAGCTTCCTAGTTTAAATTCAATGTCTCATTATTAAAACCATTTTCAGCTGATCATAAACAGGATATGATTATCAAAGATGGAAAAATGGAATGTAATTCAATGTCAATGTATTGAATGGCCAGTTATTGTTGTTCATGTTATGTTGTTGCTATATTTATTTCTTTTTTATCCCTGTTATTTACTTCCGACTGTCTTATTTAATCATAAAACCACAAAATTAATTAAATTGAGAACTTGATCAAAAGTATTGTCTTCAATTTCATTATACATAGTTATATATATTTTTTTTTTCAAGAAAATCGAGAAAATCATGATAGTTAATTAAATCATAATGAGTTATTATTTACTAGTTATTTATACACTATTTTACTAAACTTTTGGATTACGATTTTGAATAATGCTTTATGTTCATGTAGGTATGTAATGTATGATTGCACATTATTCATTGGTTAAATCATCTTTCTGTTGCAGGCTTCATGGTTCATACGAAGCTCTTAAGGGAGGATCAACATGTGAGGCAATGGAAGACTTCACCGGGGGAGTGACAGAGATGTACGAGCTGAATCAGGCACCTCCGAACCTCTACATGATCATGATGAAGGCGTACGAGCGCTCGTCCCTCATGGGGTGTTCTATCGAGGTATGTACCAACAACAGAGAGCTCATGTGTATATAAGTATGGTGGATTGACACAACTGTTACATAGATTTCTCAATTCAGTTAGTCTGAAGGTTGAATTGAATATATTATTAAAATATTAATACTTAGATGCACTTAGTTTGCCTTGCATACAATCAAGAATACAATATAAAATAAAAACTAGACATTTATTTTGTATTACTACATTATTCTACCACCTAATATTTATTATTTATCAATATTTTACATGTAATATCTTTCATATTGTTTATTTATAAACAAATGTTATTTTGTTTTTTTGAATGATATTATTTTGAATAGATAGACAACCCGGCACCTCCACCAATTACACTTATATTTGGAGTATATTTGGAGATTATCTCAAATGTATTTATTTTTTGTGTATGAATAGTATAATATGCTACCTGGTACCATCACCAATTTCATATACTTTTATTAATCTTTATATGCATGATTAGAATTTTGAATATGAATGACAAGTGTTACCCGGCACCTCCACCAATGACAAAATCAATTAATTGTGAAGGTGAATTGATACAATCTGTCATTCTTTGGTTCGAGCTACCTGGTGGGCATGCACTCGTAATCACACAAGATTTGTATGATATTTTATTCAATAACACTTCCTTAAAAATGTAGGTTCATTGGTTTATTTAGTGCATCAAAATAATTCAATTTTAAGTTTTGGTTTGTCTACCTTTGTGTGAGCCAGGTTACATGATTATAATATGGCAATCACATAAGCTTGCATTCTAATCCTTTATAAACTTTTTTTAAGATTTTGCAAGTTGTATATATAGACACAAAAATAGAATCACTAACTTGTTTGGTTTTCTTATTAACTTTGTACCAATTAAATAACAATCTATATTTGGTAAGAAGTATTAGTTTCTAAAGGTATAGCTTGTGTTGATTGACAGTGGTTGGGCCTACTAATATAATTCCGTTGCCATAGGCCAAAAACAATGGTCATGCTTACAGTACTTCTCACAAGGTTTTCTGTTTCAGCCTGATCCAAGTGTTCTTGAAGCACAGACTGCAGATGGTTTAGTCAAAGGCCACGCTTACAGTATAACAAGAGTAAAATATGTGGACATTGAAACTCCTCGCAGTTCTGGCAAAATCCCCCTCATCCGTCTAAGAAACCCCTGGGGAAACGAAGCTGAATGGAATGGTGCATGGAGTGACAAGTAAGAGTCATGAATTACCCTCGTTTCTTGTCGTTAATACCTGATTAATCTAACTTTTTCAAATAGTGTACACTGTATTATAACTTAACAAATAGGTCTACTTTTTGCTAACTGTGGTACTATATGAGGTAAGGTTAGTACATAATTTTTCAAAGAATGTGGGCCATAAAAATATGTTTTGGCGTAACATATTTTATTGTTCGTGGAAAAATACCCCTATTTTTTTTTAAGTGTGAGGTTGTCATTTTGTGGATAGAGATTTCATAATGAACTTTGTTTTCTGAACTCATAAATTGATATATATACATTTCCCGCTGATTCAGCAAAGTTCTGGTAGTATAATACATTGATGCATCTTTTCACCTAGGTTTATTGATATATTTTAAATAACCTGCTATTTTTCTCAGGTCTCCAGAGTGGAGGTTTATTCCGCAAAACGAAAAGGAGGAGATCGGTCTAACGTTCGAGCATGATGGTGAATTCTGGATGTCTTTCAAAGATTTCCAGACTCACTTTTCTCGACTAGAAATATGCAACTTGAACCCAGACTCTTTGGTAGATGACGACGAATCAGGAGATAATAAGAGAAAGTGGGAGATGAGCATGTTTGAAGGGGAGTGGGTTAGGGGAGTCACCGCTGGCGGTTGCAGAAACTTCCTTGGTAAGTTGTGGGTTAATGTGTTAGATGAGGGGACATGAATGCATTAAATGTAAAACAATATAAACAAAATATGTTGATAAGTATATTGGTTGAAGTTGTGTAGGTATCTACTGGTAAATCAAAGTTAAGTGGCAAAGCATTAGGTTGAGAAATAAGTTGTAACCAGCAGACAGTATAGAGGTCTAGCAGCTTATCTAACGATTTTTAAGGTATACTGTTATTACTTTAACTATAACATTTTGTTGTCTTGCAATTTAGAATTTTATTGTACCTGTACAGCGTACACCCTATTCCAAAACTTGGTGATTCTGTTATACACATTGACTGTCTTGGCCCAAATGCATGATCCTGTAAGGCCAAGTAGGCTACCATCTCCAAACAACATGATTGCTGTTGTCGTTAAAAATAAACCTCTTCGAAGCAACAATTTAATAGATTTCCTTTCAGTACTTACCCTTTACATTAGAAAATATTATTGTAAACTTGATTTTCAAAAATTCTTTGTGTGTATACCTGTACTGATATCTCATATTATTAAATTATGAATTAGTAGCATATCCATCAGTATGAAAATGTTTATAAAATTCACCCTAGACAAATAAATTGAGTAGGTACCCATGTTTGTGTAGCAAATTGTATTTTGAATTGAACACTTTAAAATTCGCTGTTCTACTTTTCATGTTGTTTTTTGCTTACTATTTGTAAATTATATTTGAGAACAAACTTTATTTTAAAACTGTTATTTTTGTAACAGAAACCTTTTGGCACAACCCTCAGTATCGTATTACTTTGGACGATCCTGACGATGATGACGATGACAGTAAGTGTACAGTCATTGTGGCTCTTATGCAGAAGAATCGTAGATCACAGAGACGGATGGGGATGGAGTGCCTTACGATAGGATTCGCTATGTATAATGTAAGTTTGTATTTACCTACTATTGTACCTTGTTAATCAATATTAAACAATTTTGTAATGTAATGTATGAACGTTTAACTTTTGAATAGTATAGGGATATGTAGAATATTTTAACCATAGTTTTAAAAATTTATTAAACAAGCTACATAATGATATACTATTATGAGAAACAGTTTTTACTTTTTCCCAATTGATATTGTTGACTATTTTATTTTATATATTGCCTCATACCACTTTTAATTTCAAAATTATAATTTATTTTTAAATTTTATTTGCCATTTCAACTTTCATTATCATTATCTGTTGCCATGTCCAGCTCTGCATTGGGTTGGCATTGAAGATAGGCACCTCTCCCATCTTCTTCTCTCCTGCCACCACTCTTTTCTTTAATTTACTTTGTACTTAATTTAAGATACGTACTTTACACTTATTTTGTACATTCTGAACATAGGGTTGTTATTATTATTTAACCTCAAATTTCATATAAAATGAACTAATCTATGCCTACCTACCATAACTAAACATATGTGTCATGCTAGTTAAATTTGGTCAAGTTACTTAGACTGGTGAAATTTGTGTTAACCAAAGTATTTTTCTGCCACCTTATATACTCATCAAATTAACACATTCTCTTCTGAATCTCACACATAAATCATGACTTGAGTTTCAATTTAAACTAACTTGTTACTTATCTTTCGTAGTTGGCAGATCCTGATAATCTACCAAAACCACTGGACTTGAACTTCTTCAAATTCAATGCTTCTGTCGCCCGATCACCGTCCTTCATCAATTTGAGAGAAGTGAGTTGCCGTTTTACACTGCCACCAGGGTCCTACTGCATTGTACCGTCCACCTTTGAAGCCAATGAAGAAGGAGAATTCATCCTAAGAGTCTTCTCTGAAAATAAGAATAACATGGAGTAAGTATAATACTGTAGTGGACCAGTGGTAAATTATGCTCTTTGAAATTCACAGTGTGGACTTGCCATATTTTCATAATGTGCATTGTAGTGATTTCAGTTTGTTAATATGAAACATGTGTGGATTGTCTGGTTGTCATGTATTAGGCGATTGAATAGGCGATTAGAATCATGTTTTGTAAGTTTACCCAACCAATGGACAGAATTATTTGTATTGGAAAACTTTGAATCTTTCCTCTTTGCGTGGATATACTGCATTGCATGTGGATATTATCTAAAATATAAAGTATATATTTTTTTAAGTTGAAGTGAACTCTGCATGCACACTGTGTTCACTCACACCCTCTAAACTGAAAACCAATATCATGTTGAAAACTTTTCAAGGGGCTACTGTTTGTGACATCGACCTTGCTTTGTGTATGATTGTGCATTATTTTAAAGAGTACCTGGTACCCAAAATAAGACAACAAAATCTGTATCGCAAAATAAATGCAACTTTGGGTACATTCCGAAAGCTGTTGAATATGCTTTGGTGCTGGCATTCTCCAGCACGTTAAAGCATCTGCAAGCACGATATACTTTCGGAACACTCGAGCATGAGTATGGCTGTTTCGGGGAGGCGCGCATGCGCGTTGCCACAGGTGCTGCAAATATATTTTACGCAATTTTTAGGTTAAGTCCGTCATATAAGGAATTTAAGTTATTAAGTAAGTGTAAGTGACTTACCGTTGTTTATTCAAACGGCTGGCTCAGGTAAAACAACTATTACGCAAGTTTTTTGGGGTTTTGGGGTCAAAGAACGATACATAACAATTTAATTAGGTGATCCGCCATTTTTGATTTTAAAATACCGCCAATTCTCCCATATGCTGGCAATGCTCAAGTTAAAACCTCGGCATATTGAGTATGCTGAATATGCTCACAAACCATGTTACGGAAGCCAAGCATAGCATATTCAACAGCTTTCGGAATGGGTCAAGCACGCAAATAGCATATTGAACAACTTACGGAACGCAGCCAACCTGCCGCAGCTACACACAAAGCAAATGCTCACTTAGGCTGCCGCTTGGTCTATGTACATTGCAACAACCCTAAAACATGGGTTCATTTCATTTAACTTATTAGTTTCTTTGAACTTATGAAGCATTTAAAACTTAATAGAATGCCATTGTTAACTTTACAAAGTTGATTATTGGTAGGAGTCCAGGAAAATATCTTACTAAAAATAACATACCAGTATTTGTTTTATGCCAAAATAGTTTATTTTTATTTTAGCTATTAACATGCCAATATCAAATTTGGCTTTATATTTTCTCACACTTATTTGAACTTGCACATTAAAAATTGTGGAAGTAACTTAATTTCTTGAAAATTAGTAAATGTATTTTGCAAATTTCTTGTTAAATGAGCTCATGTATACTTACTTCATTTCTTTTTTTTTTCAATGTACACCCAGTATGCAAATAAATGAATTAAACGTGTTCCTTAAAGATTAAGTCTTCCCCCCTAATATAATTTTATGTGGTTTAAAAAAAGTTTTAATTTTCTAAAGACTAACAGACTGGTAGAGCTATTGAGGCCACAAGGCAAACATTTACTGAATTGTTATTTGATGATAGTGATTCATATTTTGTTTTCCTTGTTTCTAGGGAAAATGACGAAGAAGTAGGCCTTGGCCAAGTCGATGAACGCGTAAGCAATAATTCTTGTATCTGTAGATTAATATTCAATATTGCTTTTTTACTGTAGTTCCATGTGATTGTGATAAGTAGTCTAGATATTTAATCAATATTATTATTCTAGAGATAAATTACCCAATTTTTAAGTGACCGTAACGATTGGTGAAGGACTGTTGGCCAGAACATTAAAATAGTTAGTTATCCCTCTAATTCAAATAGACCCTAAAACTATTTTGGATTTTTTAAGGTTTATGAAATAAAATTGTGCATTTTGCTGTAATCATCTTTCATAGAGTACAATTTTGTTATGTTTATTTTAAAATCTATTAATTAGTCAATGTTTTGATAGCAAATCAAATAGAGACCCTATGTTGCTTTTTCTTTTCCATCCTTTGTTAGCCTGTGCTTACTGTTTGTTGCACTCATTTCTAGAAAAAGCAAACATTGTCAAGGATTGATAGCAATTCTAACAATTGCACTGGTAGTAGCAAATGTGATTACCACCCTATTCTTTTGATGCAGTGCTGGTGGTGGTACTGTCAATTGTTATTCTTTTTTATGTATAGAACGCTACTTACCTAATTAGAGAAACATTTTTTACCATTGCTTTCATCTTCTTTGCAAGGCTTTTCTTGAAATGTGTAATGTAATTATTAGCATTATTCTGCTTATACTGCACTGTTATAATAATTTCTGCATTATTCATTAATTATTTAATTATGCATTTTACTTCTGCATTATGTTGCACATGCATTGCTATATACTTAGCGCTACTTATAGGTTAGTTGGGGCAGTGGCCGGCGACACAGCAAATACAGTATTACACCTTCTGTAAGTTCTCACTGCAAAATGCATGGCTTGTTAGTGTTACGCATTCATTTATATTGCTAAACTGGGTTAGTTTTTGGTAGCACATCATGTTATTTGTATTTGCTAAATAAACACAAATTTCTCCTGGTGGTTTGTATGACTTGGTTTTCTTTAAAACTTTTTCAGCAGGCATTGTTTCTTGGTGTTGGTAAAATTGAATTAGTTTCTTGCTTTCCTCTATCTGACTCACATATATTTTCAAAGAAAGTTACCCAAGTTACCCATTTGATCTTTTGATATTTGTTTATGGTACTGTTAACTGTCACAGAACACTGCAGGTAGGTAATGAATAATGATGAATATTTACAGCATCAGAAATCATAATACAGTACGTATAATAAAAACAGTCTAAATTTAGCCAATACCCTCTTTTAATGCAGTCTATGCGACAAAAATAATGAACATTATATAACAAAATGGACAAACTAATAAAATTGCTTGTATTTCTACTAAACTTCCTGCAGGACCCCTATTCTTTAGCTTCACTTGAGACGGAATTCGGCGATTTGTCGCAATTACTCTTGATACCGGTAGTATATTTTACAACACTCAAAATAAAAATGAGCCTTCTATACTGTTGTGATTACCGACCGATTCCAATCCAGTGGAGTTTTTTGTTTTAGAATAATAGTGGTCCTGTAAACCTTCAGGCTTCGGTCATTGCTCAAGATTGCATATCCTACGTTTGTCACTGAATGGTTTTAGTTGCTGCTTGCTTTGGAGGGTGCATTACTATTTTTTTTTGTACACCTAACCAAAACTCTTCTAAAATATGTTCCAATATTGTGTAGGTGAACCCTATACTATTTTCATCATGCATTATTTAATTATTTTAGTTCCCACCCCTTCTCCAAATTAAATTAAAATTTATAGTTTTTTTTTTTTTACTTAAAAAAAACATAGAAGCTGAAAAGTAATCAATATTTTTTGTAATATATATGATAGTAACGTTGGTATTCCGGTTTAAGAATCTCGCTTAAATTTGTCATTTCCTAAAATAATGTGTAGAAAATTGTGTGCAAATAAATAAATAAATAAATTGTATTTAGAGTCGACCCACTCAGTTATATAACTGATTTTCAGTGGGGGACAGTAAAATAAATAAAAATAAAAATAAAAGTAAAATAAATAAATGTTTTTCTCCTTTGACTAGTGCACACAAAATCACTAGTGTGTCATTTCTTGCAAAGCAGTAATAAATAATGATTAATTTGATATTATGTAATTATTGTAATTTTATTTTGAATATACTAATCACAAATTTATTCTATCTACAATGTATTACAAAATTTAAAATCTCAACACATTTTCTATTATTCATGAACATTGTTTATTATGCTCCACATTTTCAACTGAACTTTTTACATCAGCACTTGCCAGTGGGTAGTGGTTGGTAAATGGATTAACACTTTGAATATTGTGGTCATTAACGTTCATAGTGGTGAACACATATGCATGCAGTTGTATTTGAGATGGGCATGCACATTAAAGGATATCTGATATGCAGCTAGTCTTCTAATACATTGGTTCTATTTGTGTAGGTTATTAACGAACCAGTGCCAGAAGAAGAGAAGACTGTGGATAAGGTAAAAGAATTCTTCCAGAAGATTGCCGGCGACGACATGGAAGTCGATTGGATGGAGCTTAAAGAAATTCTGGATTACGCCATGCGAAGTGGTAAATATACATTTATATTTTCAAATTTTGTTTGTCGTACACTATACACACTGGCATCTTCACTGTGTTTAACTAATAAATTACTGTAGGACATAAAGCTGCTTTGAAGACTATTTTTTCAGTCATAAGTCTAGTCTTGCTGTTTTATAACGTGGGGAGTAAAAGGTTAGATGAATAACTTTGTTAAACTGCATGAGTCCAGGTCCAGGTCTCAAATAATGACAATATATTTTAAATTGTACTGCAGTTGGAATGATGGTTTACTTTTGAAGTAGAGTTGTTCGATGGTTGAATTTGTTTTCTCTAATATCTAATATCACCACTTAGATTCAAGGTTGCAGCGTTTGTTACACAATATTATTTATTTTGAAGCTGATTTTAAAAAGTACCTACTTTAGTTTAGTATTGGTGTTAAAGTGGCAGGGTAGGGTTTAGTTAATTCAGGATATGGGAGGGTAAGGATATTATGCAGAATTACAAAATTGTAGGAAAAGTGTAGCAGCTATTTAAACCAACCAATCTGTAAATTAATATCATGAATGACTGAATAAACTATTACTGCACCTTATCATTAATCAATGTTTCTCTCTAGCTGCTTGTGATACTATTGGCATCGGCAATTTTGTTACAACATGGCTTAACTTTTTATTGGTTCTTTCAACCCTGTTGGACTTGGATTAAGATCGTAGTTTCCAAGATATTACACATAAATTATATAAAGATACATCTTACTGCTTAAATGTATGTCTAGTTCTATTTTATGTTGTGTTTTCAACTTTTCATAAATTTTTGTATGCATCTATCACAGGACATGTACACATTTTGGTTAAACTAGAGTAATTTACTCTGAATCCATTTTATCTTGTATTTACTTATTTATTTATTCATTCATTCAATTACCTGTATTTATTTATTTATTTTATCTCATTCATCCATCCTTTTTGTCAGTATGTGTGTTAACTTTGGGGGTTGAACAATTATTATGCACGGCGGACGGCACATGATACACAAGAATAAATAATATGAAATGTTCTACTTGCCTCTTAAAAATGTAATATGTACTTATTTGGCCTTTAATATAAATTTCTTACAATATTAAGTACAACATCTAAATGGATATAATAAAAATTGCCAAAATTGGTGTTGGTATGTCAATTTCGTAAAATCTTAGCCTCATAGTCATCTCATAGGTACTGCTTTAAAAAGTACAAATTTATATCAATGTTGGTACATGTTGATTTAATTCTATAAAAAGTGCTTATTGGAACAATATTAAAACGTAAAATATAAACATAACCAAGGCCACTACTTACTTAAAAACGAATTTTCGGGTGAATGTTCCTCACCCATCATCAGGTTGATGCCGACTGGTTCCTTCACCGTATTTAATTGTTTAATTTAAAGTACCCACATATAGGGTTGCCAGATTAGTGAAACTCAAATACGGGACAGTACTTTGCGTAGTGATACTGGGGTCTGGGGCGAAGCCCCAGCCGCCGGAGGCGGAAAATTTTTGGGGTTGTGTTTTTTGGGGAAGGGCCTAAAACGCATTTGAGAGTAATTCAGTGAAAATTTTAAAGCAATATAGTGATTGAAATAGGGAGATAATCAGATAAGGAATGTACAGAAAAGTAAGTAGCTATATAGAACCAAAATTATTATCACTTTAATTGATAGGCACATTTTATTGATGATCAGATCATTGATATTTATTGCTTCGTTACTATTGCAACGTTACCATCTTCATCGTCACTCATGTTTAATGTTGTTTATCACTGCCTCACTCACTGAGTTCGAATGCGTTTGTCACACGCACGCCGCGCCCGAGGTTAAGAATATCACGTTACGGCTAGAGACACTCGCTACAATGACTCACCGCGCTAATGATGCACTCGAATAACACCCACCACCAGCAGGCAGCAGCGGCAGACTGATCAGGCACCAAGGCCGGCCGAGGTGAAGGGATTGATAACTATACGCCCGCGCGTATTGTTAAAAAGCGCACAGGGACTACTTTATTCTAAATACGTGATATACTGATCAATGGGTTAGAGCATACGGGACGCGGAAAACACCCATCAAATACGGGATTTCCCGGGTAATACGGGACACCTGGCAACCCTACCCACATATGAATTTGAATATATTAGGTATATCATCCTGGAAAAGTCAGGGGATTTGGTAACCTAAAATAAGTAGACTCCCAGGGTATGTAAGAAATTATATTGGTTTATTTTATTTACATGTGATATCATTGTTGTTTGTGAAATACTAAAATTATTAAGTTGCGAACTAATATTCGTATGAACACTATAAGTAGTTAATAACGAATTAAAATATTGCTTGAATAGCTCTTAACTTGTAATACAACGTATGTTAGAAGACATTTCTGATATTGTTAGAATCATTCTTTACTTCTAACGAAATGTGAATACTTTAAAATGTTACCTACTATTAAATACATAATAATATACATTATGTTATGTTTTAGTATCATGCACGAAGCGATTCTTTTAATTCCAGTGTTTATTTAACATTTCCCAGATGTTTTATTTGTTTTGTCTGAATAACAGTTACTATTAACGAGTTCCTGACAGACATGCACATGTGAGTTTGTTGCAATATGTCTACTACCATGTGATGCCATGTGCCGTGTGATGCCGTATGGAGTGATTATGTCATTACTCAACTGAAACTGTCTCATTTCAAAAGTACGGATCTGTGACACAGCTCCTTATTTGACGACGGAGTATCGGTATATTCAGAGTGAAAATCGATTAATTAGGGATTGTACATTTATTATGTACTTTTTGTCATTTTTAGAGTTCTTCCATTGGGTTGCTACTCCTAGTATGTTCCCTATTGACTAGTATAATTCTCTATTGGACCTACATACCAATTGGAAATTATGAGATGAGTAGGTATTTTAAATAAAGTGAGTGCATAGCATACTACATGAATATATTTCAATAAAATCATCACAAAGATGATGTAGAAATTGTCTAAGTTGGGTTGCAAACATCTCAACCTAGTATTAAAAAGTTATAATTTTCTAAAAATGTGTGTAAAAATAAATTTATTTTAATCGTCTACTCGCCATTTAAGTTGAAACTTGTAATATTACACACATACCAAACAAAAATTATTATAAATGAATTTTAGCCATCCTAGTTAGGCCATCACTAACTGATTTTTTAGTGGAGAACATCATACAATAATAATTTATTATCTGCTTCATTCTAGTACTTTATTTTAGTACTTTTGCAAAAGTCAAGAATAATTGTATTTGTACGTACCCCACCCACAAATGATTGTTTATACTTTATACTACTGTTTAGCAATAAGGTTAGGAGGGGGATTTATTTTGCTGTCCTCCAATTAGCTTTCACTCTGAATGTACTGTAGTTTTTTTACCATAGGACTTAAAAGAGCATGTGTTTGTTAACTACCATACAATTCAAGTGCTGGATATTTCCTAACA
The DNA here is from genome assembly GCA_024449915.1 of Sweltsa coloradensis. Classification (NCBI taxonomy): domain Eukaryota; kingdom Metazoa; phylum Arthropoda; class Insecta; order Plecoptera; family Chloroperlidae; genus Sweltsa; species Sweltsa coloradensis. Next base: position 446,448 of record JAMZAV010001063.1, read on the forward strand.
TTTTGTTTGTTTTTGTTGCCATTTTTTACAGTATGTCATGAATTCAAATTCTTATTTGTCTCATATAATTTTTCCCAATGGGGTTCTTTAGTACTAAATTTAAATTGTTATTATCGTAGGTGGACCTATCCATTACCAGAACTGTTTTGTAATGGAAAGTGTTTATTTTTACTTTAGAGCTGCCTAGTGCTAGTTCTCAATCTCAGGACGGTATCTTCAACATGCTCCTTTCACTGTTATGTGGTACAGTGTGTCGTGACACCCCTCTCGCCCATGTGTTTGGTAAGAAGTGATGTATACGTAGTACGCTACTTGATATGTACGGCCCTGCACTACTAACCATACAACTCAACACAGCGTAATGCAACCACAGTTTGATGGGGTTATGGTGTCCGGCTTCAATGGATCTTTACATGTATTGTTTTCACATCTTCAGTGCACAGAAACACCTATAGACTTGAGTTGACAAATTTAATTTGTAAATGGCAAAATGAATTCCTACTATTTAGAGTACACATACATAATTCATTTTCAGTGGAGAACTTTAATACAAAGCGGACCGAGCTAGCCCTGTTGGACAAACACCATCAACGAGAAAATAATGGCCAACCAGAGATCGGTATTGGTATTTTGTTTTACTAATAATAACCCTTATTTACAAATCATAAGTCACTTGTGTACCTATGTGCACTATCTTTTCTTTTTCACTTTTCAAATAAAATTATTTTCTAATGAATTGAATAGCCAATGTTATAAAATGAATAAACTAAAGCAATTATTATTTACCTATAATGTTCTTCAAGAGTTTGTAGGTATTTCTGTGCCACTGTGAGGTTTAATGGCATGCAATTTTTAGGCTTTCATATGGTTTAATATTATTTTGCATTGTTTAATTTGACAGTTTTGTGGATCCGTGTACTGTGTAAATTGTTTTGTTTTTTCTTTTACGTCTATGTATAGTAGGTTCAAAATGTAGATATTGACCATCTATCTTGCGGACAGATACAACATCCTTTACTCCATCCTGTACTCATTGCAGGTATATTTTGATTTCAGCAGAATTATGGTTTTTCTTCAATGGTAAATACAAAATTAGTAAACCCTGTCCCACCTAATTTATACAAATTATACTTTTTCACTGGCATTTGTACTTTGTTAAACATATTTCCAGCACTGGAATCCAGTAGAACTGTACCACACTTGAATGTTTGCATGAAAACTGTACCTAACTGCTAATTTGTGGTGAGTGTTTTAATACCTATAAATAATCTGCCTGAAGCATGAGCATGATCTTCTTTTCAGTATTGCCGATACTACCCATTCCCTATTAATTTATGCCTGTATGTGTAACAATGTACTATAATAAATAAAATAATACACCGTAATGGTTACTATTCTGTGTATTGTAAACTGAACTTAATAATAATGATTATAAGTTATAACTCAACATGTTGGGTGATGAATTGATTAATGAATGGCTTGGGTGGTATGTCTGCATTATTGGTCAAACTAAAAACTAAAAAGGAACATAAGATCAGAACTCAAGGGTCACTATTTTACCATGCATTATCGTTCTCTCTCCAGAAACAAAGAACGCAGGATTCTCTAAGGACGTGTGTCGAAGTATGGTGGCCATGATGGATGTTGATCGGTCTGGGAAACTGGGTTTCGAGGAGTTCAAAGCTCTTTGGGCAGATATCAGGAATTGGAAGGTACTCTAACCATGCTAAAAAAAGGAAAAGTGCATGAATTATCATTGAACATAATTTATTATAGTGAATTTTGTATAATATGTTTATTCTTATTTTCCATACAAGATTAAAATACATTATTCTTCTGAAAATGTCTTTTCAACTGGATAGTCAACTTGTTTCTCTGCATAAACTATTAGCAAATATCCAGATGAAACTTTTTCTTGTTACTGTTATTGAATTTAACTTAATCCACATCATTTGTTTTTTTGTTGGTCTTTTATTTTTGAGTGCAGTTATTATTTTCCCCACCATCATCTTGACATCTAGTCCATGACTACTTTTTTCAGGGTGTGTTTAAACTGTATGACAAGGATGGATCAAAATGTCTAAGTGCCTTTGAGCTTCGACAAGCACTTAATTCAGCTGGATACAGACTTAACAACCACATCTTGAACATTTTGGCACATCGCTACAGCAGCAAAGACGGAATGATAACATTTGACGACTTCATGATGTGTGCAGTTCGATTGAAAGCCATGATCGGTGAGTTAAATTTAAAACATTTTCATTTCTAGATTAGACCAATGTTATTTCATTATAGTTTGAATTAATTGTAAATTTGTAACCTGTTTGACTTAACGAGTGTGTTCTTTAATAGTAGGTTCTTATATAAACTAGTATGTATTAACAGTATTATGAATTGAATTAATACTACTCAAAATGTACATTCTCAACATTCTGGCTATTTGTGCATGCTAATAAAACTTTACTTTAATGTTAATTAATTAAACTTTATTTTCCAGATATTTTCCGAGAGAGAGATCCAGACAGCACAAATACTGCTACATTCACAATGGAGGAATGGGTTGAGAAAACGCTGTATTCATAAAATCTTCTACCTCAAGTACCTTCTGTCTAAAAATGTTAACTAATTGAGCTATTTCTATTTTAATATTATCATATACATTGTTATACTGTAACTAATTTTAGTGCAGAAATTATGGTGTTATGTATAAGTGTCTCTGTCTTAAGCATACATTGCAAAATTGTGTTGTTTAATGTTTACCATGTGTTCCTTTATATATAAAAACAACAAATGCTATGCGCATAATATGTAAAATACATTGCCTAATGCTTCCTTTACAATATCAACAGCAGCATTGTACATAATGTGATGATTTGAATTACAACATACATTCATAAATCATAACATAACAATTGCATTTCCGTTTATTTATGATTTTACTCTCTTTACTACACTTCCTATAAACATTGGAACAAAAACTAAATGTTTTAAATTAAAAAAATTGGTGGTGGTTATGGAATGAGTAGTTAGCTATCCTTTTAATTCAGATTCAGATTTTCAGATTCAGATGTGCTTTTATTTTCAAATACATGTTACATATTTATAATAGAGAAGCCTTTATAATAGAGAACCCCATAAAGTCTATGTAGACTTGAGTGTGGGCCATTATCTCTAAAAATAGAATGTTTCAGTATCAAGATGACGGGGTATGTACACGAGACATTCGTTTTAGTTTAGTTTAGTTTCTATGTGTCACGTTTGCCAGTGTAGAGCTGTGATATCAGTGGCGCGCTGACCATATAAGACCAGGAGCAATTGCTCCTGGACCTAAAGGGGGTGGGTCCCCGGAGGGGACCCACCCACCCCATTTTATTTTGTATTTATTATTTTATTTCATACTTTATTTACCTCATCATATTTAGGACATTGTAAACAATTAATAATAAACTATATCTACATAGTTGTTTTCCAAAGGGTTTTCCAAAAACTTGTGAATGAGTTATAAGTTCTAGAAATCATAAAATCGTAAAATTGCGATTTTCATGAGAAATAATTTTAAGATTGCGCTCAAAAACGTGGCAGTTCTAAGCTCGGAGATTTCGAAGGCCTCCAGAAAATTTCATCGCAATTGGAGTATCGGTTTAGCCGGAATCGTGCTGACAAACACACAATACAGAAAAAAAAAAACATTCCGTATTTTTTCTCCAGTGTTGTAAAATGGAATCTTCGCTTCGCTCATCCAATCAATGAAACCCCATTTTTTTAGGTAAATAAACCTATATTTAAAAAATATATTATTGAGAACAAAAGTTTTACTTTTAGAGAGTTCACTTCGAAGTTCCTTCAGTGGGTGGATCCCGTTGATGTTGTGTCACCTCACATTTGTCGACGTGTCGTAACAAAATCAACAAGTCGTTCGCCTGTTTAAATGTGTTCTTTATTTTGTGTTTCATATTTTATCGATGTATCTAAAATATTAAAAGATTGGGTGGTTTGATCTTGTAGTTAGAATTCAATTTGACTTGATATTGCACATGATTTATTCAATTTAAAAAATATTTCATTCCTCTATGTTGGAGAGTAACATTACTGAATTGTTATCGTCTACCATACCAAGTACCAACAATACCACAGGTCTGATCAAGTTTATTATTCATTATATAAACAGCTGTTAAAATAAATCACATAAAAACGACCATGGTTCAGCCAACGGGTTCGTTCGCTCATTAAATCTTTAAATGATGTTTTCTGAATTTTGTGTCATCATATAACGATGTATCTTAAATGTAAGAGGTTGGATATGATTTGATTTTGCACAAGGAATTAAATTTGACTTGATATTTTACATACGTTTCTTCAATTAAAATATTTCATTTCTCTATGTTGGAGGGTAATGTTACTGAATTGTTATCTTCTAGACTTCTACCTTCCATATTAATAATCCTGGAATTCAGGCACCTGTCCTGCTGTCCCTAGAAAAAACACCCGGTACGGGTAATTGTCCCAGTTTTTCTTTTAGGACGTTTTCATAATATAATCTGTTTAAACAAATCAAATGAAATCAAACCTATCTATCGATCAAATTTCTAAGTGCAAAACGGGGACCAGACCAGCCAGGGGGCGTGAAAATTAAGAACAATGAAAACGTCTTGGAGGACTGATGAATTTTGTTTTTTTCTTGCATGTAATGGGTTTGTATTCTGTTACCAAAAAGGTATTTTCTAATGCTTAAAACTCGTTAAAACGCACCAAACACACCCTAAGAATTGAAAATTTTTCCGGGGCTATGCGCCCCGGACCCGCATGTTGCATGGGGCGTGAAAATTAAGAACAATGAAAACGTCTTGGAGGACTGATGAATTTTGTTTTTTTCTTGCATGTAAAGGGTTTGTATTCTGTTGCCAAAAAGTTATTCTCTAGTGCTTAAAACTCGTTAAAACGCACCAAACACAGTCTAAGAATTGAAATTTTTTCCGGGGCCATGCGCCCCGGACCCGCATGTTGCATGGGGCGTGAAAATTTAGAACAATGAAAACGTCTTGGAGGACTGATGAATTTTGTTTTTTCTTGCATGTAATGGGTTTATATTCTGTTACCAAAAAGGTATTTTCTAGTGCTTAAAACTCGTTAAAACGCACCAAAAACACCCTAAGAATTGAAAAAAATTCCGGGGCTATGCGCCCCGGACCCGCATGTTACCTGGGGGGCTACCCTCCCAGACCCCCCATTCATGTGTTTATTTGTGAGGGTGGGTGGGTCCTGTAAGAGGGGGCTTGCTCCTGTTCGATTCAAGGGTTCAGCGCGCCACTGTGTGATATCCAAGGGATGTAGTCATTGATATTAGTAAGAATTTTATACAATTTTATTTATTATAAGTACATACCGTAGTTACATTTCCGCTATCATAGTTTAAACTAAAAATTAAGGAAAATTTTAATTCCATGGTAGATATACTAAAATAAAATGTAATGTAGGAAGTATTATAAATTTATAATAAACAAGGCAATTGCTCTCGTGCTAAAACATTACCAACAAGTAAGGAGTACCTAAGTAAGTATATCAAGGTGTTCTAGCATAGTTTTGGTGAACTACAATGAATTGTATTAAATATTTACAAAAAAAAGTTAATATGCATTGATGCAATAATAATTCCATGTGAAGGCGTTTTTTTTTTTTTTTAAATAAACAGTATTGTTTTTAGTAGCAAACAATTGCCTTTAAAATATTCATTATTATTATTATTATTATTATTATTATTATTATTATTATTATTATTATTATTATTATTATTATAACAAAATTGTAAATTATTTTTAACAATATTTTGTAATGAAAATTAACATGTATATGCCTACCCTAACAATAGGCTAATGAGTGTGAGGCCTACTTGTTTCTTGTTTACAGGGTTAACCGGTTAATACTTATTTTCAACCTAAGTTATGTCAAGTGCATGTTTGCTATGGTGTCTTCTTATTTACTTGTTATTGAGCAGCAAGAATTACTATTTCTTTATAATTCGTCCGTCATATGAGATAAGCCCAATGCTTACACCTTTCAAATAATTAAGTGCCAATCATATTTCTAAAAAACCTTCAGTAGAATTGCCGTTCTCGACGGGATTCGAACCCAGACCTCTTGACTCTGATTCGGAAGGTCACGGGTTCGCATCCCGTCGAGACTAGCAATCCTAACTGAAGGTTTTTGCCAAGATTTTCCTTAGTCGAATGCAGGGGATTGAGTCCTCTTAAATAGCCCTCGGACATCCTGTCACAATAATCCTATTAGCAACATATCTAGTTAGTCACCTGGGTCATTCCGGTTAAATCTGATGAGTCTCTACAGTGAGCACCCTACAAAAATATTATGTTATACTAGGAAAACGCTAAAGTCCCGACGCGTTGATGGATGAGCTTTTTAAAGTTTTTAGTTGCGTGGGATATCTTTACTTTTGCAAGTGCTTTGTTTTGCTGCCTACGCATTGTAGGTGAATGTTGTCAAGTTTCTTTTGTTTCTTGTCAATTGGTATTATTTACCGTAAAAAACTTATATTAAAAGCTTTATTTCTATGGATTCTGGCTAACTTTTTCAACTTTTTCTTTCAAAATGTACTAAATCACCGTAACCTTAATGTCCATGTATAATATGAACGTTTTAGCTCCACCCGTTTGGTCAGAATTGGCCCAAATGGCACGAAAATATCGCACAAAAAATCGAAAAAAATCGTAAAAGTACGATATTCATGAGAAATATTTCTTCCATTGTACCCAAAAACGTGGCAAGTCTAAGTTCAGAGATTTCGAAGGTCCTGTCAAATTTTCATCCAGATCGCATATTATGCTGTTTGCCTGGTAGAGAGCGAACAAACAGACAGAAAAACAAAAAACAAACAAAAACAAAACAAAAAAACACCCGAGCTAAATTTTTTGGGGGGTCGGTGAAATTGAAGTCTTTGCTTCGCTCATCCAAATATTATATTCGAAGTCTGTTGATAGGTGTCAAAATCGATGTTACCAATTATTGGATGAGCGTAGCGAGTGGAGCGAAGACTTCAATTTCACTGACCCCCCAAAATATTAATAGCTCGGGTGTTTTTTTTTTCTTTTTTTTTTCGTCTTTTTCGTCTGTTTGTTCGCTCGATTCCGGGCAAACGGCATATGCGATCTTGATGAAAATTGGAGGGGACCTTCGTTTTCTCTGAACTTAGAGGTGTATTGTTTTTGGGTACAATCGAAAAAATATTTCTCATGAATATCGTACTTTTACGATTTTTTTCGATTTTTAGTGCGATATTTTCGTGACATTTGGTCCGATTCTGACCAAACAAGTTAGGCTACAACGTTCATATTTCACATGGACATTAAGGTTATGGTGATGTAGTACCTTTTGAAAGAAAAAGTTGAAAAAGTTAGCCAGAATTCATAGAAATAAAGGTTTTAATATAAGTTTTTCAATTTTTAGAGCGATATTTTCGTCCCATTCGGGCCAATTCTGACCAAACGGGTGGGGCTACAACGTTCAGATACAGATTTCACATGGACATTAAGGTTATGGTGATGTAGTACCTTTTGAAAGAAAAAGTTGAAAAAGTTAGCCAGAATCCACAGAAATAAAGGTTTTAATATGAGTTTATTGAGGTTTATAATACCAATTAACACGTAACAATAGAAACTTGACAACAATCACCTACAATGCATTCAAAAAGCACTTGCAAAGGAAAAGTGCAAACAAACGCAAAAAACGCAAACAAAAAAATTACAAAAACGCTCATCCATCAACGCGGCGGGACTTTAGCGTTTTCCTAGTTATTTTAAGTCTTGTACAGTTCTAATATAATTTTTTTTTTCAAAAACTTTAAAATATAATATCATAACTAATTAACTTAACTATGAATAATGAAATGAGAGTAACAACGTGGATATTGACATAAAAAGAGGCCTACAGCTGCAGGCAAAGCGATGAAAAACAAGGAAATATAAATTATTGTATGAGCGAAGCGAAGACTACAATTTCACTGACCCCCAAAAAATTTAGCTCGGGTGTTTTTTTTTTTTTGTTTGTTTGTTTGTTTGTTTGTTTTTTTTTGTCTGTTTGTTCGCTCTCTACCGGGCAAACGGCATATCCGATCTTGATGAAAATTTGACGGGACCTTCGAAATCTCTGAACTTAGAGCTGTATTGTTTTTGGGTACAATCGAAGAAATATTTCTCATGAATATCGTACTTTTACGATTTTTTCGATTTTTTTTGCGATATTTTCGTGCCATTTGGGCCAATTCTGACCAAACGGGTGGGGCTATAACGTTCATATTGTACATGGACATTAAGGTTATGGTGATGTAGTACCTTTTGAAAGAAAAAGTTGAAAAAGTTAGCCAGAATCCATAGAAATAAAGCTTTTAATATAAGTTTTTTGATTTTTTGTGCGATATTTTCGTGCCATTTGGGGCCAATTCTGACCAAACGGGTAGGGCTTAAACGTTCATATTATACATGGACATTAAGGTTATGGTGATGTAGTGTCTTTTGAAAGAAAAAGTTGGTAAAGTTAGCCAGAATCCATAGAAATAAAGCTTTTAATATAAGTTTTTTACGGTAAATAATAACAAATTGACAAAAAACAATAGAAACTTGACAACAATCACCTACAATGCGTAGGCATCAAAACAAAGCATTTGCAAAAGTAAAGATATCCCACGCAAACTAAAATCTTTAAAGAAAGCTCATCCATCAACGCGGCGGGACTTTAGCGTTTTCCTAGTATATATTTTATTAGGAATTTGCTATATTGTTGATAATGCAAAAAGATAGTCTAGGCGGCTATGCCTATTATTACATCCTATCTAAGTAAAAAGTCATTAAAATGGTTCATACAAATAACATGCCACATGCAAAATACGAATGTCCAATATTAATTTCGCCCACATAAACCGTGTAGATCAAGACGTTGGCCTAAAGAAGGTGTCTACAACGACCAAATATTCATGATTAGTAAGTTGTTTGCATACAAAAATTAATTGTTTGTTTCTTAGCTGTAGTTCTGAATGAATGAATCCTTAGAAAAAGAGTGGGAACTGACAGATTCTCTTGTAAATGTAGGCTTGCGCTAACGTTATATATAGCCTTGCGTGCTATAGCAGCCGAGTTCAAAAGATACCAATGTCACGTGACTTTCCCGCCGCCCGCTGCTTCAACTTGCCGCCCTGCCGTTGTAGATACTGCGTGCATCGATATGGGTTGGGGGAGAAAAATAGGCTGCCTATCCTATCCTTGTACTTGCAAACTGTCAACTGTTGACATTTTTAATATCCTTGCGAAATAGCCTATCTAGGAGCCTATTATGTTTATCAATTAGTTAGCCTTTGTACATACATATTAACGAAAGTATTGTAGCATGACGAAGACTCCATATAAAAAGGTAGGCTATTAATAATCTGAAATTAGGACAAGGCTAACTGGCCTAGGCCTAGGGCCTACCTAGCCGTAGGCCCTACCCTATGCCTAGGACTCTGCCTTTCCTAGACGTTTGGCCCCTCAAGGCCCTTCCTTTCGTTTGGGTGGGAATAGGATGGGCTTGGGCCGTACCCACGCAAATACCTTAACCAGAGGTGGTGGGACTAAGGTTTGGCGTGATGGCTAATGGCCTAGGCCTAGCCTAGCCTAGGCCTATCCCTGGCTTAAAATGCCCTAAGTCTAGGCCTAGGCCTAGGGCTACTAGGCCCTACCTCTCGGTCTTTGGGCCCCAAAGCCTAGGCCTAGGCCTAGGCCTTTCCTTTCTTTGAGGCATAGAGGCCTAGCCCCTAGCCTAGGCCCTATTCTCTTCGTTGATGCAGGGGCCCTAGGCCCTAGCTAAATTAGGGATAGGTAGGCTCTTTCGGATGGTATGCCCCAACTTTTCAACACTTGTTTTTTTCAATGAAAACATACGCACCCGATATCCTTTCCGTTACAAAACTACTTACGTTAGGTTCGTCGACCTTTCCGCCTAGTTACCTGCCGCGCTAGTTCTAGGATATTTTTGATAAGAGCGCACCCGAAATCCTTTCCGTTACAGTGTTATAATGTTGGGGCATAGGCCTACCATCCGAAAGAGTACCAAATTAGGGGCCTATAAGTAGGCCTAGTAGGGTAGGCCTAGCCTAGGCCTATTTATACAAATTGTAGAGTAGGGGTAGGGCCTAGGGAGGCCTAGAAGACCCCACCCTATTATATCGGTACTTATTCGACTAGGGGGGTCCAACTTTTATATAGACTGTAACGAAAAGGATTTCGGGTGCGCTCTTATCGATTGTATCCTAGAACTAGCGCGGCGCACTGTAGCCAGCGGAAAGTTCGGCTAACCTAACAAAAGTACACCTTTAACATAAGTAATAACAAGGCAATATAGCAGTGTTAACAAGGTGTGCAAAAGTTGGACCCCCCTAGCTAAATAAGTGCCATTATATCAAGATAGGTTAGTAGGGCCTAGGTCTACTACCTACCAGTGTTGGGTCAGTTCTTTTTTAAAATGAACTCTCTAAAAGTTAGTTCACAGCTCAAATAATGAACTTTTAAAAAGTTCAAGTTCGTCTAAAATATGAACTAAGTTCTTTTAAAAGTTCTTTTGTAAAAAAAATCACTGTTTTATTAAAGGTTGGCGAGTAATGAAGAAAAACATTAAGGTCGTGCGAGTATCACTTTTTCAAGTCGAGTTCGAGTACCTAGTTATCAAAAATCTTCAAATCTATAGGCCTAAGTTGTTTTTGTATTTTATGTAGGCCCTATCTAGGCAATCTAATTACCAAAATAATTTTTTGCTTCAATGCATTAGCATAGGGGAGAGGGGGGGACATTGGTACAGGGGGCACATTGGTACAGTTTGAATTTTGCCACCCATGTTTAATTTTCAGCAGTGTATTATGAGTGATCTAGATGGCAGTGAGGAACTCTACCAGCTCTGAAAATCTGAGCCATTTCCATTGATAAATGGCTAAGTTATGATATAAATTGTATTTAGTGATGTGGAAAGTAAATAGTTGTGATAAACTTTGTAATGGTTGATTATAATGTTATTGTGGAGGTAATTCAAGCTATTTTTTTTTATGTGATGACCGCAATTTATCTGATTAAATTGTAAGCACATTGCTATGACTGTAGGCCCTACACCTAACCTCAAATTTTTTGAATTTATTTTCTAAAACAATACCAGATGGGGCACATTGGTACACAGCCTTGGGGGCACATTGGTACATTACAGGCCCTATGCACCAGCTAGTGTTAATAAAAAAATCTATCTGTAGACCTAATGTTGCAGTCTATCTTAGGCCTAGATTAGTATTTAGTATATATACATAGTAAAATAGCATTATAGTGTAGTATATAAGCTGTCTGTCTATTGTAGGCAAACCTCGGTCTAGATATTTTCCCACAATAATGTAGTTTAACGTTAAGCTAATTTTAAGCACACACCTAATACTAGGGTCTATGTGGACAAGTTTATTAGCTCATGTATGTAAACCACTATTGACATACATAAAATAAACACCCTATGTAGGCCTAAACTTGTAAATACTGACCAGTAAACATGTGTGTACCAATGTGCCCCGCCTATGGGGTACATTGGTACATTTGTAATAATTTTCTATATGTGGATTATTTATTAGTAGTGGTCACAAATGTGAAAGATGTAGTACACATATGGGTGATTCCATGGTAACTCACGTATCATTTTGACAAAATGTAACAATGAAAAAATGATGATTTGAATACCAACTTTACACTTTTGCTATCTGTCAAAAGTGCCACAGACTTCTTGCTACCTACTATTCTTAATTTAAGTTCAAGAGGTTTTTCATAAAAATTCATACTGTGATATTTGTAATTTTTTTTGTAATGGTAACTCACGTAACAAAATATTCTCCTTTAATATTTTGTAACATAGAAACAATTTTTTTCCTCCTTCAGCCAACAAACTAAAACAGTAACATTTATACAGATACACTCATGAATATGTAGGGAAAAAAATGATAAAAAAGTCAAGAATTTAAAAACGATTTGTGACAGTGAGAATTTTTTTTATTTGTAACTCACGTATCAATTAAAGGGTAACTCACGTATCCCGTCACATTTGTGTATAGCAAATCAGTGTTAAAAGCTTAAAACTAGCAAAGTAAAATCATAGGGTAATAAATATCAAAATACAATTAGGTAGATCAAAATAACAAATTTTGTTGAACAAACAAACAAACAAAAGCAAACTTATTTTTTTTTTTCAAATTTTAAATTTAAAAAAATCAAAATTTTCATTTGTTGTTTGTATTTTGTTTTTTGAATCCAACTGGTGCCTTGTTCAAAATAACATCTTGTCTAAGAGACTAGATTAGTAAGCTAAGCTCACAAAGAACGAACAAGTGTTGTTTAACTTTTGTAGGTAAATTTCTCCGCAAGTTCGTTTTTGCCTTTCCAAGTTTGCTGGGATTTCATTTTTGTAAGCAGGAGATGTTGCTATGGGGGTCACAACTGGAGGAACTGATAACTTTTTTAAACATTTGCTTCTTGAATTTCTTTCCTTAGCTTTTCTATTGACTTCTTTTTTAAACCGAGTTTGACACTGGTAGCTTTTTTAGCTTTAAATCAGCTTTCTCCGCGGCTATTCCTCATCGTGTTGACATGATTTGCTTTCATCTCTTCATGCTTGCCTTCTTCCTTCTTCCTCTCTCTGTACATCTTCTGTTTCTCAACTGGGGTCAATGCTATTTTCAATCTGGTAACAAATAATATTATTTGAAACTGTATGCAAAAATGAATTTTCGTAGTATTTAAGTGCCTGGTAACTCACGTATCACAAGTTCACTTTGCGATAAAATCCAGAGTAGGCCACAGAAAATTATAATTTTTTAACCAAAGAAGGCTTATGATGTCTTATTAGAAAGTATCAAGTTTATAAACATTTAGTAATTATCTACAGTCAACTGTACAAACAATTGGCTAATTAGTAACTCACGTATCATGAATTCAAGTATTTAACCTCAAAATACCATGCTTGATTAATTACTGTAATATTTTAATGCTGTATACTTTTTTAAACACATATTTAATACTTTATTTAATGGTATAATGATAATCAAATCATATTAATTCACAATTTAAATAAGAGTATCTTACCTTCAAATATCTTGAGTTTCTTCATAAATCACCAGCTTACAAACATATCGGTCTTCTCAGAGCTGCCATTGGCACTAGAGTGAAGCTAGCATCAAAACAATGGCTGATTCTTACAGGTGGAATCATGCTCAAAAATAAAAAAAATAAAAAACTTTAAAAAAAAAATTTGACTTTTTTTTTCTAATTCCATAGTTACATGGAATCACCCATATCATAGATTAAGGTTGTATTTTACTATGACAAAGGTCTCATTCCCAAATTTGCACATGTATATGTAAAAAAATTGAAATGTTCTGAACTGTACCAATGTCCCCCCCTCTCCCCTAGCCTTTGCAAGTGGCCAAAATAATTCACCATTACTAGGCCTACCCATTCTACTAGGCACGGTACAAGCTAGTTAAATTCAAATCTGTCTACACCTACACAAGTGCAATAATTAATCATTTAAATATAGGTACTTGAAGACACAACTTGTATTAAATTATCCTAATGTGCTTAATACCTTACACATACTAAAGCAACTTGGAGCCCCCCCCCCCCCCCCCCCCCCCACCACAACGTAAGGAGCGAGCTACACAACTATTAATATTATTGATGATGTTAATAGTTCCATCTAAAATATATTCTTGCATATGCCACTGCAGTCTAACGCGTAATCTACTGTCAAGTGTCAACATAAACATTGGAAGCTTCGAGCTGAGACCTTGCTTGATAGCCTACCAGTGCTAAACTTTATTTCTCAATGGCTAAACTGATGAGCTGACATGTAGAGTGCTTGCACAACCGACCAGCTGCTGTGACAGTCGCAAGATAAAAAAAAAACTGCTAGCCACCCGGGAAAACTATTCACAGATGTTGTTTTCGGTAATAAAATGTTTGGAATTGATTTATGATGATAAGAAGAAGAAGAAGAAGAAGAAGAAGAACAATACGACTTCCAGATTAAATTTCGAAACTAGATTATTACGCACACGAAGCATGGAGATGGGCTTCATATTTGTCAAAGAAGTTGCATTAATTATGAAATTCGAGCTCTGCTGGTGGTCTAGCCTAGTAGCAGGGTTTGACGGGGGGGGGGGGGCGTGGCATAGATCGCGATCTTCCCACGGCTTGGCGGCGGTCGGACGATAACGATAGTTGAGCTGTCTTTGATCGTGTTGATGAATTTGATGATTTGTATTACATTCTCGTCGACCGGCTTGTAAAATTACAGCAGATACGGTACTTAGCATTTTAGGCTTCTAAAATTTATTTGTTTCCAAATTAGTTGGCGTGCATCTTTTTTACTAAGATAGACTTCGTGAATCGTTGGCTACGTGACCTTGTCAAAATCAGCTGAACGTACGTCAACGTAGGCCAACGATGGAACATCGATTTGTTATTGTTTTTAGCGTCGATAGCGGCGAGTCAACGGCTGCTCGACGCACGGAAAGAACTTTCAAATGAACTTTCTAAAACTGAAAAGTTCGTTCTCGGAAAGAACTTTTAAAAGTTCCAAGTTCATTCATTTAAAAAAAGAGTAAGTTCACAAAAAAAGGACACGTTCTTTTTAAAAGTTTCTTCCCCAACACTGCTACCTACCCTACCCTAGGCTGGACAAATAAGTTACTGTCACTGGCTGTTTCATTTGATTTTCGGGCGCTTTAACTGCCATCCTAGGCCTATGCCTAGTCTTTTAGCAAAGGGCCACTTTGGCCTGTAGCTAGAAAGTAAATAGGGCCTTAAGCTAGAACGGTAAATAATATTCTTCCTTTTTAAGATAACCCAGTCCCACGGTACCGGTATATGCTTGAGGAAAAGAATCATAAATGGAAACCAATTGTCAACTACCGTTGGATCTGGGGGATTCAAAAGCATCAATAGAAGTTGAAGAAGTGTCGAAAGGAGAAGGCAATAAGCAGCATCATATGGCCTTTACCATACACTTTGCAAATGCTACAAATGTTGCTCCTAAAGGAAATGGTCACGATAATGTCCGCAACTATGGTTTAAAGCATAGACAAAATCAATCCATTTGTTCCACTGAAGAAACCAAGGTAAGACAATAAGACGTTCAACAATGAAGTCTTATGCCAATGTTGATTAGCCCAATTTACACATCTATTAGGCCTAGGCCGCCTAGACTTGTATTTTGCTTCATGTTTAACACTTTTAATCATGCTTGTATTTTTTCTGAGGTGTAGCGCTAGGCCTATCCCTACTGTTGAAAATTTACAAAGTGTGGTTTCAAAAACTTCCCTTGTAGGGGCCTACCACATAATGGTGATTTTGTTATTTTTTTTTAAAATGTTAAGCATCCCTTTGAACTCGGCTTTGTTCCCCTTTACCCCAACATCAATGTTTTCTGGGGTAAAATGAAACATTTGAGGTAATGGGGAACATATCAGAATTAACAGTGTTTACTGCTGGGAAAAACTAAACAGGAGCATACATAATATTATAGGTGATTGCATTGTTAGGGTATTTATGTGTTCTGTAGTTGGTAGCGTTTTTTCAACTTCTTTGCCATGATTTTTAAAGAACAAGAATTTCATATTTTTTCCCCCCAAGTGGTTTTTTTTGTGCCATTTAAGGGTCAATTTGATTTGTTATTTAAAAAAAATCTAGGTCTAGGCCCTATGTCATTGTTAAAATTTCAAATTTGAAAACAATAAAACATGTTTTGTAGGCCTACTTTTAAAACAGCACACAGCATTTTTTTCAATGTTGGCAATCCAAAATTGGATGATATTTCCAAGTAGTCAGATTTCCAATGTTTGATAGCCTATAACTTTGGCAATATTTGCCCGATTTCAACAATTTTTTTAAACGGTTATAAAGGAAAGTAGGCCTACGTACATACGTTTGTTCCCTATTAGGCCTTCCCCAAAATATTTTTGCTGTAGGCCTACATGGTAGGGCCTATGACTTCAGCAACATTGGTTCCCTTTTACCCCATTTTCCTGGGGTAAAGAGGAACAACACGGAATAAAAAATTTAAAAATGCGCAATAGTGAATCAAGATATTATTTTAGTTTAACCATAAATTATTACCTATTTTTCTTAGAATATTGTGTAAAATTTTTATTGGGATGTGATTCATACAACCAAAGATATTAATTAATGAAGTCGAAACGTGCAAAAAGTGTTCCCATTACCCCTACCTCCCCTAGGGTCTCTCTATGCTATCCGAAACGCAAAGATTAGGCCTATACAGCTAGCACTTTTTGCATTTGTTTTATTTAGGTATTACCAGTGCAAACACCAGCAGCACTGTATAGGCGCTTCTTGCTAAGAAAGGAGATGCGCGTGCTTTCGACGGGCCAATCAGTGATCGTTATCTTAAATTGGAGCCTGCTGAATGGCTACAATTCACCCGTTAAAAGCGCGCGCAACTCCTTTCTTAGCGTGGAGCGCCTATAGCTATCATGTTCCCAAAGATCACAAAGGCTAGTTACAATATCCAGTAGGTACTAGGCCTGTTAAAAAAGAAGCCTGCGCTAATCTAGAAAGCTCTAGTCTTTTCTAGCTACAGTGCTGTTAGTGTTTGCACTGGTAACAGAAACAGGCTAATTATTATGTGGTAGGAAGGCTATGTTATCGTGTCACTTTTTTATGTTTTGTAGGGGGTTGGGGGAAGGTTGCACGAAGTGCGTTGGTGTAAAATTAATGTTTTGCCTAATATTAACATTTTAACACCATGAAGCGCTTCGCACAGCCCCGGCCCACCAACCCCAAAGTTTGTAAAAAGTGACTTTGGCATAGGTGGATAGGCCTGACATTTTTACCCAAAAACAAACAAAAATGAGAAGCTGCCCTTTTATCTGCTAGTCTAGATCTCATTGATGTTCCTTTGCGTGGTGGATAATCTAACATGTTTACATGCCTCTTAGTCTTATCAGCAAGGTTACGTCACACACCATTAATACTGAGCCACATCGTCAGCACAACAACCCAGCAATAACAGAATGGGCAGCTTTTCTCTTGTTGCCAAGGGTCCTGGTTCGAATCCAGGGTAAGTCATGGATGTTTCGTCTCCCGAGCAGTGGAGTTGGGAGGGAAGGCCCCTTACTGGATGTGCTGACGGTGTGGCTCAGTATGAATGGTGTGTGAAGTAACTATTTTAGTCATCAATTCTTGTTCTGAGTGGAGTAAGTTAGTTAAATGGGGCTTAAGGGCACACAACACTTAAGGTTATAGTGCCCGATGGTTATTATTATTTCCAAAAGAGTGGGGTGTAAGGGGAAACGTGGGGAACATGGGGAGGGTAGGCCTGTGTTGATCAGAACCAGACACAGGCAACGGGAAAGGTGGGTGGGGGAGGGGCCGGTGGTTTGTGTTGAAATCAGGCCTGGGGTAGGCACGGGGAGGAGTTGCGGTTTACCCGACGTCGTAGTCTTGGTCGTCGTCGGTGAGGTACCGGTAGTCAAAGGGAAGGGGAAAGTTTGTTGCACCCCAAGAAATAATAATAATAATATGTACATATTACAAATTACAATGCATTTACATTTTACCATTTAAGCAATTTGGTCAAAGATTATATATATAATATTGTTACTAAATGAAATAATGCCCAAGAAAGATATTGGCAGTGACGAGCACAGAAAAACAATAATATGTAGGCCTAAATAAATTTATTTGGGGGCCCCCTAAATATTAAGTTAATTAGTGTGGTACGTAGAGACATACTGTAGGCCTACTTTATCTTTAATTTTTAATTACCATGCACATCATAAGCTGTAAAATTATTGCAAACATTGTTTTCTGCAAGCAGCAAGGATGGTACAAATAAGGATATTTCAATATGGTAATCCTCATCACTACTAGTACTGGTATGTTTTGATTCATAAGTTGGGAATGTTAAGTTTCAATAGGATCATTCAATATGGTATATCCTATCTAATACTAGTACTGTATTGTTTTGATTATAATTTGAGTGTCAAATATTTGTGATTTTGTTGATTGACATATTATGTAATAGGAATTGTTAAGGTAACTAGTATCTATTGCATATTAAAATATAATTAATATGTACTATATTGGCAGATGTATTTGTTGGCTGAACAGTTATAATAGTGACATGTGACATTTGCTCCAGACAACGAAGGGAGAATTAAAATCAGCACTGGCTGTCAGTTTTCTCCCATTACCCGTAAGAAAGGGTAGCTGCCGAAGAGCTGCTATCATTCTGAAGGATATTTTTCATAGTGACCAAGAAGATAACTAAGAAGCAGAAGTGCTTCTTTGTAAAAAAATTGAAGAATCTTGAAAAAGGTAGCGTAGATGTTATTTCATATTCACACATTGCCTTTTAAAGGCAGATCCAGACAAAAATGTAATTTGTAAAATTAAATGTTAACATGCATGCGTAGTCCATAAAGCCTCCATTAGGCCTACACATAGGAATGTACACCAGCGATCATAAGTTAATCAAGGGGTCTGGAAGATACCTACCATTATCGACCTCGCTCATGAATATTCGGTTCATTCTGGCATCGCTATAGGCCTATTCACAGCGCTATCACTCGCTGATGTCATCTAGAGCAGACTGTGAGGAAACATGACGGCCCTATTTTACGTAGCATTTGGCCTATTGGGACTTTTATGCCCTGTAGTTAATACTAACACAAGGTTTGCATATTATTGAAATAACCAAACACTGCATAACATTAGCGCATGCTTAGTTCTGGTGTAGATCAATTGGGGACAGTTTTTCTAGTCTCATAAAGAAGGCAAGATGTCCACACTTGGACAATTTGCTGAGGGCTAGCTTTGTGTATTTAGTGCTAGCTTAGTGTGACTTTTGCCTAATCCGAGATTTGCCGAGTGAGTGTTGGTGGTATCGGTAAAAGATTACCCTTGATTTACTTCTGATCCCGATTATACGTATGCATGAATAATTTAGGCCAAGATAAGTCACTATTAAGGGATGGGCAAATGCATGTACTTTTCTAAACGTGCACACTTTTGTCTGTCTGCGTGTGTACACGCACACTATGTTTGTGCCCTTCAATGACCTTAGCAAAAGTAGAGCCACGGCTTGCTGCACGATGACATCACATGAGGACGGAAGCACATGTTGTTGAAGCACATCTCGGGAGCAAGCGCGAGAGAGAAAAGATAAGACCGGCCGGTCACACACAACATAAGAACATAATAACACATGCGTTTAGTATTTTTGTACAAACAGTAAACAAGTATATGTATTGAAACGTTAACACTATCTCATGCCACTATTTTAAGTCCTTTTAAAGGCCCAGTAAACCCAAACATACATGTGGATTAATTACAAGCTTAGACATATAACTAGGTTGACTGATCCAGCGTCGCGCCTGTACGACCCTCCGTTTAACCCGCAGCATTGAGTTTGTCTCGCCTATGACGTAAATCCGTACATGATCAACTCGGCGGCCCGAGCAAGGTTTGAAACAGCACGCGTCCAAGCGACTCGCCACTTATACGTCTCAAAACGTATCTAATTTTGGTCTGATTTTCAAACGAATGACATCGTCATCTGTGAACCATAACTAATCCATCGCAGGTTATAAAATACTAGATTATTTCATGTTAGCGGATGTGCGATGATGTAAACACGGCCTTGCAGAGTGCATCTGTTGCGTCTCGTGTGTTAGGTGCGGAAGCCATGCGCCTACAAGCCACGCTAAAAACATTTGCTTCGATCTCCATGTAGCAGTCTCGATCATACAACGTGCTTCCTAAGGCTGGGGGCGTCAGGTTGTTAGCTGTAATTTGGTAAAAGTTGCCAATATTAGCATTAAATGATAAAATGTTGAATGATACCGTGTCCGTAGACATGTCGTATGTGCACTGCTAGCCTACTGCTGAAGAAGCAGATGTTTGTAGAGTGGCTCGTAAACATATTCTTCCACAGATAGGCCAGCGTTTCGGGAGAGCTCGCCGGGATGAAACATTCCATTACGAGAGATTCAGCCTGTCAAACAACTCGCTATAAGTAGGGATGTCAAAAAGCGTGTATTTTCACTAAACGTTTATACCCTACTAAAAAAAGCGTGTAGGCTACACGTGTACACGTTTACGTCTACAGGCGCTATATCTGTGTTTACTTTTAGTTTTTGATAGACATATTCTACAAACATTACTTGTTTTCTGCATAATAATTGACCCCCACAAGTACCAAGTAATAAAGAGCCCTTCCGGAGTCCCATTGATTCTAATTTTATTGAGTAGGCCTACAGAAGACAACACTACAAGTCGAGAAGACGTATAATTTGCGAGTTGCCGGATGGATGGGAAGGGGGGTGGAGAGAGTAGTCAGGCGGCTGACGTAGCACTTGCTGCTCTGTGCACTGCCCGCGTGCCGCATGCTGGCCAGTGGCCGGACGCACACTGCACAGAGCGATTGAAATGACGTGATCATCTACAGAGTAGGCGTAAGAATATTTATTGAAGATTAACGAAACAAGTAGTAATTGAAGATAAAGTAATTAGTAAGATTTATTTTGACAAATGAGCGACCGTGTGTGCGATCTTTACAACACAGTAGTTTGGCAACATTTTGTAGGCCTACATCTTGAGTACCTGCAAGAAAGAAGGAACGGTTATTCTAATTGTGTCGTCTATGTAAGTGTACAGATAACAGACAGAGCCCTAATAATAAAATGCTGATACTCACCTATTTATTCTTGTTCAAAAAAAAGATTTCGTTAACGTTTTGTGGCTTTATCCGACTTCTGTTTTTCGAAACAAGTCTACCTGCTGTTGAAAACATTCGTTCCGACGACACAGAAGACGCCGGAATGGCTAGATAGGCTCTTGCTATCTTGGCAATTGGGGAAAGTCATCTCGGTGGCTCTTCCACCACTCCAGTGGGTTGACATTTGTTGGCTGTTGGGGGAGATTTACATATCGATCCACCTCTTGCAAGTAACTGGGTGCTGTGCTGGTTCCTACATCAGCGTACATGTGGTCCCAAGAATTAATGTCATAGGGTCTTCTTCGTCAACCTCCAACCTCGGACGCTTTTCCGCGGGTCCTGCTTCAGCTTCTGACTCTGCTAAAGACTCGTCAAAGAAAACTTTTGCCTTGACTTCCTCAATAACTCGCTTCTTTACTTCGTCATAGGCTAAGAATGCCAAATGCTTATGACGTGGATCAAGAAAAGATGCTATTTGAGAAGTGACTATGTCAAAACCCTTGCCAAAGAAGGAAGCAAATCGTTTCATTAGATCTGCTTTAACGAACTCCTTAAAACTCTTCACAGCTTCAGAGTCGCCGTCTTGAACAGCTAAATGCTGGCGGACGAGAGCGTTAATGACAGGTCCAATGACAGACATCGTGACAGTCTTTTCTGCACCTAGCGCATTAGTGGTTAATTTTAGTGGGCGCAGAATAGGAATCATTTGTTCAATTATGAGCCACTGACTGTCTAACAGTTCTAGTGTGCGTGCGTCCGTCTGTTTCGTCAGAGCACGGTCACTCAACAGCGCAGACACAGCCCAGCGCTGTTCGGCAATTCGTTCGAACATATCGAACACGCTGTTCCACCTTGTCGCTACACTTTGTATCAGTTTATGGTTTGGAAGACTAAACTGTTGTTGCTTCGCTCGAAGCCCGTCTGTGGCTTTGGTGCTCCGCTTCACGTGCCCAACCAGGCAGCTGGTGGCTGCGATTGTCTTATGCAGTAGCGGAATCTCATTCAGTCCACCATTTACACTTAACTGCAAAGTATGCACAGCACAGCCCTGTCGTTTCTTCACCATTTCGCAATCGTCAAGAGCACGCACAACATTAGCAGCATTGTCCGAAACACAGCACAAAACTTTCGATCGGATGTCAAACTCGTCTCTGCAACAACTTCAAGAGCGCCTCGGAGATTGTGAGCCGTGTGACTTTCTTGCAAACATCGCGTACTTAGCACGTTGTTGTGCAGCTGCCAATCATTATCGATGTAACTGATGGTAACTGTCATATACGACTCTGCACTCATCGATGACCAACAGTCGGTGGTCATCGACACAAGGTCTGCATTGTTTGCAAGCTCTGATTTTAGTTTTTCGTGATGTGTATTGAATTTTCTCTGAATGATCGCAGTCATTGTGTTTCTTGACGGTACGATATATTTTGGTTCAAGAAATGTTATAAGCGAGCTAAAGTCTCACTTTCCACTAGCTTCATTGGTAACACATTTCCTACAAGGCAATCCGCAATTAGTGAAGAAATATGGTCAGATTTGGTCTTATCGCATGCCCGCGGAACAAAAAATGAGGTGACCTTGGGTTGGTCTTTATCATCTGACTTACCCAAGTTCTCCTGTGGATGTACGTGTTTCAGGTGATTGATCATGGAGCCCGTGCTGCCTGAATTGTGTAGGAGTTCCTTCCCACACAATCTACATTTCACTGTGTTCTCCCGCTTGTCGAAGTATTTCCAAACTACACTTGACATCTTCAGAGCTAAATAAAACAACGTCTTTACTTCGCAAGTGAATCGGATCAACTGCCGGTGTCGAACTGTCGACTAGAGCCACTTGCTTTGTTCATTCATTGCCGACTACGATTTTCGATGACTCAACGCAATCGAGCCGCTAGGTGAATAGGAGAAGGGGTTGAAATAGGAGACTATTTTGCCGCTCGCGCTTAAATTGACTCACGAGAAAACATCGTTCGGCGGGTCGCACACAGGATAAAAATAGTAATTACATAAAAACGTTTACCGATCACGAAAAAACGGTACACGTGTACACATTTACACGTACCATCCCTAGCTATAAGTAATTTATTTATGTTTGCACCTTCAAATGCCTGACATCATTATTACTTAGCTAATTATTTTTCACGCAATATGGTATAAAAATCGATATCGATTAGGGGAGATTAGGGTAATAAGGAATTGGGGTAATTGGGAACAAGCCTTATAAATCAAAATTTTGAAAATGTACATTTTTATGAGAAATTGTTTGGTAAGGGCCATACCTTCTTCTTTGATAATGTAATCAATTCTACTGAGAAAAGTAACTATTGATTGGTATTTTTATGACTCTTGTAAGGGTACTACAAAAAAAGTGTAATATGTTTCTTACAATGTTTAAAAAATTGAATTTTCCCTTCTTATACATATTAAAGGTAGAAAAGACAGTATATCTATTTTATCTCCTACATATGAGAGTGCTTTATTATGATTTTTGTAAATTTTTCTCTCTTTTCTCTCTTAGAAGTAAGGGCGTATTCCTATTTGCCCCAAAGTTTATATTTTTGGGGTAGAAGGGAACACCCATGAGGGGTAAATCGGAAAACTATGGGGTAAAGAGGAATGAGTGATATAGTGTTATGCTATATCAGAGGGGTAAATGGGAACAAACATATGCCTCGTCGTGTAGGTAGGGTAACAAAACAAGAATCCACAATCATCAACCACTGGAATTTGAAGTAAAATTCCTAGAGCGTAGAGGTAATATATTTGCTTGGCCCTTGAGGGATGACTTCGACATCATTCAAGAGGCAAATCTTTTCCTAGGCCCAATTAAGCTCATTGGGGTCACTAAATTTAATTTAGAACCAGATCCAAAAATAATTCAATCATTTTGGGAAAAGTTTAAAACACAACAAGTAGGCCCTGATGAAAATCTGGGTTAATAAACTTAACTGTGTAAAATGTGAGGGAAGTGTTCCTTATTGCCCTTGGATGACCTAAATAAAAAGATTATTTTTGCACCATTTAGAGGTAGAAAAGATCATAGTATGAAGATATTTGTTCACAAATGTAACACGGATGTAGGTAAACACTCCTTTCTTGGTTCTGTGACCAAGAGTTGGAATGGTTTGGATGAAAGAGTTGTAAATCCATTGCCTAGAAATGTCTCTGAATTCAAAGAGCGCATAAGAAAATACCAAAGTTGTTGTTGACTCTTGTCAGTGCCCTGCATTTGTGCAGAATATGTGGTTATTGTTGTAAATGTTTGGTAACCGAGTTGATGAACTCAAAACTGAACTTAATAAAGTTAATCTAAATCTATTATACTTAAAAAGTGTATATTTTTCCTTTTAAACAGAAATTCATGCATTACAATTTCTATATATTTGTAATTTTTCATGATACAAATACTTTTTTAAATATTAACATCATGCTATGAGAAGCTTTGTGTAGTTTTAAGACAAAAATTACAGTTTTTTAAACTGTAATGTCATGTTTCTAGCTATTAAAAAAATACTACAATTTGCATCTGTTCTAACTTTGTCAATAAGCAAGATATCAAGATGATTTTTTTTGCTACCTACTTAATTATACTACAAATACCTATGTTCCTATTTGCCCCATGTACTTTTAATGCACCTACCTTGCTTCTTATAATGATTGTTCCTTATTGCCCCAAAATGTTGGGGCAATAAGGAACAATATGTGATGTAGAAAAAAAATCATTGCATCTAAAATAACACATGAATGCAAAATATTTAATTTTATTAAGAAAGCCAATGTTTCAATGTATCTGATACCACTAAAACATTTATAATATGTTTTTCTAGTTATATGTAAATTGAGATCATAGGTCAACTTACACAAATTTGTTCCTAATTACCCCAATCTCCCCTAACAAGTAAGTTTGCTTGGTTTACACCTGTAAAGTTTTGCTTATTTTCCCGTTGGCGCGCTATGTTAGGCTGTGTTTACATCATCACACATCCGCTTACATGAAATAATCTAGTATTTTAAAACCCGCAATGGATTCGTTATGGTTCACAGATGACGATGTCATTCGTTTGAAAATCGGACCACAATTAGATACGTTTTGAGACGTATAAGTGGCAAATCGCCGCGTGCTGTTTTAAACCTTGCTCGGGCCGCCGAGTTGATCATGTACGGATCTACGTCATAGGCGAGACAAACTCAATGCTGCGGGCTAAACGGAGGGTCGTAGAGGCGCGGCGCTAGATCAGTCAACCTAGTTATATGTCTAAGCTTGTAATTAATCCACATGTATGTTTGGGTTTACTGGGCCTTTAAGTGTGTCTACGACCAAATACTGTCTTACATTCTATTGATATACCCCAGGGATCAGTGTTGGGTAAGATACTTTGCTAAAGTATCTAGGTAAAGGTAAAGATACTTTGGCTCAAATGGATCTAGATACAGTTAAAGATACATTTTTTAAAATGTACCTAGGTAAAGATACAAAATACTTAGTAAAGTACCTGATAGATACATAGGTACTTTTTAAAATAAATACTGATAACTAAATAAGTATGAATGTGATAAGATGGCAAGTGATTTGAGAACATCTTGAAGGGAAAATAAGTTAGTGAAAATATTATTACAACGTAACGTTGCGTGCACTTTCTGATATTCCTTGGTATTGTAAACCTAGACGAGTTTAAATGTTTTGCGAGATCAATAAAATTTTATAATTTGTTTCAAACATTATTCGCCCATCAATTTGGAGAATCAATATTGACTTACTTTAATCAATGCCAACAATGTTTCAAACCTGCTCTCAGTTAGCCTGTTCTTAAAAGGGTAAAACTATTCCCTCCCCCCCCCCCCCCATCCCGGACTGAATGCCCAAAATGATGGTATGTAAACGGTACACAAGAAATTGATTAAATTTAAGATTTATGCAATTATAAGAATTTATTTAGAATGTTATTACCACCTCTGGGTCAGGAAGAGAATTTGGCCTGGAGGTCGTAATAGGCGAGAAAAGAGAAAAATACATCTCGGAAACATTTAGCTAGTATGTAGGGAAGTATTTTACTTCCCAAAACTAGAGACGAGCTCTGGCCAGCCACATGAAAAACTTCAATATCCTCTAGGCTAGAGTGGACCTTTATGATCTAACGGTTGTGACCAAATAAACCAAATCTAGAATTCTATTAACAATGTACTATTAAAATTTAATTAATTTGACAGAAAGTATCTTTTATCTTTGTATCTGAACTTGCTGAAGATACACAAAAAAAATAGTAGGCTATCTAGATACAGGTACAGGTACAATTTTTAATTTGTAGGCCCTATCTAGGTGTAGGTAAGGGTACACACAATGTACCTAGATACAGTATCTAGATAGATGTATCTAGGTACTCCCCAACACTGCCAGGGATGGCCAACTGGCGGCTCGCGGGCCTTTCCATCCGGCCCCCGGGACCCCGAGAAACATTCTGAATTACATGGGTTTATACTTCAATGGCAATAGCTAAAAGCTCTGCTATAATAACTATACAAGCTTTAAAACATACTGTTATTTTCATGTTGTCCTAAAACGAGTAGGTCAATGTAAAACGCATGTAAGTTGTGTCAAGAAACGAGGTTATTTAATGTTCTTTACAGATCACACCAGTTGCATCGATGTGGCGGTGATTTTCTGCGACCTTGACAGTAAAGGTCTGCACGGGCCCGGGCCTGGCCCGCGGGCCGGGTAGGCCCGGGCCCGCGGGCCGAGCTCGGGCCTTGTTATGCATTTTGAGTCGGGCCCGGGCCTGCTTTTCACTGAATGAGACGGGCTTTATGATGTAATTTGAAATCGGTATGTGCGATTGTGATCATAGAAATGTTTTTCGACCAAATTTCAAAACGTTTTGTTTCTCATAATAGTAATTTTCATCCCCACCGTGATGTTCATTCATATATCCCAGGGTTTAAACTAAAAAATCCACATGCTGTTGCTTTGAGTTTAACCTCTGAACGGGCTGTAACGGGCCTACTTACACTTATGGCGGGCCCGGGCTTTGATAAGCTAGTTTAATACGGGCCAGGGCCGTAGGCCCGTGCAGACCTCTACTTGACGGTACCGAGGCTACAATGCAACCCAGCTGTAGGCCTCTCGCGCACACTGCTGTGTCTGGCACTGACTTATCGCTTGTAGTTGTCGCCGAGGTTTCTGATGGAACTGTTGGCTTGTGTAGTGGCGTAATTGCTGTGATTGAAAACTGAAAATTGCAAAGTGTTTTCTGTGGTCCAAATTACTATGAGTAAGTAAAACTAGTAAGCCGGCTCGAAAGGTTGATAGTGAAAATAGGACGTTTAACCCGCCCGTAATTGCAGTTAAATAAGTGGCCCCCGGATGTTGTCTTCGAAATGAGTGGCCCCCTAACATACAGAAGTTGGCAATCCTTGATATACCGGTACCCCATTTATTAAAGAAGGTTTCAAAGGTTATACTTAGAATACAAGTTTATTTTAATTTTTATATATGAATATTTATCAAATATCAATGCAAGGTTTTGAAAGGCATAAATAAAAGAAATTGGTCAATAATTGAACCAGTTTCGAGCAATATTATGGAAATTGTACAGTGCATGATGACGTCACAACTCGTGACGTAGTTGGATGCCTACTGAGCTTCGCTACCGACCGACTTTACAATGAATGCGGCCGCTTCACCGACCGCCCATTCAACACCATCGGGCACGGTGTCGGGCTGTTGAGTTCTCACCTCTCAATTATATAGTTGGTATTGTAATTTTTATAAATTTGAGTTTTAGTTTTATGTTTTCCACCAGTTTCATTTGATACCAAATCGTTATTTCGTATAACTTTCAATCAAGTGTTCAGGACCTAACATACTATACAGACACAAGTAAATTTCCTGGTTTCAAAGTTAAAAGTTCCTAGGGTTAATTTTCAATATCCAGTTTTTATATCGCACTGGCAACTTCTCCCTGTTTGAGAAACGGTGGAATGATAACTTGATCGGACTGATTTTAAACTCTCTCGACAAAGCAACGCTACCTACAAAACATTAATTGTTGACACAAAAATTATTATTTAGGTAATGTTTGACATCCTTTTGTATGACATGAGGAAATATAATAATCTCCGAATCAAATAGAACCTAAAAGAAGCAAGTTTTTTCCACACCTAAATTAACGTTTATGGTCTGCAGACACACATCCTTGCCATGATCTTCACATATGTTGACAAACCATGCATATGTTGTTCACTTATTATCACTCACATTAACTCTCTCCATTGCATAGTGTACTAAAGCGTAGTGAAGTAATGATTGTGTTGCCTCCGTGTGTACTTTGCATTGTGTACTAAAGCGTAGCGAAGTAATGTGTTGCTTTCGTGTGTGGAATAACAAGGGAGAATAAGTTTATTACAAAAAACACATATTGGGCTGTCACTGTGCTATAACAAATCTTAGAAGGCTCCATTCACACAGTGTCAACTGCCAAATCCTTACTACAATACAACACGTGTTCTTACCGAGTGTCGCCTCGCCCGGCTCGGTCAGCAGGCATCCACCACCGTCACATGCCCCCAGGCGCGCGTCAAAACAAATCGTTGTAGGCCTTGTCCAAAGTTGCCACAATTTGCAATCTTATTTTTTGCACATGTACTTGTCTAAAAAAAAATACTTCATCTAATGTGATTATATGCCTTTAAGCATAAGCTCGCTTTGAGGACATAATAATTATTGAATGATAGCAATTAATCACAATTTGTTATTATATTATTATTATTATTTTTATTATATTATTATTATTATTATTATTTTTTATTTTTCCAATCAATGTTTATCTTAATAAAGATGCAAACACCATTTTTATTTATGTAGGCCTATAGGCCTAAGGAGCATAATTGTGATCCTTTATCAGAATTTTTATGAGAAAACAATTTGAGGTATAGGTCTATATTATGCTACAAGAATGGGGTTGATGTCATTGGAAAAAGTGATTATTTATCTACAGTTTACAAGTACGGTAGATACCACATTTTGGTCTTGCTCAATAATCCATTGCCATTGGGTAGAGGTCATTTATTCTTTTCCCCTTTTCTGCATTTCAACTGGAACTTAGTCCACAATATTGTCATCTTCTAAATTTGAAAATATACTTGCAATAAAATTTTCTAACACGTGTGATATAGATTTATGAAAATAGTGGTGTTATAAAGGCCAATTATTCCCACTTTTTAATATTTTCAGCATAGGCCTGAGATTATATTTTGATTTGTATGGTGACGTGTTACATATTGATTAAATCGGTAGTAGACTAACCATTAGGACATATATGTAACAATATGAAATAGCCTACCAGACCTAGACCTAGAGTCCTAGAGTTAGGTGGTGATAGCCAAACAACTAGCTTACAGTACCTAGGTTAGTTTTGTTGGTTGGTTGGTTAGTCAACGTCTTCTCCAACTCTTCTTGTCAGTCTGCCTAGTCTAGATATGTGTAGGTTTACTGTAGGTCTGAGTTATACGTTGTTAGTAGTTCTTTACTGTAGGTCTGAGTTATACGTTGTTAGTAGTTCTTTACTGTAGGTCTGAGTTATACGTTTTTGGTGTTTCTTTACTGTAGGTTTGAGTTATACGTTATTGGTGGTTCGAAATTCATTGAGCAGATAACATTGGGTCATAATTTTAGGTCTACAACCAACAACAACCAAGTCGCCTCAAATAGCCAAAGTGCATTATGAGACGTTAAGCAATATCCAATCCAATCATCCAAGTGCACATTCAAGTCTAGGTAGCCTACAATTTATTTTCTGTGATTCCGTGAATTATTACTTTCAGGAATGAGAAGAACAAATTTAGCTCAAGAAAAGAAAAATATGGCAGAGCACACTAGTCAAGCAAAACTGCACAATTCCCCGCATTTGGGCCGTCATGAATTTGGAGATTTCCATGTTGATGAACCTTCGCTCAAGATCCGGCTCAATGACTTTGAACGTTATAATAGTTCAGCCAAAACGGTCAGCAATGTTAAAACCCCTCAACATGTTCTGAATAAAGAGGAATGGCTAGGTGCAACAAGTGATGATGAGATTGAAACAAATAATTTCGACAATGTACTGCATATTGACGATGGAGATATGGACAACGATTTGATGAACGATGCTGCAAGTGAAACGGGTACCTACACAATTGATAAAGATGTGTTGTGCCTGGAGGAAGAACAAGCTCGTCAAGAAATCGCTGAAGGTGATGAACCTATATATTTCATTCATGCACGTAATTATTACCCTACTGATTAGTGATTACTATTAGTTCTCATGGTGGAGAGCCATCCATGTTGGCTCATATTGTAGCATTTGCAAGGCATGTTTTTCTAATTTTCAATGTCTCACTGTAACATGAGGGCACAAGAAGAAACACCAGTAAAGACAACACCAGAGATATGAAAACACATAGGCCCTACTAATGATAAAGAGCCCCTCCCCTCTCAGTAATTAAATTTTCTTTAAATATGGGCCTACATTTATTTAGGCTAAATACAAACATTTCATATATTATCATCACTAGGGAGCGGATGTTCAGGACATCTCATTTTTTTTCTATTGGTAAATACATGCCTGGAAAATAGTTTTAAGTATGTTTCAAGTGTTAGGGATGCCAAAAATATGCATTTTATTTTGCCTTAAAATGCCTATTTACATCATTTCATGAGAAAAGGTCCCTTTTGGGCATTTTTAAGGTACTATTGTCCTATTTTGATATAATTTGCTAAAACGGATGCAAAACGTTTGAGTGTGAGTGCAGTGTCGAGCTTGCCACATTATCGGGTGAAATGAATGATGAAATTAAAATGTTAGTTCTGAAGTAGTTAAGTGTGAAAAATGCCTATCGGCTAGTTAGATTGGAGAAGGGTTTGAAAAAAAAGTTTTGTCGCCCCCAGCCCTTCAGGCTGGGATTTTATGTTTTCTTTGCTCTCCCAACCTGTCAACCCTTCTCCAATCCAAATTAAAATGTTAAAATTTTTCATTTTTCATCTTGTGTTTTATAGTATATCGACAAAACTATCCTCCCCCCCTCTCCATGAGAATATATTGGTGTAACTGTTAATAAAACATTACTGAAAGTTATGAAAATAATAGAATTCAATTAAATTCAACAGGTCCTTTTTTGTTTTTTTAGGTCCTTTTTGGTGTTTTAAAGGTACTTTTTGCCTGCCTTTTTGTCACTTTGAAAGGTCCTGAACATCCGCTCCCTAATTATCACACTAAACCCGAAGGCTTATCAGTGGGTCAAAGTAAGGTAAATAAAATAACCTAGGTATGCCTATAAGATCATAGCTGAATGCTGTTTGAATACTTGACAAAATGACTAAAGATAATAGGCCATACTATACATAATGCAATAATACAATCAATTACAAAATACACTCTGCGATATATTATTAATAATCAAACACCCGGTTCCAACATAAGTCAGGTCGGGGGGTGATGTATCACCAGTTTCTCGGGCTGTGGACTTTCAGTGCTTGCTAGCCAGGCTCAACACCTCCTCATCTTCTTTGATGTCTTCTATGACAGGCATTTCTACCAGTTCTCTCCATTTCTTTCTATCCTCCCAGAGTCTTTCTTTATTAATTCTCTCCCATGATTTCCCACTTTCTTCAACGTTCCATTTTATTTGGTATCTCCATCCATCTCTTGGGTGTCCAACTCTTCTTAGTCCGTGGAACAAGCTGCTAAAACTATAGGAACATTTCAAATCCGGAAACCAGCACCAAAATTTAGGAGCAGGTAAAAGACATATTTTAGAATGTTATTTTCACGGGGGACACGCATGGTAGCAAAAAAGTCACTATCATATTAAAATAATTCTTAAAATTGCTGTAACTCAAGAAGTAATCATCAGATTTGGATAAACTAGTTTTGTTTTATTCGGTTTTTAATGCTCTACAAAAATTGTCATTAGAAATTTTACCGTAAATACAATAGTTTTAATTATATTTATATATTATTACAATGTATTGCAATTATAGCACTTTTTGGTACGGTACATAATATGTAAGAATTTTGTTGTTTTGTAGAATTCGCTAGATTGTCATAAAATTTTCAGACTATACTAAATCTAAAATAACGCCAATAAATCCAAAATTCAAAGTCTAAAAACGAAATTCCTGTAACTTTTTGATTAATTAATTAATTAAATTAAGCATATATTAAATCCCTATTAAAAGTTTCTTATTCACTTACCAAAGTCACGTAGGGGATCACACAAAAACAATATGACCACAATGAACCAAAAAAATATTAGTTCCAAAAATTAATTCCAATCACTTTCCTATTAATTCAATTAATTAAAAATAATGGCAATAATCTCAATTTATTTTGTAAAATTAACACAATGTAGGCCTAGTCGACCTTGGAATCATTTTAAAGCTAGTTTTTAGGCAAATAAATTTAATGAAAAAATTAATTAATTAGATTAATTAATCACCGAATTAATTACATTTTAGTTAAATTATCCCACTTTTGACATATGTATTGTTATGTATAC
The DNA here is from genome assembly GCA_024449915.1 of Sweltsa coloradensis. NCBI lineage: Eukaryota > Metazoa > Arthropoda > Insecta > Plecoptera > Chloroperlidae > Sweltsa > Sweltsa coloradensis. The sequence goes on from JAMZAV010001063.1 coordinate 478,769, forward strand.
CTAAAACTCGATCGATCGTCATAAAAATATACTACTTTACTGACATAATGCCAATGAATCCGAATTGTCATGTCCCGAAACAAAATTCCTATAACTTGCCGATTAATTAAGAAATTAAATGAAGAATTACTCATATCTCAATAATTGTTATTGTCACTCAATTAACACATACAAAATGCCAACAGAAGTATCAAATATAAAACAATGCAAGTATAATTTAAAAAATTAATAGTCCCAAAAATTTTTCATGCTACTTTTCTGTTAATTGAATTTCCCACAAAATTATTTTCCTGTAAAATAAGCATACAAATGGTTCCTAGTGTGGCTGTGTTAATTTTACACAACACATGGTGATTATATCGATTTATTTAATTCATTCGTTAATTCAATTAACGGGAAAGTAGCATGAACTTAATTTTGGGACTATAAATTTATAAAATTATACTCGCATTGTTTATATTTGATACTTCTGTTGGCATTTTGTATGTGTTAATTGAGTGACAATAACAATTATTGAGATATAAGTAATTCTTCATTTAATTTCTTAATTAATCGGCAAGTTATAGGAATTTTGTTTCGGGACATGACAATTCGGATTCATTGGCATTATGTCAGTAAAGTAGTATATTTTTATGACGATCGATTAAGTTTTAGGTATACATAACAATACATATGTCAAAAGTGGGATAATTTAACTAAAATGTAATTAATTCGGTGATTAATTAATTAAATCAATTAATTTTTTCATTACATTTATTCGCCTTCAAACTAGCTTTAAAATGATTCCAAGGTTGACTACATTGTGTTAATTTTTGGAACTAATATTTTTTTGGTTCATTGTGGTGCCGAGCTTGGCAGGCCGGTGCTGATTCGGTGATGCCCAAGATTTAGGTGGAAACACCCCTTTACCCAACTAAACGATGTTGGAACAAAGTGTAGTGATATATATTGTGGTCATATTGTTCTTGTGTGATACACTACGTGACTTTGGTAAGTGAATAAGAAACTTTTAATAGGGAACCTAAGTGGGCGTTGTCTGGTTCTCTCCGGTCAGCGTGGTATAGGCGATTAACCCGTGCTTAATGTTTCGTAAGCGATAGCGCGAGAACCCGACCACGGACCGGAATTATATTCATACTGTAAGAAACTATAATCTTTCCTCTTTGCGTGGATATACATAACTCTGCTCTGTCACAAATATTAATGACATTTGTTTTGAGTCGAAGTGAACTCTACATTTACACTGTTGCCAAACCTTCCAAACTGCTCATGAAAAAGCACGTAAAAACATTTTGTCCGTGGCATCAGCATAACATTTGTTATCCGACTTGCTTTGTGGCTACTGTGAGGTAACTGGGTTGTACTAGATTATACATTACTAATAAAATATCCTTTAATGTGCCAACAAAATCTTGAATGAAAAGTACATTTAGCAACCATGGACAGGCGCGTGGTATGCGAGGATGCCACAGCTGCACACAACGTGGCTGCGTCTAGCTTAGGTTGCCGCTCAGTCAGAGTACATTTGCGACAGCGCGCAAACATGGGTCCATTAAACTCATAATAGTTTGAATTTAGGAAGCGTCATCGAGCAAAGTAGAATGCCATCATCTTCTTCACAAAATTATGCATCTTGTGATGTTATTGGTTTAGATTTCTTTTGCGCGAGTCAAAAGATACGGCGAGTTACATTTTCGTACCATGCTAATTCTTATGGGCGCTGAGACCAGAGAGAACCAATTTCCTTCCCGCCTTCAAAACTTAGGTTCCCTATTGGGATTAAATTAATGCTTAATTTAATTAATTAATTTATCAAAAAGTTTCAGGAATTTTGTTTTTAGACTTTAAATTTTGGATTTATTGGCGTTATTTTAGTATAGTCTGAAAATTTTATGACAATCTAGCGAATTCTACGTATAAATAATTGTATATGTACCAAAAAGTGCTATAATTGCAATACATTGTTATAATATATAAATATAATTAAAACTATTGTATTTACGGTAAAATTTCTGATGACATTTTTGTAGAGCATTAAAAACCGAATAAAACAAAACCTAGTTTATCCAAATCTGATGATTACTTCTTGAGTTACAGCAATTTTAAGAATTATTTTGGCGGCCATCTTGTGGACGCCATGACAGGTGACTTATTTGCTACCATGCGTGTCCCCCGTGAAAATAACATTCTTAAATACGTCTTTTACCTGCTCCTAAATTTTGGTGCTGGTTTCCGGATTTGAAATGTGTTTACGCTTGTTCCACGGACTATCTTGCTGTTGTGTTTGTTTTTGTGTTTTTGTGTGTTTTTTTTTTTGTGGATTCTATCTTGCTTCATTCTTCGTACGTGCCCATACCATCGAAGTCTTTCTCATAGATTTGGACCTCCACCAGTTTTTTTTAATAATAACAATACAGTAATTAATTAAATATGTATATTGGTTGATTTATCATTTATTTAGGCCTAGGTTGGTTCTTCGTCTGTAACAAAGTCTTGAACACTGTAAAAAGCTTTTTGAATTACAAATTTTGGCAGCTCAGTTTTGAATTTAATATAATCTGGTTTATCTTTAATTGCTTTTGTGAGAAGGTTGTATAGAATATTATTTATATAATCCGAGTTTTTCTGACCGATGTTAGTAGAACATGGCTAAAATGGAGGTCATATTAATATTGTGTGCTATGTGTGAGTTCTGAGTATGTTATTGTTAACTGTGTGAATCTGAATATAGATTTTTTTTCCAAATACTTAAGACTGATTTGAGAATGTAAAGGCATGGATCTGTAAGAATGTTTAGGGCAATGAAGTGAGGTTTGCAATGCTTAGACCTGCAAACAAAAAAACTTTTACTTTATTCCAGGATGCTCTTTAGTGTATCCTCTGTAATTTCCATATTACTGAATAATCGTTACATTTTCTTTTCATACTATAGTAATTGTTGGCAGTACCGTAGTACCAGATGATGCTTCCGGAGACGGTAGCTACAACATGAGTTCATACCGAAGTGGTTCAAACTGGATTAATGACTGGGCGACGCAAGTTGCCCAACATAATCACCACCCACCGGCTGTTACTGGGCTTCCACCTCTTCCTATTGATAAACATGCAGGTCATGGCACCTCACATAGAGGTAAGATTACTTGGCTATCCCCATAAGTAAGCCTACACCTCATGTTTGTGGCATACATTCTGTGATTTGAAATTACCCTTCATTTAAGAAGACAAAAGATTTGGATAAGTTGGCCTAAAAAAGTTAAATTTGTGTACTGTATGCAATATTCATGCCTGTGTAGGCTACACATGTTTGAATTTTGAAATGAAGTTGGGGTCTAATATGAAATAATTACTAATTAATATAATTTTTTTCAAGGCGATCTTAACCTCTTCACTGTGGGGTTTTAAACCTGTGTTTACACCTGCTGTGTGGGGTATTTTTAGCAGAAAAACACCCTTATTTTAAAAATTCATAACTTCCACATTTCTCTTCCAAAAATTATAAAAATTTTGTGACGAGTACTTGACTACACTACACCCATGCTTAGACAAAAAAATACCCCCCCCCCCACATTTCCCCCCCCCCCCCCAAATCGATAATTAGATAACTTTCACATTTCATATAAAAAAATTAAAAAATATGTGTGACAAGTAGGGCTACTTGATAACACAATGAACATGCGATGAAAAAATTCTTCCCCCCCCCCCCCCAAAAAAAAAAGTAATCGATATTTACATAACTTCCACATTTCACATCCAAAAATAATAGAATATTTGTGACAATTTCTTGAATACACTATGAACATGCCATGATAAAAATCGACCCCCCCCATCCACGTCCTGCCCCCCCCCCCCCCCAAAAAAAAAAAAATAATTACATAACTTCCACATTTCTCATCCAAAAATTATTTTAAAAAATTGTGGCACATACTTGAGTACACTACGAACATAATAAGAAAAGAATCAACCCCCCCACCCCCACCTTTTCTCATCCAAAAATTATTTTAAAAAAAATGTAGCACCTACTTGAGTACTCTACGAACATGCCTTGAAAAAATATGCCCCCCCCCCCCCCCCCCCCCAACAAATTGATAACTACAAAATTTGCACTTTTCCATAAAAAAAATGCAAGAAAATGTGGCTAAATTAGTTTCAGGACTGGCCTACTCTATTTCACTAATTCCTACACAGTGAACATGCATGTAGGCCTAATACAAATTATAAAAATTAACAATATATTTATTTGGGGGTTTCATGGGAGTATATTGATGATCTGCTTGCTTACCTTGGAATGATAGATGAAAGGTGAAGTTGATAGATGATGATATATGGTCCATAATTACACAGTAGTCTTGAAAGTAAATTTACACATAAAAGTAGCCTAAATCGTTCAGTTACACATCCACAAGTTCAAGTTCTATACACACACATATATATATACATATATATACACACGAATTTACACACGGTACCTTTGAGAGTGTTTTTTTAGGGCCTACAGGTGCTTGAGTGTGTGGTACTTGCCAAAGCATGGAGTTACACACAGAGGTACATTGCATTCATTGCACATGTACCTCGATTCTTTCCTCTTCTTTTTCCCTCCTCTTTTGTATTAGCACAAACATAGCACTGCCTTGTGGGGTTGGCCTTCTTTTCTGTAGAGGGGATAACGTCAGGGAAATGGCGATGTACAAGTCGAAGAGGTGTTAGCCCGGGGGATGGGCGGCCTCCTTTGGGGGACAACTTTGGGGCAGCATACTTTTCCAAAAGGAGGCGAACAAGCTCCAGACGAAATGTTGATAGTTGCCTCTTGTTCCCTTTTAGGACCTTTTTCTAGTATGTGTGCATTCAACACACTTAGGTCCAACAAGTGGAAGAACAGTTTCTTATACCACTTGACAGACCGCCTTACACACTCGACATGACTCAGCATCATGTCAGAGTGGTCGACAGCGCCCATTCCCTGGTTATAAGAGTCAACACACTTGGGAATCATCTTGTTTACTCAGTCCTCCTGTCTCTCTTTCCACTGTCGATCATGCCAGGGCCATGCATAGTTGTGAGCATGTTGACTTCCCTCTTGTCGAACCAGCGGACGGTCAACATGTTTGTCTGTGTGTTTTTCAAACAACTGTGGACCAGTGTACCAATTATCAACATAGAGTGTTTGCCCCTTCCCAAGATACGGTTCCATCAACGTAAGTACAACATCCGCGGATACTCCGAGCCCTGATTCTGTTATTTCAGTTGTTGCCCCTGTGTACACTATTACATTTAGTACAAAGTTAGTGTCAACATCTGAAATAACAAAAAGTTTAATCCCGAATCTGCTGCGTTTGTTGGGAATGTACTGTTTGAACGACAGCCTGCCTTTGTACAGCAATAAACTTTCGTCTATACATACTTCACCGAAGGGCACAAATACGCTTGAAAACTGATGCTTTACACTATCAAGGACAAGTTTGATTTTTTGTAGTTTGTTTTGATCCGGGTTATTTCCAATGTTGTTGTCACTGAAATGAAGGAGTCTGAGTATTATGCGGAATCGATCAACAGACATGATGTCACCAAATATTGGTGTACTCAACAAAGGGTCTGTTGACCAATACAGCTCGATCGCATTTTTTTTTTTGATGGGCCATTAGCATATATAATGCCAAAAACACATACATCTCACCAACCGTGGTATCTTTCCATTTCGTGAGCCGGGATTTTACGCTAAACTCTGTGTTTTCAATCACAAACTTGTAAAACAAGTTTGTTTGTTCTACAATAGACTCGACTAGTTCTGTTGTAAATAAAGCTAAAAAACAGTCAAGTCACTTGAATCTTCAGTAAGGTTGAAATCCGCATTTATTCCCGATGAACTTGGGTCGAAATCGTGAATAATAGGTTGGAAATCACCTCTACTCCAGTTTTTTTACCCCATCATCGGCAATTCGTCTTCTTTTATTTTGACGACGGGCCTGAACTAAACCTACAACCTACATCATTGTCACTTGCACTGTCCCCGTCACTGCCACTGTCGTGATTATCACTCTTGTCCTCATCACTATCACTAAAACTATCGTTGGTATTTACAAATAAAGTCATCATCACTTTCCGAGTCACTATTGGTAATAATTTCACGGATTTCCCTATCTGAAACACGCCGTAAACACGAATTCTCACCACTCGTGGAAGCCATAGTTGTTGTTTACTACAGCTGACGCTGAACTCGGCAGCAGCTACAAGTGGTAAGCCTAGAAATAAACTTCTAAAAACAAGTTATCGGCCGGTTCCAGTAGTTGGCGAAATAGTTCTACGTATTACCGACAGGTTGAAGCACATGCCACACGAAACTAGAGCGCGCTAACCCTATTGAGCACTGAGTAAACTACACTTGAATTCAAACATTGTGGCGCGACATTGGCGCGACGAGTATACTCGGGCGTAACACGGGGGGCACAACTGCACATCACGAGTTAACTCGGGCGTAACTGAGAGGAGGTTAATAGAAGCCAGTTAACAACAATGGATTTTATGAAATCTTGATCTTGGTCAATTAACGTGCTCTAGGTTTCAGCTTCGTCTTCCACAGCAACGCACATACGATCACCGCTCCACAGTCCAGATGGGACACTTTGCCGGTCACACGCCCATGGCCTGCTCTTCCCCCCCCTTCTCGACACAGCCCAGTTCTTAATTATTGTGGTCTTGGTTTCATCTTTGTCTTCCACAGCAACGCACATACCATCACCGCTCCACAGTCCAGGGACCCAAGTTTTGAAATAAGCGTTTTGATCAAAACGTCACTTTCATAACGTCACTTGATAACGTCGATTTTTTGTGGTTTGACAAAATGCTAAACTTGCTTTGCTGTTCTTCCCGTCTGGTGTCTCTCCCGCTAGCCGAATATTGCCGAATTCTGGACCAATCAAATACGAGTATTCTATGCCCGTACACCCAAAGACCTCAGACAAAGATAGGCCTACTGTACATATTACATGTTCATCTAATGTCTTTGCATTTCCTTGTTTGTTTACGTTCTCCCAGCTTAGTGCCGAACATAACCTATAAAATACAATCAACATGCATTTGAACAGCGAGAAGATCTTATTCATCAATACACGATTTGAATCGGCAAAACTCAACGTTTCATAACATAAAAATAACAAAGATGCGTCGTGGAAATAACTCGCATGCATGCTAAAAGGTAAATAAAACGCGAGGTGTCGTGAATGTTGACAAGAGCTAGGGGCCAAGGCGGTCCTAGGTCCAAGACGCTAGGCCTAGCCTATTAATAGGCTTTCGACCTAGGTAGCCCTAATTTGATGTAGGTCCTAGGCCTTACCCTAGTGTGGGGTCATGAAATCAAGATTAATTAGTTTATTTATAAATTGAAAATGCCAAATACATCGTAATAGCCTAGCGCCAAGTCCCAAGTGTTCGAATTTAACCACAGCCTTGTATAAACATGCTTAGGACGAACGAGTATATTATATTGAGAGGGCGTAACGTCAAAAAGCAGCATCCCACGCATGTCCCACAAGCTATTTTCTCGTGGGTAGAAAAAGACGTTGTGATTTCAAAACTAGCTTTTTGAGGAAATCGACGTTATCAGACCACGTGACCACTCAAAACGTCGAAAAATTATCGACGTTTTGATTCAAAACTTGGGTCCCAGGAGGGACACTTTGCCGGTCACACGCCCATGGCCTGCTCTCCCCCCTTCTCGACACAGCCCAGTTCTTAATTATTGTGGTCTTGGTTTCAGCTTCGTCTTCCACAGCAACGCACATACCATCACCGCTCCACAGTCCAGGAGGGACACTTCGCCGGTCACACGCCCATGGCCTGCTCTCCCCCCCTTCTCGACACAGCCCAGTTCTTCCGGTAGAGGAAACGCAGTCATTCCTTCGAGCGACCGAATCTGTCGTCACTGCGATGCAGGCGAGAATGTCCCTCTCGTTAGATTCTGGAGGAGAGTCCGATGCTGATACTAATCACAGTTATCAGCTTCTAAATCGAGGTGTGTTTGACAACTCAACTCTTTTAATAATAAAAATAATAATAATAATTATTGATTCATAGCAGTTGTCGAAAAAGTTTGCCCCGACTGGGGTTCGAACCCAGAACCACCGGCTTAACGTGCCATAGCTTTACGAATTAAGCTACCGGAACCACAGAACAAACCTTTACGAAACTGTTTTTTGTTGTGACTGTTGACTTCCATGACATAAATCCAACAGACTGCAATGTAGCTGTCATACCTGAAAGATCACATGGATAAATCCAATCACATATCATCTCCCATGAGTTGAGTAGTATGAATATAAAGTTTTTAAGCATAAGCCCGCTTTAAGGACATAGTTATTGATTCATAGCAATTGTCGTAAAAGTTTGCCCCGACTGGGATTCGAACTCAGAACCTCCGGCTTAATGTGTAGAGCTATGGCACGTTAAACCGGAGGTTCTGGGTTTGAACCCCAGTCGGGGCAAACTTCTACGACAATTGTTTCTTTCTTTCTAGTATCCAAGTTCTTCGACGTTAGCTGTTCATCTCTTTGCTTGCAAGTCTTGTTTGATTCTTTTGTTTAATGGTGGTTATTTAATACCGGTAGGCTTTTCAAAATATCATCATCATTATCCATCACTGTTTCGTTTCCTGCTTCTGGCAGGGTCAGCTTGGGTTAAGCAACCAAATTTTTTCACTTCTTTCTATCCTCCCACAATCGTATCTCTTCCTCTCCTATTGCCTCCAAGTCTCCTGCTATGGTGTCCATCCATTTTCTTTCTAGCACCTTTCTTCCTTCTTCAATCCTTCTTTCATACATTCTCGTGGGCATTATTTCCACCATTCATTTCATATGTCCATACCATCTCAACCGTGTCCTTCCTATCCTGTCACTTAACTTCTCTACGCCCAGCATTTCTCTAATGTCCGTGTTTCTTATTCTGTGCCTTCTCGTCTTGCCCACTGTGCTCCTCAGGAATCTCATCTCTGCCGCCTGCAACTGACTCTCCCTCGATCTCCCATTGTCCTGGTTTCTGCTGCATACGTAAGGATCGGTATGAAATGGGTTTTATATAGCGTCATCGTACACTGAATGGGTATTTCCCTATCCCACACCTGGATCCCATTCTATAATTCTGACGGAGTTGGACTCGGGCGTTTTCTACCGTAATCGACTCGGCTGTTAGTGATCCACCCGGTTGAGGTCGATATCGTTGCGATAAAATACGTGACAACCGAGTCCGACTCAGTTATATTTTTATGTTTGATTAGTAAAAATGGTGGATGATAAGCCTTGGCCTACACGTAAACACAACCAGATTATAAACTTTCTCAAACAAATAACAATAGTATGCTCACAGAAAACCTACCTTTAGTTAGGGCCTACCCCTAAAAGTCCCGTGCATTCCCTTTTATCATGAAATTATACCATTTAAATCCAATGTGGCGTTTGACTCCTACTACGCTCATCCACTAACGTTAAATCTTTCAAAATGCACGTCTCTATCTTATTTAGGTTATTGGGCGCCAGTAATAACTCTAGGTTATTACGAGTTGTTCTACTCATTAGTCCAAGGAATGTTGCAGACCAAGGAAATATCCCGACACAAAATAATACTGACTTACAATGCAATGACATGCGCTCACCACTTCGTGTACACTGTAGGGTACAACCCTTGCACCACAGCGTACACTCAGCTCACCGGATGCTAGACTTCCACAGGGGTGGGGCGAGGCTGGCTGCTTCCTCCGTAGTCCTGGATGCTGGCGCACCTGCTTAGCCTAGTATCTATATTCTAGGTTGTTTCTGGTTTTATAGGGTGGCTGAGGGCCTGAGATTTGTAATAGGAAGTTAAAGGTGATGTGAAGGACATTCCGGGCAATGCATTCGTACACTGTAAAAGTTGGAATTCCGTAGTATAATGAGATCTGAATAACATGTGATACAAGGTTAAACAATGACTCGATTTTAACTTCCAATGCATTGGTAAACAAGAAAAACCCCCATTTAGAATACATTCATAATTGATACAGGATAAACAAAACTGGTATGATTAAATAAATTTAGTACTCAACACTGTCCTTTTGGTATGCTGACCGCATGGTTGTTGTTCGACGACGCGTCTTGCACACGTGTACGAGGCGTAGTTGCAAGGAGGGAAAAGTTGAATTTGAGGCGGAAACCTGGCGTCGGCGTCCCTTGGTTTGGGAGGCGGACCGGTTGCGCGTCGGCGTCGAAATCCCAAGTGGGTGGATTGACCCGCACTGCTCGTCGGATAGCGGATTACCCGGCACTTCCCTCTCCTCACGCACTGGCTCGCTGTGGGCGCTCCAACGGTGTCGATTACAATAGGGTGGATATATGGATGATCACAGGACTCAACCAAAGGAGAACTCCAACAGGAGTGTGGACCTAGAGGTACAAATGGGTGTGGGTCCTGAGGTCTCCGTGTGTTACCACGTGGTCGGCTTTAGATGGAAATTCGAACATTATCGAACTAAAAGGATGGATTGAAGTGTATTTCTATTGCTATTGCAATAGAAATGAATTTAGATAGGTTTGATTAGGCCTGATGGTGTAGAGTGGACCCTAGGGATAGCGTGGTCGTCATGGTGAGCGGGCTTGGGTTAGGACCACATGGCGTGGCTATCTTCTTCTCCCACACACGCCGCTAAATATCGAAGAAATTTATAAAAACGCACTACAATACTCTTGCGTGTTCCCTAGGCCTCTTTCTGGCTCGCACAAACACTGCCATTGCGGCTATTTACGCGATTATTCACACGTACTGATTCGCAACGCGCACGTAGGTATAAGCACCTGTATGCTCCACACAATCAAAAGCACTAGTGAACGGCCCTCCCGCTCGTTCTTGAGGTCGGCTGGCTTCCCTAGCTGGCAAAACTACAACTAGCACCGCATGACTGGACAATACGCATCCCCTATTGGGCAGCGCTCGGCGTGCTCTCGTTTGTCCCAATCACCAGCCAGCATCTTTTCTTCCAGATTCCGCCGCTCGTGGCACACAGCTCAAAACTAACGGTACAGGTGCACAGCGTTGCAATTCAGCAAGCTACGTTTGCCAAACCGTCATGGCCACACCCTGCTATTGGTGCATCCATAACTCCCGCTCGGAATCGACTTCTCTCTCTCTCGATTCTAGGAACTGAGTTGCCGAGGCTTCACCAAAAACTCCGCCAACTAGCCCTATTCTCGACCAAGGTCACATGAAATTTAACACAGTGGAAATTATGCCCCTGTTTAGGACACAATCCCTGGCTCTTAGACTTATTATCCCACATAGAAATACATTATCATGAAAATAAATTATCATTGAAGATGATGATTTATTTCGGATGGCTAATTAATTTGCATATTTATGGAAATTAATTGCGAAAATTTAATTTGGACAGAGGGGGCAAGGCGACCCGTTACAGTTACCCCCACTACTTTTACTTGGACTTAGGCCCCTAAGCAAAGTACAAAGTTATCCCACAGGCATCGACAGCATACATCTGTCCTTAAAATTAACATTTTTCCCATACACGACGGAATTCCACATTCCTAAAAACTAGTATAGGGGTAGTTAGGGTAAGGTGAACCTCGTCCAATTTAAAAGTACTCCTGGCACATCCACGGAACTACCTTCCCTAAGTACAACAAAAGAAAAACCTGACCCAAGGTGGTCACATAACAAACCATCTCACTGGTTGCCAAGTATAATTCACTCCCGGGAATTCATATGGAAGTCCAAGCGTGAATTATCACCTACTTCGAGATGAGAAACAAAAGTAGTTTCTCTACTGTACCCCTGACGGTACGCCACTGTCATCCACGTGACACTTGACTAAGCGAGATGCACCCGGCGGCCGCATGCCTACCGCGCCACACCCCCCTGGCAGCCCTCCGGCCGTCAGTACACTTGTCATTGCATTGCCTCCGCACAGCTGGCGCTAAGCAGCGCTGAGCTTGCTTCTACTCTTACTTGTAGGCTCCTGAGCTAATGACGAAGAACAACTCTCTCTCGAACCCGGGACTCGAACCTCGGTGTTCCCAACAAAACAACGGTGACATATCACCCTACATCACTCCGTGAGTGTGTTAACCTGGCGTAGTCTCGTTCACTGACGCTTCCTAGCATCTAACTAATTACACACGTCTGCTTAGTGATTTACAAAAACATTACAACTGAACTCGGATAGCACTGGGCTACAAACAAAAGAACGATAAAAACATGGGCGATGCCCCAAAACAGGAAAACAAAATTATAGATTCGCTACCGATAAGTAAAGGTACCGCACGCGGCTCACGGGTGGCTAAAAACTATGCAAACACGGATACGGACAATTAAACACTAACGAGGCGACGCACACAAAATTAACATATTGAACAGGGCAGGAACAACTCTCCGCGTACTAAAAGGCGATAAATTACTAAAAAGTTGTGACGTAGCAAAAATAAACTTAAACTCAAAACAAAACTTCTCAACTCCAAAACGCACCCGTAGTGCTAAAACAAAGGTTACTTGAACCTGCAAGTTGCCTGGCGTCGGGCACCCACAAAACTCAGAGGGCTAAAAGGCTACCAGATCCTACAATAGTGCAACGTAAATACCCTAAACTGAAGGTTGACTGGTTCGAGATAAAGACAATCTCGCTAAGCGCGGACGGCCTCCGTTCCCAGCCCGGTACGGTCTCTAAACCAACGCAGCATGTCTTGTGGATGGGTGCGTGCAGCTCTGGCTCGGGTGTGCTGATTAACGCAGGGTGGCTAACTTGATTACCATATGGGTCACAGACACGTAGTCTACTTCTTCTTGAGTTTACCTTGGTCAACCGTGGTTGCCATAGCTTCCGTCACAACTAGACTGAGTTTCAGTCACGACATGCGCTCGTAGCGCCAACACGCCGGTCCTTATGACCCTCGCATGAGTCCATCTACCCCTGTGTGCATTATCTGGCAACACTGTTCCTCGGTGCGCCTCGTTGACAACACTTGGCTGTCAGTGCATCCGTTCGTCTGCTTGCCTTCCCCTCTCGCGCCGTCTTGCTGCTGGTAGGGTGGAGCGACTCGCTACCCCTCCTTTCACTTTCATTCCACCTAGGTGCGATCTTCTGGCTGAGCTTCGCAGCTGTTTCCTCCGCTTGCTTCGTTCCGTGCGTTGTCACACCTCCCTGGCTACAGGTTCGACTCCCTGTGCCGTGCTTCGTTCGCTCCTTCCACAGAACTCTGGCGCTCTGAGTTTACAATCTCGCTTTGGTTACGTATACACAGCTCTTGTGTCAGAACACAGAATAAACCACTAGCTGAACCAACATTTACACTTGCGTCCGATTAGTTGTTACGGTACGCTCGTCGCTCTATTCACAAATTACAATGACATTTAGGTACGCTCTCGCGATTTATAAAGAAGTAAGCACATACAGTACTATAAATTAAAATGACATTTAGGTACGCTCTCGCGATTTATAAAGATACATAAATTTACGTTTACACATGAGGCTCGCTCGGCCCTTTGACATGGTATTTACGTAAATTACTAATATTAAACACGACTTTATAACAACACTCCACAGAGGAAAGTAACTTCAACGGCTCTGCGTACAAAAGAAGCTACACGGAGGCGTTCCGTCCGACTACTACTCACACTTACTATGTGGGTGTCCCACTCACGACTTACAAAATAAGCTATCGCGCATCAAAAGCAACAAACAAACTTCAACAACCGGTTGACGTACTGGACGCGGCTAGACTCAAAATTAAAACTCAAACTCGGAAGGAAAACTCAACACTTGACTCAAAACGCACTATTCGCGACGGAAACTCAAGACTTGCGCTGCAGGCGCGTGTGGCGATTCCACACAAAAATAACAACCCTACGCACACTCACGTCACACAGACAAAACAAACATCGGAACCCTAGGCTCAGTGATCAGAGGCTATCCTAGATTCTATCGCGTAAACAAACGAATTATATCGCCGTAGTGTCACAGGTACGTCCTTCTAAGCGCGACCCTGTCTAGCGCGGAGGTACGTCCTGGCTCAACTCACACGAGATCTCAAAAGATGCTTGATCCTGGCGAGGTGTTCGATGTAGCGTAGATTGGGTAATTCAATTACCAACACAATTACAGTCGCGTCCTTTGACTGACGACAATACTTCAGAAGCCCTGCAGTGGCATAGTCCCAAGTCAATACACTTCCTCGAGTTGATGTGGGGTCCTGCGCCAGTCAACCACTTGTTGCTTTCAGGTTGCGTTGTCCTTCTTGACAACTGGGGTCAATACCCTGCGCTTAGCGAGCGTGTTTTGTCGATCGGGCTACCCGCCCAGCTGTGATCGACGTAGTCAAACATGCACGCCTCGTCTGACGCTGCACGTGCTCTTCGTTTGGCCTAGTTCGGCACTCTCTCGCTGGAACAGCTGATAGCTTCTCTTCCCGTGGTTGCCGTATCGGCTCGCGCTGCGGTCCTTGGTTCGACCTTGTCTCGAACTCGCGCGCATTACATATATACCACGAGGGAAAATTACATTTTACATTTCTTAGGACTACTTATATTTACAGACACACTCCACTACACCTCGGTCAACAGTGAGCGCTTAGGCCTTCTTAACTGTTGAACTGGCCTCTACCCCCACACTACCTTTGGCCACATTCTTCCTTTTACCGCCACAGCTCTAGGGGCATTCGTGGTGTTTGTGTGTTTACAACATTTCATTTTTACTCTTGTCTGTCCGCGGGGGAAAATCTTACAAGTTTTCATTTTTACCCGGACCTGGCTACCCCCACCAGTCTCTTGTGCTTTCGTTTTCAGCACGTAGGGTACTTCTCGGGATAAACTTTCTACCCCCACGTCTGTTGTCAGACTCGTCTTAGGTCGCTCTGCTGGCAACAAAGCCACCCCCACAGGATCCCTGCAATCCTCTGTCACATGCTCGGCTACGTACATCTCATACCGTAGAGACGCCCTTTCTTCGTCGGCTTCGTCGACCAGGTTCGAACCCAGCCTCGGTCCGCGCGTCGGTTGCAGTGCTCTATTCATTTCGGCGCGTAGTGCTGCGGTCCGCGCATCGTACTCTCGGCGCTTTCACCGCCACCCGTCTTCGGTGATTATCCTATTTCTTCCGTCACCCGATCATCTTCGGTGATTATCCTGTCGGCGACGGTGTCTAGCCTGCCCGATATGACATTTACGTCCGCTACGAGGCCTGCTACGACATTTCGGGTCTCTGTCCGACATTCTTGTAGCCCTGTCTCTAGGTTGCCTAACCTAGCTAGTTTGGTTTGTTCCGATTGGTCGGCGCGATCTTTTTCAGTTGCTATGGTTGCCGTCAGTTGGCTTATCTCCGCGCGTACATTCGTTTCGAGTTTGGTTAGGTCACTGCGTTGACTGTTTTTCAGGTTGCCTACGGTCGTTTCGACGGCCTTCACCTGTCCTGTCAGTCTGTCCGCTGTAGCATTCAGGTTGTCCCGAGCTATGTCCGCCTGCGTGACAATCCTGGCTTCTATGCTTCCCATCCTAGCGTCGCGTTCTTTCTCAGCTGTATCGCGTACGGCTTGGCGTGCATCATGATCCGTCCACAATCTCTCTAAGAATTTGTCCTGTGCTTCTTTCCTTTCTGCGCGGAGCTCGAGGCGGAACTCGCGGAGCTCGAGGCGGAACTCGCAACGCTCTCTGGCCCTATCGATTTCGCCCTGCTTACTATATTTATTCATGGCCTTCTCTAGGATATTCATCCATTTCTCTTCGAAACTTTGTTGTTCGACCCTCAGTTCCCCCTTAGTGACAACCTCCGCGTCGTTTGACAAGCTTTCTGATTCTGTTTCATCACTAGCGATGAACGAACTGTCCCTCAGGACTTCCTGGGTTCCACTTTCAGTTTCCCTGACATAGCAAGCTCCTTCTTCCGCGATCATAGCTGGTACGGCGATGGTCCTACGGTCGCGCCTACTCTCCGCGCTGACGGTGGTGGCAACGCTGCTTCCCGCCTCCGGGTCTACCTCTAGATCCGCGCCTATCCTGCTCTCTTCCCTCTCCGTGGTGTCCTTGTCCGTTGACATGTCTAACACGTTATCGGTCGGTTTGCCTATTATTGTGTACTGTGCGCCTACTAGGGCTGATCACAACGTCCACACAATCCTAACTCGAGTAGTAGATATCTAGTTCACGGCTCCTATCTCGCGTCGTAGTGACTGATCGTGCCCCGCACGTTGGGCCCAATTGTCAAAGACAATTGGTTGGACCCACGTCCTACGCCTAAACTCAGTCCACACAAAACGCCTACTCCCGTGTCGTGGTAACGCTCGAGCCCCACGTTGGGCCCAATTGTGGCGTTTGACTCCTACTACGCTCATCCACTAACGTTAAATCTTTCAAAATGCACGTCTCTATCTTATTTAGGTTATTGGGCGCCAGTAATAACTCTAGGTTATTACGAGTTGTTCTACTCATTAGTCCAAGGAATGTTGCAGACCAAGGAAATATCCCGACACAAAATAATACTGACTTACAATGCAATGACATGCGCTCACCACTTCGTGTACACTGTAGGGTACAACCCTTGCACCACAGCGTACACTCAGCTCACCGGATGCTAGACTTCCACAGGGGTGGGGCGAGGCTGGCTGCTTCCTCCGTAGTCCTGGATGCTGGCGCACCTGCTTAGCCTAGTATCTATATTCTAGGTTGTTTCTGGTTTTATAGGGTGGCTGAGGGCCTGAGATTTGTAATAGGAAGTTAAAGGTGATGTGAAGGACATTCCGGGCAATGCATTCGTACACTGTAAAAGTTGGAATTCCGTAGTATAATGAGATCTGAATAACATGTGATACAAGGTTAAACAATGACTCGATTTTAACTTCCAATGCATTGGTAAACAAGAAAAACCCCCATTTAGAATACATTCATAATTGATACAGGATAAAACAAAACTGGTATGATTAAATAAATTTAGTACTCAACACTGTCCTTTTGGTATGCTGACCGCATGGTTGTTGTTCGACGACGCGTCTTTCACACGTGTACGAGGCGTAGTTGCAAGGAGGGAAAAGTTGAATTTGAGGCGGGAAACCTGGCGTCGGCGTCCCTTGGTTTGGGAGGCGGACCGGTTGCGCGTCGGCGTCGAAATCCCAAATGGGTGGATTGACCCGCACTGCTCGTCGGATAACGGATTACCCGGCACTTCCCTCTCCTCACGCACTGGCTCGCGTGGGCGCTCCAACGGTGTCGATTACAATAGGGTGGACATATGGATGATCACAGGACTCAACCAAAGGAGAACTCCAACAGGAGTGTGGACCTAGCAGGTACAAATGGTGTGGGTCCTGAGGTCTCCGTGTGTTACCACGTGGTCGGCTTTAGATGGAAATTCGAACATTATCGAATTAAAAGGATGGATTGAAGTGTATTTCTATTGCTATTGCAATAGAAATGAATTTAGATAGGTTTGATTAGGCCTGATGGGTGTAGAGTGGACCCTAGGGATAGCGTGGTCGTCATGGTGAGCGGGCTTGGGTTAGGACCACATGGCGTGGCTATCTTCTTCTCCCACAAAACGCCGCTAAATATCGAAGAAAATTTATAAAAACGCACTACAATACTCTTGCGTGTTCCCTAGGCCTCTTTCTGGCTCGCACAAACACTGCCATTGCGGCTATTTACGCGATTATTCACACGTACTGATTCGCAACGCGCACGTAGGTATAAGCACCTGTATGCTCCACACAATCAAAAAGACACTAGTGAACGGCCCTCCCGCTCGTTCTTGAGGTCGGCTGGCTTCCCTAGCTGGCAAAACTACAACTAGCACCGCATGACTGGACAATACGCATCCCCTATTGGGCAGCGCTCGGCGTGCTCTCGTTTGTCCCAATCACCAGCCAGCATCTTTTCTTCCAGATTCCGCCCGCTCGTGGCACACAGCTCAAAACTAACGGTACAGGTGCACAGCGTTGCAATTCAGCAAGCTACGTTTGCCAAACCGTCATGGCCTACACCCCTGCTATTGGTGCATCCATAACTCCCGCTCGGAATCGACTTCTCTCTCTCTCGATTCTCGGAACTGAGTTGCCGAGGCTTCACCAAAAACTCCGCCAACTAGCCCTATTCTCGACCAAGGTCACATGAAATTTAACACAGTGGAAAATTATGCCCCTGTTTAGGACACAATCCCTGGCTCTTAGACTTATTATCCCACATAGAAATACATTATCATGAAAATAAATTATCATTGAAGATGATGATTTATTTCGGATGGCTAATTAATTTGCATATTTATGGAAATTAATTGCGAAAATTTAATTTGGACAGAGGGGGCAAGGCGACCCGTTACACCAATTTCTCCCCGGTTGGAAATAATACACGCATCTATGTCATTTCGAATATTTGACAACTGACTGCGAATCATTTGTTCACATTTGACCCTCCACTGTCATGTAAATCATACCTTTCGACCTCGACCAACAACAACCGGAACGATTACTGTTACTCCCGAGTCGGTTCCGTTGCCGAGTTGAACCCGTGAAGTTGCTGAATAGAGGCCCAGGCCTTTCACACACTGGTAGAAGTTACTGGCCTTTTGTATTTTGATGTTAATTTCCTTTTTAATCTTTCCACTTCCCATTACTACTAGCGGCCCTTGTTCAAAGGATATTTCATAAGCATACTGCAAATCTTGATAAGAAGGTGCCACTTTGCACAGTTATTCTTTAGAACATAAAGAATGATACAAGGTGAGGAGACACGCTGGCAATCCATGCAGGACGCCATTTCCAAGATGGCGGCTTTAAGCTTAAAACGTGTATAACGTAGCCATTTCCGGTCCGATTTCTTTCATTATTTTTTTAAACGAAAGGTATTATAAAATACTTCATCTTTTGTGTCTTATATTTTATCAATTTACCCAACGGTTTGCCCCAAAATAATTAAAATGTGAATTTTGTTGTTTTTTGCCAAAAATTTTAATTTATCTGTAAACTGACAAACCAAACATATATAAATTTCACACAATTAATTTTTGTGTTTAAGGCTAACTTTGTAGGGGAAGTTATGGTGGAATGGCCCCTAGGAAGTGCGGTTAAAAGTAAAAACACGTCCGTGCGCGTGGTAAGTTTGAATTCCAGTGTCAAGTATCAAGCACTTGGGAAACCATTCCAAGAAACATCTGCTGATCTAATCGCTCTGGATACTCGCTTAGTTATGGAAGACGATCGTCCGAATAACGTTAGAAAAGCAGAACAAATTGGCATAGAATTGTACAGGACCTTTATTGATGAACGTTTGATAGAAGATGGTACGAAAACTGTGTATAATCCACTCGAGAAGACAAACATTAAGACATTTCATGCTGCAAAGAAAAATTCTAAGCTTAATACTTCAATGAAATCTCTTAAAAGTGATGTTAACCTCTTTTCAAGGTTATTTATTATGAATAAAAATAGAAACCTGGATCTCAATGAATTTTTTAGGCACGGAAATGCCGCTCATCCTCCAGTACTATCTGCAGATGGAGCATTACGAACGTCGCAAAACTATGAAATTGTTGGGATCTTGGAGAAGCATGCTGATCAAGAAACGTTTGGCGGTATGTGACGTAATTGTGTATGACGGTCCAGGACTTGTGCACATTGTTCCACCACGAACCTCCAAAACATTGTAGAATATTTAACCAGGAGTTTATGGCATATGTGAAGAAGGACGTTGATAGCTGTAACACCAAGAGAATAGATCTTGAGTGGGATTTATACCCCACGTCTAGTTTGAAAAAGGCGAGAGGGAAATTAGAGGTGCATGAAGTAATGTCAGGTCCTATCAGGGTCACCTAACTCCCAAAAAAACTGGAAAGACTTTCTAGGGAATAGCAATAACAAAAAGCAATTGTTTGATCTCTTAGGATCCATGGCTCTTGAAAACTTCCAGTTTGCACATGTAGTCACCAACTATACCGACACAATCAATCCTTCTTTGACACATGATTCCTCACTAGAAGGTGCATCATGTCAGTCTCTTGAGGAAGCAGATAGAAGAATAATGTTGCATACTAGGGATGCTACAGTTCACGGAGCAAAGATTGTACTGATTCGTTCCACTGACAGTGATGTCCTTATTCTTGCTGTATCCTTCTTTTTCACTTTTCAATCCCTAGGTTTGGAGCAGTTATGGGTACTGTTTGGAGCTGTCAAAACGCCAGACTGCTCATCAGATCGCTCTATCTCTTGGAGTAGAAAAAGCAGTGGCTTTAAGAAGAGGATTCCATGCACAACATGGAAAGAAATCATTCTGGAAGGCGTGGAATTCATTTCCTCAAGTAACTGATGCCTTTTCCCAACATGCACAACCTGTGCAAAATGCTTCAGCAATATCAAAAGACGTAATTCATTCACTTGAAACCTTTGTGGCCATTCTGTACGGAGGAACACAATGTGCAGAGCATTCTTTGACTGAGACTAGGAAAGTACTTTTTACTACAAGCGACCGCCCTTTACAAACCTTATCCTCCGACTTCTGAAGCTCTACCAGCATATTCTTCGAGCATGGTACCAGGCAGGCCATATATGGAGACAGTCTTGCGCGATAACTGCTTCATGGGATTAGCAGAAGAACGATGAAGAATGGACACCGAAGTGGACTCACCTACCTGCCATATGGGAGGCATGCCGTGAGCTTGTGAGATGCACTTGTTAAAACAGGGTGCAACGTGAGGTGTTCCTGTTTGAATGCTAATCTTCCATGTACACTGCTTTGCACAGTTTGTCGTGGAAGCTGCTACAATCAAAGGTTGGTTTAAAAGTTTTCTCGTCCCCCAAAAATGTAATTCATTTTCATGTATTTGAAAGAAATTGATAATTTTTGACAAAACATATTCTAATGTTATTGTTTTAGCGACGACCTTGATTCTCAAGAACTGAGTGATGACTTAGAAGAAATAACAATGTTATAGACCGATGGTGGAGGCATGAAGTTGTACTTTTTTATTTACTAGGCCGATTCGCGAACGCCTTGTCTAGTCGCATTGACGGATGAGCTTTTTTTTGTAAATTTTGAGTATGAGTGGGATATCTTTACGTTTTTCAAGTCCTATTTCAAAATCATTTTTGTTAAATTAGGATTTTTGTTGATAGTTACTTGTTAATTATTATACACCTCAAAAAACTCATATTAAAAACTTTATTTTTATGGATTCTGGCTAACATTTTAAAATTTTTCTGTCAAAAGGCAATACATCATTATTACCTTAATGTCCATGTAAAATATGAACGTTGTAGCCTTACCCGTTTGGTCAGAATCGGCCCAAATATCACGAAAATATCGCATTAAAAATCGAAAAAAAAATCGTAAAAGTACGACATTCATGAGAAATATTTATTCGATTATACCCAAAAACGTGGCAAGTCTAAGCTCGGAGATTTCGAAGGTCCCCTCCAATTTTCATCAAGATCTTAATGCCGTTTGCCCGGTAGAGCGCGAATAAACAGAAAGAAAAACAAACAAAAAACCACCCGAGCAAATTTTTTGTGGGGTCAGTGAAATTGAAGTCTTTGCTTCGCTCATCCAATTATCTTCATCTATATTAATTTTCTCTCTTTTTAAATTGGCATTAATTTGCACTTGTAGCTAGCTATACGAAGAATACGATCATTATCAGGATTGAGTAGTAAGAATGAGAATGAGCACTTGACATATGGAATTCGAATTTACCGCCTCACGGACGTATTTTATACTATAAACCATACTTCTAAGGACCATTTTACCTAAACTTCCTCTTACGACACTAACCTTAACCACGAAAATTAATTGTGTGTACCTTTGAATGTTGTGTTTGTCAGTTTACAGAATTTGTTTTAAAAATGGGGAAAAACACGAAAATTCGCATTTTAATTACTTGTGGGCAAACCGTTGGCTAAATCGATAAAATATAAGACAGAAAAAATGAAGTACTTCATAATACCTTTCGTTTAAAAAAAACAATAAAAGAAATCGGACAACAAATAGCTACATTATACACGTTTTAAATTTTAAGACGCCATCTTGGAAAATGGCGTCCTGCATGGATTGCCAGCGTGTCTCCTCATCTTATATCATTCTTTATGTTATAAAGAATAACTGTGCGAAGCGGC
Source organism: Sweltsa coloradensis (assembly GCA_024449915.1). Taxonomy (NCBI): domain Eukaryota; kingdom Metazoa; phylum Arthropoda; class Insecta; order Plecoptera; family Chloroperlidae; genus Sweltsa; species Sweltsa coloradensis. The sequence goes on from JAMZAV010001063.1 coordinate 500,875, forward strand.
ACTTTCTTATCAAGATTTGCAGTTTATTTTTGTGAACCACTGCAACTATACACTTCCTAGATAGCTAAAACTATCCACCACTTTTGGGATTTCTCCTCCAATGCTTCTCTGTGCTTGATTATTCCCTGTGTCCCCTTCTCCTGGCATAGTTACAACCTCACTCTCTTACCACACTTATTTTCATCCCTGCTTCTTCAATGTTATTATTCCACAAGTCTGTATATCTTTGTACTACCTTCTCATATTCGGACCATGCCACCAAGTCATCGGCAAACAACATAACCTCCACATCTTCCATTGCTCACCTTTACCTTGTTGTGGATGTCATCAATCACGATTATGAATAACAGTGGTGACAAGTGACAACACACGTCCCTGCCATAGCCCTTTTCTTATTTGGAACCACCCTGACCTGACAATCCAAATTGTGTTTTCACACAGCTTTCACATACTTCATACATACTTTTAACCCTGTCTTATCAGTCCATTATCCACTCCTTTTCTTTCCAGACTTTCCCATACCACTTTCCTTGGCACACTATCACACGCTTTTACTATGTCTAAGAAAGCCATACTCATTCTTTTTCCAAGCTCCCAACTCTTTTCCATGGCCCGTCTTAAGTACGAATAGAGGATCTATTGTGTACCTTCCCCATCTAATTTCATATTGTTCCTCATTCAACATTTGGTCAACCTAGTATTAATGATACATAACGGCAAGTTTATTTGCTAAGAAATACTGAAAAGTGGTGTTAAGTGCAAAAAAATACTTAATTGTAACTGGAACATTTTAAGGAACTTTTTGAAAAAGTTTCCAGAAAATATTAACTTGATCACCTAAAGTTCCTCAACACTAAAAGGGATCAAGTTCCCTAAAATGTTTTGGGAAAATGGAACTTGTTCATTTAAATAGTTTCTCTCCCAAGTATGCTTTGTAGTAGGCCGTACTCATTTAGACTTCTTGTTTGGACGAAGGTGGGGAAGAGCAAAGGTCTTGTTTGTGGTTAATGTGGGTCTTGTGAACATCTAGGTGGCAGCCTAGGAGACCGTCAGGAGCTGGTGCGTCGCTCTAGTGGGGTCTCGGAGGGAAGCCCGCGACGGGCGGCAACAAGAGTGGCACAATCAGAAGACAGTGGCAGCGAGCCCAGCGAAGTTAAGACCAAGAAGCCTGAACCACCTCCTCAGATGAAGTACAACCGAGCCTTTAGGTACGGCTGGGGATGTTTGTAGGCCTACTAATTCTGTTTTTACCTCACAGATTACAATACTAAATTTTTTTGACTCTGAACATTTGACATTTTATCAAATATTACACAAAACATGTAGGCCTACTTCTAGTGTGCTGTGAATTGTTCATTTATACCTTAGTGTTCATCAGTGGCGTAGCTACGCCTTTACGGGCCCGAGTGCAGACTGGACACGACGGGCCCACCTTATTTTTTGTTAATATGCACATCGCACAAAACAGTTCACAATTGATAATTGTTTAGAATATTGATAATGCCATTGACGTCCATTGCTCTGGCCTCGTGGTTTTCAATTGACAATATTGACAAGCAAGAAAGTTATTATTTTACTACAATTCAGAAATTACAAAAGTCCGCCCCAACCGGGAATCGAACCACGGGTCTCCCGCATTCCAGACAGGCGTCCGGGTACATTTCGATCTCTGAATTGTAGTCGCATCTGAATGGATAATATGCATTTATTTAATATGAATTTAAGCCAGAAAATCTCTTCTTTAATCCATTCAGATGTATAATGCAACTACAATTCAGAGATCAAAATGTACCCGTCCTGATGGTCTAGTGGTTAAGACGCCTGTCTGGAATGCGGGAGATCCGTGGTTCGATTCCCGGTTGAGGCGGACTTTTGTAATTTCTGAATTGTAGTGAAATAATAACAATTACACCTATGGGAGTGTTTCCCGACTAACCAAATCGAAAAATAAGCCAGAAAGTCTTTCTTCAGGCATTGTATTCCACAAATACGTTTTAATTAGTTTGAGTTTCGAAAACGATCGTTCCGCACTTGCCACGGTGACTGGTAAAGTTAGGAATATCATTAAAGCTGTGCAGATACATCAGGAAAACTTGAAGAAAGAGCAGCTTTGTGTACCATTAACAGCATTGCAAGTTCCATCACCGAAGTTGTTTTAAGTATCTCTGTTTTGAAACATGATCGGAAAGCAAGTAAATGCCCGGGAAACTTCGATGAAATGTCGGTAGTGTACTTGGAATCGAGTGTCGTACCAGCTGCATATAGTTGAATTGAGTGATTGTGGAAAAATAGCAAGGATTTTCAGGGGTGGAACATTTAAAAAATTTAGCAAGGAAATTGTTCACGACGTCGTTCATGCCAGAAAATCTCTTCTTTAATTGGCTTGTCACCACATCGAGACTTTTTGAAGCTCATTTCAGCATTGTCAATCGCTGGTCTACACAAAGCTCATCAAAATGCCGATTTAATTTTTTAATGCGTTTTTCTTCATATCGAGCTGGTATTCCTTATTTATCACACATATTGGTAGCTATAGCTACCCCTCTACATTCTTCAAAACTGTTTCTTAGAGATGACAAGTGTGTCACATGCATTTTTTAGAAGTGTTGAAGCCATGCTTAGATCTTTATTGGAAGATAGCAACAGTTTCGAAACCGCGTTGACTGTTTCAAGAATTTTTGTTTGAACAACTAACAACACAAATTCAAAAGTTTCAAGATGTTTTTTTAATGACAATGCTTCTTTGCATCTTTGCCAATGAGTAGGAAATAATTTTAAAATGGTAGCCTCAATAAATTTGCATCAATAGTAAATTGTCACTATCAGGTTAAAACAATACAAAGAGTAACGGGACATACATGGAATTGGAAAGAGGGCCCGGGCCCCTCAGAGGCCCGGGCCCGAGTGCAACTTCACCCTCTGCCACCCGATAGCTACGCCACTGGTGTTCATAGTACCGGTATTTTGAACTATAATAGTGTTTTTAAAAAATGCGACAAACTGCCAAATTCCCGTGCTTTTGCAAAATATCTGCACAATTGCGAAATATCAGTGATATAACCACGTAATTGCTAAATATACACAAAATAAAAGTAGTCCTACAGTAAAATACGCTGGCTTTTTATGCCCGCCCGCAACGCTTTGTAGCGCCTACCGACTGCTTGCATCAAAATCACCCGACTCCCGAGCTGGCTGGACTGCACGTGGTTGCTTCTCTCTTTGCCCCGCCCACCGTCTTGGGCTCCCGTGAGGCAGAGACAAAGCGCGCTGCGCCGTCTGCTTACGCAACGCCTACAGGCCAGCATCGTCCAAGAGAGAGAGAGGAGAGAGCGCACTGTTGTTTTTCGAATGGTACGTGCGGGAAAACGTTGCTTTCTTGAAAAACAAGACGCTAACGGAAACTCTTCGGTGACGTACGCGGCGGCCATGATGTCACTAGATCGATTGTAAACTATTAAATCGACCAAGGCAATCAATATATTTCCTAGTTTTTCGGGTGTTTGGTACCTGACTCAAATTTTTCGAATACTTCAAATTTTTACGATTTCGGATTCGAACGACGAATCAAATTCGAATACTAAAAGATTTGATTCTGAAAAAAATTACAAAAAAAATTAATGTAACTTAGCAATTAAAAATTGCATATTTTTGTAATTTGCAAATTTTGAAATGAAAGCGCAAAATTTTGTGTATTTGAAAGTGCTATTTTTCTGTAGCCGTAGTGATAATATCCATCGCCTTGGTTCTCCACATAACGAAGGCCCAGTCTCTTCTACATTCAATTCTGCTAAACTGTGTTTTGTCTAACGGAAAACATATTTTTCTAGGTCTCAAAAGCATTGAGCTAAATAATTTTTTTTTTAAATATTTTAGTCTAAGATCATGACTATACTGTACCAATCAAACCGTGTCTGCTTAAATGTGGCAATCTATCCTCTTGTCATGTTTAGTTTTCTCATGTGTGAATTTTGAATGTGTTTGTATAATTTATTTATTTATTTAATGTCTATCCTATTCAGTTAAAAAACTGATTTACAAAGTAGATGTACCGGTAGTGTATATTGTAATTTAACAAATGATGTAAAGAGCTGAATAAAGCTTTGAACACGTATTAGTATGCATGATAATGATATGCATGACATAGACGGTAGAACTAATTTGACTTACAAATTTTATTTTAGCTTGCGGCGAGCTCGGCTTGATTCTGAACCAGAGTCCTCTCCACCTACCGACAGGAAGAAGATATTAGAGACGTTACCAGCCTCTGTCACAAAGTTAAAGAAAAATGTGGACCCTGCTAAGCCCAATGCTAGTATTCCAGTACAACCGAAAATAAGTGGGCCAAACAGTCCAAAAAGTAAAACCTTATCACGGACAGACTGCGGAAGATTTAGTGTTCGAACACCAAAAAATGTTCCTCAAGTAAGAGTCTGGTATTAAGAAAAATTCATGTTCTCTTTAAATTATATGTTATCAATTATCATCTCTCTACCATATCTTTCTCAGACTGGGCTTTATGTTCTCTATGCTTTCCCAACCTGTCAACCCTTCTTCAATCTAAACATATCGATGGTGAAGAACCAATACCTTCTATCTGCCATTTTCTGCAAAAATGAGATGTTGGTGTCTATGGATACAGAAAATTATTTCGAATTTTTTGGTGCTAATAGCTCCTATCTAACAATGCTTAAACATCTCCAAAAGAGACATAATATGTCTCTCTCTAGTACTACCTTACATCAATATCTCCTATCTGCCACCGCCAACTAGTTACTTTTTAAATCTGTTTTAATGCTCTCCTGAACAATTTGCTTTTTGGCAGATAGAAGGTATTGGTTCTTCACCATCGATATCTCATCAGTAAATACATCATTCATTTAGCCTTCAAGGGCCTGCATCATTAAAATAGATTACCATTACCTAAATAGATAAAGATAATGAGAAATGGCGATCAAAACCCTAATTTCGCTTTAAAACCGAAATTTTGCGATTGTGTCAAAATTTTTGAAAATGAAAAGTAAAATCCTGTTCAGTGGTAGTATTTTGTCTACAAGCATGATGTCAAACAAAGTAAACATTCTTGTAATAGTATTTAACTGTCCTGCAAAACATGTATTACCGTACCCCTATAGTGTATTTTGATGGCCTCCAATCAGATTGACAAAAAATATGAAGATATTTCAACACCAGTATACAGCCCTACGCTGCATGCTGATAAACAAAAATACTGTATTTGTATTTCATAAGAAATGTGCTAGTATGTGTGTGATACATTGATGCGTGTTCGCGCTACGTTTCACCCGGCCAGACTCAACAACCGCTTACTGAAGTGTGTAATGCACGCTATACAGTGTTGTAAACACTAGATTAAAGTAGCATGTGCCGCTACTGCTACTCTCTCTTTGGTTGTGTTCCGTAAAGGCGACCGGTCGACCATTCTGGGCTCGACTGGGGATTGTTGTTTTCATTGTTTCACTCGAACGTCTGATTGTTGGGGACTGCCTTAGCTATGGAATGGTGAGTGCTTCTACAAGGCCGTGTTTCAATGAAAAATTGTGATATATCATTAAAATATTATATAAATCATACCATTTACTAAATAAATGAATGAATGATTTATTATCTACTCATGTGTAGTTACAAGAACATTGTCCGTAGCGGACATAATTCCAGGATTTTCAATGAAAGAATTTTAAATAACCGCGCTTTCCTCAAAGACCAGCCCACGACCGGAATAAAACTATGGGCTTCTAGGTCTTGACCACAACAATCAAAACAGCAAAGCATCGCACACGTTCCTTGCAAATCTGATCTATCATTGGTGCAAATTATGTTTGCTTAAATTTCATTGGTCGCAGACTGGTCGTTCTGGTCGCCTTTGCGGAACACAACCTTTAAAATCAGTGTTGGGTAAGTTCCAGCAAAAAAGGAACTTTTAAAAGTTAAGTTACTTGGCCTTCAGAGGGAACTTTTAAAAGTTACAGTTCCTTTTATACTAAATGGAACTTTTGAGTTCCTGAAATAATAAAAGTTCCTTTTTCAGATAAATTATGGTAGATAGGATTTAGATCGCGATTTTTGAGCCGCGTCGTCGCTAGCAAATATGACAGGTTCATCAATCGAGGTTATGACTCCTAAAAATGATGCTACTGTTTTTAATCAACTACCGGTAATTTTTATATTTGTATCAGCTAAATAGCATGGTGGGTTTTGTCATCACTAAGAGTGAAAGGAACTTCTAAAACTTTATTAAAAGTTACCAAAAATTTGTAACTTTTGTGTTGAAAGTTCCTCTAACTAAAAATGGAACGCGTTTCTTAAAAAGTTTCCGAAAAAAGAACGCGTTCTTTTTTAAAAGTTCCTACCCAACACTGTTTAAAAGTAGTACGCTACCATTTGCGCTGCCTTCTTTTTGAAGTAGCACGCTACTTTCCGAAAAAAACACAACTTTGATTGCACAAAGCCACATACAAAAACTACAACAAGCCTTCAAGACTCTGGGCTACACTCCAGGGACGACTTTTTTACGAGGCCGGTAGGGCCCACCCGTTCACAATACCCTCGAGTGACTCGGGTATTAGGATAGGGATAAATTAGGATAAAAAAACAAGCTCGTAAATTATCGTAATAGCATAGGACCCGATTGGAGCGGAAATGACGTTTTTTAAATACCTGCTGTGGGAGAGCAGCACTGGTGCTAGTGTGATCATTTGTTTTGAGACAATTTTTGCTGAGAAACTGAATGTTTGAGTGAGTGTGTTTCCACAGAACAGTTTAATGGATAGATTGCAAAAAGATAGGCATAGCTGCAGTGGCAAAGCATCCTATGAGACAATGTCTACCCTGTACAAAAATTACTTGTATGCCAAGGTATAGAATGTCATCATTTATTTTCTAATACAAGTTGGTCTTCTTGTCCCTCATAAGTTTGAATTGACACACTGACTGAGTGGAACAGCTCGCAACACCACTGTCCCCCATCTACTGTTGCAATTTGAAACTGGTGGTAGGGGCTGGCATTTATGATTTGACTGACATTCGGGAGACACGGGCAGAGACATTTCAAGTCTGCGCATGCTCAGAGCCCTATTTTCGTCGTTTTTCCAAGAATCTGAAGGGGAAGTTGGAGTCATGTCTCGGTGGTTCAAGATGCTTGAGGGTTGGCCGTTGGTGATGGTCGGAGGGTGTTGGGGTTGGGTTGGGTTGGGTTGGTTGGTTTCCCTCTCTCCCTCTCACCCACGTAAAAGGTTGAACACGTGCTATTCTATTCATCCCATGTGCTCGCAATTTTTGAGTGAAGTGATCGACCAATCATCAAGTTGACCGGTCGTTTGATTGAAGGGAAAGTATGATATGTTATGTCCATGGCATAAATAATTTTGTACTTTTATTTACTGTGAGTGTTAAATGTAATGTGTTACCAAAATGTACACTATTGATAATTTACTAAGAAATCGCGCTGCGGAAATAGCGACTTTAAAACCACATTTCAAAAGTTTAACTTGACGCCCGTCTTTCCACTCAGACTGAATGAGTTAAGCATAGACATATCATGCATTGTCTCTCTACTCCCCCCCCCCCCTGAACGTTTTTGATTAAATTTCGAAATATTAAAAACAATATTATCAAAGATTAAACTTTGTATCATATTTGCTCTAGTATTATTTTTGTCTACCCTAACTTCAAGACCACGCTTCGCCACTGCATAGCTGTCGCTTTTGTTTGTCCGAAGTAATCCGAAGTTTGTCCGAAATTTCATTGTTCTAACGCAACAATCGATAGCCAAAAATAGATTCGAGTCCTATGCTATAGTGTAGATGCAATGTAGTCCGTCCAAACAATCAATAGTGATGATGTTAATAACCTTAATTGTTATTTCACAATCATGTTGGGTTGTATAACTTCAATACAGACAGTGCTATTTATAGCACAGCGTGGACGGGCAGCCCATAAAGATAACGCTTGCTGAGGAACCAAGAGAATACGTTGGTCTGCTTCTTGTCACTTGAGTGTTCATAGGGGAAGGGGGCATAGTCCTCATCACTTGAGTTCTAATGGCTAATAAAGCAGATAAGATATTAAGACTAGCTTTTGTTAGCAAGATAAAATACTGGACAGCCTCTGCGCTATCTCTATTCTATAGGTTTTAATAAAACTGTCAACAAATAAGAATGGAATTTACTTATATTTTGTTTGATTTGACTACGAGAACACTTGATGTTATGGTCGATGTCTCGATGACCATATTGGCGTCAAAAAGTAGGCCTACCACGCTGAAAGATTACGAGAGGGATCACAGCAATTGTTATTCTAACATTTGTAATTTATTGATCGAACAAATACTTACTAAAAGGTTAAAACGTGTTCTAGGCTTTGCTGCTGAATCGGTTATCTTTCTTTACTTTTAACTAAAAAAAATTTCATTTCTTACGCAGGCCATGGAAGGCCATTCATGGATTCTCTCCGTTATTATAATTTTTTTGTCACACCAGTCATAGTGAACCTTCAAACTTTTAAGTCTAAACAACGAATGGTCATAGCATGTTTGTCAACCAGGAGATGAAATACAAGGAAAACGTGGCCATTAGGCGTGAAATTGCGATTTTGAGGGATGGGTTTAGAAAGTTTTTGTGTATGTGAAGTATGGTAGTATGCGGCAGCAGGCGGGAAGGGATGTTTACTATACGATTGAGGCGACAGACCTTCGAAGATATTTATGACCTTGTCTGGTTGGGATGTGTGTTGTGTTGTGTTCAATGGTTGGTAGTTGCGTGTTGAAAAAAATGTGGACTGAAAAGAAGTAGCGCGGCATTTTTCACTACTGCTACTTAAAAAATGTAGCTACCACGTTTTTGAAAGTAGCACGCTACCGTCGCGCTACTGAACCAAAGTAGCATGCTCATTGACGCTATGCAACTTTCAGAAAACATTTGACTCCCTTCAAGCTACTTGTTTGGGACCTTTATTATGCCTTCTTTACCATATAAAAATCATAAGTAGTGGTAATTGGTAATGTCATTATCGGTATCACCAATAAAGCCTGTTCCGACCTATAAGTGGAACCTCAAGTGTGGTAAGTGTAAGTCAAAACAAAACAATCACGTTCCGTTTACTGCCTGGCTGTCTTCGATGTCATGTGTTTGGCTTCCGTTATCGACTGATAGGTCAATTCCAAACATAAATCTCGAGTGTGACATCATCAGCCCAGCCAGTGTATGGCACAACGTGAGCTAATCTCCGTCTTTATAGAGTTTAGTTCGTGCCACTATCGACGAATTATTTGATATTCCGATAATCGATAATGAATTTTGGTTATCGATTATCAAAATAATATCCATTATTGATTATTGATCGATAATATCGATTATCGTGTGTATCCATAATAATAATTAAGAAAAGTAATCACTTTGACGGGTTATTTTGACGCATCGTAGTGGTGAATAACTAGCATTATTCATTCTGCTCTTCACAGGGGTCGGTGCAGAATCACCAGAATGACACGTGAGATATTAAATAAAAACTTGCATTTGTTTGCCTTGATTTCCAAGTAGTATTTTTTAAATTTTTCTACATGCATAGGGATACCACCAGTGTTAAAATATATTCACATTTTATCAATCTTATTTAGAGTAGAGGCAAAAAACAAAAAATACACTATAATATGTTTTACAGGATATTTAAATCTAATTAATCAAATGTTTATTTTTCAACAATAAGTCAATAATGTTTACTTTGATGTTTTGACCTCATGTTTGTAGAAGAAAGATTACGGAACTAGATGTTACCTTTCGTTTTTCTCTACACACTATATCTTCAGCTACAGAGTTAGTTCTTTGCAGTTATGAAATAATTGCTGTTTGCTGTCTGTTTGTTTGTCGTGACGGGTGCGCAATATCTACCGTACATCACTATTAGCTGTTGTGCGTGCCTCCAGCAATATTATTGGTATTAAATTGTGTGTCATTACTTACTGCTTCAAGGTAGCGACTTCTAGTTTTTACCATAATTCATAAAAAAAAATTAGGTTGTTTACATTCCTAGGAAATCCCAGGGTTGTGATGTCCTTCAACTTGTTAACAACATAAAATAGTAACTTAAACTGGGAACATGAATAAACATGTTTCAGTGGGGGAAAGGGACAGAAGGACGACGGCTTACCTTAAAAACGTTAGGTAGGTCGCACAGACACAAATAGATGAGTAGACAAGTGGCTGATATGTTTCGACCAACTACTAGTAGTCTTTACAGGTCGAGTTAGTTGTTAAGCAGTCGCGTGCGCTTGGCTGCGGGCGAACGACCGTCGCCCTAGATCACTCAGAATGTGTAGAGTTACATACTCGCACAATAGTAAATACATACCGGTACTACATATTTGATTATTGATTTATAGATTCTTTTTCTGTTCACAGCCTACACCACCACCACCTGTTAAGTCTGCTGCAGTTGTTAAGAAAGGAAGTAAAAAGCCGGGTGGTCGTAGTAATTCCACTCTTTCTTCTAGAGAAGTAGAATTTCAGAACTGGAAGCGTCGAAAGAGCTACGACCCTATGAAAGCAGCCGCTGAAGGCAAGAAAAAAGACGCCGCTAAGAAGGCTACATTTAGCACCAGTATGACACAATCTACGACTACGGTTGAAGAATTGTCTGAAAGGTACTGTACTACCAATGATGATGTTATTTCTGGAATTATATGTTACCTACTAGTAGTGATGACAACAGGTCCAAAAAAATTAAAATTGGTTCCTCCACATCAGAACAATTTTTTAAGGTTGATGTTTGTTCAATGTAAGCCTTACTTGAGTGTTTTTTGGGAGCAACTGTATGCCTGAGAGTGAGATGGCTTATGCGTCCGCCGCCCGGGCTTTGTTACATACAACTGTCAAGGTTCATCATGTAGCATCCTCAGGCATCCAGGTCATTTGAGTGCTTGATAAGCAACTGGTAAGGAAGGATAGATAGCCGGCTATGTCATCACGAGCTCCACATAAATAGACGGCACGAATGACGGTGCTAATAAATAATTTACATTTTGTGCAGGGAAGCGGTAGGAAAACGTGCCCCAAGTTCAGTGTTGTACTGGCAGATCTCATAAAAATGGAACCGGTTTCAAAAGTTGGAACCGGATCGAAACCGGTTTCCACGTACCCCATGTCATCACTATTACCTAATAAGGAATTGTGAGATTATTGGAAATTGGAAATAGACAAATTTTAAACTTGATTATTGTAAAAAAAAAATAATGCAAAACAGATTACCAGGGTCTTTAACACACAACAAATTGACATTCTTGTAAGTGAATTTGTGTCTTGAGTTTGTGGAGTCTGGTTTACATTTGTTTTTTTACAATAATTGTCACTATCTGGGTCAAGAAGCTTTTATTATATTTAGGGATGTGGGGGTAGTGGTTTTTGAACTCGGGTCGGGCTCGGGTCGGGTAATTGAAAGTACCCTCGGGCTCGGGTAATTGAAGTACCCTCGGGCTCGGGTCGGGCTCGGGTAGTGAAATTTTTTTTTATTTGTGAATTCATTTAAAAAAAAAAATCCTACAAAACAGTTTTGCATTGGTTGCAGGTAGCCACTCTGGGCTGTATTGACACGAAGAACATCCAAATCGGCGTCTTATGAACTTTTGCTTGAGTATGCCTAGGCCTAGGCCTAGTACAGTGAAACCCCGCTATTATCGTTTTCCTGCATCAATCGTTCGTTATTCTAGGAAATAATATCGTAACGATCGTTTTCTAATATTTCTGATACGAAAACACAGGCGCGTCGGAACGTTTTGAAAGTTGGGGGGGGCAAATCCATTAGTAGGTTTTGTAGGTTACAGCTTGGGCCTGGGGCGAAGCCCCAGCCGGCAGAGGCCTTTTACGCCGAAGGCGAAAAAATTTCACTATACTACAGTTATTTTGTCGTGTTTTAACTGCACTCGGACTCTGTAAACGATGTTTTACATCAACTATCTGCGATCTAAAAACTAAAAAAATTAACGTGAAGTGGCACATTTTAATAAATTACAACAAATTTTTTAATGTTATGACGAGCATACAGGCAAACATATTTTTGTTTTACCCTCTTCTTTTAAAAAAATACTAACTGAAGGCTGTTTAGTAAGTTTCATATTTGAAATTACGATATCAATTTAATCTTTAACACCATTAAACACGAAACACTACACACACACACGTACACTTCACTTTACTTTACACTTACACTTCTTACACTCCAAGTGGGTTTTTGTTTCTATTTTTTCCCCAATGTACCACACTGCCCAACTCAACCTGAACCTACATAACATTTTTCTTTACTGTATTATTTGAAAGTTAAGAGTATGTGAATTAACTACTCAGGAATTTCTATATTTATTTATTTATTAACTGCTTGTATCTATATTTTAACCAATACCTCAATAAAGTAGTATTTAAAAAAAAACTTACACTCTAAAAGGAATAATTTTCCCACTTGCCACTTCGCTGTAAGATGACAGAACGCATAACGATTCGACACGAGCGAACCAAATCCCAACTTGCGTCTGCTAATAACTCTAGCAAATCATTCAAAGGGATCTTTGGATTAGTATCCACTCTCATTGAGGTGAATGACCGGCACACAATACAAGACGGGTGGCTGGTTATAAAGATAGTCGGATAGACGCGGACGGTTCAGGCAGGGGGTTGACAGGATCATCCGACGTTGCTTTCCCAAAAAGTAGAGTAAAATCTTGATTTTTCAACTCAAAAATCTGCCCCCCTATGCCCCCATGGCATGAAAGTTAGGGGGGGGGCAACCCCCTGTTACGACGCCACTGCGAAAACCCCAAGAAAAACCGATGCGATCGCGTATTTTTCTCTTCCGCCCGACGAAATCATCATCATGCGTTTGTACCAGCCATGCATCTGACGAAATCGCGCGTTTGCACCAGCCTTTCGGTCTGACTCCGCCCAACGCTCTGCTGCGCGCAACGATGCGCACTAGATCGGACTTCTAGATGAATTGCAACTTTGTTCTAGGCCTGCCGCCTAGGCATTAGACGATTTCTTTGTCACCATTCGCCTACGTACGTAATATTCAACTTGCTTTATGCCGTTATTAGCGTTGAATAACCAGAAGACGAGTAATGACGGTCAGTAGGGCCTATTACTTTAGTTAGCGGGGACAGCGCCGGAAGAGCCAAGGACACAGCATACGTACTGTATTTAACTCTATGACAGCATAATAGCATAGCTGCGCCCACGTCGTAGCGATTGGTCCGCTCCGACGTCAGCTGTTCGTTTGGCTTCTGAGCGGGAGGTTTAAAAAGAGCAGATTGGCGTGTTTCTTTATTACTTCTACCCGACCCGACTTTTTCGGGTAGGAATTGACGGCCCGACCCGAGGTCGGGTAATTTTACCTACCCGAAAATTACCCGTTTTTTCGGGTACCCGCACATCCCTAATTATATTATTACATTTCATTAGTAGTTTTAGGGCGCTTTAACAGCTAAGATTACTTGCTCATTTATTAACCTTGATTGTTCTTCATTATTAAACTACTTATTCCTTTGGTTGATTTGATGATTCCTTTCAAACCTGTGTTGTAAAGGTGTTCATCCTGGTGCTATCAGCCCACTACTGCATACTTTCACTTGAATAAGCTTACTAAACCCATGGCCCCTCAAAATATAATTTTAACACCTTGATCACTGCATTTTCATTGCATACCCTTGTAGTTTGGACTTTTAGTTTGTAAGTCCACAATGACTCCTTAAACTTTAATTAAAGTGCTAGGTTTCTGAATCTTTCTCACACTCTCTGTGCAGAGTTCTTTTTCAAAAATATTGTTTTGCATTAGAATTCACACATGCTTTACATTTAGATTCGAAAGATCAAATTTGATAGGTTACAACTTACCAGTGTTTTGAGTCTTCGTTTGATTCATTTGATTCGTTTGCATAGGTCAAGACAGACTGTAGGCGCCGCATGACGGCAGCAGTAGGCCTAGAGTTATTTACGTAGTCACCATCATCACCACCTTCATAATAATTTGAACTTAAGTCGCAGTCAAACTGTACACTATCATCTGATTCTGTAGTCAAAGTAAGTTCTGCAATATCATCGGTCGAAATATTGCTTTTCCGGCGTGAAAATAAGGTTATATTTACTTGAAGCGTGTTCCGTTAATGATGTTATCATCTACATGATCTCAAACAATCACGAACCTGGCAAATATATCGATAATCGAATTATTACCTGGTAGTTCCAACACTTTGCAGATAGATGTGGTCTGTAATTAACTATTAATTTAAACAAACAGCGCAAGAAGTGAACCGCGTATACGCAGGCATATCACTGAAATGGTTAATCAGTAGAAAAAATTATTAGTGATTGGGAGAATCAAAGTCTTCCATGACCTGCTTTTTTGTATTATTAAAAAATAATGATTTAAAAAAATGGTAGGCAGCTACAAAAGTAATTAACCTGTAATTACTAACATAAACTTGTTACCTCCATGGCTTGCTGGCTCTTCATCATTCTTGTACGTGTAGAGTCTAGGTAGTAATTGTGCAATTTAAAAAGTTTAATTTATTAAAAGTTATGTGCAAAGTATTATATTCAAAATTAAGTAGACCATAAATACTAGGGATGCCCAACGATATGAAAATCCATTATCGATATCGAAAAAAAATGGCCAAACGATATCGATATATATCGATATTTTCCCTCCAATTTTTAAATATAGTTTCCATGACAGTTCCCACAACATGTGCGTCTTCCCATCGCCACGCCCACTGTATGACGCTAGTTCGAACCGTGCCGTGCTTAGCCGCACCGGGCCGCGACCGTGCCGTGCCGAGTGCACTCTAGGCAGCAGCAGACGACGCGATGTCGACTGGATACTGCAGAATTACTCAATGCCGAAACCAAATTTTTTCATTTTTTACGCGTTTTTAACGCAATTTTGGTACTTTGAAATATCGCGATGTAGAAAACAAATATCGATATCGAAATTAATTGTGTGTATCGATATATATCGATATATCGATATCGATGGGCAACCTTACCAAATACTGTTCTACTAGTGCTACTAGCTCCAATGAAAGAATTCAGATGCTTCCGGGCCTCGAAGTGGTAGTGGTGGGGGTAGTATGAATGCATGGTAAAAGAATGTCACCTTGTGTATGAAAGAGAAATATATGTTACCAACAAAAGCAAAAATTATCTGTGCTAGATCACGGAGTTTCTTCTTGTGCTAGATCCACGCTAGCGTGAATAGAGTTGACAAAGTTGTTATGTTGGGAAAACAATTTCGAGCTATCTGCATTCTTTTTTTGGCTAGCTCCTTCAAACTTAGTAGCATTCACAACACCTGTTATTATGGATGTAATGCATATAAATGACCATATTATTATTAATTATTAACTAACCTCCAAAACTGATTTCACTTTATTATGTATGTTTTCATATTTGAACATTTTAAAAGCATTTTATCTAACGAAGTGAAATGAATGAATTTGATCTCTTGGGCTATTGCAACACGTTCATTTTTAAGATTGTTCTGAAATTAAAAATATGAAAATGACATAGTTTTAAAATACTCTTGATATATTTAAATATTTTAGTTCAAAAAGTGGGGTGCGGCCATTATTCAAACCTTTAATCAATAGGGTCAGGGTTTATTACAGTCAGTTTTACTGGTCAATATAGGGGTGCGGAAATTATGCGATGGCGGTCTATAGTAGGCTAAATACGGTATTGCAACAGACCAACAGATTGGAATGATCAATGGGGCATGAAAGTGTGTAAGAAAATTCCACATATTTTTCTTCATTTCTTCTTTCTCCATGATATTATTAAACAAAAGTAATGCACTCTTAGCAGCTCACAACTTAATTAATGTGGCTTGGCTGAGTTTATACACCACAAGCTTAGTCAAAACTCAAAATGTGATGAGCCTATTATGTATTTAGGCTACTTATTATGGTCACCTTCAAACAATATTTAATATTTTATTCATTTGTCCTAATTACTGCTTTGCAGCCACCAGAATCCTGTGTTACGATCGGCGTCTTTTCATGGTACTGCGGGTCTAGCCCCCACATATATTTCTTCTGAAGAAGACGATTCCCCCACCTCTGATTTCCCCCCTCACCTGGATACTGTTGTTGGTTCACCTGTCAAGGTAAGGAAGACATGCTGGCTTTCTACATGTCAAGGCAGTCACGCATTAAAATACTAGGAAAACAACAAAGTTGTTGAGTACCCGGTAAGTGGAGTCCGCTTCCTCCCCCGACCTAACTACGGCTGGATCCAGCATGGGTCTTTCCTCCGTAGCCTAGTTCATGCGCCCTTATACCAACTAAACTCAAAACCTTTATGTTTATATATCAATAAACACAAATGAAAATGTTACCAGGTACTCAACACATGTGTTAGATGACTTTGTTGTTTTCCTAGCCTAGTTGTCTTTATACCCGAAATATGGAAGACCTGGGTTCAAACCTCCGGTCAGGATGATTTTGTAGTTTATGGATTGTATTTAAAAAAAATATAGAACGTGTTTTAAAATGCATAGGCCTACATACTATGGCAAACATAGCCAGTACGAATACTAGTAAAGGTTGCAAGGTTTTATCAATCTCCCAGTGGAATTGGGGAACCTTGAGCATGCAAGATTCAGTACACCTTGGTCACTGCAGTGCATTCACCGCCTGACATTGAAAACATGATATGATAAGCATCATCATTAAATTTAAAAAAAGAAATCATCCTATTTTCAAGTTATTATTTCTAGTAGGTTTAAATTGCAACGGATTTTGCTGATTTTGTTAACAGTTCTCAGTTAAATTGTACCGGATGTCTGTTTAAAATTCGTCTGATTTTTAACGTGCACGCGCTCACACACAGAACCACAGAATAGACCTAAGTGTCGTTTGACTTGAATTGTAAGACTCAGTCTCAGCGCTCCCTTGTCTAAAAAGTCCAATCAGTTTGAAAAGTTGAATTTTGATCTCTTGATGCCTGTTGGTAGTACTGATTATTTAAAATTTCCCACACAATTGCTGCCAACCTCATGCCAGTGTTTGTGTTATCAATAATTATCATACATTTCTGTAATGTGTGGCAATTCTCGCACAACTCTTTTAATAAGTAGTTGATAAATAAATACTAATACTTTTTGTGTTTTTGAGTGTTTACAGTAAGGTCTAAGGCCATTTGTTTGTCAACAAAAAATAACTGGAAGACTCGTTTGTAGTCATAAGCCCCACATCACACAATTTCCGACAAATTAACATTGGGTGCGGGTGCAAGTGCAAGTACAGCGAGGTGGCTTTTGAGACATAAAATCTTGATAAATAAGTCGTCATATATTCGGTACGATAGGGTATTATATTATTGTACAGTACGAGTACCCACCAAATTGGATAGCGAGTGAGCCGTTTGATATTGATGCACATGCATATTATATCAAATGTCTGTTATCAAATGGCAATTCTAGCTTAAATATAGTCATGGCCCTAATGTTTATCAATTAATATAACCTACATTCATCTTTTAATTTTCAGTTGTCTGGCGAAGGAACTCATGGTGGTAGCAGAGTGTCTCTGCATAGTAATGCTTCCAATTCTTCTTTAAGAGGAAGAACCAAACTTGAAGCTCTGGACAGTCTAGTAGTGGCCGCTCTTTGTGGCCTTTCAAATAAACTTCGTGCAAGTTCTTGTATAGTACTGAAGAAACTAAGGTGATATATTTATTTGTACACTTCCCTATTGCATTCACAGTAAGGTTTTAGGCACAGGACTACATTTTTGTCGTGGTAGTGGTAGATGGATAGAAAATAATTTAATCCATTCCCTAGGCCTACTTGACAAAATGTTGAAATTGAACTTCCATTTATTTTGTCATGGGGACATTAACAATAGTCAAGGTCACAGTGCCCTTGTTTACTTCATATGCCAAAAACTGGTACCTAATCAATATGTTAAAAAAAAAGTTAAAATGAGTAGCTACAGTAGGCTACAATGCAAATAACTACAACAGTTCAATATTGTAATTGCGCTTTGGTATTCTATTTTGTCCATCATTATAGGGGAAAGTTTCCTACAGGCTTGATACTTGTCTTACCAAATTAGCACCTCTCCCCATACTTAAAAAATAAATACTTGTCACTCTACTTAATCAAAATGTATCATCAACATTGTCATGTTTTCATCTAGTATTTGTGTCTATTTTCAACCTACCTAACATTTAAAAAGTAAGCTGTTATCTATTTCCACCAGTGTAAAGGTACTGTATGAGTATGAGTGACCTTAGACACTAGACCTTTTCAATTTCCAGCAGAGATTTATCCTTTTGTCATGCAGTATAACAATGAGTATGACGTACGGTATCGAAACTTGCTATCGAAACGCGCTGCAAGGCCAGTGGAAATGATTTAACTAGACATTGTATTTGTATTTTTAAGATGTTAGTTCTAGCATTTACATGTAACATGTAGGAAGTGGGAAGGGTGGAAATTAGGGTTGCCGTTTGATAATCGATATATCGATCGATACGATTATTTCCCGAAACGATCGATAATCGATTCAGTCTTCCAGAATCGATTATCGATACTTATCGATAATCGAATAGCTCGCCCGCCCAAAATTTTGTAATTTACCGCCCGCTCTGCAGAACTTCATAAAATAGTACCAGTCAAGACATTAATCGCTTTATTCCGTGAAAAATGCGTCCACTGCGAGATCTACAACACTCGTAAGACGTGAGGTACGAAGCGCCTGCACTGTGCAATATAGGCCACCAGCATGACATGTGTGTGTTACGGGCCGGCTCGGCTCGGGCGGCAGGCGGCTGCATTCCCGCGCCGATCAGGCGCTGATTGCACAACCTCGGCGCATCACGGCCAAGCAAGGTCAACAAGTATTTTATCGAGATGCATTCCTCCACACTACTCGTAATCGCTTTTCTTCTTTCCGTAGTGCTACGATAATATTATCTTATCAGTTCTCACTTCTCTCACACCAATATTACGTCGTCTTTCAAACTAATGTCTAACAATATTCATCTCGTCACGTAATAAATATCGGAGGATTGAATAGTTAAACTGATAATATCTCGTAAATAAATGAACGACAATCTCAACAAAAGCTGAAATGAAACTTCACAGAACCACGATTTCCAAGAAGAATGACCTTCACAACGAGAACACTCAAGCCGGGTAGCATAGCGCGGTCTGTCTACTCCACTTAGCTTGCTCTCGTCGCCCCGGCCAGATGCGTGGGGGGGGGAGGGGGAGCTCGTGAAAGACGTTGCTATGATAGCATGGAAAAACCCTGTTCTGAGCAAATAGAAGGAACAAAAGGATGCACTCGCAAAAGGTCCACGGTCCGCGTCAGTATACTAGCAAGTTTAGGCCTAATTTTGATTCGATTATCGATCGATATTTATTAAAATCGATTATCGCGATCGATAATCGATTTAACTGGTCCGATTATCGATACTGAAATTCGTATCGAACGGCAATCCTAGTGGAAATATGGCTTTAAGAGTAAGTGTTAATAGTTGCAAGTTTTCTTGACAATATAGTGAAAATGAATGAAAATTTTTGTTCAACTCCTCTTAAGTCCTAACAAGAACTGAGACAAACAATTTCCTGCTTTCTGCTCAGGTATCTGTATGAGGAAGATTACGACAAAACTGAGCAACTTAGTGCAATAATAGAGTTACTAGAAAGTCCTAATCAGCCAGACTCACCGCAAAGCAGGAGCCCGTCTAGAGAAATATCAGGAACTCTAAAAAACTTGAAACAAATTGAAAGTGTGATCAAAGGTAAGATACTTTCCCTATTTCAATCCCCTCTTCTGCTGTCCACAGTGGTTTCCATGGTTTGGTTCAGATTCGAAGCATATGAACGCCTTCCAAGAGACTTGGATTCATTCCTGCTTTAGTGGGGACTTAAAGCCTAAAAATTGTGCAAATGGTGAAGCAAGCATGAAAATTTGTGAATTTACTAATATGCACGATTTACACGATTGTTATAATATGTACTGGAGCTTATGGTCTCCACTACTTAGAGTATGGCTTTTGTAACTGTCCATATTAGTATACCTTTCACCTGCTAATGATGACTAGCTAATTCCATCCTTCACACATCCTTCAGCACACATAAACCAAAAATCTCCCCCCCCCCCTCCCCACACACACACACACATACACACAAAAAAAAACAACAACATTGACTGATGCAAGTTTGTACAAAATAACTTTGAACATACTAATTTGGACATTCGGTATCATCGGAAGCACAGTGAAGCTTTTCAAAGTATGAGCCGAGATCAAGAGTTATATGATCACACTGAGTTGACAGCGGCGGGAAACGCACGTGGTTGATCAGCTTTGGCAGAGCGAGTATGCGGAGCTATCTGTAGATGGCAACCGAGATGATGACGTGCGTGTTTACGTCGCTGTCTAATAGAAATCGTGCAAGCCGATTTTTTGGTTTAAGTTTCCTTCAATATTTCTATCTTCTTGTTTAACATCATTTTATCACCTGTTTATAAGGGGCTACCCCTCATACACCAAACGTTCCTTCCCCACTTCTAGCGGTTCGAGAGCGCAGAAAGCTACCTCCAAAAGATTCTCTAAGCTTTTGTTGCCAGAGGATACCCGCAGGATCAAGACCACCAATGGCTGACTAGATAGACCACCACCCCACCACCAGTTCAGACTAATACCAAACCAACACCAATGTCGTTTCGCTAGTCACACGCTGGTACACAAGTCTCCACCGTCTGAATGCCATCATACAAGGGGCCAGTCATATATTGGCTGCATCATCACTAACACAAGAGCTGGGTCACCCCCACCCCTAGTCAACAGCTACCCTAGTTTTAACTTGGAGCTCAGTCTCTTTCTCTCCGCTCACTGAGGAAGGTCTCGTGGACTGAAAACGCTTTGTTAATATGTATTTTTGTGTGTGTTTGTCTTCGTGTTTTGTTTTCTATTGTGGCCTACTTACTCCATCCACTTCAGGTATGCTGTTGGTACCGGTACTAAATCTCTTTATCAATCCAAAAACTGTAATATGTATAATGAAATACAATTTTAGGGTTTTACATGTTCTTTATAACATAAAATAATTAAAATTCTAAATTCTAAATTGTAACATATAAAACTGTAATATTATTGGATGAGCAAAGCAAAGACTTCAATTTCACTTTGTGTTTTTTTTTCACTTACGTTACCCCAAGGAAAATAGCTCGGGTGTTTTGTTTTTGATAATTTTTTTGTCTGTTTGTTTGCTCTCTACCGGGCAAACGGCATATGCGATCTTGATGAAAATTGGAGGGGCTTCGAAATCTCTGAACTTAGACCTGCCACGTTTTTGGGTATAATCGATCAAATATTTCTTATGATAGGGAACTAGCCTTGGTCTCAAATTCACGTTTTTCATTTTTTATTATATTTTATAGAACACAGTTGAATAAACTTCACAATTGAAAGTTTTTTTTTAAATCATCCGTGGTAACTACGGGGGTACAAAGTTATAGGGTTTTGAACCCCCGCGTTCTATTATCATCGAGACCTAGGTGTTTGATATCTCCTAGGGCTATGCCTAGGGGCCTACAATCTTTGTAGACCATGACCATCTAGTACCATCTAGTACCATGTTCCACTGTCTGAGCAAATCCTTCTTCGATTACATCTGATGTTATTTCTTAATTCTTTCCACTGTTTATAAAACCAACTTCCTATTTAACTTGTGGCAAATTTAAATTCCCAGCTATAATACATAATATACATAATATAACGCTCGTTGTTGGTTCAAGTGCGTTATGTAGCTTGCAGCATGCTCTTCGTTGTACTTTGTATTTATCAAGAAATAAATACTACAACAACAACAAAAGCTTGACGAGCGGCCGTGCACGGCAGCGAAGCCTAGAGGCAATCCAGTAGACCGTGCTCATCAATAATCAAACTATTTTGACAATGACAGCACGAACGATGACAAAGATGACGACCATGACTTAAGAACCCCGTGATTTTGACAGTGCATCTACCCGACCTTGACTAGAAAGCGATTTATTTCTCATTGGTGGGAAAGAGCCCCAGTTATTTCTCTATGGGAAAGAATTTGTAGGTTTATGTTCTGGCGTAGTCGTACACAGTCATCCAAGGCTGCGCTAGGCTAGGCCCTACGCCCTAGGCTGTGTCTTTGCCCTAGGTTAGGTAAACCAATATAAAATGTCCATTTGG
The DNA here is from genome assembly GCA_024449915.1 of Sweltsa coloradensis. Classification (NCBI taxonomy): domain Eukaryota; kingdom Metazoa; phylum Arthropoda; class Insecta; order Plecoptera; family Chloroperlidae; genus Sweltsa; species Sweltsa coloradensis. The sequence continues at coordinate 523,104 of JAMZAV010001063.1, forward strand.
ATGCCCTAGACATAGCCTAGCCTAGGTAAGGCTAGGCCGAGGCATTTCCTGTATCCTTAGCTTAGTTTTTAGGTTAGCTATAGGGCCGGCCTTTCGGTAACCTAGAATTGAAATTCTCGTCATAATTTTCATTGATGTTGGGTAGGACTTTAGATTTTATATTTAAATATGCGCCTAGACATGGGCGTAGTGATAGGCCTACCTCGGCCCTAGGCTACCACTGTAGAAACACTGGAGAAGATCATTTTATACACGTGCAAAAGAACCAAACGACAAACAGGTGAAAAGAATTGTTCAAAGCTGCAACACGAGAATGTTTCGAGGAGGATGCCCCCTCTACAAATTCACTCTGCTGTTGTGAAGACCACTTTGATGCAAGTAAATATTATTAATTGGTCTACTAGCTTTTTAATTCACAAGTGAATTTCCTCCCCCCAAATATTCTTGCAGCAAAATTTGCCTTGGGATTATAAGCCTAGGGCCTAAACGTAAGAGGCGTTTTCTCGCATGGGAGAATGTCACAAATTCAAAATTTTTAACTACATATTTGGAATATTTCCCCGCGAGAAAATGAGTTATGTATAGGTCCTAGGCTTATAATAATTCCAAGGTAAATTAGAAGCTCATAGGAAACTAACCTGCAAAATAAAAAAGTAGTAGGTAGACCAATTAATATCATTTACTTTCCAACGGTAAAGTGAATTTGCAGCGGTAGGCTAGACCCTACGACTCCTTGACATATTCTCGTCTTGTTGCGTTTAACCATTATTTTCACCTGTTTCGTTCTTTTTGGCACATATATAAATACTTTCTCCGGTGTTTCTAGAGTGGTGTTTTAACACATTGGTACCTTACACCTTTTAAAAAGCGTCATTTCTTTTAAAATCAATCAAAAGGATCATTGAGAAACGATAGCACAAATGACAGCAGGTGCAGTGATGGCAGCTGTCTGCTAGGATGTGTTTGACCCACCGCCGACTGGATGGTAGAATATCGACCATTTATATCTAGATAGCGGTGCGCCTTTGGGTCTGCGCTAGGCTGCGTTCAGCAGTCTGACGTCATACTACTTTTCGTGTTGTCTTTTGGCGGGAAGCCAGATTCAAATTTCCACGTTAAATATTGAGAAAAGTATTAACCTTGACAAAAAGAAACTTTTATGTTATTTTTTTTCTCGATGTTATCTTTAACATATTCGATTTCTGGAATGAAGGCTAGTTCCCTATTATCGTACTTTTACGTTTTTATTTTCATATTTTAATGAGATATTTTCGTGATATTTGGCAAACGGCTACTCGAATATTGATGAAACTTTATGGGAACATTTTTTTATTTATCGGTTGTTTCGTAGCGGCGGTAGTGATATCTTTCTGTCGACGTTTCGAAGACCATGTTATATAGATAACATATATATATATATGTATATAGATAACATGGTCTTCGAAACGTCGACAGAAAGATATCACTACCGCCGCTACGAAACCACCCGATAAATAAAAAAATGTCATCAACGGGTAGCGAGACATTTAAAAGTTTTATGGGAACGTTTAATATCACTGAAATTTTGTATAGAAATATTTCTTATAGAAATCGTACTTTTACGATTTTTTCCCCGGTTTTTAATACGATCTTTTTGTGTTATTTGGGCCGATTCTGATCATCGGGTGGGGCTACAACGTTCATATTTTACATTGACATAAAGATTATGGTGATGTAGTGCCTCTTGAAAGAAAAATCTGAAAAAGTTGGTCAAAATTCATAGAAATAAAGGTTTTTATATAAGCCTTTTGCAGGTGTATAATTAACAAGTAATATCAAGTAACTATAGTAAAAGTAATGAGATTCCAATTAAAAACGTAATCATTGGACAGAAATATAAATATTCCAAAAAAAGCTCATCCATAAACGCGACTGGAAAAAGTGTTCGCGAAGCGGCCTAGTATTAAGAATCATAATATGCCAAACCCAAAATGTTCTACGATTGCTTAGGCTAAGAGTTATGACATAAGACCACTGGTAGGCCTGCTGTTTGATAAGTTTGCGTTTAACATAATAGTACACTCTATGTAGTAGGCCTATCTTTAGATGGCAATGTTGGACTGTGATGATGTCAAATGTCGATTGCATATAAGTATAACCCATGTAAACATAATTATTAATTCTAATAATAGTGTATATTTTATAAGTTGGAAGTGCCAGCCAGGTAGGTAAAGTTCTGTTCTGTTGTGAATTGTACAAACTTGGGGAAGTTTGTGAACAGTTAAAAACTTTACTTATTTTTTAAACTGCTATGCACAGCCATTCAACCTCATCGTGTCACACATGCCATGTGAGTACTGTACAAACCCTATTAGTTTTTGATTGGAGAGAATGGCCACTTGTGTACCCAATTGTTACATAACCATTTTTTGTCTGGTTTGTGTTTCAGTGTTGGATGACATTCTGTTTGACGATGAGGAGTTCGACAATATGGAAGGTGATACATTACAGTGATATTATATTCTAGCTTTAGGAAATTCAAATTTTAAAGTTGAATTGAAATGCCATGATATTTTAAACGAATTTTTTCTAGCATCTGAGATACCATTAGCTTAAGTTTGTCCAAGCGCAATATAATTTAATTTTAAGATATTATTATGTTATATGCATAAGAATTGCTTATCGAGTATTATTCATGTACGTATTCAATGTCCATAAGAGTGGAGAGCTTTATTGTGTAAAAGCTTTATCTATCTCTTTAAAAGTATTCTTTAGATTAGGCCTAGTATGTAAGTTGTAGTTTATTTGTATAACATTTAGTTAAGTACATATTATATGTTATAAATATGATTGATGCAAATTTATAAATATATATCTTCATTACAAAAATGTATAAAACTCGGAATGGGCAAAATTTTTGAATGATGTACTGGGTATAAGTATTGCAGTATATTGAAAATTTTGGTAGTAGGCCTACAGAATACAGATGAAATTCTGATAAAAATATAATTCCACTATCATACAAGCTATCTAGCTAGAGAGATTTATCAACTTTGGAACATATTTTTACTTTTCTAAATTCTTTCGGGTACTACTATGTTAAAACAAGAACACGTAATTTAAAACTACACACCTACATATTGATTGATTAGATATTGCTTAACGTCTCATATTAATGCACTTTGGCTATTCGAGATAAACCTATATATTATTGACCATCTGATCCTCTGATCCAATATTTACATGCAGTTTGTTTTCTACTAATATTGAGTCAGTCACTCATAAGTTGTAATGGGGTCTTTGTCAGCTTTTAAGCACATGAATGTGCACTCTTGAATACTATTGTGCAAATATGTTCACTTTGGTACGATTGACGAAAATAAGAAATCCATTCTCGGTTTTCCACATTTCTTAAAATAAAAATAAAAATGGTTGGTTTCTTTATAGTTGTTGTTGATTATACTGCAATGAAGAAAATAAAGTGTAATAGATGCAGCATTGCATGATTCTACAATAAGAATTTATGTCTGGGCTAGAGATGTGCAAAAATGGTGACAACAAAATTTGCGATTTTTTTAAAAGTTGCAATAATCCCTTCAAATTCAGTTTGCACATGAATCTCATGAATTGTGATTGAATGGTACCAATTTCCAATTCGCGAATTTTCGCGAAATTTTGGTTGATACCGCAAACTAGTGACGAAATTAGCAATTATGTCCTAAAATGCGAATTAGGTCACAAAATTTAAAAAATAAAAATTTTTCAAAGTTTTGGTGGAGGTGCCGGGTCGAAGTCGAAATTAAATTAACACTGGCTGATACATATGGTGGAGGTGCCGGGTCATACAACGCGATTGTGAGATCGTAATAATCGTTTGAACGAGAGTAAGCTCAAAATACTTCATATCCATATCAAAAGACATTACATAAAAAATGCATAATTTCGTAAATTTGGTGGAGGTGCCGGGTAGACGAAATTAATTCTGGTAAAAACTGTCGGAAACTTTGAAAACTGAAGGCTGAAATTGAGCTTAAAATTATAACTGATTCTGAACTTCACTTTCATGAGCTTGTTTTTCTTTTACATCATTAAAATCAATCAAATTATCCTGAAACTTGGATTTTTTTTTTAAAGTTGTGCATGAGAAAATTGTGTTTTTTGGTAAATCGCGAGATTCGCGACAAATCCCGAATTTTTATTTTTTAGGCGCGAATTTTCAAACTTTAAAAAACCATTTTTGCACATCTCTAGTCTGGGTAGAACCAGGCAAGTGCTATTGTGAGTGCAAGAGAGAACTATAAGTTTGGCAAAGCAAGTGAGAACAAGCATGCAATCAACTAGAGAAAATGTAGGCTGTTCATGGATGTAAACTAAACATGGAAAGTTTCAAAATTGTAATAAATTGGCAGATATCATTCTTATTGTTCATGTATCTTAAATCAAAGAAGATAAAATCAGTTGCAACAACCACCTCTGACATTTGTGTTGGTGATGGTTTACTTATTTCTAGTAAGTGTGCAAGTCTTGGATTTCTTTACTTCAGAGTAGGCCCTACTAATTTTTTTGCAATTGTCAATCTTTACTTCCTTATTAGTTATTTATTTATTACTCTTTGGTTATACTTTGAAGAATGATCTAACTTACAATATTAATTTTATTTAATGATGCAATCTTGGTGTAGGCTCCAAAAGTGATTATGCAGGAAAATTAAGTAATTTAAATTGTTTTAAAATTTAATCTCTCCAGAGAATTTTGATGAACAAGTTCCAAGGCAAATGATATGCCAAAATGTTGTGTGCAATGATAATATTCTTTTTTTAATAGACCCACTTTATATTGAGTCAACATGACTTGAATAAACATTTCGGGTACTTAATCTCAATACATAATGCACATAAAACACGTTGCTTGCTGTGGTGGAGGATTTGGGTGACCCAAATTCCAGTATTATCAATTGATAACGATAATTGCCATTATCCTTAGGCAGGAAAGTTCTTGTTGCAAATAACCTTAAAAAACTTGAATGTTAATGTTTCAAAAACATGCAACAGACAAGGAAATAAATCTACATAGAAATACTATGTTCATGTTCTGCCGTTATATACCTGCCAGGAGCGCAAGTACCTACTAGGCGAAATGGCAGAGGGGCTAGTCAAATTGCCTTATATCAAAGGACACAACTGGGAACAAGAGTGCTCATTTTTACTTTTTTCTATTTGAAACTTTAAATAGTGCTACCTGCTATCTTCTGGGTATGTATTGGTTGAAGTAGTGGATTCATTGTTAACTAGTAAAGAGGTTGCATCGCTCAGTAACTGAGAGAAGCCGACTAGTTTTAAGTAAATTCATGCTAGGTAGCAGTGTTGTCGACGGAAAGAAACTTCTTGTTGTGCAGAATACATAGCAAAAGCCCAGGAAGAGAAACTGCTGTGTATCTGACACTTAACCCATATTGATACTAATGCCCATTCTTATTGGATGAGCGAAGCGAAGACTTCAATTTCACCGACCCCCCAAAAAATTTAGCTCGGGTGTTTTTTTGTTTTTTTTTTTGTTTTTTTTTTGTTGTTTTTTTGTGTTTTTCTGTCTGTTTGTTCGCTCTCTACCGGCAAACGCATATCGATCTTGTATGAAAATTGACAGGACCTTCGAAATCTCTGAATAACTTCTACGTTTGTTGGTCAATCGAAAGAAATATTCTCATGAATAATCGTATTTTACGATTTTTCGATTTTTAGTGCGATATTTCGTGCCATTGGGCATTGCCAAGGGTGGGGCTACACGTTCATATACATGGACATAAGGTAATGGTAGTATTGCCTATTAAAGAAAAAGTGAAAAAGTGCAGGATCGAGAGAAATAAGCTTAATAACGTTTTTGACTTTTTTCGTATTTCGTGCCATTGGCCAATTTGACAAACGGTGGGCTACACGTTCTATTATACATGGACATTAAGTTATGGTAATGTAGTATCTTTGAAAGAAAAAGGTGTGAAAATAGCCAGAATCATAGAAATCAAGCTTTTAATACAAGTTTTTAGGTAAATAATACAATTGACAAGAAACAAGAAACTGAAACATTCACCTACATGCGTAGGCAGCAAAACAAAGCCTGCAAAAGTAAAGATATGCCACGGTAACTTAACCTTAAAAGCTCACCATCAAGCGGCGGGACTTTAGCCGCTTCCTATATAATATACATTTACAGGTACTATGTTTTAAAAAATTATTTAGCATAGTGCCCAAGTGTATTTATGCTTCTGTGTTAAACAATGCATAGCCTACCTACCGTTCCATTATTGTATAGTGAAATTTATATGTGTCAATATTAAATAATAAGGCCTATTAACGATTAAATATTCATTTACTTTGTTCATCATTCCAAGTTAAGTATCCCAATTACCCAAGGGTATGTTAATCTTGATTTTCACGCAAGTAGGTAATTCTCAGTCTTGGTATCGCTACTTTCAAAAAGTAGCATGCTAATGCTAACGCTACATGCCCTGAAAAAGTAGCTTTGCTACTTTCTCGCTACTGTTTTTCAGATATAGCAACGCTACATTCGCGCTACACGATTAAAGTAGCACACTACTTTTCCACTACATATTCGTGTTTAATATGGTGTGTGAAGCTCTCAAATTACCCAGTTTTTGTCTTTTGACGTCGTGCCGAGATGATTTTTGGCTCCATTAATGTCGACTCAATCGTGACCTATCATCAAAAGGAAGCACAATAGTTTTGTTAGGATTTCTTTCAACGTTTCGGCTAGTCTTTTTAAGAATTCTAGGCCTAACGAAACATTCATATTGAAAATTTCTTGTCAACAACGAGTTTTTCGCGGAATTACGGCAGAAGAATGCGACAAACAACGCTGTCGAGGATCGGAGTAGGCCTACTGGACAATAGCGATCTATTAATAGGGCGGAATGTCCCAAGGGGCATATCAGACGCGAATCACTTAATTTCAATGTGCAATACAGACGATTGGCGTATAATTATTGATCAGATTAAGCTTTAAATCAATAATCCGGCTTCTCATTATCATTGATACATCTTTGCCTGCGTTTTGTGAAGAGTTTACGACCCTGAAATAGCACTCAAGATGCACCATGCAATTTAATAATCAATGCAATATTTTTTTTAGTCATACCTATGAACTCCCGATGTGACAGATCGCTCGCATCTTCGGACGACGTAGAGGAGAGATGGAGGAGGCCCGAGAGAGAGAGGCTCTCTCGGGGAGCCAGCGAGGGTAGTGTGTACAAGGTTGCAAGTGAGGCGAGCATATGATGTGAAACTTGGAGACTCGGAACATTTGAGGCGCCGTGGCGGGCGTTACAGTGCCGATTTTTTACTTTATGTGGTACTGGGACTGCTGGGGCTGGAACTTGAAAAAGTAGTGACGTAAATCACGCTACTTTTCACACTACAGCAACAAAAATTGTAGCATGCTACATACATATTTAACAACTTTTTGAAAGTAACGCACTACATGCCTCGCTATGCGAAAAAGGTAGCGCGCTACGTCCCAAGACTGGTAATTCTAAACTTCAATCACATTGAAAGTAAGATAACCGTGATTCGTGAGCAGAATTATAAAATTCCATTTAGACACCTATATTTACTTCCCCTTATATGTATGTCATGGGCTTGGTGCTACATACTTAGAGGTGATTTCATCCAGTACTGTAACAGGAATATTTTCACTATTAATTAGGGTTGCCGTTCGATACGAATTTCAGTATCGATAATCGGACCAGTTAAATCGATTATCGATCGCAATAATCGATTTAAAAAAATATCGATCCATAATCGATAATCGAACCAAAATTAGGCCTAAACTTGCTCGTATACCGACGCGGACCGCGGACCTTTTGCGAGTGCATCCTTTTAGGGTTTTTCCACGCTATAATAGCAACGTCTTTCACGAGCTCCCCCTCCCCCCCCCCCACGAGTCTGGCCGGCGCGACGAGAGCGAGCTAAGTGGAGTAGACAGACCGCGCTATGCTACCCGGCTTGAGTGTTGTCTTTGTGAAGGTCGTTCTTCTTGGAAATCGTGGTTCTGTGAAGTTTCATTTCAGCTTTTGTTGAGATTGTCGTTCATTCATTTACGAGATATTATCAGTTTAACTATTCAATGCTCCGATATTTATTACGTGACGAGATGAATATTGTTAGACATTAGTTTGGAAGACGACGTAATATTGGTGTGAGAGAACTGATAAGATAATATTATCGTAGCACTACGGAAAGAAGAAAAGCGATTACGAGTTGGCGTGGAATGGGGAGGAATGCATCTCGATAAAATACTTGTTGACCTTGCTTGGCCGTGACGCGCTGAGATTGTGCAATCAGCGCCTGATCGGCGCGAGAATGCAGCCGCCTGCCGCCCGAGCCGAGGCGGCCCGTAACACACACGCGTCATGCTGGTGGCCTATAGGCTACTGCACAGTGCAGGCGCTTCGTACTTCACGCCTTACGAGTGTTGTAGATCTCGCAGTGGACGCATTTTTCACGGAAAAAAGCGATTAATGTTTTGACAGGTACTATTTTATGAAGTTCTGCAGAGCGGGCGGTAAATTACAAAATTTTGGGTGGACGAGCTATTCGATTATCGAAATATCGATAATCTTTTCTGGAAGACTGAATCGATTATCGATCATTTCGGGAAATAATCGTATCGATCGATATATCGATTATCAAACGGCAACCCTACTATTAATACAATCTACTATCCGAATAAAACACAGCCGACTGTGGCAAAAAATCTAAGGTCTAGGATGGATCTTTTGGACCTATGTCAATATAGAAGTTTCCCGGGAAACTTCTTTGTCGATTAGAAAAATGTTGTTGTTAGTAGCGCTAGTTGCACGGCAATGAGTCGGGATGGAACTTCGTTGAAATATTCGACGTTTGTTGTTTTCGACCATAGTTTCTTTGAGTTAATAACTAATTATTATTATTGGTTATGTAGAAAGAATGCCAATCAGCTGGAGTACACTGGTGTTAGATAGGATCCAACAGCTTCCCTTCGAAAAGTGATGGTGGCTGTTGAGTTTATTGAAGAATAGCAACACAAACATATACAAAACAGAAAAATACGAGACGTTTCGACACTAGGTCATGTTCACTCAAGAGAGAAAGGAAAATGGCCACTGATTGCAACAATCAAAAAACAAAACAAAAAACAAAAAGGTGGCTAAAAATATAAACAAAGTCAGAGAATATGGACAAATTTACAAGGCATTGTAGGTGGGTGTGGCTGTGACAGGTAGGGGAGGAGCCTAGCGGATGTTCAGGTTAGGTGGCAGTCTGGATTGGGTAATCCACTGATGTGCTAACTCCCATCTTCTGAGTTCTCCTGGCTTGCAGCTGGCAGGAAGTGCTTTAACCACTCTGGTTGTGTAGCACTTATTAAAAGCCAAGTTGTGGGATGCTGCGTGACGAGCCCCTGGTTTGTCCATTGACCGTTTTTTTGTGTCTCGCCTGTGTCCATTCATGCGAGACCTGAGCGTGTTCTTGGTTAGGCCTACATACTCGGCAGGGCACTGGTTGCATTTGAGCTGGTATACCAGATTGTTGGTTTTGCAAGTGTTAAATTGCCGAATGGGGTATGTCCTGCCTGTGGCCTGAGCACTGAAGGTGGTGGAGGGTTGGTGTATTTGGCAGGTCAAGCAGCCATTGCCACCTTGGCAAGGGTAGGATCCAGTTGGTTCATTAGTTTGCGCATCCTTTTCACGGCAGTCTCTCTTAACGACTAGGTCCGTGCGATGTTGGGGGGGCGTCTGAAAGTCACTCTTGGCAGGGTCTTGACCAGGTTCTGGGTTTTGGTAGAGGACATCTGTATATCAGCTGCTCTTCAAAATGCCATTGAGTGCCTGAAGTCCTGGGTGCCACTGAGTGACCAGAGGTATGATGTCATTGGGTGGAGAGGTGGTCTGTTTGACTGGTCTATTTATGCGTTGTTGGATCGTGGTCTTGTCGTAGCCTCGAGCCACAAATGCGTTAGTAATGCGTTCGCAATACTTGGCGAAGTCGTTGGGGTCAGAGCAGATACGGCGGCCTCTCACAGCCAATGAAAACGGTAGGGCTCGCTTCGTGTAGGCAGGGTGACAACTGTCATTATGTAGGTAGAGTTGTTTGTTGGTTGGCTTGAAGTGAACATCTGTTCTCAACAAACCTGATTCCAAGTGGATGTCTACATCGAGGAAGGCCACAAACGAGGGAGAAGATTCCCACGTGAAGCTTAACACACTTGCATTGTTCAGGTCTGTGAGGAAGATGTCTAGCAGATCTTGGCCATGTGGCTATATCATGAAAAAGTCGTCAATGAAACGGTAGAAGTACAGCGGTTGGTGGTCGCGCGTGGCTAAGAAATCCTTCTCCAGTTGACCTACAAACAAGTTCGCATACGAGGGAGCCATTCTTGTGCCCATGGCTGTGCCCTTCGTTTGTAGGTAGTGGCGGTCCCTGAACCGGAAGTTGTTGAGACGGAGAATCATGTGTGCTAGTTCGATTAAGAAGGTTGTGTCTGGTTTGGTGCCCTGTGTCCGAGTTCTGAGGAAGTGCTCAAGGGCAGAAAGTCCCTGTGCGGTGGGGATGTTAGTATACAGAGAGGTGACATCAATGGTGACCAATAAACACCCCGGTGGGAGTGGTTTGGCCAGTTGGTTGAGTTTTTGCAAGAAGTCATAACTGTCTTTTATGTGGGAGTCCAGGTTGGTGACATGAGGTCGAATATGGTAGTCCACAAAGGCAGATATCCTCTCGGTAGGCGAGTAGCTTGATACTATAGGACGGCCAGGGTTCTCCTGTTTGTGGATCTTGGGAAGCAGGTAGAAGACAGGTGTCCGTACAATATCCGGTATCAGAGCACTAATGGTTTTTTCATTGAGTCCTTGGTGTTTTCCTTGTGCAGTCAGGTAGAGAGAGGTGTTCTTGAGGTGCAAGTTGGTGGGGTCCTCCTTAAGTAACCTGTAGGTTGAATTATCCATCAATTGATGGTCAGCTTTGGCTATGTAGGCTTCAATATCCTGAACAACGATTGTAGATCCCTTGTCCGCTGGAGTTATGATGATGGACTTATTGCTTCGTAGTGTACTGATGGCCTTCCGGTGAGCTGGTGTTAAGTTGGTGTTAACTGGCAGTCTTTCTGCAAAGTCTGGAGACGATACCTTGGCTAGTAAGTGGTTGGAGAAAACTTCGAGAGGGTGATCCGGGGGGAGGGGGTAAGGCTCCCAATCTGATTTAGGCCTGAATTTAGTCAAGGCTGGGTCTAATGTTCGTTGTTGGTTCGTGGTGAAAGCCGTAAATGGGTACTCCCTACTTCCTCCCCCTGGATCACCCTCTCGAAGTTTTCTCCAACCATTTACTAGCTAAGGTATCGTCTCCAGACTTTGCAGAAAGACTGCCAGTTAACACCAACTTAACACCAGCTCACCGGTGTGTGGCTGCCCTAAACACTCTCGGGTACTGTACTCTGGAGTTGCCAGTACTTGGTTCCATACAGAATTTCAGTTTCAGCTTAAACAAGTTTGAATTGGCCATGCAAAAATGTTAATTTCACCCTGGAATGTTAATTTATTTCAAAATATTGTATTTGTGTTTAAAAAAATTCAAGATCACAGTTTATTAACATGTACATTACATTCACACTAAGCCTTAATGTGCAAATTAATATTGTGCCACTTCAATAATCTAGTGCTTAGAAGTACAAGTACTACTCCAGTAGTGCTGAATTCCCGACATGGACGTCGGAGCAAGGACGTTAGAACGCAGAAACATGCGTTGCTCCTCCGTTCTGTAGCATAGGCAGTCGTAGCCTCCTTAATGTAAATCGGAACCTTCTAAATGACTTCTTGTGCTCTGTAATCCATGTTGGGAACTCGGCATAACAAATCATTCCCTTTCATGGTTCAAGCAAAGAGAGTTCATTCACTACAAATGCTATATAAGCCGAACTGCCAACATAGGAAAAATTCTCATGGTGCCAACTTGATTTTTTAAATTATTTATGTACTTTCAAATACCTTAGTAAGAATAGCTTCACTATTAATATGGTCTACTCTCACCATTTCATATGGCAGGAAGTCCTGGGCCCACACATTTCAGTGGTGTTTTTAGCTGCAAGGAATATTACTGAGACCAAGGCCAATAAAGTTCCCTCTATGTCATCTAGGTTTAAAATAGTGGCTGATCGAAATCCACCATCTAAGCCTGTGCGGCACTCTCTCGAGGACACCAGAGGGGGGGGGGGGGGAGTTTGCTAGTGGGGCTGGCTGCGTGGTGGTGGAGCGGAATGCTAGTACTACTTTGGTATGGCCGTCGATATTTCCTGGTTGTAGATCATATTACAGCATAGCTATCGAACTAAGGTATTTGATGCTACTGTATTGTCTACGTTCATGATGTTGAATGAATGAATTTTAATTGCACATAATGTGTACCATACCTAGGTTCAAATTCAGTGCATGACTACAAAACCCCCTCCTCCCTTGTTTTGGATAACAAATACCCCAGCATATTTTAACTCAAAAAGTTGTTCAAATCATTATATTCATTGCCAATCAAATCACTCTCTTTCTTTTCCAAGGCACTCGGCTTCAAACTAAGAATGGATCCTACAATGGTTCTGTTTTAACTTTTAAGCTTTTGATAAATTTTTACGTGATTGGTCGTTGAAGCGATGTCAGCCTAAAAAAATCTGTAGCCCAATATAAACAAAAATATAGGAATATATTTCAAAGGATTGCATGTTTGTAGTAACATAAACACAAGTATAATCACATTTGTTGTTATTTATAGAATAAACCATCCATAAGGTACTACAGTAGACCTACTAATATTTTTGTTGTAATTCCATACACCCCAATAACGGCTCGACCAACTTATTGATATGGTTGGCATTTACAACCCTGTACAGATAGAGCGGGAAATAAATTGCTTTTTGAGCATTTTGCCAGGGAACTTCTGAAATTGGGACCAAGCATAAGCTTTTTGGTTTAGATTTTGAAACTACTTTAAGAATTGAAATCAAATAATGTATCATCTTTGGTCAAACGGCTTCCAGCTTTTCAAATGCTAGTATAGTATGTAGTTCCATGAAGGCACTTTGATTGTTAGCTCTTTGCCATATGTTTTCTTTATCTTTCTGTACCGGATGTATATTTACACTTTAGTGGATTGCAGTTATTTTTATATTAATATACACTGTAAATCTGTTCTGTAATTGAGTGAGTTATTACAATTAATGTTTATTTATTTGTGCACTTGTAAAAAATTGGAGTCTACCAGCACTTTGTGTGCATGTGTCTTTTGAACTCATTTTCCAAATACAATACATATTTTTCTTTCTTCACTAATAGTTAACAAGAAAATATATAGTGACAGGAATAAGCGTTAATAACTTAATGCCATTGCTGGCATATTAAAAGAACAACAGGTAAGTCTGCTAGGTGTAGGGTTCTTGTAAGATGTTCCTACCAAAGATTCCAGTAACAAGTTGGTATATTCCTGAACAATTGTGTTGTGATCTCCAAAAAAGAGTTTGAAGTCCAGAGCCATTGTCCTGTTCCCTTTTACATGTTGATGAGGCAAAATTTCTAAACATAAAAAGATGACTGACGAACAGTCGCTAACGTACCCTTATTCGTCAGTGCATAATATATTTGCCTATCAAAACCAACTGATCCATTCCTCATTGTATTCTTATCCCATTATTTCCAGTTTTAATCCTGCGAGCAACTTACTCAGTCACAGTGTGTCAAACTTAAGCTAGCAAGGATAAAAATTTCCATAGACCAAGGCGATTGCAGCTCAGAACTGAACGAATCATTAGTATGTAAGAAGTAGTCCCTTTTCCAATAAAACTCCAAAAAACTCTAAATTTGAATTTTAAAAACATTAACATTCGACCACCGGCATACGTATAGGTACCCAAAGCTTCTGCAAGTACTATCACGACTTTTACGTTGAAATTTCAATAGCCCGAGCTTGAATAACAGGAATTTACTTATCTTTGAAGGAATATCAATAGGGCTATCTGACAATCTGGATTGAATCCCAGAGTTCACCTTTACATATTACAGAATGGCAACTTTAGTAAACAGCATGACTAAATAATTAATGTATTTTTTAAATCTTTTTCAGAAAAATGTGAAAACCATGTTTGCAACTAGGAACTGCAAACCATTTTGATACTAGTGTATGTGAATATTTGGATGCAGAAAAGCTATTTACTATTTAGTGAAAGCTAGTTTGTGTACCTTGTGCAGATGGCTACCCTAACTACACGATCACGCTAGTTGGTAGCCAAGTCTTCGAGTGTGAGTGGAGGCTCGACCAATTCACGCCTCCTCGTACTGAGGTTGGGGTGGCTCGGTCTCATATAAGGCAGCTGGCTGTGGTTCTGACTCAAACTCGGTTGGCTGAGGTTCTGTCTCGAACTCGGTTGGCTGGGGCTCGAGTTCGGGCTCGAGTTGTGATTCCATGAGGATTTGAGATTGTTCGTGTTCTGTTCGCTCGGGCTCGAGCTCTTCAGCGTAGGTGTCATCTGAATAAGCAAAGTGTGGCTTTAAATGTAATTTATGTATTGTAATCTAATTTGCCTCACAAAGTAGGCCTATTCAATGACAAATTTGTTGCACATGTGACCAGTTATGTATGTTGCTGAGTCGTCGTCAACAAACTTATTTATTTGTGTGCAATACCAGTTTGGGCAATTTTTACCTTCTGCAATCGATTTTAATTTAACAATTTTAAATGTTATGGTATATGTAACTTTGCTTTGTAGCCATCTTAGCAACATTGCACATAATAAATGGTTAATTAAATCCCCCACCCCCTTAACAATAAGTTATAGTGATTAGGTAGACTATGACACAAATATATTTACTACTTAAGTTTCATGTGACAGTGATGCAGTTGTTCTAGAGTGCATGTGTATTTTTTTTTTTAGTTATCAAGATAATTGATGACATCTAAATTTATTCATTGGTAAATAGCCTTTGTGCAATGAAAACATTTCTCTGCAAGAACTTGTCAAAGAGGTCTACCGGGGTTATTGTGAGAGCCTTGTGAACATTCAAAATGGGAAAATCTAGTTTCTCTAATGGCATAGAAGCTAGAAATAAATGATTTAGTCACATTACAATAAATGTAAGATAGGCATCTATATGTACAAAATGTGCATAGAGGAAGGTTAGTTACAGTAAAAAATATTTATTTATAATGCAAATTTTGGGTAAATAGCATAATATAGGCCTAACCATCAATCGTAATCAGGAGTGGCACATGTAGTCGGGCGTGGGTGTGAATCAATTGTGCACTTTTATATAGAGGTCCAAATTTTTTTATGCGTGCACTTCACCCCCAAATAGTCATTTTTAGACCGGGACCCCATTCGTCTCGCCATTAATTTAGCTATGGCGGCCATCTTTAAAGATGGCCCCAAAGTGTAATAAGACTACCACATTTAGGAGGAATCTTGGCAGTGGTACCACTTATTCCATTAAATTGACCATAGGAAACTCAAATATGGCATCAGAATTAGAATTTTGCGAATTTCGAGGCCTTAAATTGCAAATTTTACACATTTTAAGGCAATTTTGTTACTGAATTTCACTGGTTTCTATGACAGCCGAGTTGACTGTAATAACTTTTGTAGAGACCATATATTTTTTTATGCGTGTACAAGACACACCAATAGTCAGTTTGAAACCGGGAACCCATTCGACTCTTAATCTATTTACCTATGGCAGCCATCTTTAAAGATGGCGCCAAAGTGTAATAAGACTACCACATTTCGGAGGAATCTTAACATGTGGCACCACTTTTTCCATTAAATCGACCATGAAGAACTCAAATATGGCATCAGAATTAGTATTTTGTAAATTTCGAGGCAGTTAATTGCAAATTATACACATTTTAAGGCAATTTTGTTACGAAATTTCACTGGTTTCTACGACAGCCGAGTTGACTGTATTAACGTGTATAGAGACCATACATTTTTTATGCGTGTACTAGACACCCCAATAGTCAGTCACCGGGAACCCATTCAACTCTCAATTCATTTACTTATGGCGTCCATCTTTAAAGATGGCGTCTATAGTGTAAAAAGACTACCACATTTTGACAGAATTTTTGCATGTGGCACCACTTTTCCCCATAAAATCGACCAAGGAGAACTCAAATATGGCAGTAGAATTAGTATTCCGTGGATTTCCAGGCTTTAATTTTCAAATTTTACACATTTTAAGGCAATTTTGTTACAAAATTTCACTGTTCCATCTTTAATAGGGCTGTGCGAGTACTCGATTTCTCAAGCTTTTTCGAGCTTCAGTTTTGAGCTCGCGCCGAGCCGAGCTTGATTTTAGGCTCGATTTATTCGAGCCGAGCCGAGCTTGGCTTTATGCTCAACTTATTCGAGCCGAGCCTACAAAAACACGCAGTACACGCGCTCATTTTCATCAACACTAGACAGTCTTGTCAACAAAGACTTTCGCGGAAGAATGCGGCAGCCTGAGCCAGCGATCAACAGTCGACTCGACGGTCGACGCAGTAGAATGTGATAGGCCTAGGCCTAGAATGCAAACGTGTCTCTCTCATGTGGGAAAACCTATCACACTATCGCCCGCGCTGAAGCTTTCGTCGCAAAATAAGCCTAGGAAAGAAAGGAGATAAGCCAAGGAATGACAATCCAATGCGTTGTGATCGTAGAAAAATGATCACATCGCAATAATTCTTCTTCCAACTAGTTCCACACCGAGCATCTTTGTTCTTCGTCAGCTGTGACTGTGAGTTGAGTTGAGTTGGTTGGATCGACCGAACGCGCACGCAGTTCGCGCAGGTGTCACGTGTTGGCTTACAACGCGCTCTGTTGTCAACTCGAGTTACTCTTTAGCAGAGTCGACAAAGAAGTTTCCCCGGGTCTTCTTTATCGACTGCAGGCAGCGGGCAGGCTCCGCGGGAAAGTTTAAAGATCGCATTGACGTAGCGCGTAAAATAATAAACCCGTGAATCAGCCTAAAAACGGTCGCGAAAAATACCCTGATCTTATAATCGGCTCCGGGTAATTTCTTGAACCGGGTACCCGATGACATCCCTAGAAAATATGTAGCCTAACCATTTTTAATTTAATTTAGTTTAATTTTTTTTAAATTTTTTTTTTTTGAAAAAGCTCGGCTCGGTTTGGCTCGAAAATCAAGCTTTTTTTTTAATACTCGGCTCGGCTCGGCTAGACTTAAAAATTCTAGGCTCCAGCCCTAATCTTTAAAGATGGCCGGCATAGGTAACTGGATTGGGAGACAAATGGACTCCAAGTCTAAAAATGACTATTTGGGTGTCTAGTACAAGCATAAAAATATTTTGACCTCTATACACGTTGTAACAGTCAATTCGGCTATCGTAGGAACTTGTGATATTTTGTAACAAAATTGCCATAAAATGTTTAAAATTTGAAATTTACGGCCTCGAAATCCACGAAATCCTAATTATACTGCCATATTTGAGTTCCCGATGGTCGATTTATTACTAAAAATGGTGCCACATGCCAAGATTCCGTCAAAATGTGGTTATCTAATTACACTATAGACGCCATATTTAAAGATGGCTGCCATAGATAAATGGATTGAGAGTCGAATGGGCTCCCGGTTTCAAACTGACTATTGGGGTGTTTAGTACACTCATACACAAAATTTGATCTCTATACATGTTATTACAGTCAACTCGGTTGTCGTAGAAACCAGTGAAATTTAGTAACAAAATTGCCTTAAAATGTATAAAATTTGCAATTTAAGGCCTCGAAATTCACAAAATTCTAATTCTGATGCCATATTTGAGTTTCCCATGGTCGATTTAATGGAAAAAGTGGTGCCACATGCCAAGATTCCTCCGAAATGTGGTAGTCTTATTACACTTTGGCCCCATCTTTAAAGATGGCTAAGCTAAATTAATGGCGAGACGAATGGGGTCCCGGTCTAAAAATGACTATTTGGGGGTGAAGTATACGCATAACAAAATTTGGACCTCTATATAAAAGTGCACAATTGGGACTAATGGTGTAACATGGAAGTCGGACTAATGCTTTTACTACTATGTATACCACCTACAACTTTAAACTAGAACATTTCCTAATGCATGTAATAAATTACAAAGGACATAATTATAGCAGCCAGGTTCAGGCTTATATTGTACACCGGTAGATATTATATCTACACCATGAAAATAACTAGTTTTAACTAGTTACATGAGACAATCAATAGTGTATTTACAAATAGTATTTCACTATTTAGTAATCTGTACAGTAAAAAAAATATTTTCCAAGTATTGAAATACATATACAGCAAACAAAGATGACATTTAGGCAAGTACTGAAGTCTATAGCACTCCTATTCATCTCTATTGTACACCGCATGGCACGTATGCCCATAGGGACTTTGTTGTATATTTTACTGATACAAAGTAGTACTTTTAAACTTAATTGCAGACTAACAGCTGGTAGCACTAGTTTCTTTCTAAAAAAATACAACAACAAACCAAATTGCATTATAGCAAGTTGCATTAACTTGAACAATAATATTGAAATACTTGGGACTGTGCATAAAATCCCTCTACAAAATGCATAACTAGATTTACTTTGGCAAATGTATATAATCCAAATTTAGAATAATAAATTCCATAAATAAAATAAGAAAAATAGCTGCAAAATAAT
The DNA here is from genome assembly GCA_024449915.1 of Sweltsa coloradensis. NCBI lineage: Eukaryota > Metazoa > Arthropoda > Insecta > Plecoptera > Chloroperlidae > Sweltsa > Sweltsa coloradensis. The sequence continues at coordinate 541,791 of JAMZAV010001063.1, forward strand.
TTGAGTTTCCTGTTTATATGACTGGATGATTGTGTGAGTAAAGTAACTTATTCCTGCAACAGACTACGTAACTGTCTACTTTAGTGTCAGGTGCTGACTAAGCTTTGTGCAAGTGGAGGCAACATAACTGAACGAATTTAAGTTACCTTTCCACTGCTGTGCCTCATATGAGGCTTCAAATTTGCTGTTTAAATAATCTATGTTACTTTGTAGCCCAACCATTTCTTCCCTGAAAGAGAAAAGTTCCAATTATCCTCTTGTATCAATATAAATTGTTCTATCTAACCTGGTCCTGGCTGCCAGCAGATATTTGATAGTTAATTATTCCACACTGCTTTTGCAATTCTTTGCAATTTTCCCAAACCAGTTGAAGTTTCTCCATCAAAACGGCGCTCTCAGATTTTAGTCTGAATTTTTCTTCTCTGAAAAAGAATTGGTTTATTGTCGATTTTACTATCAATTACTTAGTAATTAGTACCTCTATTATCATGCACCTAGAGGATTTGGTAAAAGAGTATCCACAAGGCACATCTTAGTTTATGACTATCGCTCTAATTACAGCCAAACTCGGGAAGAAATTTAGTTAAATGGTTATCCAGCAGATTCCTTGATAGCGGGCTCCTAATTAATTATATTAAAGCGTTTGTAACAATCGATAGAAGTAACAGTATCATATTAATTATTACTATGCGGAATTCAAGAATACAGCAGATTAGTTTGTTTAGGCTGCAAAAATTACATTGCAATTTCTTTGGCCTCGACATTTTTGTCCACCATATTTATAAACTGGAATGTATTGTTTTATTGTTAACTCTCGCAAAAAAAAATGGAACGTCTTTCTAAACACGAGTTATAGGATTTATTTTTGACTGACTGCACTAGCGTACATTAGAATGAATTGACCTGCAAGTTTATGTACCTATTTTACTGAAAAGGCTGCACCAGTCAAGTGTAGCAAGCACTAGGACTGGAGGTAGTCACAATTTGACACTTTTATTGTTGATGTATGAAAACTGAGTCGGTGCATGATGAGAAATACTTTTTATTTTTGGATGAGCGTAGCGAGCGAAGCGAAGGTTCCATTTCACTACACTGAAGAAAAAAATCCGGATTGTTTTTTTTCTTTTTTTTCCCTGTATTTTTGTGTGTTTGTCAACACGATTCCGGCTAAACCGATACTCCAATTGCGATGAAATTTTCTGGAGACCTTCAAAATCTTTGAACTTAGTATTGCCACGTTTTTGAGCGCAATATAAAAATAATTTCTCATGAAAATCACAATTTTACGATTTTTTTCGATTTTTAAAACCTTTCTTTAACACCTACATACTTCATCCGATTGTAATGATTTTTTCACAGAACCTTAATTTTATGAATTAATATATTTTTGTAAAATTTGAGCGCAATCGAAAAATTATTTCTCATGAAAATCGCAATTTTACGATTTTTTTTATTTAAAAAACATTTCTTTGGCTTATAACACCTACATGCTTTATTCGACTGTAATGATTTTTTCACAGAACCTTAATTTTATGAATTAATATATTCGTGTGAAATTTGAGTGCAATCGAATTTTTTATTTTTTTAAATAAAAATCGCACTTTTACGATTTTTTTAATTTTTTTAAATTACGATTGTTTTCGTTTTTTTAAATTTCTTCGACTTAGTACTGATTTTTTCACAAAACAACAGAAAATCTGCATAACACATGGCAGCTCAATGCACCAATTACGCTCATCCAACAACGCGCCTGAAAAAGCGTTTGCGAAGCTTCCTAGTTTACAGTACACTTGGTTCAAACTCGGTGCATGTTAACATGCATGCACATTAGCTTAGTTGTCTGCTGAATACTATCAACAAAAAATAAATAACAATACTGCAATGCCAAAACACACATAAGGACAAAATAAAAAACCTTATTACAATGCTTGGGGTATGTAATTTTCAAGAAATTTAAATAAATTATTTTTTGACTTAAAATTTACAAGTACGGTATGTCTACATGGTCTTATAACCTTATGCATAGCAGTTTTCAATATTTCACAAAAATACATTGCACAAGTGCAATGAGGATGAGGATGGTTTAATAACAATAATATATTAATTTATGCCATCCCACAAGCAAATTACATTTTGCTAAATGAAACAATCGTACACACTTGGGTATGGTATGTATGGTACATTTTATAAAGCAAGCAGATAAATATAAAATTACAAAGTAATTAGAATTGGAGTTCTTGTTTCTTTCACAATAATTTTCTTTGGTAACCAAAATCAACAATATGCCTTCTTGTTTATTGTGGAATTAACAAAACAAAAATATGTTTGTAAACAGCTAGACTTCTTTTGGTCATTTATGATGCTATGCATTCAATTAGCAAATCAAAGAAGTTTTCTTTACTAACCTTATTGTTTCTTTTTCTTTTTTGGGAACACTTTTACAAAAATGTCGACTTTAACTTGTTCTGATGTCTTGGAGGAGACAACTTGTTGCTCTGTGTCGGCCAGTGACGATTTAGCCCCTAACCAATAGGAGACGGAGCACTTACATTGTAATCTTCTAATACTAGGATTTCTTAGAGAATGTGTGTACGGTATTTGTTCTGGTTTAGTCAGATCTCACCATGCAACACACACGTGCAAAGCAATGCAGCCGTGCAAGAGGGCATTGTCTTACTTGTGTCTAGCAGAGGAATCTTCCAGTCTCTCAGTCAGAGCATGACACTCATCTTTCAGTTTATCCATGACTGCATTCTGGGATAGAATCATGCCTTCTAGTTCAGCAACAGTTTGGACTGAAATGGGATTCACAAAAAATCTCATTTTAGTCATTTTACTTCATTTGGGAAGTTTCATATTAGGTATTTCTTTACTGGAGATACTGTCATGTATAAAATAGAATAGAAGAAGTATGCCGATGGAAATTCAACAATAGATTTTGAACAAAAGTACGTATGAGTGTTGATTTCTTCTATTGAACTTGTATGGTTAAAAGATTCCTCCGACAAGTAAGATACCTGGCAGTCAACATGTATGTGTTAGGCTACGGGAAGACATACACCACTTATTAATTTCTAATAAGTTATTACTTATTATAAGAAAGCCAACGAGCATAGAAATAGTAAAGCCCAGCAACTTATTCCAACCAATAAGCTTAGCACTACAGGAGTCTCTAGAAAGAAGACATGTTTCAAAATGTTGTATCATGCATGTGAACCCTTCAAGAATTGACATGTATAGAGAAGATTGACATAACATTTGATTTGTTTGTATATAGTATTTAATCCATGCTGTCATTTGACATTGATATTTTGATTCAATTCGAAACAAGTACGTACCAGAATGATAGGATAGAGGTCCTGGACATTGTTTCAAACCCAGCAACTTTTCACCGTTTTGTAAATGATTCAATTCAATGCCATGTCTATAAAAGTGTGACATTATAATGCAATGTCAAAACTTTTGATGCATACATCATTATCATGAACTACGTGAATTTATGAGCTAACTCTTATTACTGTACTACTAAAGATGGGAAAATTATATTTGAAACATTGAACACAAACCATAACCAAGAACATTGGCAACAAAATTGCCTGAATCTTCTTGATTGTCAATAAGTCTAAACAAGCTTGTTATCCCTGTTTTAGTGATAAGTGAGACCTCCCCTTGCATGAGCCTTGCCTCTCCACATCACCTAGGCTTGAGTAGCACATCATGACAATGGTCGACCAAACCAAATTAAAACAAAAAACAAAAACACTTCACAGTTTAATCTTTCATCAGAATAATTTTGAAATTATCATTACAAACACTCTTCCTGGAACCTTTTAGATAACTTGTCTCAATCGTTCAGACATTAATTATTCTTGTTAATTTTTATGAAAAACTAATGACATTTAAAAAGTTATATGTCCTACACTACAATTTTGAAAAAGTCTTTATAGGATTGCATTTATACTGTCATAAACCATGTTTATATTACTACTGTTAAACGATGGTTGGAGGATTACGCATGTAAAATTCAGCATATTAACGGACGCAGGCTGCAACAACGGTTAAGTTTACACCCACATTCTAACGCGTGTTCTAACTCACGCTCCAAATTGCGTAGAATGCTAGTTATATGAATTGACGGGGTCCTTCTGTACTGTATTTATTTCAATATAGGCCACAAGAATATTATTTAAAAAAAAAACAAGTTTAAAAAGGGGGTGCGGCACTTATGTTCAGACATAATTTATCAAAAGTATTTCTAATTTAACTTTTAACATTTGACTTGTCAAAATTGGGTATTGGGTACTCAATTGCCTATAATAGCCTAAAATCGCATAAATACGGTAATTCACACATTTCACTGAAGCTTAATATTCTAATTCCCGCCTGGGTTCGGAGAAATCTCTGCCTCTCTTAAGAGACGACAAAAGAGACAATCGATGAGGGTCCCTACTAGGGATGCACATCGATACTTTTTTCATTATCGATTATCAAAATGACATTGTCATCAAATCGATATTATCAATAATATCGATATCACCAAGAAAGCCTGTTTCAACCTTTAAATTGGAACCTCAAGTATGGCAAGTGCAAGTCAAAACAATACAATTGCATTCCGTTGGCTTCCTTGCTGTCTTCGATCTCGTGTGTTTGGCTTCCGATATCGACTGATAGCTCATTTCCAAACATAAATCTCGAGTGTGACACCATCAGCTAAGCCAGTGCATGGCACAACGTGAGATAACCTCAGTCTTTAGAGTTTGTTTCGTGCCAGTATTGATTGACCAATTATTTGATATTTCGATAATTGATAATGAATTTTGGTTATCGATAATATCGATTATCATGTGCATCCCTAGTCCCTACTTGAGGTGTGACCATATGATGAGTACACATAATCAGAGACTTCCCGTAGCACACGAGTACATTTTAATCATTCTTTTCACACACTGTCCATGTATTTATTTCCTGTTTGTAGTTTTCTGGCTCCCTTTGAGAATGTCCATATACCCGCCTGGGTCCAGGGTAGAAGAGGCCCATAGTAACTCTTCCGATGTACAATGCATCTACGGAGTAACACTACTAGATGATCTAGTTGCCGAGTGCATTGATAAACAGCAAATATCCATCAACGTGCCCTGAGCTCTATTCAACAAAGTGTTTCATATGCGGTTGAATAGAACATAGATCTATTTTACATGCCAAGAATGGATGCTTGATATATATAAATATATATATTTTATATATATATATATATATTATATATATATATATATATATATATGTTAGTACTTACAAACCCCGGTGTAGTCACTTTTTTAATTTCTGTCTAAAGTACAACATATATATATATATATATGGATTGTTGTAGATTTTCGCGGCCCGTCATAGGATAAAAACAAGGATCTTGGGTAAAACCGCGTCGAAAATAAGATGAACCAGGTCACAGTCAACCTTGAAAAATGTCTGACGTAGTACCGACGAAACGTCGGTGGACGCCCAGGTTCTGCCCTGGTTCATCTTATTTTCGACGCAGTTTTACCCAAGATCCTTGTTTTTATCATATATATATACATATATACCTACAACAACACATATATATATACATATATATGGGTATGTTCACTAACACTAAACAGTAAATAAACTATAGAAAATTACAAATATATAATATATATATCCATAAGGGTAAATTACAAAGCAACAAGCAACATACATGATCTAGAAGACAGCCCAGAATTCCACTTCAACATCAATTGTTTCAAAAGTGATTTTATTTTGCCTGCACACCAAGGCTGTTTAAAGTGTGGGAACGTTGTGCCACCATAGAGTAATATAATGCTGCAAATGTCACAAGAGCTGAATTAGGATATATATGCAGTATAGTGGTTTGATTCCGGAACAACATCAATTATATTTTGTAATATACGTATAATTAAATTTATATATATATATATAGTATAGGTTAAAAGCATAGCAATATCCCAATTTAAATGGAAGAGGGGAAATGCATTACTATTATGTAGCCTAACTAATAATGAGATTTAGTTATTCAGTTTTGAATGGTTTAAAATTAAAATGCTATCTTACACAATAATTATTATTATTGCGCGTTGTGTAGCAAGCAAACAGCATTTAATCACTTGAAATAAAATTTTAACACAATAGTAAAATCAAAAAAATGATTGCTTCACCTTGTATGTAGGCTTAGTTAGGTCTAGGGGTTGTGAAAACCTACAATATCTCAATAATATATTTGTTAGATTACATATTTTTTTTATTTTAATGCAGTGATGTGCTATTTGAGATGATTTGTGAATGATACTGATTGATGAGGCTGGGCAAATATACAAAATTAAAAACCCTAGTTTGGGTTCAAATACAGACTCGTGGACAAGGAAGTTTAAAAAAAATTGCCATTAAAAAAATAAAATACCATTATAATATATTAGTACTTTTGTTTCAAATTTCAATTGATGTGTGTTATGGACATGATAGTGTAACTAATGTGTAATTTGAAACTTTTAGGTTAACTGCCAGGTTGAATGTGGTTCAGTCATTATAACAAATGTATGTGTTACTCAACAACAAAATTACTGATGTATGTAATAAATTTACTTGGTTGTCCTACAAGTTCATTATACATTGTGCCATACAGTAAGTAATTACTACATTATCATTACAACAAAATCTTTATCATAGTAATAATTCAGTGCAATTGGAACTTGTCTTAATGACTTTTAAAGTTTGAACTATATAATTTGTACACATAGATGATCTTCCAAACAAAACATTCTATGCCTACAAGAAAAGGGGATTTTTAATGTAGGCTATACCTAGGCCTTTTTAATAGCACCAGAACCTTTTCAAAATTATTCTCCACTAGCACCAAAGAGTGACAGCACACAGGAATCGTTTACTTTGGCGATCCTCGTCACTTCTTATTTTTACACTAAATTTATATTTATGTGTCATGTCAGTAGTCATGTCGCAGCAGTACTCCAGGTGGTCCGTAGCACCTTACACAGTCCTTAACCCTAAAATAATGTGCAAACTAGAGTCGTTGGCCCATTTCCCATAAGTTACTATTATAAAATATAGGAGTGTCCGGGTACTCGAAACTTCCGAGTCGGGTTAAGTATTTTAGTACTCGACGCGTACTCCAAAAGCGATCGCAGCACTGTCGCCCAATGGACATAAAAACGTTTTTACATTTGTTTTTCACATGTGCGCAGTGAATTTCCAAAGCTAAGATATTTCCCCGAAAAAGTAGTAATATGTCCTGAAAACAGGATACACGTTAATGGTTAAGGACTAATGTTTAATTATTTTATATTATTTTACCTTATTTTATTTATTTTATTGTTTATCCTTGTTGTTATTACATTTTTTAACAACAAGAAAAGGCGTCGACACTAGTAAATATTTTACTAAAACACTTGATATCTTTGTAGAAATCTTGTGCCGCGAAGAGCCTTGTAAAGCACGTGAAACTAACACGGCACTTGTAGTTGGTTCTCCCATAAGTACTCCTTACACATGGAAGGGAAATGACTTACTGGGCAGTCTTTGAGGGCGGGCGGCAGGTCGTTCCATGGGTTAACAACCCGGAAAGAAAAAGCACGTCGGCTTATTTTGTAGGTGGAGCACTAAATCAATCCGTTTAGATCTTGGTGAACGTAGGGGCCATTTGAGGTGCAGTGGTTCATGGTCAACCCCTTATTCAATGTCCTCCCTTGGCTTGTCATGAGAATTATTTTTGTTTTGTGCATTATTCGAATAGAATAGGCCTTCAGTTTCTAACAATTGATATGTTGTATTTAATATTTGCTCGATTATAGGCCGCCTTCGAGTAATGGCTGTGCACCCTTATTTTGACAACTCAAATTTTAAAGAGTAGCATGTAAAAACTATTGACAAATGGATCAACATAATGGCCACACACCACTTTTTGGATGAGCGTAGCGAGCGAGCGAGATTCCATTTCACTACACTGGAGAAAAAATCCGGAATGTTTTTTTTTTTTTTTTTTCTTTCGTATTTTGTGTGTTTGTAACCACGCATTCCGGCTAAACCGATACTCCGAATTGCGATGAAATTTTATGGAGACCTTCGAATCTCTGAACTTAGAACTGCCAACGTTTTTAGCGCAATCGGGAAATTTTTCTCATAAAAACGCAATTTTAACGATTTATTTCGATTTTTAAGAAATTTCTTCGACTTATAACACCTACATGCTTATCGATTGTAAAGATTTTTTTCCAGAACCTTAACTTTATGAATTAAATTTGTGGTGCAATTGAGCGTAATCGAAAATTATTTCTCATGAAAATCAAATTTTACGGTGTTTTTCTTTTCTAAAACAATTCTTTGACTGATACACCTACATGCTTTATCTTATTGTAATGATTTTACAGAACCTTAATTTCGTGAATAATATATTCGTGTTAAATTTGAGCGCAATCGATAATTTCTTATACAAATTGCAATTTTACGATATTTTTCTTTTTAAAATTACGATTAATTAAAAAATAAGTTAATTTTTTATTTATTTTATTTAATTATAAAATTAAGTTAATTTTTTATTTAATTTAATTAATTTAAAAAAATCTTCGATTAAGTAATGATTTTTCACAGAACACAGAAAATCCGCGTAAACACATGGCATCTCAATGCACCATATACGCTCATCCAACAACGCGGCGGACTTAAGCGTTTTCCTAGTTTAACTTCATGCAGCCAGCCGCGGTGCGCTAACAACTCTGGCACCTATACAGCAGCAGTTGGGTGATTTCGAGGTGTTACCCAACCGTCACGAAACGTGATGTGAACTTGAAAACTATAAAAATCGAGGGAATTTAAGTACCCGACAACACATGCCAAATTTGGTTGGAATACGAGCATTCCTTCTTGGTGAAAATATGACTTGAAACATGCTCAAAATCACTTTAAGGATATTAGTTACTACTACTATCTAATTTGTCAGTTTCAATTACCCAGCGATTCTGACAAACAGGTGAGGCTACAACGTTCATATTTCATATGGACATTAAGGTAATAGTGATGTAGTTCCTTTTGAAAAAAAAAGTTAAAAAAGTTTGCTGGAAGGCTTCCAAATAAAGGTTTCAATATAAGCCTTATACAAGAATATAATCAACAAGTAACTATAGTTACTTGACAATGATCGACTACATTGTTTACAAAAAGCAAGTCTTTGGGCCACTAGATATTTTACATCCTATTGTTAATTGGTAATTCCATAAAAATTAAATCAACTTTGATAAAATTATTATATTTTTTACAAATAATTTTGCAATGGAACTTGAAAAAGTAATGAGATCCCACACATAACAAAAACTTGTAAAAATATAGCCAAACCTTACACACTCAAAAGAAATGAGATCTAAAAAAAGGGCCAAGCTCATCTAGGTAGGTCGGAGTAATAAGGACACTAGACCAGGCCACTCGCCTGTATCTTCGTTGCTAGTGAATATTTTTTGACGATTCCACTTCTAGAGTGTATAGCTACGCCATCTGACCACAACGGTGAAAACTACATGCAATTACGGCCGATAATACAGTTTTGACAGCTGTTTGTTTGTCATCCGCGTTTCTCAGGCGGTGTTTTATAAGAAATGGAAGGTAAGAAAAAAATCTTTTTACGTACATGAATAGTGAGTGATAGATAATATTAAATATATACTTCATATTGAAGCTTAGTTATTCTAGTATATGATAGAAGAATTTTTTTTCGATTAAATACATTTTGAATTGAAATATGACTAGGATCATCACAAACGTGCTGTTTTGGTACAAAGGCCACTGACATAACCTCACAATGAAGATCAACATTACTGTCGGCTTACTTGAAAGCTCATTATTGGAGTAAACCCTAGGCCAACTTTTATGCCCGTTGTTGTCAGAGTAGTCAGAAAAATTGTCCTAATAAAATTATCCTTAAATAAAAAAATAAAAAAATAATTCATGAATCCCTAAATTTACTTCAAGTTGAGTATGTGATGGCACTGACAACATGCCCAAAGTAAATTAAATATGTCAAATACCATAGGCAATAATAACAATGCGACAAATATGTGGAAATGGATTTTATATCATTGTAAACATATAAAATATAAAATGGCCTTAATTATCAACACATGCTTTAATAAGGCCACTTTACACAATATTATATTTTAATAAGTTTTAGACAATATCCTAATTACTAAAATATGTTGTTTAGTTTATTGTATAACCAATGCCTTGAGTATTATTTCCTGAAATTTTTGAGCCTCTACCTCTTCCCACTTACCTAAATTTTATCAAAAAAAAATTCCTTAGGGTGGCCTTTAGGGTTGCCAACCGGCCGGTTTTTGACCCACTTGGCTGGTTGCCGGTCAGTCCCTTCGACCGGCAATAGTGTTGCCGTTTTTTTTACGTAAATAACCCATTATACTAAAAATATTACTAAATATACACAAAAAACTAAAATAATTTTTTAAAAACCATCCTAATCATCGTTTCCCAAATCCCACTTGATTAGTAAACATTGCTCTTCTCCACTTCCCCTTGACCTAACCCGCCAAACCCTCACCAGACAGCAAACAAGGCAGTAGGCTGGCCAAAGACAGCCACACTGCACTGCAGTCCACTGTCAATGCCGTTCATACGGGAAGTTTGTGCACGAATCCGACGATGAAATTGACTCTCCGCGAAAAAATAAAGTCCAACAAGACTCTCCTTCAAGCAGCAAGATCAACTGCTAAATACTCATATACGATGAAGAAGTAAACTTGTTGATTGATCATAATTCCTTTAAATCTGTTAATGCTGTTTACATAATATTAATAATAATTAACTGCTTTGAGAATCGTGATATGACAAATTGAAATTAAGACATAAAAATTATTTGTGGTTTATTTGGAATTTATTATCCTTAGGCCTAAATTACTTACGAATATAAATATGCCCATTGCCTACTCGAATTATGAATACTCGGCATATCAGCGGATGTAATATTATAATCTAGGCCTATTTTCTCAGTGACTTTTTTTATTTTTGGTGGTTTTCCAGTTTTGACTGCACAAAAACTACATTGTTTTGGTATATCATCCAGCCCACCACTTTATTCTAAAACGCACCAAATGCAATCTAAAAAGCTGAATTTCAAAATTTTCACCTGCGGCGCTATAGTTGGCAAACCCCCCATGCTTGGTCCCTTTCCCACAAATTTACATCGAAAGCTGGTTTTTCCCGTGGCCAAAGTTGGCAACCCTAGTGGCCTTATTACTTCGATCTACCTACCCTTCCACATTTGCGCATTCTTAATTTATAAACGTACAGTGTCCCGTAACAACATCCTAGAAAAGCTTGGCAAAATAGAATTTGAATGACCATTAAGTTTAAACTAGGAAAACGCTAAAGTCCCGCCGCGTTGATGGATGAGCTTTTTAAAGTTTTTAGTTTGCGTGGGATATCTTTACTTTTGCAAGTGCTTTGTTTTGCTGCCTATGCATTGTAGGTGATTGTTGTCAAGTTTCTATTGTTACCTGTCAATTGGTATTATTTACCGTAAAAAACTTATATTAAAAGCTTTATTTCTATGGATTCTGGCTAACTTTTTCAACTTTTTCTTTCAAAAGGTACTACATCACCATAACCTTAATGTCCATATGTATAATATGAACGTTGTAGCCCCACCCGTTTGGTCAGAATTGGCCCAAATTGCACGAAAATATCGCACAAAAAATCAAAAAACTTATATTAAAAGCTTTATTTCTATAGATTCTGGCTAACTTTTTCAACTTTTTCTTTCAGAAAGCAATACATCACCATTACCTTAATGTCCATGTGAAATATTAACGTTGTAGCCCCACCCGTTTGGTCAGAATCGGCCCAAATGTCACGAAAATATCGCACTAAAAATAAAAAAAAATCGTAAAAGTACGATATTCATGAGAAATATTTCTTCGATTGTACCCAAAAACGTAGCAAGTCTAAGTTCAGAGATTTCGAAGGTCCCCTCCAATTTTCATCAAGATCGGATATGCCGTTTGCCCGGTAGAGAGCAAACAAACAGACAGAAAAAAAAAAAAAAAACACCCGAGCTAAATTTTTTGGGGGGTCGGTGAAATTGAAGTCTTCGCTTTGCTCATCCAATTATTTAGAAAAAAAGAATTTGGATGGACTATTCTGTTTAAATTAATACTAGTTGCAAATTCTATTTTGCCAAGCTTTTCTAGGATGTTGTTACGGGACACTGTACGTTTATGAATTAAGAATGCGCAAATGTGGAAGGGTAGATGAGCTTGGCCTTTTTTAAAAATCTCATTTCTTTTGAGTGTGTAAGGTTTGGCTGTATTTTTACAAGTTTTTGTTATCTGTGTTTTAAATATACCCGAGGCCTACACTTGCATAAATAAATACCGGTACAGTACTTTTAAAACTTTAAATGTTTGGATATAACTGCTCGTACCTATCTTAAGTTATGGTAGCAGCTAAGGACAATGAACTTTGAAGTCATAAATCTATTTTAAATTACATTATAGTGCCACATATAACAATTATCAAAAACTCATACCAACTGTACTAACCTTTTATTGTAGTTTCTAAAGTTTAAATTAGCTGCAGTTGTCATCAGCAGGTGGAAAGTTTTGTTGCCCCCAGCCCTTCAGGCTGGGATTTATGTTCTGTTTGCTTTCCTAACCTGTCAACTCTTCTCCAATATAAGTTCTAATAAATTGTATAATTTGAATGAATCGACAAAGACGACATGAGAAACTAAGCACACTGTGATATTGTAAGTTCATAAAAGAGAAATTGTTTCTCAATATCAACCCCGGTCTCCCAATTGCTGGTCGCGGTCGGGGGCTTTACCCCTAAGCTACAGAGACGTTTAATTTAATAACATCTTGATTGTTCGTGCATTGTAGATCTGAACAGATTGGAACAGTACTGCAACGATTCTGTTGCCTTTGAACTGACCAACTAAATATGTTTTATTTATAATGTCAATATTTAATACTAAGCCGCTTCGCGAACGCTTTTTTTATTCGCGTTGATGGATGAGCTTTTTTATAAGTATTTAGTTTGTGTGGGATCTCTTTACTTTTGCAAGAGGTTTTTGAACGCATTATAGGTGATTGTTGTCAAGTTTCTATTGTTTCCTTGTTAATTGTTATTATATACATAAAAAAACTCATATTAAAACCTTTATTCTATGGATTCTGGCTAACTTTTTCAAATTTTTCTTTCAAAAGGCAATACATCACCATTACCTTAATGTCCATGTAAAATATGAACATTGTAGCCCCACCCGTTGAGTCAGAATTGGCCCAAATATCAAGATAATATTGCATTAAAATTTTTAAAAAATCGTAAAAGTATGATATATTCATGGGAAATATTTCTTCGATTATACCCAAAAACGTGGCAAGTCTAAGTTCAGAGATTTCGAAGGTCCCTTCCAATTTTCATCAAGATCGCTTATGCCGTTTGCCCGGTAGAGCACGAACAAACAGACAGAAAAAAAAAAAAAAAAAACAAAAACATTTTAGCTAAATTTTTTGGGGGTCAGTGAAATTGAAGTCTTCGCTTCGCTCATCCAACAATTCAGAAGTTAAAAAATTCATCTTGATCGGGGGGTTCAAACCCGAGTCTCCCACATTCTAGACAGGCACCTTAGCCAACTAAACCACCGAAATGGTAACTATTTAACTTCTGAATTGTAGTTGCATTATAGATGATCAAGAATAAAATAAGTAAAGTATTTGTATATAATGATAATTATCAAATTGATGAAGAGCCCATCATACCTTCAAATGTGGTTGCAATAATGCAATGAGCAAGGAAACATGCAGGGCAATTCTCGGAGAGTGTTAAATGTAAAACAAAAGCAGTCGTATGTTTATTGTCTTCTAAAGCATCATTCACAACTAGTTCTAAGGCGCAAGGTCTAAGTCGCATGGTTTAAGTCGTAAGAAATGCGAGGCGTTTACAACAACATAACAACTACCATGTCAAATTTCATTGCGCGTGCGTATTTCGAAACACAGCCTTTGAAAAATGTTTGCTCAATGATTCATCATGACAATATAATAGTTATAGCGGTATTTGATGTTTACAAAATAATAGGCCTAGCTGATTTGTGTCTAGTACCTGCCGCATAAAGAGATGAAAAGCAGTTTTTTATGGCTGTATATGTCATATAAACCTTGTCTGCCGGTAAGTAGCGCATTTTTTATAATGACATAAGTTATACTACGTCAAGTCCAGTAGAAGGAGTGGGGAGTTTCCTTGTTCGTGATTGGCTTGTCGTAAGAAACCTGTCGTAAGAAATGGATTTTGAGCAATTCGTTACGACATAAACCTTACGCCTTCCAACTTAGGACGTGTTGTGAACGTTCTAATTGAAACACATACTCAGCAATACAAAATATTACGCCATAGAACTTGTTTTGACTTTTGAATGATGCTTAACATGGTAGTGTTATCAAATTTAATGTGGACCTTGAAGAATTGCCCTGCTGGCCTACACCTAGCAACAAAAAAAACTGTAGACATACTAAGCCAACATACCTTTGATTATAATTTATTTTTCAAACCAAATGTTACCGTCTAGGGTGCTGATTAAGGGATACCTATATTGGTCAACCTAAGATGTTATTATTTATCTACAGTCTCTGCTATGTAGATAGATTGAACAGTTTGTCCCAATGGTTGTTTAGTATTTCCTATACGTAAGCTAAATAGAAATACTGATCATCCATGTTATGACTGAGGAAAAGGGAAAACCCAATACAATATCATTCTTACAACAAATACATGTACGGTAGCGACAGTAATAAAATAAAATAATAAAAAATACTACAAAATAACAAGTTAACTCTGGTTCTTCCTTGGCCTGGACTATCGGACGGTTTGCCTAAAAATAATGCATTGCCTCCCAGCAAAGTTTGAAACTTTTTAAAATTCAATAAAATTATGATTTTTTAAATTTGGTCACAGGCTATCTACCAAAACATAGTTTAACAATGTTTAATTTTGAACCCACTGTAGACAAAGACTTACCAGTACTGGTGTATTAATTTCAATAATATTAACACGGATGTCACAAAACAAAATTATTTGTGGTAATTTAATTTAAATAAAATTAGAAGTGCTACAACCACAAAATAAAACAATGATAATCACATCTTAAAAACTTTAAACCTTTAAAAGTTACAACTTGGTAAATCTAGAATCAAACATTTTTTCTGAGGGCAGCTCCAGGCTCCCTTCATTTGTATGTGCCTACCAATAAACTACACAACCCATCAATGTTTTTGAAATTCAGAAAAAAAATATTCTGGGGAGAACGCCGAGTAAACTGCACAATAGGCCTAAATAAATGTTAGGTTGAGGACTTTTTCCATCTGTCCCTGGATTCACTTTATAGTTTAACTTTATTCCCATGTGTGAACTGAACAAAAGATATGCTACAACCTTGTTATTATTACTACAATTCAGAAATTAAAAAAGTCCGCCCCAACCGGGAATCTAACCACGGATCTCCCGCATTCCAGATAGGCGTCTTAACCACTAGACCATCAGGACAGGTACATTTTAAACTCTGAATTGTAGTTGCATTATACATCTGAATGGAATGCGGGAGATCCGTGGTTCGATTCCCGGTTGGGGCGGACTTTTTTAATTTCTGAACTGTAGTAAATAATAACAATCAGTCAATCACACCTACGGGAGTGTTTCCCGACTAACCAAATCGAGAAATACAACCTTGTATTGTATTCCAGATAACAGTACGTATTTTGTATGGCATACAGAAATATGACATGCAATGTGCGTGCTACACCACTATTTTCTAGATACCTATTACAACTTGCTCCCCCTGTCACTGCCTGTCCAGTGTACTACATACATGCACAGAGGTGTTGATTGTTGCCATGTTGTTCACAATAATGTCAATAAATGATCCAAGAGCAGCACCAGTGCTAGTGTATAATAGAGGTATTTATTTATACCTTAATTCTTTCATAAACTAAATTATATAGTGTAATATGTCTACTTCAGTACCTACATGTATATGATAATTTCCACTTTGTATTGAGAAGGTGATTTCTTGTGTATCACATAAATATGACGTCCCATGCAAAATTATGATAATCTAATTTGTTCATAACATTATGGAAAGTTCAAAGCAATAAGAAATTACAAAAGGTATTTACATTTTACTTACCATGCTTGGCTTCCATGTCTTGGATCATCTTGGTTAACTCTTGCTCTCTTTGCACTGTCTTGCTCGGTGAGTTGGGAGGTAAGCCCTCGGACGGACTTTTCTCTTTGCTGTCCCGCATCATCTTGCTTAAGTTTACCTACAAACAACATGTCTTGGAAATCAGCAAACATCAATATACACGTTATTCCAACTAATAATCTTTTTTCAGGTTCCACATAGTCATAAAGGAGAGTGTAATATGTGGATTCCACTCCTCATAAATGTACGCTGCATGGTGAATTAACAACAGGCAAGTAAATAAATATTTTATATGTGACTGAGTAGCCATACTTCTTGAATTTTTGACTGTACATAGCTTACCTACAGTACTTTCAAATAATTTAAAAAATGAGGCCTCCACTTACTTATAGGGGCTACCAATTGTCCTCATTAATAATTTAATACAAAATCTAGTATAATTTAATAGTCACATTCTAAAGATGTGATTTCAGTTCTATACAACTTTACATTGTCATATGACTACTCCTCAAACACAGCACAGACCTATAACAGATGACTTTATAAGTTGTTTAATACAACCCAAATTTTTTCCCACAGCTGCTACAAGTAATGTTAACGGCTCGCACCAAAATATAACAACCAGTTGCTTGATATACGGTGGCAGAGATTGACTAGTAAACAGGAATTTAACAGGAACCACGGTCAACATTATTTATATTGGACCCACCTCTCTCTCGAGCGAAGCCAACTGTTCGGTGAGTCTGAGATTCTCTCGCCGGCTGTGCAACAGGTCAGCGTCTGCTCTGTCTAGACGCTGACGAAGCGCAGCAACTTCTGCCTCGAGTCGAGAGATCTCTTGTCGACCCTCCCTCTCAGACCGCTCAATACTGAGACGGCTGGAGGAGAGTTCTTGCTCAAGTGAGCCTTTTTCTGCACCGGCCTGCGTCACCTCATTCTGTAGGCCAGCTACAAGAAACAAAATATTGTAAAGATCTTAAATATCTATGTTCAATTCATTTACAAAAGCCAACGTGATATCAAATCAAAGTGAAATAAACCATTTGTTTATGTTATGCCTATTTGTCACAGTTAATGAATTAGTTATCATTCATATTATCCTTTGGGTCTCACTTCAGTGAACATAACTTTCTAATTCCTTGTGTAGTGGATAGTTTGTTATTATAATATAATATCCCACCAAGTCTTAATAATAGATTATCATTAGAGCCTACCTACATTGGCTCTCAAGTTTATAAACAAAAATTAGCAATTCAATATTAATTACGTTTACATTGATCATTTAAATTTTAAACCGATTTAAGCCTTATCTAATTCATGTGTATCGCAGCAATCTAAATAATTTTTAAAATGGCATAATTTAAAGCGATTCAAATCAACAAACTTCATTCATCTAGCTTCAGACGGAAATGTACGTGGCATCTTATATCAGCCTAGAAGGCATTTATTACAAAATAATAAGCGGTTTACAGTTTAGGCTTGTTGCATTACCTATACAGACTGTGATAAGCGCCAAAGCGGGAGCTGGATGAACTCTTTAGTCTTTACCACCTCTCCAGAAAGTGTTATAATATGAATAAGAGGTGCAATGATATTAAATTATTTTCAGCTTTGAACTGAAGGCATATGGTAAACTATGCATTCATTTTTTGATGCACAAAATATGTTAATACATAATTCTTCTACTTCTTCTTCTCAAATGCCCACATTTGGCCTATGATGCCATCATGCTTGATCTAGTCAACCAGTAGAGACGAGCCTCCCTTGCCTTTGGGCATTGCTTCACGCTCATTTGCCAGACTGGCAAAAGTATATAGATGTCATCTTGTCATGTTCACCGTTTCCGCACAATCTGCAGGTACTGGTTTCAAACACACCTATTTGGTGCAGATGCTTCCCTAGAAGGTCATGTTGAGTCTTTAACCTGAACTGTGCTGTTTCTGTTCATCATCATATATATTGTTGGGTTTTCTTGGCTGCGTGGTGTACTCCTGCCATGGTTTGTCTTGTCCCTTTTTGACCCATTCTTGTCTAATTTTCTTAGAAACTGCAGCATTTACATGGGCTTTAACTGAGCTGTAAGTTATCGGTTTGCTCTGTTGTAGCATTTTGCTACCTTTCTTAGCTAAGAAGTCCGCTTTCTCATTGCCATATACATTGCAGTGTGATGGTATCCATTGTAGCTTAATTACCTTGTTTGCATTGTGCAGTCTTAGGATTTGTAATTTGCACTGCCTTACCGCAGAATCCGCCACTTCCTTGTTGACTATGGCTTGTATTGCTGCTTTTGAGTCTGTTAAAATTACAATTTCATCACTGCGGCAGTCTTTAACTTTGTACAGGGCTTTAAGAATAGCAGTCAATTCTCCGTCATAGCAGCTACCATACCATAACATAATATAATACCATAACACGCTTGATATCTATTTACACCGGTCGAGCGCTCAGAAGAGCCACCCCAGAAGTTGAATACAACTGACTTCAACGCTCCAAAGCGCCGCTCCATTGTGATGATCGAAACAGCCACTTAAGTCGATCTCATAACGCCAGTTTAACCCCACTCGTGTGTACGATTGCAGGTATTTATTATTTTCGTAATATCAATCCTGAACATATTTTATGTAAGCCTAAAGTGTACATAATTGATATTCTATGTCAAATCTTAATTTACTAAATTCTTTTAATGGGTTTAAGACGTACCCTATGCCTTAAGCAAGCAGATAACATTGTAATAACCCAAGAGATAGTCCCGTACTATTCAAGCGCTTCTCCCCTCAATATATCCTGACCCAAGCTGGAACCTCACCGATCTTGGTCTGCAGCTCCTTCTTGAGCTCCTCGATGGTTGAAGTCTTCTGCACGAGATCCCGCCGCAGATCCGCCTCGACTCGTCTCTGCTTCTCCAGCTCCATCTGCAGCTTTCCCGCGACATCCCACTGGCCTGCCAGCTCAGCGCTCAGCTGTTCCACCTGTTGTGCGTGACGCCTGTCCGCCTGGCTTCGTTCCTCCGCCAGCTTGCGTCCTTGCTCGTGCAGTAGCTCGCGTAGCCGGTCGTGCTGTCGATCCAGCTCATCCTTGAGACGACGCACCTCCATCTCGGACTGAAAACCACCGAGGACGTATGATGAATACGTGACAGTGACATTGATTAGTAAACTTTGGAGTTGGCTCCAGGGACTTTGGAATCGATTCCTAAAAGATACAGGTACACATTTGAATGGTGAATTCAATTTTAAATGCTATATAGGCCTAGATGTAGAGCCTTATGACAACATGCCACATTAAGTCACAACTCACAAGCGTGGTAAGAATATAATTGTACGGTTACTGATAGTGATTGTATTAAGATTATTATATAGATTGTTACGTACTTGTGATTTTTCAAACTGAGCTTGATCAACAACATCCAAGCTTCTTTTGACTTTATGAGATGCATCAGCTTCTTTATCCCGGAACTGTGCCAACGCAGATTGAAGTTTTATCAAGTTATCATTCAGCTCATTCTTTTCTCTGCAAATATGAAACAAAGCATAAACAGGTGGTAGTCAATTTTAGGCAACTGTCATCAAAATAAAATACCAGATTACACAAAATTTACCTCTGTAAGGTGTCAACTTGTTTCCTTAAAGTGTGATCTGATGAAGAATTTGGCAGAGATGAAAATCCATCCAGTGTTGGCCCCAGCGGCTGATTATCATTTAATTTCTTTTTGTACAAGTCAGCCTCTTCAAGTGCTTTTCTTAGATCTATTTTAGTTTGTGTTAGCTGAGCTTCAAGTTCGCTTATACGAGATTCAAAAACAATTAATGGGCCCTCCAATCGTTTTACTTTCAATTGAGTAGGTTTTCTTTTTCGACCCTGAAATAAAATGAAATAATCACTAGCACTGTTTTGTTTTGTGTTGCATAATTGTCACATAGCAGTCCTTGTCTATGTTTGGTTTCGACAACGTAAAGAACTACAAATTATTGTGACTAGTTCACAGCATTCTCATAAACTAAACATAGACTACAAGCTCTACATCTACGTTCGGGTGTCATGCATTGAGAACGAGCCGTTATGACAACAATGTTGAGAGATGGAAAACTAAACGTGTCTAAATTAGAGGAAAATTAAATTCAGCAATTAGTATTTATTACACAGGTGCAATTGTTGTGCCAGCTTTCGCAATTTGTTTTTCTAAACTCCTGTCAGTTGTAAATCAACTTTCTGACTCTAGAACACCAGTGGTGTATCCAAGGGAGGTGAGAAGGGGGCAACCCCCCCCCCTTCCTCCCTTTTACAAACAAAAGGGTGAAAGTGCAATTAACATTTCAATGGAGAATGTAGAATAACTGTTTCATCGCAATTCTAAAGGCAATAATTACCATCTGACCAAAAGAGGATTTTAGTAGTTACAAGTTGGTCATTGTGATGTTTTAAAATGCTAGGCTAGGCCTAGTAATGTTACGAGGTCCCTAAACTTTTAATTCCTTTATCATGCTGATTGCTGAATGCGCATATTTTTACCCAAGTCTACTAAGACCTATAAAATAGGCTACCAGTACCAGCACAGTTTTGGCTCAAAAGGGCATCTACCAAAATATGTTTTCTCAAACGGATATCCAGCTACAATAAAATCACCGCTTGCTGTCATATTTCTCAACACTATCTAGTATGTAAGCCTCCTTGCCTCCATAAAGCACCTACAGACATGGCTATCAGGTCATCACAAAGTGTCAGCATACAAGTGCATTGTGGATCAACTTACTTTAATACTTTCTTGAAGATCTTGATTCTCTTCATCACCACTTTCAAAACAATCAAACACAGACTGTAACAATCCTGATTTTTCCTTTTCGTGAGATTGTCATTCTCAGATATCACTTCTTTTACTTTACCAAGGAGATTGGACAGTTCATCCTAAAACCAAGATTTTAGAACATGAATTATTTCAATCGGAGATGGGTAGAAGAGAAGGACACAACGAGCTGCTGAGTGATTCCAATCTATCCGGGACCACATGTGGAACAGAGAAGTAGGCAGTGATTAATTTCTAAAATAATAAGTGAGCAGACGCTCGACGCCAGGGCTATATTATGAAGAAATATTTAGAACTTCCCATTGTATTGAACAATAATTGTTTTGGGAAGAAGTATGTTTCCTGGTACAATGGGGGGGGGGTCTAGGGGTGTGCCCCCAGCTAAAGTGCGGGTGTAAGTCGCATTCTCATAGCCACAGAAATGTTTTAATTTTTACCATTTAAATGGTGGTATTTTACTAGTTTTTAGCATGCTTTGGTCGATAATCTATAAAATTGTCAAGATCTACATATTATCAGTTTACAATATCTTGTCACTTCAAAATTTCCAGAACTACACTTAAGAAGCCAGAACTGTCCATTTTGTGTTGTTCATGGGTGCCGGCAGGATATTTTCCAAGAGGGGAAAGGTGAAACAAGTAACTACACTATCCCAATGAAGGAGTGGGGGAAAGGGGGAGCGTATAGCCTCGCATGGCGATTTTTTTTGTTTGGAACTTTATAGCCGCAGGTTGCCGACCTCTGTCATATGGGGTAGATTTTAGGGCTGTTCCTATTTACCCCACTTACCCCTAACATACTTTTACACACAGGGGCAGATACAGGGGGGGCAACTGCGCTCCCCCCCCCCATGACCAAAAGAAAAATGGAAAATTTGAATGTAGTTATCATTATTTATTCATCGTTAAAAAGACGTGATATTTCAGTTATTTTATTGATGGTTTTCATTGAAAATGGAGTCGTTACCGAACTTAAGCGCGAAAGCGCTAATTTTGAGTAATTGTGCGAATTTGACGTTTGTTGTTGATGTTTAATATGCCATTGCCATGTTAATCTTTTTCACAAAAATCTACATTTTTCATTAGAATAACAGACTATAATATCCATAATTTTACCATTTTACGTTAAATGCATTGTAAATTGTAAGCTCGACATGCAGTGGTGTATTCCTAAAAAATAAAATGCCTAGGCGGCAGTGGCGGCTCTGGGGTATTATATTGGGACCACACGGGGGGCTTGGGCCCCCCAACAATAGCGCCGCAGGCAAAATTTTAGAAAATCGGGTTTTTAGAGTGCGTTTGGTGCGTTTTAGAAAAAAGTTGTGGGCTGAATGCAATACCAAAATACGTAATGTAGTTTTTGTGCAGTAGATACTATAAAAAACATTGTGTCTCAACTTTTATACGTTTTTTGACTATATGATTATCATGTGTAGGCCTATACATTTAATATACATCGCAATTTGCACTTGCACACGTTCGAGCTATTTAAAAAAGAATTATACATCTGCTTATCAAAATGTTTCATTTCGTTTTGAGGGTTATATTTTGTGAATACAACAAAGTTTGATCAATTTGAAAAAGACGATGTTTGTCGTTTAAATATCAAATAATTGGATGAGCGTAGCGAGCGAAGCGAAGATTCCATTTCACTACACTGGAGAAAAAAATCCGGAATGTTTTTTTTTCTTTCTTTCTTTTTTTCTATATTTTTGAACTTAGAACTGCCACGTTTTTGAGCGCAATAGGAAAATTATTTTTCATGAAAATCGCAATTTTACGATTTTTTCGATTTAAAAAAAATTTCTTCGACTTATAACACCTACAAGCTTTATCCTATTGTAATGATTTTTTCACAGAATTTTAATTTTATGAATTAATAATTAATATATTTGTGTTAAATTGAGCGCAATCGAATAATTATTTCTTATGAAAATTGCAAGTTTACGTTTTTTTTTTTTTAATTACGATTAATTAAAATTAACAAAATTTAAGTTAAGTTTTTATTTAATTTAATTTTTAAAAAAATTCGACTTAGTAATGATTTTTTCACAGAACAACAGAAAATCCGCATAACACATGGCAGCTCAATGCACCAATTACGCTCATCCAACAACGTGGCGGGACTTAAGCGTTTTCCTAGTGTTAAATAAATGCCACGTGATATTTTGGTATAGATAGCTTCTCAGGGGTGGTAAGAGGTTACCTAGAATAAAATTAGGAAACTTTACTTTTAACATGCATGAATATTATCATGTCTTACCTTCTCTAAAAAAGTGCCCACAGTTACTCATTTAGTTTATTTACAGGTTCATTTAGACTTGAAAAAAAAATTGATTATATTTTGTCTGTTTTTTTCATTTAATGCCGCAACCCGTCTTTTCATGACGATAAAAAGTAAAACAAAAACAAAAAACTACAAAACGAAACCAAGAACACGATCGCTTATTAAAAGTCACTCATTATTGTTAGCAACTGATTTTTAACACAACACTCGATCACTAACGCCACACGAAAACTACCGCCATAAGCTATTAGAGAGACACTGTTGTTGCCACTCGGACTTCAGATAGAATACTGGCAAAAATACACAGGAATATATTTCGAGACTGGACCAGTTTGTCATCCCAATTATGTGTTATTTTGGTTATTTTGTAATTTTCGAGTCAGGTTAACCCTCTTCTGAGAAACGTAGATCGCCAACAAAGTCTTCGAGATTCGTGGCATTCATAGAACCTTTTAGTTACCTTGTTACATCGTGCGTCGAGCCACAATTAAGAGGCTGATTAACCCATCGAACATACGATCTTAAAACCAGGAACCATTCAATTATTTTATCTCCTAATCCAAGTCTAGTCCATTCAAAGACACCTGTTCACAATACAGGTGGCTCTAAACTGTTTGGAGCAGTATTATCATTTTACTACCTAAATAGCTAAATGTCACCATGCGTGCTGCTAGGCACAGGCCTAACAAACGTATAGATTGATTGAAGTAAGTTCCAAACATCTGAATATTTTAAAACTTTTTTTACCTGGTCCCCCAACTGTTTTTTTTTTGTGAATGAAAAACTTTAGGGTGAACATAGATTCAAAAGTAAGTAAAAATAAGCACCTAGGCTAGCTCAACCTCCAAATAATAGTGCCTAGGCGACGCCTAGGCAGGAATACACCACTGTCAACATGACGACAAAACAAATTGACGCACACAAACTACATTGTTTTGGTATTGCATTCACACCACCACTTTTTTTCTAAAATGCAACAAATGCACTCTAAAAACAGTTTTCAAAATGTTTCGCCTGCGGCGCTAAAAGCTCCCCATACCCCCATGCTTCGTCCCTTTCCCACGGATGTTCATGCACGCGCAAATTGCCCCCCCCCCCCCCATGATTATGTCCTAATAATAATAATAATAATAATAATAATAATAATAATAATAATAAATATATAAACGTATATAAACTTACTGTAAAGAAACGGCAACTTTTTGAAAAGTATAGTATACACAAGTCCCAAGATGCGGTTCAAGTAGAAGAGCAATTGAAACAGAAGATCCAGGCAAAAGCTCAGAGAATAAGAAGATACACAAAAAGAACGCTGCAATTTAGACAAAATAAACTTTTCTCAGAAAATGGAAATAAATTCTACAGAGAGCTTGGAAAAAAAAACATTGAAATAAAAAAATCACCAACAAAAGATGAAATAGAATTTTTTGGAAATCAATCTGGGAAGATAACAAAAAGCATAATTCAGAAGCTAAATGGATTCAACATCAAGAATTGGATTGTGCTGATTCTCCGGATATGAATTGGGAAGAAATTACATTAGTGATTTGTCTAGTTCCCTTCGGAAAAGTTCTAGCTGGAAAGCACCAGGGCCAGACAAATTATCCAACTTTTGGCTAAAACAACTGACATCCACCCATACTATTCTAGTAACTTTACTTATGGCGTTTTCCATTGGCATGCACTCGGCGAGTGCAGACATGTCATTGTTGTCAACCTCCACTTGAATAACATTACAAAACTGAACAAATGAAAAGACAAGTGGCAATCCAGTGCGCACTAGGGCGCACTAGTGCGACCTGAGTGCGGCCAATGGAAAACGCCATTAATAATGCTTTAGTTCATCCTGAAGACGCACCTGTATGGCTGACCACAGGGGTTACGTATTTGTTACCGAAGTCTGCACAAACTGAACAACCAAAAAATTATAGACCTATCACATGTTTACCTACAATGTATAAAATCTTAACTTCAATTATAACTGAACAAATGCAAGTATTTTTAGCTACAAATAATGTAATGCCATTAGAGCAAAAAGGTTGTTGTAGAAATACGTATGGCTGTAAGGATCATCTTCTGTTGAGTAAAGCTATAATGGAAAATTGTAAACAGAGGCAGAAGAATCTTAGCGTAGGTTGGATTGATTACAAGAAAGCATTTGATAGTGTGCCACATAGTTGGATATTAAAAGTATTGGAAATGTATAAGGTCAGACCAATTATTGTCAACTTCTGCAAAATTATGATGCTACATTGGAATACAAGTATGAAAATAAGAACGGAGACCGAAGAAATCGTATCAAGTAATGTTCACATACAACGAGGAATATTTCAGGGAGATTCGTTATCGCCACTTCTATTCTGCATGAGCTTGTTTCCTTTGACAAAATGCCTCAATGACGCAGGTTTGGGGTATGTATTATTGCCAAATGAAGATAAAGTCTCGCATCTTCTGTACATGGACGATTTGAAATTATTCGCAAAAAATGACGAAGAACTTAGTATCTTACTAACTATCGTCAAAACTTTCAGTGACGACATTTGTATGGAATTTGGAATCGAGAAGTGCAAGAAAGCGACATTCAAAAGAGGGAAGATTGTCTCAAGTGAAAACATCCAACTTGACGAGCATACCACTATTGAGGACATTGGTCAAGAATCAACTTATAAATATCTTGGAGTAGAAGAAGGTAACGGTGTTCAGCATACATTAATGAAAGATAAATTGAGCAAAGAATACAAACGCCGCCTAAGATTAATACTTGAAAGTGAATTGAACGGACAAAATAAAACTATTGCAATTGGTCAATTTGCTGTGCCAGTATTATCTTATAGCTTTGGGATATTAGATTGGAGCATTGAAGAACTTAAGAGATTAGATCGGAAAACAAGAAAACTGTTGACAATAAACGGAATGCACCATCCACGAGCGGACGTAGAAAGACTGTATATCGCAAGGAAGAATGGAGGTCGCGGAATAACTCAACTAGAGGGGTCATACAAAACAGCAATGATTGGTTAAAGTTTATACAAAGAAGGAAAGGGAGATGACAAATTTATTAGAATGGTTCAAGAACATGAGTCTAGCAAAGCTATGAGAAAATCCATCATTAAGTTAGGCAACAAGTTTCAATCAGGTATGGAATTAACCGATATTAATCAAATCAATGGGTCCATCACTAACAAGGTCAAGGTTATCAAGAAGAAAATTAAGAATATTATCCAGGAAGATCTAATAAGTTGCTGGAAGTCGAAACCTTTGCATGGCCAATATATTACACGCATGGAGCAACCACATATTGACCAAGATCAAACCAATAAGTGGCTGGGCAGAAGTAATCTCAAAGGTGAAACTGAAAGTCTTATTGCAGCTGCACAAGATCAAGCCTTAAGAACAAAAAGTTACGAAAAAAGAATTCTCAAACTCGAAGTAGATGACAAGTGTTGTTTGTGTAAGCTTTATGAAGAAAGCGTGGAGCACATTATTTCTGGATGTCCGGTCTTAGCAAAAACGGAATACATTGATCGACATGATAAGGTTGGGGCATATTTGCATTGGAACGTTTGTAGAAGTTATAACATCAAAACTTCTGACAAATGGTACATGCATAAACCAGAGCAAGTAGTTGACAATGGTAATGTGACCATATTGTGGAATGAGCAAATAATCACTGATCGAAAGGTTCTTCACAATAAACCAGACATAGTTGTTAAAAACAAAGAGACTCAAAAATGTTTGATCATCGATGTAGCTATTCCATCAGACCGCAACATAGTATTAAAGGAAGCAGAGAAACGCACAAGATATCGAGACCTACAAATAGAAATTCAACGAATGTGGAATGTCAGTTGTAAGGTTGTTCCCATTATTATTGGAGCTTGTGGGACAATTGGAAGAAGTTTTGAAGAGAACCTCCAACATATCTCTGGCAATCACTGGACTTCAGAGCTTCAAAAGACAGCATTATTAGGAACCGCCCATATACTACGCAAAGTTTTAGTATGAAGAAATTGTTTCAGTTATTTCTTGTATGTATTGTATTTTGTTAATGGCGTGTATATTTAATTGTTTTTGGATGAGCGTAGCGAGCAAAGCAAAGATTCCATTTCACTACACTGGAGAAAAAAATCCGGAATGTTTTTTTTTCTCTTTTTTTTCTGTGTTATTGTGTGTTTTGTCAGCACGATTCCGGCTAAACCGATACTCCAATTGCAATTAAATTTTCTGGAGACCTTCAAAATCTCTGAACTTAGAACTGCCACGTTTTTGAGCGCAATCGAAAAATTATTTCTCATGAAAATCGCAATTTTACGATTTTTTTCGATTTTTTTTAAAAAATTTCTTCGACTTATAACACCTACATGCTTTATACGATTTTAATGAGTTTTTCACAGAACCAGTAATGTTTATGAATTAAGATATTCGTGTGAAATTTGAGCGCAATCAAACAATTAGTTTTTGTGAAAATAGCAATTTTACGATTTTTTTCTTTTTTGAAATTACTATTATCTAAAAAAAATTAAAAATTGATGTTTATTTTTTATTTAATTTAAATTAATTTTAAAAAAATCTTCAACTTAGTAATGATTTTTTCACAGAACAACAGAAAATCCACATAACACATGACAGCTCAATGCATCAATTGCATGCATGCATGCTCGTTGGTCTTGTGGTTAGCGTATCTGCTTCCAATGCAGAAGGTCCAGGGTTCGATTCCCGCTCAAGTCAGAAGTTTTTAACTTCTGATTTGGACTTCAGTCCATCAGTTCTTGTCTTAGGAGTTTGTAAACGGTGACTTTGGAGCCGTCCTAGCAACGAAGCACATAATAAATTTCAAAGTTGTTCTGAATCGGCCTTGTTGATTCTGGCGTTGATTCGCGGGTGTTCGCACTGTCCATACCACTGATTGCTATATTTCCTATTAAAATATCGATCTTTGGTTGGTTATCGCTCACTCGTCGATTGCGTCGGGGCCTGCAGGGTTGGCTTGGTCGCTTTGATTTAAAGTCCCCCACTGAAAATCAGTTATATAACTGAGTGGGTAGACTCTAAATAAAATTTATTTATTTATTTATTTATTTACACTCATCCAACAACGCGGCGGGACTTAAGCGTTTTCCTAGTGTAATAGGGGTTTCACCTTAGAGGTGTGGTTCATCTCTGGTGAAAGCTCTAAAATACCCATTATGTAATGTTCATATTGGTGAATAAAAGAAAATAATAATAATACTAATAATCTTTATTGTAATTCCAATATATACAAATTACAAAAGGTGATATTCATTTGTTTACATGTAGGGAGGGATGAGAGCTCCTCCCTACAAAATGTTCTTCCATATTACCTGCTACATATATTTCACTATTACTAAATACTAGGTAATTTACTATACATATATTATAAGAAAAAAAGAGAAGAGAAGAAACAATTAGACATTAGGCCTACATTAATAACTAGACTAGGCCTGTGACTACTAATATTTAACAAAGTATTCAAAGAATATGTTTAATATGTTTATGATATAAGAAGAATGAAGTATAATGCAATGAAGAATGAAGAATTATTGATGAGGGGTCATATATAGGCTAATGTAGTGGAAATTTATAGTACATTTTTATGATTTCAGATATTCATCGATAGAGTACCGGTAGTAGGCTTTACAACATAACAAAAACTTGTAGAAATACAGCCAAACCTTACACACTCAAAAGGAATGAGATCTAAAAAACGGCCAAGCTCATCTACCCTTCCACATAAACGTACAGTGTCCCATAACAGCATCCTCGAAAAGCTTGGCAAAATAGAATTTGCGATTATTAATTTAACGTAATAGTTTATCCAAGTTCTTTTTTTCTAATTAATTTAAACGTAATAACATGCAAATTCTATTTTGCCAAGCTTTTCGAGGATGCTGTTATGGGACACTGTACGTTTATGTGGAAGGGTAGATGAGCTTGGCCCCTTTTTTAGATCTCATTCCTTTTGAGTGTGTAAGGTTTGGCTGTATTTCTACAAGTTTTTGTTATGTGTGTGATCTCATTACTTTTTCAAGTTCCATTACAAAATTATTTGTTAAAATATAATATTTTTATCAAAGTTGATTTAAATTCTATGGTATTAGCAGTATAGCAGTAGGGATTCATGTACATCCTGGGTATAGGTGGTATAACCATGGTATAACGACGGTATAAGGACTGGACCCCAATTCTTGAGTTCGTGGGAGATGAGTTGAAAACGCAATTTGAAAACGAAGTCGTTTTCGTTTTCGAAGGAATTGGTATTCTTGAACGGTATCGTGGAAAACGTCATGGGTTGTGAGTTGAAAGCATTGATATTAAACCCCTATAGTAGGCTAGATTAGCAGTCTCCTATACCTCCGCACAGGCGCGAGCGTAGCAAATTGAAGACTCAACCGGCCCATTCAAGATGGCGATTTGGTGTTTTAATTTATGCTTTTTTAATGCAATAAAGTATTTTACTGGATTGTTTGATATGGTTTTAGCTTGTGCAGCATGGTATTAAACAAAAGAAACAATACGAAGTGATTGCATAAGGGAATTTAGTAATCATTTGGTGTTAAAGGCTAGTATGCTTACCTGTCAACCTGGCGGCAATCTTGAGAACTATTTGGCCACAAATCGCTCCCATTTGATTAACATGTAAACTGTCATTTTAAGATGGCTTCTAATTGTACCGGAAGTGGACCACCGACTGCTGGTCTAGCCAATTATATAGGATGTCTATGGTTGAAAGAGTATCACGAAATCCAAACACTTTAAAAAGATTTGCGTATAGCAAAGAGCTCGAAAAAGTTCTATATTTATTCTAGATGGCAGTGCCTTCATAAACGCGGGCCAATCGAAAGACGAGTTGTATGAAATGATTTGATTGTTGCAATTATGTAAACAAACAGATGAGCAAGCTAACTTTAGACCTACACTTTTGCATTATAAATAATTTTCCACATCTGGGCCTAGGCCAGGGATGGTTTCTGATTTGTTTTATGAGAGTATAATGACACCTTTTCTCGTTCCACACAAAGAAGAAAAATTTTAAATGTCCGCTATTTGTTTACGTATCGCACTTTCCCGCCTTACTCTGCTTATACCGTCAACAAGTGTCAAGTAACTATGGTTACTTGTTGATTGTATGCCAAGTGTTTAAGGCTTATTTTAAAACCCTTATTTGGAAGCCTTCCAGCAAACTTTTTCAACTTTTTTTTCAAAAGAGACTATATTTCTATAACCTTAATGTCCATGTAAAATATGAACATTGTAGTCCCACCCGTCTGGTCAGAATCGCGGGCCGACGTATTAGATGTTAGCAGTAGCAGTAGTAGCAGTAGCAGTAGCTAACATCCTTAAAGTGATTTTGAGCATGTTTCAAGCCATTTTTACCAAGAAGGAATAATCGTACCCCAATAAAATTTGGCATGTGTTGTCAGGTACCTAAATCCCCTCGATTGTGATAGTTTTCAAGTTCACATCACGTTACATGACGGCTGGGTAACACCTCGAAATCACCCCAACTCTGCTTGGTGTATAAGGTGCTTGAGTGTGTAGCGCACCGCGGCTTGGCTGCGGCGCCCTAACGGGCACCTAGATAAGTGAGGTGCAATTTGAGCATGTGGCGGAATTTATTAAAATTGTCAGCATTTGTTTTAAGTTGTATTGGTAGTCGGTTGAATATAAGGGAGCATAGGTAGTGTGGGCTTTTGGAATAGAGTGAGAGTTTATGGTGGTCTAAAAATGTTTTGTGTTGCCCTCTAGTGGCATGGTGGTGGATGGAGGAGTTTGTGGTGAATAAGCTGGAAAATTTCAAAACAAAGAGAATTGCTTCATTAATGAGTATCGATGGTAGGGTTAGTATTTGCAGAGATCTGAATAGATCACGGCAAGGGGTCAACGGAGGGACCCCGGCAAGACATCGAATCGCTCTCTTTTGCAGTCTGAAAAGACACAGTGACTGAGAAGAGGCCCCCCAAAATAGAATACAATACGATATATGAGAGTAGAAATGTGCATAATATACTGATTTGAGTATTTGGGGACTAATAATGTGCTTCAATCGGCGTAACATGAAGCAACTTCGTTGCAGTTTAGGCCGAATTTTATTTATGTGAGTAGACCATTCGAGTGTATCGGCTAGTGTTAATCCAAGAAATTCAGTAAGACGGGTTTGTTAGATCCGCCCCTGTTTATACACTAGGGTGTCCCAAAATGCCACAAAAAAACAAAAATTTAAAAATAGTAAGTCTCACCCCCCAAAAAGTTTCCTTTAGACTTTTTATTTGCACTAGTAAAATTATAGCCCATTCGGAATAAGTTTAGAGGTCCCCCAGGGGCTCTCAAATTCTCATATATGTCGGGAAAACACATTTACCGAATTTTGTATTTTTAGCTGTTTTGCAGGGAATTTTTATTTTTTGGGTTAGTGGACATGCTAAGTGAAGGTAGCATCAAATAGCTACACCTTAGTCTTTGCAGTGTAGACCTACCCATGTGGTGAAATCATACAAAATATAACCATTTTCAGTCCGGAGACGCAGAACTGTAGACAACACCATATGGATTTGTTACTCAAAGAAAGAGTGATTTCTGGTAATTAATTGCACTAAACAAATGAGTCTGAGTTAGTGGAGATTTTCATTGAATTTATCCAATTTATATTATGATGTACCTATTTATATACACCATACAAATATATATTTTTATTATTATATTTATATTTTGATTTAGGCCTATGGTTATTTATTTCGGTTGAGATGTGATTGGGAACTTTGTTTTTTTCCACCGGGCACAAAAACTTACACTGGGCATAAGTGCACTTAAGAGTACAAAATCAAGCAGTACCATACTGGCTGAAGTCACGTTTACCAATTAGACAAAAACATCACATAGTCAAGATGATCAAAGATCTCTATGGCACACAAGTTGCTTTAATGAAACATCGTAGTAAGAGTAACAAAATGGACCAACTAGGCCTACATCAGTCAGAGTACAGTAAAAAAATGGACAAACTATTTGATATCAGTCATGCCAATGCTGATCATCTAGCTTTAAGAATGAAGAAGACCGACAGTTCCTGAAGCTACAACAAGATTCCAGCACAGGATCCATTGGGCCTGTTAACAGAAGCCTCGCAGCCCTAGAGACGATCTGCCAAACGTAGGGAGCAGGTAGCTAAACGCATGCACACAGAAGCTGTAGCAAACAAGTCTCCAGTAATGTCTACTTCAGCAAATTCTGCTCCCATTGAGTCCCAAGAAGAAAATTCTGGAAGGGAGCATGTATCTGCGATTACTTCCACACCGAACACTAGGCCTAGCACACGAAGTAGTCGCAAACACCGTATATGTGTCTTTTCCCCCGAAGTTTCTGCTGTATTGGACCGTACAAACATCAGCATTTGGAAGTCTACCATGATCATGGATTCTGTTCTCAATATATAGTAGGATCTTTAACTTCCACCACAGTGCTATCTAAAAGTACAGTCCACCGACAGCGTCAACTTCTTCGCCGTGAAACTGCAGAGCGAATTAGATGGAATATTGTGCTACTAAATGTGTTGTACACTGGGATGGTAAGCTTTTACTGGATGTCACCGGCGTCAAGACTGGTCTTGTTGAACGGTTAGGCTACCGGTTTTAGTTTCCTCACTTGTGGACGGCTCAACAAAACTTCTTGGCATTACAAAGCTAGCATCTGGGTTTCTGGGACATGTAAAGATGCAGCTGTATCTGTTCTTGAACACATTAAGTCATGGAACTGTGATTCACATGTAATAGGTGTTCACAACTGCTTCAGATACTGGCAAGTTCAATGGAGCTTGTACGCTACTAGAAAATGAAATTGGTAGAGATTTGCATTGGTTATCCTGACGTCGACATCATATGTTTGAAGTTCTACTGGCAGATACATTCAATCTTTGTCTTGGACCATCAACTGGACCAGAAATGTTATTTTTTAAGAAGTAGGCCTACAAGGAAAACTAGTCTACGCTCAATACGCATGAACCTATAGAAAGACGAGTCCCACTTATAGTGGCATCAAGACACAGTAAAGTTGCTCTCGATGTTACACCCAAGGGACGACTACTTAGAGTTTCTAAACGACTACAGTTTCCTTGACATTCCCGTTGAAGCCTGGCCAGAAAAGCAGTCCTTTAAGGATGCTGCAATCCTCGTCACTCACTTGGACTACATCAACGACTGTGCCGAGCGCGGTGTTGCTCTCATGCAAGACTTTAACGCAACAACCAGGAACGAGCAACAGAAGCAGTTTTTGCTTCAAGTAGTTGAACTGCACCGAAAAACGTTAACCACATGCAATTGTGATGAACTAATTCACATGTAGCCTTGATATGACAAAGAACGTAGATACTGTCGTAATGTCGCGAATCTAGACAAAAGTCTATAAATTATGGTTTTCCTCCAATTTTTAAATATATTAACTTCAAAGCCAAACTCATAGATATTAATTTGGTAGATATTTATAGAAAGTACCTTTCAAGACCTCTCCAATAATATGAAATATCATTGTATGCTATTAATACGTCACCGTGTCAACTGTGTATGGTTTGGAGCTTTTTTGGCCAAATAAAGCCACTTTGGAAGCCCTTGGGGGACCTCTAAACTTCAACCAAATTAGCTTAAATTTTACAAGTGTTTATTTGATGGTATTATTAAACTTTTTGAATGGTGAGACTTTTATTTTTCAAAAATGTTTTTTTTTGGGACACCCTATTATACACTCATGATGGTTTACTTGGGTAGGTAATCAAATTGAAATTTTACGTCCAAAATTAACTAAGTGTAGGCCTTTACCCTTCATAAACAAAATGGTGATGATTTGACTTGCCATTTTCAGTCAAAACAAGACGAAATAACTGTACTGGGTAATGGTGATTTTTTTCGCGTACAGCAAAAGGGCCTCCGGCGGCTGAGGCTTCGCCCCACATCCAGGGGCGTAGGAACGGGGGGGATGGGGGGAAACTCCCCCCCCCCACTTATTGGCTTGACCCCCCCCCCCCCCACTGGGGGGGTCAAGTCAGTAGCAGGTCAAGTATGGGTGTCATTTGCTAACTTATAGCTTGTTGGGTGATTTTTAGGATTTTTACTACAGTCAGCCCGACTGTGCAAACAAAAAGGAAGGTTTTTGTTAACATTTTTTAGAAAGATTCAGTAAGAGACGTGATTTGCGAGAGCCATCTGATTTTAGATTCATTATATTTTGTGTGCAGTGTTTTCACTCCCAAACAGACTGCCGACCGATTTCATTCCAGGGTAATCAATCTTCAATAGGGTTACCATAATTCTGAAAGTAAAATCCGGGACACATGTACTTTCATTGTGTATGGACTTGCAGTGGGCGACCCGGGGTCTGGGCAAAGCCCCAGCCGGCGGAGGCGAAATTTTTTTGGGCCTTTTTTCCCCCCAAGATCGCCTGTAGTGAGATCTGAGAGTGTCGGGACAATTTTTAAATGATCTAAAATGTCTGAACGTCCACCATGCTCTATCCCGAACACACCACGGCACACAGAACAATCAACTTTTCCTTCGATTTGCGTATTTCTAGACAAGAACGGATATTCGTCTTTTCAGTTTGTCTGAAAAACGACACGTGCGTTTGGCCATTGTATTTTGCCACACACGCACACCACTGTCACAGTCTGTAGGCCTAAGCTAAGCAATGTCACAAGTCACAACGCGAACTCCAACACTCACTGATTACACAACGGTGACTGCAGACTGTGCAGTGAATCATTGACAACGACTGGACTAGCCTACTAGTGGGTTGACACTGTAGGCCCGTACTGTCGCCGCCCGCTGCCCTGGCCTTGAGCTCGACTCAATGACAACATTATTGGTTACATTGCGCATCCCCGCATCCCGGCCTAGCCGCCGTCGGTGCCGCGAAATATTTGAAAGCAGAAATTTGCTATTTGGAATTGGATTTTCGATTTCCGGGACAATTTGGCGTCCCGAAAATGTTTTTCGGGACACCGGGACAGCAACAAGAAAAACGGGACTGTCCCGGAAAATCCGGGACGTATGGTAACCCTAATCTTCAATGCAATATTAGCTTCAAAATGCAACCCTGAATCATAATTAAAATTCGCCTGAAAACGTGTTTTAGGCCACCAATCAAGGGCCCCTTTTAAAAAAAAACTCGCCTACAGCGAAAAAGACTCCGGTGGCTGGGGCTTTGCCCCAGACCCCGGTTTGCCCACCCAACCTCGTAGTCAACTTTAGTGTGACCCCCCCCCACTAAAAAAATAGTTCCTACGCCACTGCCCACATCCCGCTTGCCGGGTAGGCCTAGGCCTACCCCCCCCCCAGAAATTATTCCTAGTTACCCTACACCACTGAATGTGATGGAAAGCAAAGAGTGGTTTCAGAAGAGAAGAAGATAGAGCAGCCTTTCTTCAATGCCAACCCAACGCAGAGTTGGACGTGGCAACAGATAATGATGATAATTACAAGTGTAGGGCCTACTTTGCAATGTAGCATACCATATTAGTTTAGTATAGTTCAAAGTACAGATAGACTCTAGGCATATACTACCATCTTTGCCCTATGCCTACTATAAGTAATTAGGGCCTAGATCTAAACCCTAAACTTGAAATAGTTCTGTGTATTATCCCTATATACAACTGTACAATTGCTTAGATTCCATACCCTGCAATATTGAGATTCTTTCTCCAGTTGCTCGATATACTCCTCTTGTCGATCAATAAAAGCCATGAGCTCCGGAGGTGGTTGAGCTCCGTCCAAAGGCCTTGCAGTTCCTTCTCTCTCCACTGCACCTGGCACGTTGAGCGTACTGCAGCCATGCCCTAACTTTGGTAGTGATTCATTGTACAAACGACGTTTAGAGGCATATATCGGTGCCCGATACGTCATAGGACGAGAACGCTCACTAGCAATAACTGATCCCTCTGTCTCATCTCCACTTTCTTCCACCTTGCCAATGTGAACCTTGATAATACAGAAAACAAAAGTTTAGGCCTAGGTAGGCTACATTTAAAACAAGTGGGCATTATGAAAGCCTAGAATAAAACCTTAGTGGAAACTGGAAACTGAAAAGCCATTATCCAACGTACCTGATGAAGTTTATTTGTTGATGCATATGGCGAGTATGATTCTGCAAGTAAATATCGCAGGCGAGATACTGCCTCTCTGTAAGCGATGTCTGTGTAATCAGGGGTTCGTTTTTTAATATGATCCATTTTGTGAGGGCCATTGGGTTTCCTGGAAAAAAATTAATTTAGGACGTTACCTATCCTGTAGGGTACTTCTTCGGTTGGGGCGGTCCAACAGTCCAATTATCTTTAGGCCGCGCCACTCCTCGTTTAATACTCTACCTACAAAACCTTCAACATCGCTATTTTAAATATAAAGTACTTTCAACGCAAAAGGACTTTCGTTTGAAATCGCGACGTTAAAGGTTTTGAAGGTTATTTTTGTTGTTGGTTGTTGTGTTGATAGTTGGACCGCCCCAACCGAAGGAGTGCCGCCAACTAGTTCTTTAGGCCGCGCCACTCCTCGTTTAATACTCTACTTACAAAACCTTTAACGTCGCTATTTTAAATATAAAGTACTTTCAACCCAAAAGGACTTTCGTTTGAAATCGCGACGTTAAAGATTTTGAAGGTTATTTTGTTGTTGGTTGTTGTGTTGATAGTTGGACCCCCCAACCGAAGGAGTGCCTCCTGTACGGCCTAGGCCCATAATGGGGGGGGGGGCTAGCTAAGCTTTCTCTAGCCCCAGCCCAACCAATAAAATGCACTCGTGAGTCAGCTCTTAGTTCAGATACAACCACGCATCCTAGGCCTCAGGCTGCCTGGGCATAACTAGGCCTAGGCCTAGGCTACTAGAAGTTGTATTTTATTAACATTGAAAAAGACCAATTTAATGTGTAGGCCCTAGGCCTGCTAGATAGGGCTAGCTAGGCTTAGGTCTAAGTTCGCAAATCCAGCAGATTGAATTTGTAGGCTTTTCACAAGAAGGGGCTTAACCTTTGAGTTTGAGGCCTAGGCTCTAGGGCTATAACTACTGCTACCTTTAAGAAAAGATGACTCCGTGGTTTTCTTGCATTGTTAAGAAACTATTTCATTGAGCATTAACAGAAAAATGTCGGAAAAAACAACTTGAATCCGCGGGTGTTTTAATTGTAGGTTATGTTACGATTTTGTTTACATCTTTCACATCTTTCAAGTCTCTATGGTCGGAGTGTGGGGTCGGAGCAAATATCAATGGGTCGGAGTTGTTTGAATATCGATTGTGAAAAATCGATTGATCGAATATTGTCGCGGAGTTTTCAAACACGATTTCGAAGAAGACGCTTTGGAGCTATTACCGTTTTAAGGTGACCAGATGTACCGGTTTGACCGGTACAGTACCGATTTCAGAACACTTGTACCGGTGTCCCGAGAGACTCATTAAAATGGCGTATTTGTACCGGTTTGGAATTTTGTGGAGAAAGTGTCCCGGTATTTTGCGTGCATGAAAGGATAATGTTTTACTTTAAATATACGCTCCTGTGATAAACACTAAAAGTTTTTCCACTTCCAAGAAGATGATTCATTTACTCTAGGGGTGCGCGAGTATTATTAATGATTTTGGTGGAGGTGCCGGGTCGCGCGTGAGTTTTTGTAGCAACCTTATCAACCCTGATAAGCCAGTAAACCCAGTCTTTTGATAAAATTTTGTATTCTTTTTGGAAGTTCTGAACTTTTTGTAACACAAATAATAAAAATATGTCACGAATGTTTTTGTCGACATTTTCATGTAATATCAATGATGTCACAGCTTAGCCCTAATAACATGTGCTTTTATTTGATCATTAAAATGATCTAGAGAGATAATATTTTTAAATCATTTAGATGTTACTCTGTCTTAACTTTTGGATCCTTCATATAGACTAACATCAAGAAATTAAATTAATACTGTACAAATAATAAATAAAGTCAAAGAGTTAGAGTGAAAAAAAATTAATTAAGTACCCAGACTCGAATTGGACTCGCAACTCGAGTTATTTTAAGTACTCGGACTCGGCTCGAACTCAAAAATCAGGACTCACACACCAATAATTTTCTCATTCATTATTCGCATTGATTTTGTTTGTAGACTAGGGAAACGCCAAAGTCGTTGTTAAACGAGTGAGTGAGCCATGTGTTGAGTACCCGGCCCGGTAACATTACTTTTCTTCCCCCTACCTTAGGCCTCTCTAGCCTATCATAGGCTAGAGAGGCGCATTATGGCCTTACAGTTGACGCGCCCGTATACCAACTAAACTTAAAAAACTATTATTTATACGAATATAATTATCAAACTTAAATGCAAATGTTCCCGGGTACTCAACACATGACTCGCTCACTCGTCTAACAACGACTTTGGCGTTTCCCAAGTCTAGTTGGCTAAAGCGCCCTTATAGCCGAAATGTGGGAGACGTGGGTTCAATCCCCTGGTCGGGAAAGATTTTGTAATTTCTGGATTGTATTTAAAAAATTATTAAACATGTTTTGAAATGCATATAACGCAGTGTAGTCTATCATCTGTGACAATACTATGGAAAACATAGCCAGAACGAAATACGTGTAAATATTGCAAGGTTCACTCAATCTACGAGCGGAATTTGGGGGTACCTTGACGTGCAACATTCGACAGACCTTGCATGGGCACGGCATTTCACGGCCAGGTAAATAACAAACAAAAAATATATTTTCAAAATCTAAATCATTGTCGTTAAAATAATTTCTAAACATTGGAAGCCTATTTTTCAATTTATTATTTCTTGTAGGTTTAAATCGCAATGGATCTAGCTGATTTTGTTAGCAGTTCTCAATAAACTCTACCGGATGTCAGTTTAAAATTTCAGCGCAATTTGTTCAGCGATTCGGATGATTTTCAACGTACACACACACACATACACACGCACGCAGACTAACGATGAGCGCCATTTAAGTTGAATGGAGATCACTCCGTTCGCTGCGCTCACTCGTTTAATAATGGAAAATTAAATGTTCCTATCATACAATATTGAACTACGTTTTTGAATAATTACACACCTACAGTAATTATTTTGTTGTAAAGACAAAGTGTATTAAAAGTTTAGTTATGCATATTATACAAATTAAATGCATTTTCAATAATCTTTATTCTTATTGATTACGCCTTCATTAGTATGATGACTACATTATTATCAGCTGAATGTTTGTATTGTATTTTGTACTATCATTTTTAACCACTAAGATTTTATGACTACAAAAATGTACACATTACACCCATATTTAATCCATATTTTTTGGCAGAAAGCTGTTTTCTGGTCTATTGACGCAAATATATCTTTAAAAACTGCCCCAGACCCCGAAATGGTCAGTAGGGTAAGCAAGAAAGAAAAGCATGGTAAACATGGAGAGGGAAGAAAGGGAAAACTGGTAATCAAGATTGATTAATTTTTGGTATTCATTAAGTTTAAGGGCGCGTCAACCGTTAGGTCACAATGCACCATTCTAGCTTAGGGTATATGGGGAGGAGGGGCCCATACTAGTCAGAACCAGCCCCTGCACGGGTATAGGGGGAGGAAAGGGGGGTTCTCACGTCACGGTCGTCATCGTCTTTGTCATCCTTCGTGGTGTCGTATTCGTCGTCGTAATTGGGGAGGTCGTCAAGGGAAGGGGCAAGGTCCCCGACGACGATTGCCAGAGCTCGCCTCTAGTTTCGGAGAGTTAAATACTTCCCTACCTACACAAGTAGATGATATTTACGAGGTGGACTTTTTCTCTTCAATCGCCGTTTACAATTAGCATAGCCATGCTCTGGGCTAATTCTACCCCGAGCCCAGACGGGGATTGATTAAAGAATGGGATGTCTGGAAGAGAAAATCCTGCCACCAACCTAGTGGTTACCTGCAGGAAGAGGAAGTACAAAATACAGACACAAATTACAAGGTATGCTCATTCGCATCAAGCAACAGTCCCCTACATAAGCCCCTTTAATTTAATATTTCATCGTGTATTATATGTGTGTAACACGACTTTTGTGCAAAATGTGACACCAGCATAAAAAATTGCAATTAGGACTACATAGATTTTGTAATGATTATTTCGAAAATAACTGGCTCCACTATGAGTTCTAAGTAATTTAACTATTAATGATAATAATATCAGACCCCTATTCCAACATGCGTCGGGTTGGGGGATGACGAGTAAATTAATTTAAATTAATTACTTAGTATGTCCACAAATTTCAAAGTGAGGATAAATTTGTCGTGTTTAGTATTTGAAAGTATTTCTCACCGACATAAGAAAAAAAAAATCGAAAAAATATATTGAAATAGGCCTATGTTATAGCTAAATCAGTGGATTTTGTCAATTTTTTGGTTTTTGAACCAAAAGATGTATCATTGTTAATTATTTTTAATAATAGCAGTTACAATATATTCAACATATATTACAATATGGCGTAAATATCTAGCTATGGTACAAAATGTGATATCAACTTCAAAATTTAGAAATCTTGAAGATATTTTTTTTTAAATTACTGGCTCCATGCTGAGTTGTGAGTATTTAACTATTAATTGATCTATTTAAATTAATTACTTAACCCTTTCAGACCCCACGCACATCACAATATACATCAACTTTGAAATTTTAATCCGTGTACATAATAGTTTGTTTTCTTTCTTTTTCCCATTTTTTTTTAAATTGTTAAATTATTTTTAAAAACAACTTTTTTCTCCATGCTAATGGGTCAAAAAGTGAATTTTTTAGAGAAGATTTAAAATACAACTCTGCAAAAGAAGGCTGAAAACGGAAAAAAATCGGTTTGTCCCGGAAATTCGATAAATCTCTTGTATTACTATTATTTGAGATCAAAAATGCAGAAAAAATCAGAAATAATCGTATTTTAGGAATGTATTTCAAATTTTAATTTTGTCTTGAAAAATAAGCTTTTATTTAAAAGACAAAATTTAGCAAAATTCCTTAAATAACATGTTTTTTTTTTGACAAACACCTAAAATCTTAGAAAAACAATTAGAAATTAGAATTAATTGCTTAAAATTATTTAATTCAGACCAATAAAACTTGGGTCTGAAAGGGTTAATTCGGTCCAAAAAATTCCAAATGAAGATAAGTTTGACATGTTTGGTATCATTGAAAGAATTTTCATAAATATATTTAAAAAAGCTATATGAGTTGATTTGCATTTTTTTTGTTTTTGTTTTTGAACCAAAATACCAACTTAAACAATAAATTTCTTCTAAACAATGATGTCAGTGTTCACAAAAGAGCCGGTTACTATAATTAATGATGCATTTTGATACGTCACACAACATGTTTCTGTAACTTTTGAATTTTAGAACATTTGTTAATTTGTGTTCAAAATATTTTTACCGCTACTATTATTGAAAAATTAAATTTTGTTTTTAATTGTAGTTACCAGCTCTTTTGTGAACACTGTGAAAATCATTGGTCAGAAGAAATTTAAAATTGACAATGATATTTTGGTTCTAAATTAAAAAATCACTTAATCAATATATTTAGCTATAACACATTTTTCATTATATTATGTGTTCCGTCAATCAAAAAAAAAAAAAAAAAACGCTTTCAATTGATACCAAACAGGAAAATTTATACTCAATTTGAAATTCGTGTACACAATTAAATAATTTATTGAATTACTCAATTAATGGTTAAATACTCAGAACTCAGCTTGGAGCCAGTGTATTTCGAAATTCTCATTATAAAATCTTCAAGATTGACATAAACAAAACAAATTGTGCATTTTTATACGTCACACAACATGTTCTGTAAGTTTTGCAATTTTTTAAAACTTGGTAATTTGAATTGAATTTATTGTAACTGCTTTTTGTTGACAAATTAAAAACGTTACATTAATTATAGTTACCAGCTCGTTTGTGAACACTATATGTTATCATTGTTTAGAAGATATTTTAGTTTTAAGTTGATCTTTTGGTTCAAAAACTAAAAAATCGCCAAATCAACTTATTTAGCTATATTTCAATATATTTTTCAA
This sequence comes from Sweltsa coloradensis, assembly GCA_024449915.1. NCBI lineage: Eukaryota > Metazoa > Arthropoda > Insecta > Plecoptera > Chloroperlidae > Sweltsa > Sweltsa coloradensis. The sequence continues at coordinate 584,164 of JAMZAV010001063.1, forward strand.
TATATCGTTTTCCTTAATGTTGCCGAAAAATGTTTTCAATTGGTACCAAATATGACAAATTTATCTTCACTTTGAAATTTTTTGACACAATTAAGTCATTAATGTTAGTTAATTTATAGTTAAATACTCACAACTCAGCATGGAGCCAGTAATTAGCGAAATTCCATTACAAAATCTTTAAGCTAAATTTTGAAGTTGGTATCACATTTTGTACCATAGCTAGACATATTTACGCCATATTATAATTTGTGTTGCATAATATTGAAACAGCTATTACTGAAAAATTAACAATGATACAATTTTAGTTACCAGCTCTTTTGTGAACACTGTGTTATCATTGGTTAAAATATATTTTAATTTGAAGTTGATCTTTTGGTTCAAAAACTAAAAAAATCACCAAAATCCACTAATTTAGCTATAACACATATATTTTCGATTTTTTTCTTACTGTCAGTGAGAAATGCTTTCAATACTAAACATGTCAAATTTATCGTCTCTTTGAAATTTGTGGACATAATTAATTAATTTTAAATTAATCAATTAATAGTTAAATTACTAAGAACTCATCGCGGAGCCAGTTATTTTCGAAATTATCATCAAAAAATCTATATAATTGCAAATTTTTATGCTAGTATATTTTGCACTACAGTTAAACCTATTTACTACACTATATGGCCTACCATCATATTCATGTATATCAGTAATTTTATGTAGCATTTGGCCTTTGTATCATGTAGAAATCCAAAGGGTGTATTAATAATAAATAAATAAACAAATAAAAATAAAATAAAATAATTTTGATCTGAACCGGTCCGGCGGACCACGGCTAGTCGAGTACTTGAAGAAACTTTCAGTTAGGATTGCCGGTGGGAATTGAATCAGATACCATGCTTCGTTTCTCATTGCTTTGCTGACTATCGGTATTTTTTTTTATTGTTTTTATTTTCGTATTTTTTGTTTTTGATTATATATTCAATTTAGAGATGAGCTACATTATAAAAGTCAACATGGTGCTAAGTTACCTCATCTTCCCCTTCTTAAGGCGGCCCATGTCGACGCCACCTGCGAAGTTCCTCGGCTTCAGATAGGACCTGAGGGGTCCCAGCCGCGGCCGCGCCAGCAAACCCGCGCTCCTCCGTGGATACGTCGCACTGCTGCCGAACATTTGAGAACTACGACGCTCGACGGCGCCGCGCCTTCTTATAACCTTGCCTATCGACCGTCGTACACAGTCGTACTCGTGCGTGGTCCTCTCCTCTGTTCTCATCAATCTAGTCTTTTGCTCAAACTGACAAATTCTGCGCGAGCTGTTGCTATTTAAGCTGCAATTAGTTTATTATACATAGTTGCCCCAATATATTTGTATGTCTATAAATTATTTTGTCCTTATCTTGTTTTATGCCTATCTCTTTCGTATTGGATATTTATCAATTATCATATATTATTATCATTACTACCAAAATTTGGTAAGGTAGCTCTTTTTAGTTTTTTCACATGCATACTTTAATAACTCGGTAACTGGTAAGTTGTCGGTTTGACAAGATCCACCGGTGACATTGGAGTTTCACAGTGAAAAGGTGTTGGCTGCTACCTTTATTCAGTACATGGAATAGTACATATCTTATCATACACAACCTCCCAATAACTCTCACAGTCACATCCTATGACATGTTTGTCACAGTCATGAAAAATATTTTCTCCTTGTAGTTTGTTTAGTTTAGTTTAGTTTAGTTTTATTCACCTGTTGATGGGTACATGGTACAGATATAGGCATTGTCATGTAATTAATACTAAGCTAGATGTAAGCTGATACAATAATAGAATAATAAAATATTTACATAAATAGATAGTATTAGATCTAAGTAAATAGTACAGATAATTATATACATTGTCAAGTGATACTAAAATAGATGTAGCCTAATACAATGGTCGAATATTTGAATAGATATTATTAGGCATACAAAAGTTTACAAATTTATAAGAACCAGGGGAGAAAATCTAGGTTTGACTGGGTGTATGGGTGAGATATTCCTGCAATGTATAAAAACTGTTTTCAACAAGGAAAGGTAGGTGTTATTGTTAACACACTGATTTTAAATTTATTCCAACGTCTTGTAGAAACTCAGAAATTGATCGTTAGCAGTTACCATTTGGTTACCATGCCGCTACTGCATGCTGTTTTGGAGGCACCAATATATTGTTTATTTCATATTTAGACCTATGCCTGTCGTATTAGACATTATTCCGAGCTCAATTTTTCAATGTTTTTTTTTTGAATAACAAAGCGAGTGCTACGAGAGGGTCCTATGGAAGGTTCGTTCACTTTTCAAGGACATATTATACTAGGAAGCTTCGCAAACGCTTTTTCAGGCGCGTTGTTGGATGAGCGTAATTTTTTATAAACGAAAAAAGCGTAAAATTGAGATTTTCACGAGAAATAATTTTTCGATTTCGCTCAAATTTCACACGAATATATAAATTCATGAAATTAAGGTTCTGTGAAAAAATCATTACAATCGGATAAAGCATGTTAGTGTTATAAGCTGAAGAAATTTAAAAAATCGAAAAAAATCTAAAATTGCGATTTTCATGTAAAATATTTTTTCGATTACGCTCAAATTTCACACGAATATATCAATTCATAAAATTAAGGTTCTGTGAAGAAATCATTACAATCGGACAAAGCATTTAGGTGTTATAAGTCGAATAAATTTTTTTAAAAATCGAAAAAAATCGTAAAATTGCAATTTTCATGAGAAATAATTTTCCGATTGCGCTCAAAAACGTGGCAGTTCTAAGTTCAAAGATTTCGAAGGCCTCCATAAAATTTCATTGCAATCGGAGTAACGGTTTAGCCGGAATCGTGTTAACAGACAGACACAAATGCAGAAAAAAAGAAAAAAAGAAAAAAAAACATTCCGGATTTTTTTCTCCAGTATAGTGAAATGGAATCTTCGCTTCGCTCGCTACGCTTGCTACGCTCATCCAATTATGCCCTGTCTGAGCCCGGGTTATAATTTGGCCCAGTGCATGGTTGGCTCTGATGACGTCTGTATACGTAAAAGGTGAGAAACGAAGCAAAGTCCATCTCGCAAACAAATTACTTTCCGAAACTGCTACTAGAGGCGAGCTCTGGCCCGCAGCGTGAGACACCCTCGCCTTACCCTTCCCATGTCAGTGACTGATTCAGCAGCAGAACGATTGTATTGTGTCCTCCCCGTCCCCGTACCCCTGGCTAGAGTGCAGCATTACCTTACCACCTAACGGTTGACGTGCCTTTAAACCAAGTATAACAAAAACTAGGCCTAACCTTAGGCCTTTAAATATACTAGGAAAACGCTTAAGTCCCGCCGCGTTGTTGGATGAGCTTTTTAAAGTTTTTAGTTTGCGTGGGATATCCTTACTTTTGCAAGTGCTTTGTTTTGTTGCCTACGCATTGTAGGTGATTGTTGTCAAGTTTCTATTGTTTCTTGTCAATTGGTTTTATTTACCGTAAAAAACTTATATAAAAACTTTATTTCTATGGATTCTGGCTAACTTTTTCAACTTTTTCTTTCAAAAGGTACTACATCACCATAACCTTAATGTCCATGTATAATATGAACGTTAAAGCCCCACCCGTTTGGTCAGAATTGGCCCAAATGACACGAAAATATCGTTCAAAAAATCAAAAAAATTATATTAAAAGCTTTATTTCTATAGATTCTGGCAAACTTTTTCAACTTTTTCTTTCAAAATGTACTACATCACTATAACCTTAATGTCCATGTATAATATGAACGTTGTAGCCCCACCCGTTTTGTCAGAATTGGCCCAAATGGCATGAAAATATCGCACAAAAAATCGAAAAAAATCGTAAAAGTACGATATTCATGAGAAATATTTCTTCGATTGTACCCAAAAACGTGGCAAGTCTAAGTTCAGAGATTTCGAAGGTCCTGTCAAATTTTCATCAAGATCGCATATGCCGTTTGCCCGGTAGAGAGCGAACAAACAGACAAAAATACAAAAAAAACAAAAAAAAAACAAAAAAACAAAAAAAAAAAAAAAAAAAAAAAACACCCGAGCTAAATTTTTTGGGGGGTCAGTGAAATTGAAGTCTTCGCTTCGCTCATCCAATTAACACTAGGAAGCTTCGCAAACGCTTTTTCAGGCGCGTTGTTGGATGAGCGTAATTGTTTAAAAACGAAAAAAGGCGTAAAATTGCGATTTTCATAAGAAATAATTATTCGATTACGCTAAAATTTCACGCGAATATATTAATTCATTAAATTAAGGTTCTGTAAAAAAATTATTACAATCGGATAAAGCATGTAGATGTCATAAGTCGAAGAAATTTTAAAAATAAAAATAAAATCGTAAAATTGCCATTATCACGAGAAATAATTTTTTGATTGCGCTCTAATTTCACACGAATATATTAATTCATAAAATTAAGGTTCTGTGAAAAAATCATTACATTCGAATATATCATGTAGGGGAGGTGTTATAAGTCGAAGAAATTTTTTTTAAAATAGAAAAAAATCTTAAAATTGCGATTTTCATAAGAAATAATTTTTCGATTGCGCTCAAAACGTGGCAGTTCTAAGTTCAGAGATTTCGAAGGTCTCCAGAAAATTTCATCGCAATTGGAGTAACGGTTTAGCCGGAATCGTGCTAACAGACAGACAAAAATACAAAAAGAAAGAAAGGAAAAAAAACATTCCGGATTTTTTTCTCCAGTGTAGTGAAATGGAATCTTCGCTTCGCTCATCCAACTAAATACTCTCAGCTTAGTAGTAACGTTTGACCTAGGCAGGTTTCCTATCATGGAGTCACTCTTTTGTCCGTCTCTGGGTGTGTCACGTCTCAGGATAAAAGCCTAACACGACGTCCGAGTGACATGCGATTTTTCGTTGGCGTTGTCCTAAAGAAGAATGATACAACAGTGTGTGCCTTTTTGGTAACCCTAAGAATAAGAAAGAAGTTTCTAGCGCCCTCCCCAGAAAGTTTGAACATTGAACATCAGTTTGAACAACAATCCCGTGGTCCTCAATCTAGGTGACAGACTCCTTCTTTCCCCGCCGTGTCAACGACATGATTTTCACAAGGCTGACTGGGATGCTTTCCGCGCTCATCTTGACGCAGGTCTCCCTGAAGATCCGCCACCTTTAACTTCTACGGTTGACGTGGATGCAGCGGTAGAATCTATCACTTCACTGATCCAAGAGGCAATTGCTACCTCGACACCGACCTCTTCTCGTGGCCGCATTACCCTGTATGATTTGCCAGAAGGACTTCGCCGTTCAGTTACCTTCAAAAATCGCCTACGACGTACCTGGCAACGCACTCACTCTGCCCATGACAAGACCGCTTACAACAGAGCATCAACAGCTCTCAAGCGTGATATTGCGGCCTTCCGATCTGAACTCTGGGATACTACGGTAGCGGGTCTCGATGTCTCCGGTAAATCTTACTGGCGTATGGCTCGTGCCCTACAACGTATTCCACAGGCGGACCCACCGATTCAGGGACCACAAATCTTGGCATGCAGCTCTGTGGAAAAAGCGAACGTCCTGGCAGACTCGCTGGAGGCCGCATTTACCTTGAACCCACCCACAGCCTCTACACCACAAGTGGAGGAGCAAGTACTCCAGTGGTCACAAACTCACCACGTTCCACTCCCTCTACCAGATGGAGCGGGATGCACATTTGAGGAACTGCTCCAGATTGCAAAGGACCTTCCACAAAACAAGGCTCCAGGAGATGATGGCATCACGGCACAAGTTGTTCTCCAATTGTCAATGCGAGCAGCAAACACGATACATGCTATTTTCAATGCAGTTCTTAAACTTCAACATTTCCCAAGCTCTTGGAAAAATGCCAAGGTCATTACATTTCTGAAACCGGGAAAGTCTGCTCGGGACCCTACGAGCTATCGCCCTATCAGCCTCCTGTCTGTGTTATCCAAGATGCTGGAGCGTGTCATCCTAGTCCGTCTACAACGTCACATAGACGACTCGAACGTTCTCCCGGACGAACAATTTGGATTTCGAGCAAAGCACTCCACAATACAACAGCTAACGAGGATAACTGATAAGATAACAGATGGTTGGAACAGCGGCTGTGCGTCAGCGGCGGTATTCCTTGACGTCTCCAAGGCATTTGATCGTGTGTGGCATGTTGGACTCATTCACAAACTTGTACACTTTCAGTTCCCTGATTATCTAGTCCTGCTTATTCAATCCTTCCTCACTGAGCGTACTTTCTACGTATCAAAAAATTCTGTCTCCTCCTCACAGCGCCCAATTCTTGCCGGAGTACCTCAGGGTTCGGTGCTGAGCCCTGCTCTTTTTAATGTCTTCACAGCCGACATGCCACCTCCGCCGGAAGGTGTTACCTCGGCAATGTTTGCTGATGACTTCGTGGCTCTGTCAACTAATCGTCGCCCATGGATCGCAGTTCGCGTTGGACAACGTTACCTTGACAATATTTCAGACTGGTACGCAAATTCACGCATGGCCCTCAATGTGGAGAAGACTTCAAGTACTCTCTTCTCATGGTCTAGAAAACGGCCTCCTCCTCGGTTACGTCTCAATGATGTCGCCATACCATGGGCACCGACCAATAGATGCCTGGGCATAACTTTAGACCGTAAACTTACGTGGGGCCCACATATCCGGTCAGCAACTCAGAAGGCAACCGGTAAACTCGTCTCTCTGTACCCCCTTCTGCGGAATGCACAGCTCTCGGTAACGGCCAAGCTCCGCCTCTACACGTCTGTAATCCGTTCAGCGGCGTTATACGCATCTCCTGTCTGGGGAGGATGTGCAGCATCCCACCGCAACCGACTACAAGTGGTGCAAAACAAGATTCTTCGTGTGTCCCTTTCTCTTCCTCGCTGGACACGAATGTCTGAGGTTCACGCTGACCTCGGTTTGCAAACCGTCGACCAATGCATTGCTGCACAAGCTGCCAGATTTTACGCATCTCTAGAAGCGGTACCAAATCCCCAGGTTTCTGCACTTGCCCACATTATTCCGAGAAGAAGCGACGTATTCCCGCGCCCCATTGCAGCTCTTGGACCTCGTTTCTTGCCTCCACGTCGTCAGGCACGGCTTCTGCGGGCTCGTCAACGTCTCATCGCCGGTCGTCGTCGAGTGGGTGTAGTGGACCCACGACTAAGACCTCCGTGACGATAAAAATAACTCTCCTTGGATGTCTCTTGTGGGACTTTTCTGCCACGGATGCAAATCCTAGAAGTTTGTTGACATTTTCAAGTTCCGGCGGTATTTTACCGAAATCAACGGTGCCTGTCACCAATTACCATGCAGCGCAAGGACGCTGTCCATCGCCCAACTCTGGCACACATCAGATTTTTAGTTATAGGTGCTTCGCACCAGGCACTAAAACTACCAGGGGAGAGGCTTCGAGCCCCACGACCATTCCCCAAAACAGAAGAAGATTTATTTATCAGTTTGAACAACAGCACTCGGCGCCTTCACTATTTTGAATGCGGTTCACCTCGAACCTTTTCTCCCTGTTTTTATCTAGGTACATATTCTTGTGAAAAATAATATAGTTTTACTTTTAGGGCCCCATGAATAAATAAATTCGTATTTCGAGTCTACCCACCCACTCAGTCATATAACTGATTTTCAGTGGGGGACATTAAACCAAAGCGACCAGGCCACTGGCCAACCCTGTAGGCCCCGACGCATAGACATCGATAATGTAGTGTGGGATTAGAGACCTGCGCCAGAGGGCGCTTGTCTACCGCAGCGTACCGCCGAAAACACGTTTTACATCAGCGAGTGTGAACGCTGCTGCGCGCCAATATAATATTATTTAAAATGCACTGCAAGAATATTTTACTGTACATCGAGAGCGAGGCGACACACTGTATGCTATGTGTGGTAGGTCTATGCTATACCACAAAATGTAAATAAAGCCAAAACCTTGTAAGAAACTTTGTGAATTACCTATGGCGGGTATCGAATCGACGATCAGCCGAATCAGAGCTCGTGCGTTCGCTCGAGCTGCCTGTGAATTAATAAATTATTTCTTAGTTTCAAAACTATAATTAATGATTGCCACAAAGTGAATGGAGCAGCACGCTATGTTATGATAATTAATTTTGTAGGGTATTGCCATGCAGCCAAGTAGCGTGTTAACTTCAAAATGCTTATTACAATAATGGAAATAAAAACATACGTTTGGAAATTGGATGTAGAGAGGGAAAGTTGCAAAGTTACTTCCTGGAAAAAATTATTATAGAATTCAAAAACGGCAGAACAGGGCCACCGATTCCACAGAAGAAGATTTATCGCTTGTGGAGGAGAAAGACGTCACTCGGACCTTAATTATTATTAATGAATTTTGACTGTCGCAAAATCAATATGATACAATAGACACCGGCCTGACTTCATGAATATCATGATACAATAGACACCGGCCTGACTTCATGAATATCTAGCCGATTCCGTCGTTTCGCTTTTGAGCCTGTACCATGTTAATGTTCTTATTTTATCAAGTGAGATATAGGCTTACTGCATTCAACTTTCAATGCACCCCATATGGGCCCTGGGTAGAATTTGGCTCAAATCATTCTTCTGCTGATGCTAGGTGAGAAAAGGGGCAAAGTTCATCTCGCAAACATCAGCTATACTTCTATAGTAAGTAGGAAATAAGGTAATTTACTCCCCGAAACTAGATGCGAGCTCTGGTAGTCTCAACCGGGACCCCCCCTCCACTCCGTCGATGACAACGACGATACGAACGATGGCAAAGGCATAACCCCCCTCCCACCCCTAGGCTAGAGTTGCGCATTATGACCTAACGGTTGACGCGCCCTTCAACCTAATAAACCCCCCCAAAATATAACACATCGAACACATGCACTCAACAAGTAGCTATGCCCGATGTGGTTGAGCTCGGTGGTAGTGTAGCTATAGCTAGGGTTGCAGCCCTTCCCCAGTTGGTTGTTGCGTGACACATCAATAACACAAATAGCATCTTTTGATTTGTTTCGCTCTTCCATGCATGCATGTTGGATGTGATTTCGTAGATCTGCCGTACCGCTTTGTTCCAAGGCGTGCCTGCCCCTGTGACCCTGCGAGCACGCAACCCGCTGTACGTGCCAGGCACGGCACCACATCATCCGCGACGAACGTTTCTTTCAATCTACCTGTACAAATAACGAGCAGCGAGATGCACGAATTATTATAAAGTGTCATTTAAACAATTTCTATGCCATCGATACCCATCCACGTATAGCATCGATTTGAGAGTGGAAAGTTCACATAAAAAAAAACTTCGGAAGTTTAGGGATAATTTAAAATTCGCATCTTTCCGTTGGGAGTAATTTGAACAAATATAGTTTGTGATTTCTACTTGCGGTTTGTTGTTTGTCAACAGCATGAGGTTCTCGACAAGCTATAACCCATTTGTAAATGCTATGAATTTTCAACATTCTAAATATGATTTATATTAAATTGGACGCTGTTCTACGAATATGCCCTAAGTTGGTGGAGGTGCCGGGTTGTGCAATTTGCTATTTCATCCTTTTCCATCTTCAGTCAGTTCAGCATAATACAGCATTTAGTAATCCTACTAAATCAAGTGCCCCAATATTAATTGGATGAGCGAAGCGAAGACTTCAATTTCACTGACCCCCCAAAAAATTTAGCTCGGGTGTTTTTTTTTGTTTTTTTTTTGTTTGTTTGTTTTTTTTGTTGTTTTTTTTGTTTTTCCGTCTGTTTGTTCGCTCTCTACCGGGCAAACGGCATATGCGATCTTGTTGAAAATTTGACACGACCTTCGTTTTCTCTGAACTTAGACTTGCTACATTTTTGGGTACAATCGAAGAAATATTTCTCATGAATATCGTACTTTTACAATTTCTTTCGATTTTTAGTGCGATATTTTCGTGACATTTGGGCCGATTTTGACCAAACGGGTGGGGCTACAACGTTCATATTTCACATGGACATTAAGTAATGGTGATGTATTGCTTTCTGAAAGAAAAAGTTGAAAATGTTTGCCAGAATCTATAGAAATAAAGCTTTTAATACAAGTTTTTTGATTTTTTGTGTGATATTTTCGTGCCATTTGGGCCAATTCTGACCAAACGGGTGGGGCTACAACGTTCATATTATACATGGACATTAAGGTTATGGTGATGTAGTACCTTTTGAAAGAAAAAGTTGAAAAAGTTAGCCAGAATCCATAGAAATAAAGCTTTTAATAAAAGTTTTTTACGGTAAATAATACCAATTGACAAGAAACAAAAGAAACTTGACAACATTCACCTACAATGCGTAGGCAGCAAAACAAAGCACTTGCAAAAGTAAAGATATTCCACGCAAACTAAAAACTTTAAAAAGCTCATCCATCAACGCGGCGGGACTTTAGCGTTTTCCTAGTTAAACTTATACAAATGACAACCCAAGTGCTCCAGAACCAATCCCAAGCTAATTTCATTGTCATCTAACCAGGACTGGACTGGAACTAAATAACTGACCAGAACGCAACGCAAAAAGGACTATTTTATGAGTGAAATAACCACTGCCTCCTAGATGTTGCTCGTGGCTACGAGCAACATCTAGGAGGCAGTGGAAATATCGTTTATTTCATTTCGATATATTTTGATATATATTATATTAATCTTGGTTTTGTAGTAGGCGACTATGACTTTTTAAAAAATACATATTACTTCGTTCGTTTGTAGCAGTGGCGTATCCAGGGGAAGAGGGTTTAACTAGGGAAACGCCAAAGTCGTTGTTAAACGAGTGAGTGAGCCATTTGTTGTAACATACTTTTCTTCCCCCTACCTTAGCCTTAGGCCTCCCTAGCCTATCATAGGCTAGAGTGGCGCATTATGGCCTTACAGTTGACGCGCCCTGCCTTATACCAACTAAATGTAAAAACCCTTTTATTTATACCAATATAATTATCAAACTTAAATGTAAATGTTCCCGGGTACTCAACACATGAGTCGCTCACTCGTCTAACAACGACTTTAGAGTTTCCGTAGTCTAGTTGACTAAAGCGTCATTATAGCCGAAATGTGGGAGACGTGGGTTCAATCCCCTGGTCGGGAAAGATTTGGTAATTTCTGGATTGTATTAAAAAAATTATTAAACATGTTTTGAAATGCATATAACGCAGTGTAGTCCATCCTCTGTGACAATACTATGGAAAACATAGCCGCGAATTACGTGTAAATATTGCAAGGTTTGCTCAATCTCCGAGCGGAATTTCGGGATACCAACCTTGGGCGTGCAAAATTCGATCCACCGTGGGCACGGCATTTCACCGCCAGACAGATAATAAACAAAAAATATTTCTTCAAAACCAAAGCCAGTCGTTAAAATAATTTTACACATTGGCAGCCTATTTTCAATTTATTATTTCTTGTAGGTTTAGGTTTAAATCGCAATGGATCTAGCTAATTTTGTTAGCAGTTCTCAGTAAACTCGTACCGGATGTCTGTTTAAAATTTCAGCGCAATCTGTTCAGCGATTCGGCTGATTTTCGACGTACAGACCCACAGACTCACAGAATGAGCGCCGTTTGAGTTGAATGGAGACCACTTCGTTCGCTGCGCTCACTCGTTTAATTAAAGAAATCTTTCAATCAACTAGTGAATAGTGGCAGATGGTCTAAAGCCTTGACCCCCGAAAAGTTTTCAGTTTTAAAGTCATAATGGTGCAAATCAATGCTTTTTTTTATAAAGAAGCATAATACATGTACGTTTATTAGGCAATTTCATAAATATGCATTTATGCATTTTTGGATGAGCGAAGCGAAGACTTCAATTTCACCGACCCCCCAAAAAATTTAGCTCGGGTGTTTTTTTGTTTGTTTGTTTTGTTTGTTTTTTTTTGTTTTTCCGTCTGTTTGTTCGCTCTCTACCGGGCAAACGGCACATCCGATCTTGATGAAAATTTGACAGGACCTTCGAAATCTCTGAACTTAGACTTGCTACGTTTTTGGGTACAATCGAAGAAATATTTCTCATGAATATCGTACTTTTACGATTTTTTTCGATTTTTAGTGCGATATTTTCGTGACATTTGGGCCGATTCTGACCAAACGGGTGGGGCTACAACGTTCATATTATACATGGACATTAAGGATATGGTGATGTATTGCTTTCTGAAAGAAAAAGTTGAAAAAGTTAGCCAGAATCTATAGAAATACAGCTTTTAATATAAGTTTTTTGATTTTTTGTGCGATATTTTCGTGCCATTTGGGCCAATTCTGACCAAACGGGTGGGGCTACAACGTTCATATTATACATGGACATTAAGGTTATGGTGATGAAGTACCTTTTGAAAGAAAAAATTGAAAAAGCTAGCCAGAATTCATAGAAATAAAGCTTTTAATATGAGTTGTTTACGGTAAATAATACCAATTGACAAGAAACAAAAGAAACTTAACAACAATCACCTACAATGCGTAGGCAGCAAAACAAAGCACTTGCAAAAGTAAAGATATCCCACGCAAACTAAAAACTTTAAAAAGCTCATCCATCAACGCGGCGGGACTTTAGCGTTTTCCTAGTGTATTGAACCAATCATTTTTATTGACTGGTTTTTTGATGAGCGAAGCGAAAACCAATTTCACTGACCCCTCAAAAAATTTAGCTCCAATGCTTTTTGTTTTTGTTTTTTGTCTGTTTGTTCGCACGATACCGGGCAAACGGCATAAGCGATCTTGATGAAAATTGGAGGGGACCTTCCGAAATATCTGAACTTAGACTTGCTACGTTTTTTGGTACAATCGAAGAAATATTTCTCATGAATATCGTACTTTTACGATTTTTAGTGCGATATTTTCGTGACATTTGGGCTGATTCTGACCAAACAAGTGGGGCTACAACGTTCATATTTCACATGGACATAAGGTAATGGTGATGTAGTACCTTTTGAAAGAAAAAGTTGTAAAAGTTAGCCAGAATCTATTGAAATAAAGGTTTTAATACGAGTTTTTTTTTAGGTTTATTGGATGAGCGAAGCGAGTGAAGCTAAGACTTCAATTACACTGACCCCCCAAAAAATTTAGCTCGGGTGTTTTTTTGTTTGTTTTTTTGTTTTTTTTGTATTTTTGTCTGTTTGGTCGCTCTCTACCGGGCAAACGGCATATGCGATCTTGATGAAAAATTTACAGGACCTTCGAAATCTCTGAACTTAGACTTGCCACGTTTTTGGGTACAATCGAAGAAATATTTCTCATGAATATCGTACTTTTACGATTTTTCCCGATTTTTTGTGCGATATTTTCGTGCCACTTGGGCCAATTCTGACCAAACGGGTGGGGCTACAACGTTCATATTATACATGGACATTAAGGTTATGGTGATGTGGTACATTTTGAAAGAAAAAGTTGAAAAAGTTAGCCAGAATCCATAGAAATAAAGCTTTTAATATAAGTTTTTTGATTTTTTGTGCGATATTTTCGTGCCATTCGGGCCAATTCCGACCAAACGGGTGGGGCTACAACGTTCATATTATATATGGACATTAAGGTTATGGTTGAAAAAGTTAGCCAGAATCCATAGAAATAAAGCTTTAATTACAAGTTTTTTACGGTAAATAATACCAATTGACAAGAAACAATAGAAATTTGACAACAATCACCTACAATGCGTAGGCAACAAAACAAAGCACTTGCAAAAGTAAAGATATCCCACGCAAACTAAAAACTTCAAAAAGCTCATCCATCAACGCGGCGGGACTTTAGCGTTTTCTTAGTAATAACAATTAACAATAGAAACTTGACAACAATCACCTATAATGCATTCAAAAAGCACTTACAAAGGAAAAGTGGTCTACGCAAACTAAATACTTACAAAAAAGCTCATCCATCAATGCGGCGGGACTTAATAAGGAAGTATAAAATTAATTGGATGAGCGAAGCGAAGACTTCAATTTCACCGACCCCCCAAAAAATTTAGCTCGGGTGTTTTTTTCTTTTTTTTCTGTCTGTTTGTTCGCTCTCTACCGGGCAAACGGCATATGCGATCTGGATGAAAATTGGAGGGGGCCTTCGAAATCTCTGAACTTAAGACTTGCTACGTTTTTGGGTACAATCAAAGAAATATTTCTCATGAATAGGCCCTATCGTACTTTTACGATTTTTAGTGCGATATTTTCGTGACATTTGGGCCGATTCTGACCAAACGGGTGGGGCTACAACGTTCATATTTCACATGGACATTAAGGTAATGGTGGTGTATTGCTTTTTTAAAGAAAAAGTTGAAAAAGTATGCCGGAATCCATAGAATAAAGGTTTTAATGAGTTTTTTTTAGGTTTATAATGGCAATTTACAAGTAACAATAGAAACTTGACAGCAATCACCAACAATGCGTTCAAAAGGCATTTGATAAGTAAAGTAAATAGATCCCACGCAAACTAAAAACTTAAAAAAAGCTCATCCATCAACGCGACGGGACTTTAGCGTTTTCCTAGTTACCTCAATAGAATCATAACGATTGGCAACTTATGTGATTTGGCATGGTAACAGATGAAAATTTGACAGGTAGTCTTGTTCCTTGCTATAACCACAGATAATAGAGTCCACGTAGTGTAACCGTCTTCCTTCTTGGCGACAGTGACCGGCCCTGAAAAAACAACCTCATCATTTTTGCGGACCCATCTTACCTTGCACTGCACTGATATACCGCCCCAACTGACCCGGCCTAATAAACTACATACATACATACATACACAAACATACAACAGATTAATGGTAATATTAGTATTACTGTCTGGAAGTTATGAAATGAAAACTTTCATTTTAAAGTATATTATTTTACTGGTGACCTTGTCCAGCCCTGCATATAGCTCGAGCTGAGATTGAGAGGTAAAATTTCCTCTAGATTTTTAAAGTAAGATGGCCTATTTGCATCTTAACATGAATATAAATTGTAATTTAAATATCGCATGGTTGATTAATGTAAATTCTTATTGGTTTTGAATTGTTTAATAACTAACAAAATGAAATAATATCACTCTTCTCCATATTTTCAACTTATTGATTGCAATCAATGTGTTCAAACTTCAATTAAACTTATATCATCCATTGCATCCTCCATCACAGCAGGCTATCCACGATTATACTCACAAGTCATGAGATGAAATCTGGAATGCAGCTATGGCGGTAAGTTATGTAAAGAACACCACTCAACGCAACATAGTTGGATATGAGTGAGATCATTATAATTGAAAGCAACTTTTCATGTTTGAAATCCCTATCTCTAAAAAGTAACTAGTTCCATAAACTCATTTCAACATTCAACATTGATATAAGTCACACATATTGTAGTAGCATTGTAAAATTTAAAAACGAACTTGTGTATATGTATCTACTGCCACTGGCACTGAATACTTATTTAGCTTGGGAAGTAAACAGAGAGATAACGAGGCAAATTTAATAATTACAATTGTGTTGACTTAGTTTTGTAATTTAAATAACAAAAACACAGAGTTTATTTGATATAATACTAGTACAGGCTGTATTTCATATTCTCCTCCAATAAAACCATAATCATACTGTAACAATATTAAGTAACACCAAAATTGCACACGTAGGTGTCCGTTATTACGCCGCAGCCAAGCCATGGTGCATTAGTACACTCACGGACCTTATGCAGCAAACAGTGTTGGAGCATTTTGTAGTGTTATGGGTACTCACTCAGCTTTTATGAAATGTGAAATTAATTCTAAGGCTGCCATAACCATAGGGATCTAATTAATACCAATTTTTCATTTTTTTGTTGACGTAGGCCTACGACCATTCTTGGTGAATAATGTTAAAAATTATTTTCTTGACGTTAGTTACGTTACCCCTTCTCCTAACTTGCACAACTAGTACCCGATTTGTTAATTCCAATTGCTTGGCAATTCTGGCCACACTGATGGATGGGTCTTGCAACATTTAAGTTTTGCAGACAGTAAGAAGGTACTTGAAATCTGTCCACCTTTGAAAGAAAATGCTAAAAAAAGTTATCTGGATAGACAGCAAAATGAGCAATTATTAATGATAGTAATAATTATTAATAATAATTGGATGAGCGAAGCGAAGACTTCAATTTGACTTTCTGTTTTTTTGTTTTTTTTGGTCCACTTACGTTACCCCAAGAAAAATAGCTTGGGTGTTTTGTTTTTTGTTAGTTTTTCTGTCCGTTTGTTTGCACGATTCCGGGCAAACGGCATATGCGATCTTGATGAAAATTTGAGGGGACCTTCGAAATCTCTGAACTTAAGACTTGCCACGTTTTTGGGTACAATCGAAGAAATATTTCTCATGAATATCGTACTTTTACGATTTTTAGTGCGATATTTTCGTGACATTTGGGCCGATTCTGACCAAACGGCTGGGGCTACAACGTTCATATTTTACAAATACATTAAGGTAATGGTGATGTTTTGCTTTTTAAAAGAAAAAGTTGAAAAAGTTAGCCAGAATCCATAGAATAAAGGTTTTAATATGAGTTTTTTTGAGGTTTATAATAACAATTAACAAGTAACAATAGAAACTTGACAACAATCACCTACAATGCATTCAAAAAGCACTTGCAAAGGAAAAGTGGTCCCGCGCAAACTAAAAACTTACAAAAAAGCTCATCCATCAACGCGGCGGAATTTAAGCGTTTTCCTAGTAATAATAAGCAATTTATAAGCCTTGCCAAGATGTTGGTGGAAACTTCAAAACAATTACCATCTGCAATGTCTACCAAAAGCAAGTGCTAGAAATATTTAGTATTTTATATTCTTGTTTTGTGGGTTAGTAACTCAAAGGGTTGCCGTTTGATGCTACTTTCAGCAATGAATATTTAAACTTTGCATGATTGATAATAGCTGATCAATAGTAATGAAAAAATATTCAAAATATAGGCCTACATGCAAATAATAGTATGTTATCACTCACTCACTACAAGTATCGCGGCTCAAAAACTTACATTTATAATATTAACAACAAGCTATTATTTAGAACTTATGAAAGAGGAAAGTAGGATTAAACAATCGACCAACAATCTAATTTCGATAATTGACCGCTTATCCACTAGTACCATAGAAATAAATATGCTACTATGCCCTATTTAAAAAAGATAATATTTTAACTTTTAAGACGAAATTAAAGTGAGGTAAAATCATAGAAAAAAGGAACTCAATAAACCAAGAATGCTCATCGACCAACGTGACTTTTCATCCCTATAGCCATAATGGGTTTAGTTTTCAGTGTTCAGATTCAATTTGACCAGTGTTCTTCCACTGATCAAATGCAGAGTTATTACAATTTTAATTGCAACCTTATAGCCTTCACTTCACCTAAGATTCTTTTGTACGAGTACCATAGTGGTAAAATTTAAAAGAAAGAATGGAAGGCCTAGCCAATGTATCCTTTTACACTTGCTCACTATAAATTCATGTTATCACTTGGGACTCTTGCCTGCATCCAAGCCCAGCTTACCAATGCACATTACATTAAACAAAATATAAAATACTGCCTACGTGTCATGCTTGACTGGGATGCAGACAAAAGCCAAAGTGTGCTAGATGGGCAAATTGGCTTGGCTCTTGTTTTATATCTCAATACTATGGACCCCGTCTGGGCCCGGGGAAGAATTTGGCCCAGAGCATGGCTCTGCTAATCGTAAAAGGCGATTCAAGAGAAAAAGTCCATCTCGCAAACATTAGCTAATAAGAAGGGTAGTACAAGCTCTGGCGGTCATAGTCAGGATTCCCTTGACAACCTCCCCGACGATGATGACCATGACAAGAGAACCCCCCTTTCCTCCCCCTACCCATGGCTGGTTCTGACCAGCATAGGACTTTCCTCCCCACAACCCCTAGGCTAGAGTGACACATTACGACCTAACGGTTGCGCGCCCTTGATCCAAATAAACTAAAAACAAACTAAAAATCAATACTATGTATTAAGCTAAGTGGGTATGGATTGACTGTCTTTTAATAAGTGTTTTGAAATCATGGGATTATTTTCTACCACATATAATATATTACACTTGTTTCTACTACACACTGGAAGGTTGTCGGGTATGTGATGTTATGGCATCAGCACTTTTCACACTTCAGACCTCAAGAAGATTTTGAAACAAAACATTTTTTAATTATTTAAATCAAAGTAGGCCTACCGTACTTTGTTGAATTAATATTAACTGGCTCTCATTTGATAGGATACAAACATTGAAAATACAATGTCATTGCAGATATTTTAAGTCAAACTAACCAGTTTTTGGGTTCTCAATTACAAAATCTTAGCCATTTATATGATGTGCATTGATTTTACAGGTAATGCCCGAGCATTATGTTTGTGGAAGATGAGAAAATGTTATATGCCTGCAGTGTTAAAGGAAGTTTTTTAAAAAACTAATTGTTTCAAAAGTTCAGTTCATTCATTCCATTGTTCAAATAGTATCAAACTTCATCAATATTTTTCCAAGTACTTTCCTCAACACTGTATGCATGCACACATGTATCACAATAACATGTTTGAACTCAAATAACCCTGAAACACGTTTTTCACCAAACATGTTATGTTCTGTATGCAACTTATTTGACGAATTGAATGTGAAAAAAAATACTAGATATCAACACTTGCATTACAATAGTAGGTACTGTTCTTATTGAGTATGAGTATGATCAAAGGTCAAATGGCTTTGTTACTTGGGCTGCAGCAGAGTTCACAGGTCGGGAGATAGATATTAGAGAACATGTTCTCAACACATGAACTCTCTCATCTCAAATAGTTTTGCATGTGCCCTACAAGGACTTGGATGATGGTTGATAATCATTCATTACTGGTATGTTAATGTTAAGTCTACTTAAGTTTGCATTGTTGCTGTGAAATTTATTACTTAATCTTCTTCATTTAATTTACATTTAAATGTGAGTCAAATCTGTCAGTTCATCAATATAAAAGCAGCAGTGCAGCCAAGTAAAACATTAACAGACAAAACAGTACAATGTTATCAGTCATAGTAATGAAATAAGAAATCTAGCTTAACATTCACTGTAGGCAGGCTGGTTCATTTATGCATAATTATTGCAAAAGTTAATCTAAAATAAAAATAACAGTGTAAGGCCTAAGTTATAGAGAATAATTCATGCAGTAGATCCAAATTATTGTAATGCAAGATCTAGGTACTAAACACATGTACAGTAGATTATAATTATACAATATGATTTAGATAGGTATATAACTTACCAAAAATGTAGATGACAAAACTATTATCAAGAACAGAAGGTACATATAATATGAGGTCAGAACTATATTCTTCCAGACACATAGATTTAATTATGTCCCCGGGTGTACAATACAAATAGTTTTGTACATATAACAACTATACTTTGGTGAAGACAATGAGCTATATCTTGTAATTAGTAGTATAGTACTTATTGTTGGGTGAAGATGAGTGACACATTCCCCTTGAAGAGTTTATATCAAACCATGGTTCAACAACAATACTTTTCACTTTTAAGAAACAGCTGTTAGCAACTAGGTAGGTATAGTACCTGGTAGTATGTACATATAAAGTCCACAGACACAATCACAGTAAACCATATCAGGTAACAGTCTTAGCCCACACAACAATCATGTACGTTACCATTGAGCAGGCAGGATTGGAAACCATACATTGCATTAGGTAGAGATAAGTAAGAAGTTGCCAAGTGTTACAGCTCTGCTAAACACAGTTACACATATACCGTACTAATTTGATTTGTTGACATTATCAGCTGAAAGGTACTCTGGCATTTCATATATTGATTATTTGATTCATTTATATTTTATACACACACATAAAGTAAAACTACAATAATTGTCTATCTACTCCAATATAATAACCGATTTTACCGAGGGGCCATTTTAATCATGTTTATTATGCGCTTTGTTTTGTTGCTAGGATGACTCCTAAGTTTCAATACTATTTAGTATTTACTATTTAATTTCCTCAATTTAGAACCCCTCCCAACCCTAACAGAGATTTGAACACTTCACTATCTCCACCAGAAGTACAAATAAACCCACAGTGCCAACAAGACACATAGTAAACTTAGACAATGTAGAAATCTGCTCACAAGTTATAAAATTGGTTCTGCTCATTTAAATATAATATGCAGTGTTGTAAAAGTTACTTTTGTTAAGTAATTCAGTTACAGTTACTTGTTGTGAAAGTAATTCAATTACAGTTACATTATTATTTATTAGGCTTACCAAAGTAATTGAGTTACAGTTACTTTATGAAGTCAAAACTAACATACCACCCCTGGAGGCCAGAAGAAACAGTTCAGCAGTTTGCCTGCATGAGAAGCTGATAAGACTAGACCGGCTTGAATGGGACAGAGAACCCTATGAACATCTCAAGACACAAAAAACATTTATTACAGCAGTAAAAGAGGTGAAGGAAGGTCTCATCGGGCAATTGAAACACACAGAGAGAGAAAACATCCCCCTACCAAATATAAACATTGCCATACTAGACGTACTACATGAATTGACAGTGGATGGACTGGGCAAGACAAAGGCATCCTACATAGACGAGGAGTTGAGAAAACTAACAATAACTCACATACACAAGAACTACCCGGAAAAGGATTGGCTACACATTTACACGGATGGATCGGCTACCCCAGGTGAGGGACAAGCTGGGGCAGGCATATATTGCAGAGAGTTTGAGGAATCTCACCCTGCAGGGGAAAATGGTAGCTGCTTTGACGGAGAATTGACTGCTATTCTTAAAGCCCTGTACAAAGTTAAAGACTGCCGCAGTGATAAAATTGTAATTTTAACAGACTCAAAAGCAGCAATACAAGCCATAGTCAACAAGGAAGTGGCAGATTCTGCGGTAAGGCAGTGCAAATTACAAATCCTAAGACTGCACAATGCAAACAAGATAATTAAGCTACAATGGATACCATCACACTGCAATGTATATGGCAATGATAAAGCGGACTTCTTAGCTAAGAAAGGGAGCAAAATGCTACAACAGAGCAAACCGATAACTTACAGCTCAGTTAAAGCCCATGTAAATGCTGCAGTTTCTAAGAAAATTAGACAAGAATGGGTCAAAAAGGGACAAGACAAACCATGGCAGGTGTACACCACGCAGCCAAGTAAACCCAAAAGAATATATGATAGACGAACAGAAACAGCACAGTTCAGGTTGAAGACTCAACATGACCTTCTAGGGAAGCATCTGCACCGAATAGGCGTGTTTGAAACAGTACCTGCAGATTATGCGGAAATGGTGAACATGACAGACGACATCTATATACCTGTGCCAGTCTGGCAAATGAGCGTGACGCAATGCCCAACGGCATGAAGAAGGAGGAAAGGGAGGCTCGTCTCTATTGGTTGACTAGATCAAGCATGATGGCATCATAGGCCAAATGTGGGCATATGAGAAGAAGAAGAAGAAGAAGAAGACAGTTACTTTATGAAGTAGGTAGGCTACCTAACTGAATGAATTTAAAGTTACTTCATTACATTTCTTAAAAATGCAATTACTGATTGCATGACAAACATTTTTTTTAGTTAAAATAATGACACATGAAAATGTTTGTTGTTTTCATCAACAAGTTTGCCTGTTACCTTTTGACATTGTCTTTCAGTAGACCTACCACTACACAAAGTTTTACAGCAAACGTAATAATTTAAATTTAATCAAATTTTTTATTATGCCTAGACTACTAACGATATGCCTAGGTAAGATGTTTTCGCAAGTTTGACGTTCAAGAAAAGGCTGCTCATTTTACGCTCTTTCAAATTTCTCAGAAAATTTAAGTTGTATCTATTTGTGATTATATATATAATTAATTGTGTAAAAATTAATAATGAAGGCGTCTATCATAGCACTTTTCCATTAATTTATATAGAAAATAAACAAAAAAAAAATTCAATTTAATAGAATTTAAAATCTGTCCGAATTGTCAAAAACACCCAAATGATAACACATTTTTGATTGATCTATGATAAATATCGAAAATCTGATATGATAGAGGTGCGTACAGATGTCCATCATTATCAAGTATGCAAAGTTGTATTAAGATGTAATGATTTATGGCTGCAGGACAAGGAACGCGCCTAACATAAAATAACGCCGGCTTTATCTTAACATCGGCGCACACAACAGACACTTATCCCAAACAAATTTGGCATCTGTATTTCGAACCGGTTTGAAATATTTTTGGTACGATGGCCATGGATATTGAACAATTTTTTTATCCCTGGTTGAGCTCGCGGGTTCAACTACGGGCTCAAGCGGAGTCAGTGGAAAAATATTGTTCCATCATTAAACACCCTAAAAAGTTTTTGTTTTTATTGTTTAAGTTTGAGACGTTGTGATATTATTTCATACTACTGTATGAGCATGGTTGAAAAAAGTAACTGTGAAAAGTAATTGAAAACTGAGTATACTTACTTATAGAAGTAATTCAGTTATAGTTACATTAAAATAAAAGTAATTTAAGTAGTAACTCAACTAAAAAAGTTACTAATTACTTCTACTCAATTACTTTACAACACAGATAATATGCAATAAAAAAGAAGAAGGCAAAGGTCTAGTAAATTTTTGGGCATTTTTTTGTAGGTATTGTTCTCAAACTATGTAGTGCCCGCAAGAGATTTGTATAACCTTTTGTGCTACAGGCTAGCAAGGTCATGGTCCACATCAGTACTACTTATAGATTAAGTAATCACAGTGATTAGTGACTATACAAACATATTGTTGTTAAGAATTGGTGCATTTTACTGAATTGTGAGTATAGGCTTATTACTATTAGTTTTGTTTTCAGTTAAGTTTTTTTTAAAAATATAACAAGAATAATGGAATGCAAAGTTAAATTATTATTACAAATTATTAAAACTAACATCCTTGATCAAGATTTAATGTTTCAAATGTTTTATATTAAATATTAATAGGGATTAGCTAGCCTTCATTCCAGAACTCAAATATATTAACAACAAAATATATTTTTTGTTTCGGGTTTGTATTATGGTCAATATTTAACAAATAAAATTTGAATCTGGTTTCCCGCCAAAAGACAACACAAAAAGTAGTGTGACGTAACCGACATCTACGCAGTTTGGCGCAGACTCAAAAGAAGCTATAGCAGACCACTCCCCGTGCTCCTGTAAGTCGTGTTATCGTTTAGATTTCTAGATTAAAAGAAATGTTACGTTATAATTTGAATGCTGAGAACTACGTAAGCCACGCCGCGTACATCACGGCCCATCAGCAAGCGTTGGCGCGGGAATTCAAAACCCTATAACTTTGTACCCCCGTAGTTACCACGGATTTAATTTTTTAAAATTTCTTTCAGTTGTGAAGATTATTTAACTGTGTTCTACTATGAATAATAAAAAATGTAAATAGTAAATTTGAAACCAAGGCTAGTTCCCTACTATCGTGATAATTAGTATGCTGGTCTACTTCAAGTAGGGCGTATGGATAAGTGGAGAACGACCTGATTTTTAAATTGCTTTTTTTGTTTTATGGCTTCATAAACTTGGGAAACTACATAAACACGTACTATCTACATCCTATTAATACAAAAGCAATGCCCCAACTAATTTCTCATGTTTTTATTTTTATTCAAATTTTGTATTTAAAATTTTTGCATGTAATATCTGCTTTAGAATTATTGTATTGGGCCCAAGGGGAGTCGCTGAGGTTGACACGGAGACGAGTTTAGGCTCTCAGCTTTCTTTTTTTTTTTTTTTAGTATAAACGGTTCACACTAACGTTAATAAAGAATAAATCTGTTATCCAGTATGCGGATTCCTAAATTAATTCATTGATTTTGAATTAAAAATTATTGAAATCACCGTAGTTTACTCCATTTTGGTCAACTCCGGGAATTTATTCCAAGTGCACAGTTTTTTTAACTTAAATTTGCATACTGGATATCACCATTTAAATCAATGTGAGCGTGCAGGTCAATTTGGTTTTACACAGTTTGGTGGGAATTTCCAGAATTGAAATCCATGTTTTGGATTTCCCATTTTTCACGTTTTGGATTTATGTCTCATAATGGATATTTAAGGCTTATTTTTTGCAACTAATTGCGAATGTCCATATAAAAAGTACTTTATTAACATCAATGCAAAATTTGGGAAAATTACCAACCATTCAGCAGAAATCATCAACAACTCTGTGCGCACATTTGAGTTGGGCCAAGCTCAGCGTCCTCTCTTAATATGTGACAGTTAATTGATTTGGATTTGATATTGCTTAACGTCTCAAAATATCTTTGCACTGGTACTGTATTCAACTCATTAAGTAAGCCTAGATGGAAGATTTGTGAAGCCCAGTTCTTAGAATACCTGTTTATGATTTTCAGAATCACACACATGATATTCAATTAATATGCTAGACTCTAAGGTATGGCCGCAGGAAGCGTGCCATCTTGAAGGGGGAAAACAGCCGTCTAAATGTACGTAGATTTGTGCCTATTTATAATTTTATATACAGACGGCGGTGCTCGCCCATCCGCTCTACAACAAACACAACAAATGGTATTTTGCACTTTTTCCACAGCCACTTGAATCGGCAGATTAAGCAAAGAACAATGTAAATTTTCACAGACTTTTCTTTTTTCTTTGGTCACAGAAGGTTGCGCAAGATCATTGTAATAAAGGAATACCCGCATTTTTGGTGCATAGCCTAGGACTATCATGCTATTCATTAATATTATCTACATTAGGCTTTAATTAGTCATCAAATTAAGTTATTTATGCGGGATGTGTGTCAGAACAAGGACGTGTAGGCTAAGTCTAGGGCTTGTCAAGTGAATAATTTTAGTATTCAAATATCAAGGCCAATAGCCTACAGAAACATTTGGCCTAGCTAGACTGTTGTATTATAAATAATTTTCTGCATCTGGGCCTAGACCTAGGACTGTTTCAGTTTCGTTTTTTGAGAGCAATGCCAACTTATCTCGTTTTCCGACCAGGCGCAAAATGTAAATGACCACCATCTGTTTTCTGATTACATATTTTCTAATCCCCGTAGCATGGCGGGGCTCCTTTTCTCCCTTCAAGATGGCTTTTTATCGGCACGCTGGCTCTCGAGGTGGAGGATAGGAGACTGAGCGTCTAGTGCTTTGCTATGCAAATCTTATGTCATTGAGTCCGCCACAAACCGAACACATGGCAGCCGGTATGTTAAACCCTCTTCTCCCATAATGCTTTGCACGTGATGTAAATGGGGTAGGCGATTCTAAAAATTGCGTGTACCGGTATATCACCAACTAATAATTTCATTCATGTGCAATGTAAAGTTAGACAATCCTTTCAAGTCCAAACATATTTAATTACCGGTATTCCTTTGGGGGGGTCTGGGGTTTGGGGTAGTCGCGAAATTAAAACCACGCAAAATTACAGTTTTTTCGTGATATCTCGAGAACGATGCAAAATATCTAAAAACTGATTCTAGACCGAATTGTGGTTTTGTTAGAACAATATAATACAAGAAAAAATATTCATACAGGTAATAATCGGTGCGGTTTGTATTTAAGATATAAATTTAATTAATTAAATTTCTAATAAAAAACTTAATTACCATCACATTACAATATTTTTTCTTGCATTATATTGTTCTAACAAAACCACAATTCGGTCTAGAATCAGATTTTAGATATTTTGCATTGTTCTGGAGATCACGAAAAAACTGTAATTTTGCGTGGTTTTAATTTTGAGACTATCCCATCCTCTTAACGCACATATGGATTTGGCTTCCTGATGTTCATTCTCTAATAACAAATGCTCAATGTTAATACACAATCTACTATGCACATAAAACATGTACTTTCCTTCAATAACGAATATGAAATAACTCTTGTAGTTAGGACAATATTACTATATACAACCAACAGCAGGTATCCTGGCCACATTCTAATCAATAAGTTGAAATACCATTCATAACAGCTTATTAAGTGAAGAGCAGTCTTGTTGCATTATACCGTACATAGTAGTTGAATGTATGTGTGGCATTAATGTCATGCGAATTTGACACCGCAAATTGGGAAGCTTAATTTATGAACTTCACGATTCGTGAAGTAAGATGTTTGTCGCACTGTGAATGTCATTATTTGCATTACGCAAGGCACTCAAAACTCGGGCACGCTCAAATCCCATCTCAACTAACGTTTGTACTTGTTCTTCTGAAGGCTGCATACCATTGACAGCTGTAAAACACAAGAACACCATGTGCCAAACAAATGTTAGTAGGATCGGAGAAGAGTTCACAGATTGGGAAACATAATAGAGAACGTAAAACTCAGTCTGAAGGGCTCAGTTTGATGTAGTATAGTATAGGATGGAGATTTGTAGGGTACACTCATATGCTGCTAAGCTTAATCAAACTAATATTCAGTGGCGTGGCAAATTAGGTACTTATAGTGACCGGTGCATACAATATTTAACTACAATACCCACCTTCCTACTTTTGTTGGCAACCTATTTTTTAAATTTTGGTAATCCTAGAATGACCACTGCTAATTTTACTATGTAGGCCTACTGTATAGAACAGTCACAATTAAGGTATAACAAGGGGTCCTTGTATTCAAGCGAATTAGTGTTTCGACCTGCGGGTTTGATCCTAGAAGGTGACGATCCCGATAGATCTATCTTGTATACGCATGCACGTAACAGCTTGCAAAATGTGAATGTTAGTTGTAATTCATGGGATCTGGAGGCAGCAGTTGCCTTAATAGCTATCCCAGGATTTTCCTTTCTAAGGTACCTCAATTAACCTCAAATACCTCAAATTAACTAGGAACTACTATAAAATATAGAATCTTAATTGTGAATGTAATTTGAAGTGTGAACAAATGATCAACGGTCTTGATTACTTGGAAGTTAAGAAGCTACATCTAATCAATTACTAATCTAAAACATATAAGATACACTGGTACGTCGGCAATACAAGAACAAATAATATACAGTACCTATAATCAGACACGGAAGTAAAATTATTATTATTTAGGCTCAGATTTTGCTCCGGTCTGATCAAAATTAAAGTACCGGTATGTAATATAATAGTCAGTTTGAACCGATTAATGTCCATTCATGTACATGTATAATAATTTTGTTTTCATATTTTGAGTGCAAATATCAAAAGTAGCAAATCCAGCAGTTATAAAAAATATAGGTCAATATTAAATGCCCCTTGACAATAAAATCATTAATCAATGAACTAGGTCTTTGGAAATGTCAATAAGCAACTACACATCAGTGATGACACTGACGTTTGTTAGTTATTAGCATTGACTTTATTTCAAACGCATGCAAGCATAATCAAATTGTGACACACATAATTAATAATAAGTAGGGCTCGGATGTTTAGGACCTTTGAAAGTGACAAAAAGTAGTATAGTCTTTTAAAAACATAAAAAAAGGCATGAAGAATGGAAAAAGGAACCTATCAAATTTCTTTGCTATTACTAGTATGATTGGAGAAGGGTTATGCTAAACTAGCCGATTGGCCTTTTCCTAATTGTAACAAACCAGTTCTTTGCTATTACATTATTTAAGTTATTTTATTCGTTACATTTAATAGGGGGGGGTTTAAAGTCATCCCCGGTCGCAGAATTTGAGAACTACACCAGGGGTTGAGGGAGAGTAAGAGGTGCAAAAAAATATTTGCATATGCTCAACTTGATAGTAAAAATATAAATTGTATTTAGAGTCTACCCACTCAGTTATATAACTGATTTTCAGTGGGGGACAGTAAATCAAAGCGACCAAGCCAACCATGTAGGCCTCGACGCAATTGACGAGTGAGCGATAACCAACCGAAGATCGGTATTTTAATAGGAAATATAGCAATCAGTGGTATGGACAGTGCGAACACCCGCGGTCAAGTGCGGTGAACTGAAGCAATTTCATTTCCTTGTATTTGGAGTTGGCTGTTCCACATTGCGCTCAAACTGGAGCGTTCTGTATAATTTTTACCAAATTATATCAAAATAATATAATATTATAAATAAATAATAAAGTATTAAAGGCATTTTAATTTTTTAGGCAAAATAAAGTACTACAGTATTATGTATTTTTGGCATCAGCACCTAACACTTGAAACAACTGGTATTTTAATTTTTGAGGCATGTACCATCTACCAATAGAAAAAATAAGAGATGTCAGTAACACTAACATAACATCTGAGCCCTAGTAACAATATGTATTGAGTATTGTTTACCATCTTGGTCGGCCATGTGATCCCTCCTATTCCTTAAGAAACCTCCAAAGAGTGTGCCCCCATTTTCATTGGGCCAGTAGTTGTCTGGCCCCACAAGTGTTTCAGCAAAGCCTTGCCCTTGCTGAAAGAAACCAAGCATAGAGAACATTATAATTCTATACAACTTTCTATGTAGCCTATGATAAGAAGCTAGTCTTACAGTTGCTTTCCAATAAAAATTATAGATCACACCTGTCGGCGAACATCCCGTGCTCGATTCATTAAAACTTGTTGTTCTATCATCTCCAATTGTTGCGTCCTCTGGATTTCAAGAGTGGCGCCAATAGGACCATCTTCAGGAGCTTTAGACTTTAACAGCCAACCCAATGACGCATTGCTCAGCCGGGCGACACAACTTGGTACTCGAAACCATCGCTGAAGATACAGCATATTGTATCGATACATCAGACCAGCCACCTGAAATAAAATAAGGGAAACTCTCACTAATCTTTACTAACTGCTTTTATGTCATTATGGTCGTTCCAAACTACAATAATATATACGTACATACATATTTAAATTTACATTGTTAGTAACCTAAAGAAAATGCAAGACAACTGAGGCTAACATGTAGAGGGTTAATAATAACATGAACACCAGTGGCGGCACTAGATGTATATTCAAGGGTGGGCATAGAGTGGGCAAAACAATTTCCTAATGGAGCAAGGTATATTCCGTCACTTTATAGGTAGGTACAAATTTATTACGTTCGTGAAAGGGATTTAAATGACATGTATACATATTTTGGGTGTGTGGATTTTTGAAGTACGTAGGCCTACTGTTTAACGACGTTTAAAACCATTTATCTTTACATATTTATGTAAATTATATAGTATAAGAAGTTGCTTTATTGCGTTCAACGGTTTATAACAATTTGGAAGTATGTTTTATTAATTTATAGAACTTCTAACCTATATGGGCCCCTCGCTCACGGAAGACAATTTTCTAAGTGATGATTTTGCCTATAAATTATTATTATATAAACGTGTAGAGAGTAGATAATATATTAAATAACAAAATCGAATTTATGCAGGCCTCCGCCAATGTACCGGTGTTTATATTCCCATTGACAGGTTTCTCTGAAGAATTTTGAAGCTATTGATTGAGTTGATCTAAATTATTGTTGTTCATACCAATGAATAAATAAAAACTAACATCATAAAGCAATAAAAGAATACTTACATCAGTACAAAATTACACGAGAAACACTTCTTACACTGCATAATAAACTCAACGCAATCCAAACACTTGTCCGACGAACCAAATAACTGAAGCAAACTTACTGTTTAGTGTTTACACTGAGCCTAGCCATCTGATTGGAGGAATTCTAAAACGGACATTGTAAAGGGGTAGGAGTGCAGTAATTCTCCGAATTGGCCTGATGGTACAGAATTGAAAAGAACAGAGCAATAACTTTCGTCAAACAGTGCTTTCAACGCACGCATTATTACCAAACTGTATTGTTACTACTGTTGATTTATTTTGTAAGTAGGGCAAAAAACAAAAACTCAACATCTCAACTGGGTGGGCAAGGACGTGGGCAAGAAAGTTTTGAGGTGGGCCAAGGCCCACCCTTGCCCCCCCGTGGTGCCGCCACTGATGAACACCCAGGACCCTGCTCACTGTGTCTACAAATTTTCACCCAGAAGTGCAACCTGTAGAACTATTTTCTTTCTGATAGTATACTGGTAGGCCTACTCAACTGTCATTATATGCAGTGGTTAAAGTGGATTCGGAATAGCAACGGTATGCACTTACGCTGAACAAAGTATTGAAGAGGAAACACCAGGGGGTCTGGAGGGCGCGGCCCCCCATTTTTGCCCCGCAGGGAATTTTTTTAGGGTGTGTTATCAGAAACGTTTTAAAATCACTTTGGACACAAGTCTACGTTTGTTTTTGTTTGCCAATATTGGGGTAGTATTTGGGATTGTATGCCTATATTTTACTAATCTTATATTATTCAACATAATTCAACAGTGAGCATAAAATCTATCACAAATTAGTCCCGGTATGGCATACCATCGGTAATTTTAGTAACGGCATGCATACCGGCTTATACCGCCCCACTGTAACCACTGATTATATGTTACCATAACCAATATATTTAATATTTATTGATCTCTAACAACAGGTATTAACCCACAAGTGTTAGGTAACTAAAACTAAACAATTGAAAATACAATTTAAAACAATACAAATACGTTATACAAATCATTAAATACATGAACAACTAACAAGTGCTATAAAATTAAAATTTTACAACAAATACAACAAGAAAAACTTGAATTACAAAAGTTATATATTTCTCGATTTGGATAGTCGGGAAACACTCCCGTAGGTGGAACAATTGTTTTTTGTTTTTTGTTGGATTGTATTAAATATTAAAAGTTATATACATAAAAAACGGCTGAAAGCCCAAGATGAATGAAAAAAAAAAGATAAAAACTGAGATTATAAAATACAAAACTGGTGAAAAGGTGATAAGGTGACAAAGATGGGTAGATGGAGTCGATCGGAGTCTTTGGAACCTAAACTTGCATAAAACAAACTAAAAAAAAAGAAAGTTTTTGTTGTCTATTTCTGTATTCTATTCAAAGTATATTTTTAGATACTCTATTGAATTCGGTTAGATGGGCAGAAATTTAAAAAACCAAAACTATCCACATGATGTTTGAAGACTTGTATGTCTTGTAAATCTTGAAGTAGGTCCGTGTCGATGAACACATAGGCGGAGATATTTATTTAAAACGGCTGAAAGCCCAAGATGAATGAAAAAAAGAAGAAACCAGAGGTTATACAAAACTGGTGAAAAGGTGATAGGCCTAAGTTGACAAGAGTGATAGTGATAGATGAGTGACAAGTCATTTTAAAGTTAACAGTATTGCCAAGGTGTGTGAAATCAAATTTACTTGATTTAAATTGTGTATTCTAAATTATTGATAGATTAAAATAAGATTTGTTACCCATTTAAAGAAGATTTTTGTTGATTCAAATCAACAATATCAGTGTTTCAAAACTTGCCAAGTTGGTGAGCAATTCGAATACTTCTACAAGTGTTCCAGAAAATCTCAAATGAATAAATAAAGTAAAAGTGCACTTGATTTAAATCAATGATTTTTATTAAATAAATCATGATTTAATTAACAAACACCCTCGTATTGTATATTTGTTGATTATTTATCTGTTGCTTTGCCTTGTTAATAAAAATCAACTTTCTTACAAAATACAAACACATCAACACAAGAACGCTACTATGTAGATGCAATCAATCAGTAGGTATAATATGCCTAGGGTCTAGGCTGTTCTTCTTAGCTTTGTAATAAGTCAACATGACAAATCGTTTACAGTACATTGCTAAATTGCTACATACATAGTTTTTGTACGATAAAACAATGTTTAAAACATTTTTTTCTTACTATGCCGCAGAGACCAGAGATTGCAGTTGCTAAAGAGGTGGAACACACTTGGAGACCCAGCAAATAGGTCAAAGTTTTACCAGTCACTGGAATGCCCACTATGTATGTCTGAGTCACTCGAGGGACATCAAAGAAAAAATTAACAAATAGAGGAAATATAAGGCCATATCTGAAAAAAAAAACAGAGAATCATTCATTATTCAGTGCCATCTACATACTTATGGGAAGTTTATGGAGAACTACATATAGGCCCTACTGTATTTACCGGTACTTGATTGTAAGCCAACACTGAATGAAGTTTAAGGGAGAACTACATATTATACTGTAGCCTATTTACTTGATTGTAAGCCGACACTGAATGAAGTTTAAGGGAGAACTACATATTATACTGTATTTACTTGATTGTAAGCAGACACTGAATGCAATCCGACCCTTGATTAAAAGTTCATCTTACAAAAAAGTGTAGCATGTATACTAATAATTTTGCCATCAATTCCAAGCCGGGGTGCCATTTTGTACTGCAAAAATGTTTTAAAACAGGTAGGCTTGCAGTCAGATAAATACAGTATATTTTATCCATATCTAGGCCTAGGTAGAAATTCCCTAAAATATCCCAACAAATTTAGTTAAAAAAAGTCATGATCCGTGACAGAAAAATGGACAACACTATAAAATAATTTTCCTACCCATAGAGGAAAATACAACCAAAAACATTTCCCCTAAATATAATTCTGTTTTTGACTTTTTTCCCTAGCAATAGCATCGAATCTCGGGTAGTAGGCCCTACGCCTATACGTAGATAAGTTTGGGTAGGATTAATCATAATTGGATGAGCGAAGCGAAGACTTCAATTTCACCGACCCCCCAAAAAATTTAGCTCGGGTGTTTTTTTTACTGTTTTTTTTTTCTGTCTGTTTGTTCGCTCTCTACCAGGCAAACGGCATATTATGCGATCTTGATGAAAATTTGACAGGACCTTCGAAATCTCTGAACTTAGACTTGCTACGTTTTTGGGTACAATCGAAGAAATATTTATCATGAATATCGTACTTTTACGATTTTTTTTCGATTTTTAGTGCGATATTTTCGTGACATTTGGGCCGATTCTGACCAAACGGGTGGGGCTACAACGTTAATATTTCACATGGACATTAAAGTAATAGTGATGTATCGCTTTCTGAAAGAAAAAATTGAAAAAGTTAGCCAGAATCTATAGAATAAAGCTTTTAATATAAGTTAATTCTGAACGAACGGGTGGGGCTACAACGTTCATATTATACATGGACATTAAGGCAATGGTGATGTATTGCTTTCTGAAAGAAAAAGTTGAAAAAGTTAGCCAGAATCCATAGAAATAAAGCTTTTAATATAAGTTTTTTGGATGAGCGAAGCAAAGACTTCAATTTCACCGACCCCCAAAAAATTTAGCTCGTTTTTTTTTTTTTTTTCGTTTTGTTCGCTCTCTACCGGGCAAACGGCATATCCGATCTTGATGAAAATGCTTGGAGGGGACCTTCGAAATCTCTGAACTTAGACATGCCACATTTTTTGGGTACAATCAAAGAAATATTGCTCATGAATATCGTACTTTTACGATTTTTTCCGATTTTAAGTGCGATATTTTCGTGACATTTGGGCTGATTCTGACCAAACGGGTGGGGCTACAACGTTCATATTATACATGGACATTAAGGCAATGGTGATGTATTGCTTTCTGAAAGAAAAAGTTGAAAAAGTTAGCCAGAATCTATAGAAATAAAGCTTTTAATATAAGTTTTTTGATTTCTTGTACGATATTTTCGTGCCATTTGGGCCAATTCTGACCAAACGGGTGGGGCTACAACGTTCATATTATACATGGACATTAAGGTTATGGTGATGAAGTACCTTTTGAAAGAAAAAGTTAAAAAAGTTAGCCAGAATCCATAGAAATAAAGCTTTTACAGTAATTTTTACGTAAATAATACCAATTGACAAAAAACAATAGAAATTTGACAACAATCACCTACAATGCGTTGGTAGCAAAACAAAGCACTTGCAAAAGTAAAGATATCCCACGCAAACTACAAATTTTAAAAAGCTCATCCATCAACGCGGCGGGACTTTAGTTTTTTCCTAGTATGTATTATTAATTTGGCATTTCACTTACGGTCCCGGAGGTAGATATCCACCACTATGGAAGTCCACGCTAAATTGTTGCAAACCTAAGATGATGCCAGTTTCTAAGAATGTAGCTATTGTGCAAGTTGCCATTAAATAGGAAGCAAACTTTTGGGATCCAAATCTTCTCTCAAATATCCTGAAAAGCAATACAGATTATAAGTTACTCATTTCATAAATTGATACTGTCACTAGTCTAGAAGGCAGATCTCTTCTCTTGTTCAGTCAACTTGTAAAAATATACCGGTAATAAAAAATCAAACAATGAAATTGGTAAACCCTTGGTAATTGAAACTCTGTTAACTTTAATAACATAGCCTGTGTGGTTTGTTGGTCTTGTGGTAGTTAGAGGCTCTGCTTCCAATACAGGGTTCGATTCCCGCTTTAGGCAGAATATTTTTAACTTCTGATATGGACTTGAGTTCTTGAGTTCGTGGCTTAGGAATATATAAATGGTGACTTTAAAGCTGTTCTAGCAACAAAGCATATAATAAATTCTAATGTTGTTCTGAATTAGCCTTGATGATTTTGGCACTGTCTGCAGATGGAATCGTGTCCAGCTTGATTAATCGGCAAATCATACTTAATTATTCCAATCTCTAGTTGGTCATTGTTTGTTTGTCCATGGTGTTGACGCCTACAGGGTTGGCTTGGTCACAAAATTTATGTCACATGTTGAAAACCAAAATTAAATCTCATACGATTTTAGACCAACCCAAAAAACAACTCGCCCCCCAAACCCCCTCAAAAAAAAAATACAGATTTGGGTAGGCCTATGGTTACCAAAATCACACTGTAACATATTTGGAAAACCATTACGGTACTTTATCTCCCATGATTGTGAAACACACAAAAAATCGATAGTGGTGGGATAGTTCCTTGAAAAGCTATAATTCTCTCTCATACAATTTTAGACCAACCCAAAAAACAACTCGCCCCCCCCCCAAAAAAAATACAGATTTGGGTATAGTTCCCAAAATCACACTGTAACATATTTGGAAAACCATTACCGGTACTTTATCTCCCATGATTGTGAAACACACACAAAAAACAGATAGTGGTGGGATAGTTCATTGAAAAGCCATAATTCTCTCTCATACGATTTAAGACCAACCCCACCCCCCCCCCCCCAAAAAAAAACACTTTTTTTCACATGTAAATTTATTAATTTTTTAGAATTTTGGTCATTGTTGTAGGCCTTGAACATGGTCGGGTGCGTAATGTAATGTGCTACCCAGGGCCGTAGCTAGGGTATAAAAATTACCCGGGTATGATTGGATAAAATACAATGGGGGGTCTGGGGGGGATGCCCCCCAGCCAATGCGGGTCCGGGGCGCACAGCCCCGGGAAATTTTTCGATTCTTAAGAGTGTGATTGGAGTGTTTTAACGAGTTTTAGGCATGTTTTTTTATAACATTTCGTTGCTGGTGACTAGTAAGATTGTTGTGAATTGTGATTGCATACTTTTAATTTTTATTATAATATTCTATGATTTTACTTTGCATTGGTCAAACAGAGGGGGGTCTATTATATCTACAAGAGACGTGTCGAGACAGACCTCGTTGTAGGCACCACAGTCCCGTTTCTCCCCTCTCCCCCTCCCACCAACCCACCCACCCTTCGCCCCCACCCCCAACTCAAACCTTTGATAGTATTGTACACATTCGTCGGCGTGCATAGCGAAAACAAATAAATCTTAGTGCATTTAATTTGTGGATGATAACATTATCAATTCAAAATGGTCTTCTCCAGATTTTTTACCCGGGTATTTACCCGGGTTACCAACCCTGGCTACGGCGGTGCTGCTACCTATCAGTTATCTCGGGCATAGCCCTGAGGGCTCGCCGCCTCAGCCAGAGTTAACTCGGGCGTAGCATAGAAAAGGTTAATAATGATTGATACCTATTCATAATATGGAGTCTGGAAAGAAAAGTAGGCAGTGAATAATGGACTGATAGACAACTTAAAAGTATGTATGAAGTATGTGAAAGCTGTGTGAAAACACAATTTGGATTCCAGGGTGGTTCCAAATAACAAAAGGTCTATGGCAGGGAAGTGTGTTGTCTGCACTGTTATTCATAATCGTGATGGATGACATCCAAAACAAGGTAAAGATGGAGGCAATGGAAGATGTGGAGGTTATGTTGTTTGCCGATGACTTGATGGCATGGTCCGAGTATGACGAGGTACTCTAGAGATATACGGACTTGTGGAATAGGAACATTGAAGAAGAAGGAATGAAAATAAGCATGGTAAAGAGTGAAGTTGTAACTATGCCAGGAGAAGGGGACACAGGGAATCAAGCACAGATAAACATAGAGGAGAAACTCTGAAAGTGGTGGATAGTTTTAGCTATCAACAAAGTGAAGTAATGGCAAGTGGAAAGATTAAAAAGGAGACATCAGAATACAAAAAGCCAGTAACTTTTACCAGTGTGTGAAAAGCCTGTGTTGTGGGATAGGGAAATACTTATTCACTGTGTAAGATGACACTATATTTAAAACCTATTTCATACCAATCCTTATATATGCAGCAGAAACCTGGACAATGGGAGATCGAGAGGAGTCAGATGCAGGCAGCAGAGATGAGATTCCTGAGGAGCACAGTGGGCAAGACGAGAAGAGACGGAATAAAAAACATGGACATTATTAGAGAAATTCTGGACGTAGAGAAGTTAAGTGACAGGTTAGGAAGAACACGGTTGAGATGATATGGACATACCGGTATGAAACGAATGGGGGAAAGTAGGATGCCCAAGAAAATGTATGAAAGAAGGATTGACGAAGGAAGAGATGGAAGGATACCGTAGCAGGAGACTTGGAGGCAAGAGGAGAGAGCTGGGAAGATGTGGAAGAGATACAATTGTGGGAGGATGGAAAGAAGT
The DNA here is from genome assembly GCA_024449915.1 of Sweltsa coloradensis. Lineage (NCBI taxonomy): Eukaryota > Metazoa > Arthropoda > Insecta > Plecoptera > Chloroperlidae > Sweltsa > Sweltsa coloradensis. The sequence continues at coordinate 620,868 of JAMZAV010001063.1, forward strand.
GGAAAAATTTGGTTGCTAAACCCAAGCTGACCCTGCCAGAAGCGGGAAATGGCGATGGATATTGATGATGAATGATTCATAATATAGAAAATGTATTCATATTTGCCTTCAAGAAAATTTTGTTTTGAGTTTTCATTAACTGTACGGTCAGTTTATCAAACAATTACCTGAAAAAGATTAGGGCCTAAAATCCTTAAAATCATTTGGGTAATCCGTATACTCAAGTACCTACCCAATGGGCAATGAGTATGATATTTCTAATTATTTATTTACCCTACTTCATGGTAAACCCAATAATTTCTTTTAGGTGGTAGGTTTACATTCATACCGGTAACTAATAGTAATAATAAGTAATAGGTTAGCCTTTATCTTAGTTTTCCAATATATTTTTTGGTTTATTAGCGGGTGAATCCAGAATACTACTCTAATTCAAAGTTTGAAATTTAGTTTACATATTTCTTCTAATTTCTAACTTCTAACTCTACCGTACTGTAATGATGCGTAAAGTTCATACATAAGCTTGATATGGGTAGGCAAAGCCCAAAGGCTTTTTAAATGCTGATTTAATTTTAATTACAATTTTCATTCTAGGCCCCTAATTTAAAATTTAAACCAGGCTAGGGTTTTCACTTTTCAGAGTACCTTTATAATTTTGATTAAAGAGGGATTACTGCTCGTAAATAGTAGCCTTCGGAAATTGGAATTTGAGAATTTGGTAGGGCTATACAGATAGGCCTACCTAGCTTCAATAGGGCCTACATTGTCTATGTTTTACACTTACCTGAAGTAATATATTAAAAGAGCACCACATACTAAGTCCTTCGTATCAAGAAATGTAACTCGAGACGTAAGTAATCTCCAAATCTAAACAGAGATCAACGATTTTAGAATAAAGATAGGGCCTCTGCCTAGATAAAAGCAGTCAGGCATTCATATAGGCTAGATAATAATAAATATATACACCGGTAGCCAAACAAATATAATAAGTAATAAGTAATAAGTTTTATTAGCCTGTAGATAAGCACAAAATACAAATATAGGCATCGTCAAGTTTGGTAATACAAGTAAACTAGAGATAGGCTTATGCTAGGTAGATAATTGAATTAGTTAATATATGGTTACATAATTGATAAATATTAAATATATATGTACAATAGAAAAGTCTCCTACAATTAGCAGTCTCGGTAGAGTGAGAAACAGAGTGGGTCAATGGCCTATTATAAATTGCATGCATGACTATAGGCTGTACAGAATGCTGAAATAATACAGTGAAATGTGACAAATCAAATTAAATTAAAATACACAAATACAATTAATATGTATCAGTATGGTGGGTTAAGAACTTAGGGAGGATCGGGTATGGGGGATAAGTATTCTTGTAGAGAATAGTGACTGTGCCCAAGGAGGAAAGATTTTGGGTAGTGTTTGAATATAGTGTCTGATGACGAGGCCAGTACTTTTTCAGGGAGTTTGTTAGGTAGTGAGGACCCTTGGAGAATAGTGACAGGTTATGGGCAGGGAGATGGATATGTCAAGATGATCTGGTTAGGTGGTCGTGGACCTGGGAGTTTTGTGTAAAGAGGGAGGGATTCAGACGAACAAAGATAGCAGCAGACTGTATTAGAAGATCGGCGAGTGTTAGGGCTTCTATCTGTTTAAAGAGGTCGCGGCAGGAGTGCCGTCTGGGGACCCTCATAAGTATGCGTATAGCTTTCTTCTGTAGGATAAAAATTCTTTTAGCGTGTGGGGAAGCACCCCAGGGCCCCGATTCATGTACATTTATCCCGGGTATAAGTGGTATAAGGACGGTATAATGCAGGACATGGCAGGATAAGGCCTGGTTAAGTCTGAGCAACTCTCATCCAATCAGAAATTTTCAATCCAACAACAAGTACAACAAATGTTTTTTCCACTGCATTCCACAGCCATGTAAATCAGCAGATTTGCAAAAGAACACTAAAAATTTGCACCATCTTTTGTTTTACATTTTTATTTATTGACAGAAGATTGCGTGAGATCATTAAAAGAAAAGAAAAGGTGTATTATTGCCGTAAATTTTGGAATAGCCTAGGACTATCATACTATTGTTCATCTGCATAAGGCTTTTAGTAATCAAAACTAGTTATTTGTGCGGGATGTGTGTCAAAACAAGGTCGTGCAGGCCTAGGGTTGCCTAGGAGAGGCCAAGGGCTTAACGTGTTATGTTAGTATTAATTTTATCTAGTCCTATAGCCTAATCGAACTTTAGGCCTACACTGTTGTATTATGAATAATTTTCTACATCTGGGCCTAGGCCCGAGACGGTTTCTGATTTGTTTTATGAGGGTAATGACAACTTTTCTCGTTTTACACATAGACGCAAAATTTAAAATGTCCGCCATCTGTTTACATATTTTCTTATCCCCGTGCGAGGCGGGATAAGTCTTCATGAATTGGATTCGGAGTTATACCGCACTTATACCACCTAACTCTGCTTATAACGGGAATAAAACTGTACATGAATCGGGGCCCAGAAGAGTATGCCGTACGCGAGGTGGGAATGGATATGGGCAAAGTGGACAATTTTAAGGATGTCAGGTTGGACAATATTAATGAGTGTTAATGAACTTAACTTTTCTAGATATTAAGTCCTGAAGCAATTCATTTTAGTAGGCTTATATATATAACGTCGGTACAACCAAAGTTTCAAAAGATAGGTCCCAGGTACCTACACATAAGGTTTGTTCTTTTGTCCACCACTTTTTAGTTTTTACACCTTTTCCCCATTTTGGATGAGCGTAGCGAGCGAAGCAAAGATTCCATTTCACTACACTGGAGAAAAAAATCCGGAATGTTTTTTCTTTCTTTCTTTCTGTTTGTATTTTTGTGTGTCTGCAAACACGATTCCGGCTAAACCGATACTCCAATTGCGATGAGATTTTCTGGAGACCTTTGAAATCTTTGAACTTAGAACTGCCACGTTTAAGAGCGCAATAAAAAATTATTTCTCATCAAAATTGCAATTTTACGATTTTTTTTTATTTTTAAAAATTCCCTCGACTTAAAACACCTACCTACATGCTTCATCCGATTGTAATTATTTTTGGATGAGCGTAGCGAGCGAAGCGAAGATTCCATTCTACTTCACTGGAGAAAAAAATCCGGAATGTTTTTTTTCTTTCTTTCTTTTTTTTGTATTTTTGTGTGTCTGTGAACACGATTCCGGCTAAACCGATACTCCGATTGCGATGAAATTTTATGGAGACCTTCGAAATCTCTGAACTTAGAACTGCATCGTAGGAAAAATCGATCAAAAAATTATTTCTCTTGAAAATCGCAATTTTACGATTTTTTTCGTTTTTCTTTTTTGTTTTTGTTTGTATTTTTGTGTGTTTGTTAACACGATTCCGGCTAAACCAATACTCCAATTGCGATGAAATTTTCTGGAGACCTTTGAAATCTTTGAACTTAGAACTGCCATCATTTTGAGCGATATCGAAAAATTATTTCTCATGAAAATCGCAATTTTACGATTTTTTTTTGTTTTTCTTGTTTTTTCCGTTTGTATTTTTGTGTGTTTGTTAACACGATTCCGGCTAAACCAATACTCCAATTGCGATGATATTTTCTGGAGACCTTCGAAATCTTTGAACTTAGACCTGCCACGTTTTTGGGTACAATCGAAGAAATATTTCTCATGAATATCGTACTTTTACGATTTTTTTCGATTTTTAGTGCGATATTTTCGTGACATTTGGGCCGATTCTGACCAAACGGGTGGGGCTACAACGTTCATATTTCACATGGACATTAAAGTAATGATGATGTATTGCTTTTTGAAAGAAAAAGTTGAAAAAAATAGCCAGAATCCATAGAAATAAAGGTTTTAATATGAGTTTTTTCGAGGTTTATAATAACAATTAACAAGTAACAATAGAAACTTGACAACAATCACCTACAATGCATTCACAAAGCACTTGCAAAGGAAAAGTGGTCCCACGCAAACAAAAAACTTACAAAAACGCTCATCCATCAACGCGGCGGGACTTTAGCGTTTTCCTAGTTTTACAGAACCTTTATATTACTAGGAAAACGCTTAAGTCCCGCCGCGTTGTTGGATGAGCGTAATTGTTGCATTGAGCTGCCATGTGTTAAATGCGGATTTTCTGTTGTTCTGTGAAAAAATCATTACTAAGTTCAAGATTTTTTTAAATTAAATTAAATAAAATAAAAAATTAACTTAAATTTTAATTTTTTTTAATTAATCGTAATTTTAAAAAAGGAAAAAATCGTTATATTGAAGTTTTAATAAGAAATAATTATACGATTGCGCACAAATTTTACACGAATATGTTAATTCATAAAATTAAGGTTCTGTGAAAAAATCATTACAATAGGATAAAGCATGTAGGTGTTATAAGTCAAAAAATTGTTTTAAAAAGGAAAAAAAACGTAAAATTTCGATTTTCATGAGAAACAGTTTTTCAATTGCGCTCAAATTTCACACGAATACCTTAATTCATAAAATTAAGGTTCTGTGAAAAAATCATTAAAATCGGATAAAGCATGTAGGTGTTGTAAGCTGAAGAAATTTTTTAAAAATCGAAAAAAATCGTAAAATTGCGATTTTAATGAGAAATAATTTTCCGATTGCGCTAAAAAACGTGGCAGTTCTAAGTTCAGAGATTTCGAAGGCCTCCATAAAATTTCATCATAATTGGAGTATCGGTTTAGCCGGAATCGTGTTAACAAACACACAAAAATACAAACAGAAAAAAAAAGAAAAAAAGAAAAACATTCCGGATTTTTTTCTCCAGTGTAGTGAAATGGAATCTTCGCTTCGCTCGCTACGCTCATCCAAATGAAGAAATATTTTGTGTGAAAATTGAGCACAATCGAAAAACTATTTCTCATGAAAGTCGCAATTTTACCATTTTTTTTTTAGATTTAATAAAAATAAAAAATAAATAAATAAATAAATAAAAAATAAAATCTTTGACTTACAAAGTATAACACCTACACGCTTTATCCAATTATAATGATTTTTTCACAGAACCTTAATTTTATGAATTACATAATATATTCGTGTGAAATTTGAGCGCAATCAAAAAATTATTTCTTATGAAAATCCCAATTTTACGATTTTTTAAATTTCTTTGACTTATAACAAACTAGCCTCTTTATCCGGTTGTAATGAATTTTTCACAGAACCTTAATTTTATGAATTTATATATTATTCGTGTGAAATTTGAGCGTAATTGAAAAATTATTTCTCATGAAAATTGCAATTTTACGTTGTTTTTTTTTAAACATTTCTTTGACTTATAACATCTACATGCTTATCTGATTGCAATTATGTTTTTACAGAACCTATATTTTATGAATTAATATATTGGTGTGAAATATGAGCGCAATCGAAAAATAATTTCTCATGAAAATCGCAATTTTACGCTTTTTTTGTTTTAAAAAAATACGCTCATCCAACAACGCGCCTGAAAAGCATTTGCAAAGCTTCCTAGTCAGAAATAAACATTATTTTCAGTGTTGGGTAGGAATTTTAAAAAAAGAACGCGTTCCTTTTTTCGGGAACTTTTTTAGGAACGCGTTCCATTTTTATTTAGAGGAACTTTCAACACAAAAGTTACAAATTTAGGGTAACTTTTAATAAAGTTTCAGAAGTTCCTTTCACACTTAGTGATGACAAAACCCACCATGCTTATACATCTGAAAACGAATTTAGCTGATACAAATATAAAAATTAGTTGATTAAAAACAGTAGCATATCATTTTTAGGAGACATAAACTCGATTGAAGAACCAGTCATATTTGCTAGCGACGACGGGGCTAAAAAATCGCAAGCTAAATCCTATGTAGTACCATAATTTATCTGATAAAGGAACTTTCAACCAGGAACTTTTATTATTTCAGGAACTCAAAAGTTCTTTTTTTGTGAAGGAACTGTAACTTTTAAAAGTTCCATTTTAAGGCCAAGTAACTTAACTTTTAAAAGTTTCTTTTTTGCGGGAACTTACCCAACACTGATTATTTTGTCCAGGTGTAATTTATTAGGCATAACTTTACTTCCACAGACAAGTTCTTCTGTCCCAGTGGTACCGTAGGTATTTACCACTTTTACAACTTTTGCATGAATGAAGCCACGCATAACTTTACCAGAATTTGTTAACTTATTTTGCTGTAGGTTATTACTCAAAGTTAGAATTTAAGGTGTTTAAGGTTATTCTAGGCCTATGTAATAAACTAATTATAAAAAAGCTTTACCTCTACCAACTATAACGGCATAGGCCTATAGCCTAGATAATATATTGTCCTATATGTTAGGCCTACTTTATTAGGTAGGCTAGGGCTAGTCCTGTTGTGTTCTTTAAGTGGGGTTGCAAAGTGCTTACCCTCAAAATTACTAGGTGTTTGCATTCTGTTACACGACCGTACCGGGCAAACGGCATAGCTCGGAAAATTGGGGACTTCAAACACCCTGAGAATTTCGATATCGCGATTTTTGGAGACATCGATAATTTTAATACGTAATCGTAGTCGATTTAAAATTTTTTCTAAAATACGGTGATATCGCAAACGCTCTCGATTGATGGAGAAACTTCAATTCACGTTAACCCTAGAAATTATATGAGTATGTTTGATTTTGGATCATTGCAGTACCTGGAAACGGCACATTTACATCTTAATGAAAATTTAGGGGGCTTCAAAACTCCTGAACAGATCGCCCTTATGGGTATGTATATTATAGATTAAACATTTGAAAAGATATTTCGTATAGAAACGCTACCTTGTCTTGATGTTTTCAGATTTCTGTTAATACGACTATTTCGGATTTTAGGCCGAAATAACGAAATATTCTCATGGAAACGCGATACTTTTTATTTATGACACAATGGGAATCTTTTAATTAACTGAAATGTGGTATCGGGTGTATATTATGATTAAGAATAAAAAAAATATTTGATCGTATTTTTACATTTTTAGATTTTTAATAGATATATAGGCCATACTACACAATGCTCATATACGTGAGTTATAAGACGAAGACTCACGATTACTTTACGATTGTTTCAATTAGTAAAATAAATTTTTTTTCGCAGAGATTTTGTTCGTGGTCATTGTGGTCCTATCTACCTTGATAGCTATTAGTTGAGAAATGATCCGATTACCCTCTACCTTAAATGTATGCATAATTTTCAAACACGCGCAGAGATCTGCCATGGTTCTTTTTACTCTTATCAGTTAAGTGTCTTTACGTTTATATAGTCAGAAACCGCAGAACGCATGGAGCGTTGTCACAGGTCAAGCGTAGAGATAGCGCGACGCCAACGAGAGCATCTCACGCCAACTGACAATTGTACACACCGAATTGGTAGTGCTACCGTGATTATGGTTGTACTATATTTCACATATATCAACATTTAATAAGCTGTGAATAAAGAAGTTCGTCCCACAGAGTCAGTATTTTAATGAAATAATGATTTTAAGTATCTAATCACGATTACGAAAGTGTATTTATTTTGCCTCGTTGGTAATGGTGTGTCCAAAGTTCCAGCTGTTTATAATGCCAACCTCGCCAGATGTGATCTCAATGTTTAGGAGCATCAAAATGTCATGATTTTTTTCGTACACTTCATAAATACTTTATTTTTAGGATACATTGGGCAAGGCTTGGGTTTAAAATAGTCGTGTTTTTCTTCGAAAGCAGTTTTAGAGACCGTTATTTTATTTACTTTTTGCCGATCCTGTGGCCATAGTGCGTGGGCGACAGTGCTGTGATCCCTCGGCGACCGCCATCTTAACTGGTTCCTTTTATAGTTGGGCGATTGTTGGTTTGGTCTTTGGGTTTAGTTTGTAATTTTTTTTTTTTTAATCCTGATTGATCAGGTGTGCAACTGCCACACCTTGCACACTGTGAAAACCACCACTGGTTCGGGTGATGGGTGGCTTTCAGGTTACACAATTGAAGAAGGTTGTTTAATCACATTCACAGTTTATTTGCCATTGCTGTATATAGGCTTTCTTCTACATAGGCATACCTTTGTGCAGAGCCCTAGCAATTTGCCTACATGCATTAGGCTATAAGGCGGTGCAAAGGGCGGGGCTACATTCAAACGTAGGCAGTTGTTGTTTGGATACAACAAGGCCTACTCTCTTATATTATCTTATAACATAGGCCTAACTTACTTCTCCATTTTTGAAAATTTCAGGAAGTTTGCAGATCAAGTATTTGCGAAAATGGGCTGACAGTGGCATATTTATGGCTGTGCATGTAAGAAACATGCTGCCCATCAATGCCTTGGATACCGGCGCCTTATCTGAAAATTCAAAGTTAACAGTTAGGCGTAGCGGGGGTAGTACGCTACACAAGCCAACATTTAGGAGAAAAAAAAACATTTTTAGTTTTCAAAAACAGCATGTGCCCTAGGTTAAAAACTTTGAAACTGGGTTTGGATTGGTTCCACAGACCTGGCAGGTAGGCCTGTTTTTATTTGTTAGGATTGTTGGGAAGTAGAATGACTTGCCTGTGTATATTATAGAGAAGTTTCTAAAGAGTTTAGGTCGCATTCACTACGTATACCACAGCAGTCAATCCGAATTGACTGAATTCGGTTTGAGTTCAATTCGGTTTGACTTGAAGTGTATATCACGGACATTCGAAACGACTTCCTCAATCCTATTTCGATTCGAATTGAAGTTGTTGTTGTGGCAGTTTAAATTGATGCTACAAGATTCTATGAATTAACACTTGAAAATACTATGTACTTGTATCTCTACCTACAGCTATGTAAATATAAAGCCTAATGTCTTCATTAAAGCCTCCAAGACGCCATTTTATTGTAAACATGTAATAAACACCGCCTGCCTAATAATGGTATTCACTGAAATCTATATCTCTAAGGCAGTTTTGAATCCGTATTGAATGCGTATTGAACTGTATATCAAGCAATTTACTCATGTCAGTCCACTTTGGAAAGTGGATTAACTTCAATGCGAATCGAGTGTGTATATCAAGAGACTCAAACCGAATTGAACTCGAACCGACTTGAGTCAATTCGGATTGAGGGCTGTGATATACATAGTGAGTAGTAGGATGGTAGTCGTATTTGGCGGATGGGGGGGGGGGGGGGTGTACAAGGTAGGCTACTGTACACCTCATCCATTTTGGGAGCTACATTTGTAGGAGTGTTAATAGCCTTGTTTACATGGAAGACTGAGCACCTACGGAGTTGAGTTCCGTTTGTGGTCTCAGTACCTTATGTAAACACATCATATCAGGTAGGCCTACCAAACCAGTTGGGTTCGGTCCGACAAAATGGTGCGACCGAACCGAAATACTGTACTGAGTAGTCACATGTAAACAGCTTCTTGTAGGAAACCAAACTGAATGAACATGAACTGTGGCTTTTTAGTTTGGTTTGGGCAATCGCTGTAAGATGGCGTTGATACTGCACCAAATGTCAGTTCAGTTCTAGTTGGGTACTTGACATGTAAACACTTCAAGGACATTGGAACCGTACTTAAATTTCAGTACAGTACTGGACCCAGTCCTCCATGTAAACAAGGCTAATGTAGTCCTACTACCCTACTACAACTCGACTGTAATAAACCAAAAAGCATAGGCTTTGTGAAAGTTTTGAGACTATGTAACCCATGTACCTGCTATCTTTATATTCATGAATTTATTCAAGCACAGGGCCTGCCTAGGTCTGTATACTCTTTCGGTTGGTACATTCCCCAACATTGGAAAAGTAGGTTAGGGATAGTGGGGGAAGGGGTGGGGGCACAAAGTGTGTATGTTTTAAATAATAATAATAATAATAATAACAATAATATTGTAAAATAAACGCGCTTTGTGCCCCCCCCCCCTCTCCCTAACCTAGGTACTTTTCCTCTAACATCAGTGTTGAAAAGTTGGTACTTCTTCGGTTAGGGGGTCCAACTTTTCACCAATACGTTCAATACGTTATTTTTTGTGTACTAGTAGGTAGGCCTACTAACCTCACCACGGCGCTTCGCGACCCCCCCCCCCCCAACCTAGGTTTTCTCAGCAAAATTTATGCTAGGAATTAACCTATGATAGGGGTGTGGAGGTACGAAGCGCCGTGGTGAGTTTAATATTAAAGTTGGATCCCCCTAGCCGAAGAAGTACCGGAAAGTTGGGGAACACCAACCGAAAGAGTGCCCCCAGGACTAGGACCTAGCCCCTACTGACACTCCTTGCCCTTGGTCAGGACGATGGCCGAGCAGAACGGGCTCTCAGTAGAGTAGGGGTATGCCTAGTTAGGGAAAATTGGAAATTATAAAGGAGAGGATATCGGCGGAATAATAATAGAATAATGCCAGCCCGCACACAAGAATTTATTCTTAAGCGGGCAAGGAACTAGGCTAGGCCGGGCCTATCTAAATGTGTAGGCCTAAAGGCCCATTCACAATCAATTAGCGCACAGGAATTAGCGCACGAAAATTACTAAAATTAAGATAGTCGTTCACAATGAAATTATGAAAATTATACAATGCATTTTACCTGCATTTCCCGCTTAAATTGGATATCTGTTTGATTGTTGAATTACATTATTTATAATAATATAGGGTATTTCAAAATGGACAATATGGACGAGATTTTGGGCTGCTTAGCACTTGTGATAGGTTACACTTGGTATATTGGGGTATTGTGCGCATGCGCGAACTTGGAAAAATTACTCAAATTAACGAAAAGTTGAAGTTGGTTCAACTTTCACGCCACGCACGCTTGGCGGTAATTGGATGTGAACAGTCTTATGGGAATTCAATATGGCCAACTTGTTAATTTCTATAATTTACGTGCGCTAAGTGATTGTGAATGGGCCTTAAGGCCTATGCCTACTGTCATTTTGTGTAGGCCTAACTGTAAGCAACAGGCCTAACCCAACTGTTAGAATAAAATTGATTTTGAATTGAAAAAAAAAATGAAAATTGAATTGAAAGCTGGAAGCAATTTGCCTAGGGCCTAGGCGACGCCTGAACAACAACAACAACAACAACAACAACAACAAAGAACCGCCTACCTAGGCGGCTACTGCTAGGCTAGCCTCTAGGGCCCCTAGGCTAGGCCTACGCCTAGGAAAACCCAGGGATAGGTAGCCTATTAAATACATAAAGCATAGGCCTAGGCCTAGGTAGGCGCAGGTAGGCCTAGGCCTTGGTCTAGGATTAGGGGATTGGGTAGGCCTAGGGCCTATACAAAGCCTGCCCTAGACGTAGGGCTAGGCTAGGCCTAGGCCATAGCCTGGCAATTTGAAGGAATTTGATAGGCCCTAGGCCTAGCTAGGCTTACACAAAGCCCTAGGCCTAGGGTAGGCCTAGCTGCTCTATTCTTGGCCCCTCAACTTACAAAAACCTGTTGTGCTGTATTGAGAGAGTATTGCAGCCATTGCGTTTGAAGTAATCTAATCTTCTTGCAATCACCACAAATAGGATATTCCGAGTAAAAGCTAGATTATTGTTGATGTAGGCCCTACTTTAAATATCAGAATACTTTTACTGCATTTCCCAAGTCTAGCCTAGCCTACAAAAATATTGGAAAAACACTGACTGACACCTATCGTGACACCAACCAACAACACTGCCGTCACAATAATAGAGAAAACCAGTGCTGCCAAATTAAATTGTTATAAAACAAACAGTTGGATGGTTTGTGCCCATGGTTTGTGCTCATTTGTTTTATTTTCGATGTTGAGCGCCTTGTGCGCACTGTGTTTTTAGTTACCACGTGACAGAATGGACACACACACACACACACTAGGGCCTACACAGTGGAAGTGGATGCAGAGGTTTCAACTCGACCGGTCTTCCGAAAAGTAAAAAAATGTTACCTTTACCTTGGAGAAGTTGCATTATTCGTTTACTTTCGAACTGGAAAACTATAAAATTAAAAAGAACGAATGCAATTTCATGTGGAATAGCTTCTTGTGACCTCCATACAACCCGAAGTAAGTAGCCCTAGCCTAGGCCTAGCCTATAGGTTATCCACATCCAATATCATCGTCCAATCTTAGCCCTAGGCCCAATCTGTGCCAAAAATTTTGATCTTGCCCAACACATAGGCTAGGCCCTAGGCCTACACAACACACATAGGCCTATGGGCTGTTGTTGCCCATATTGTCCTAGGCCTAGGCCTAGGCCTAGACCTTAGTGGCCCTCTCTACAATAGGTAGCCCCTAGGCCTAGTCCGGCAGCTTCCCATTACCGTTTCCGACTTTCTTAGCATTTACTACGTTTACATGCAGTTTTGAAAAAGTTTTGACTTGAGTCAAGTCAAAACGATGATCAATTACATGATAGGGCCTACAGATCTGAAAACGATCTCAAACTATTATTTAGTTCACTTATTTTCCGGTAGACAGCACAATGTATTAAACAAATTCCACTGTTTTCAAAAGAAGAAAATTTATAATTTTATTGCGTAACATAAGTATAACTTCGTTAGATGACCAAAAACATTTGCCGTAACGTTTAGTTAGAACATAATTCAGCTTAGTCGCTTTGATTTAAAGTCCCCCACTGAAAATCAGTTAGGGTAGACTCTAAATACAATTTAATTTAAATTTAAAATTAAAATTTATTTATAAATTTATTAATACCAAGATCACGTTCTTAACCCTTGGTTAACCACCTGTTTCTGAGAAGCATAACTAACCACCTGGGGCACGTCAGGACCCCATCATTAAAGCCCTTGTGTTTGCCAGGTTTCAGATTTTGGAACCTAATATTCGTCAGGAATTAATGTTTGAACCTTTCTGATGACCACTTAGGGCCGGTATTACAATCAACAAATAAGAAAGTTATTTGTAACAAATAAGCTAACTGTAGCAAATAGCGTTATTTCGGTCTTACAATCGACAAATAGCACTATTCTTAAAAATATGAGAGTCTGCTTATTTGTTGGATTCTTATTGGGAGGTTCAACTGGCCGATGACGCGCTATTCGATGAAGAAGGGTGTAAAAAAATTCATAAAAACTGATTTAAAAATGAAAATAAGAAAATTTAAATGAACAAAATGATTTTAACAACCATTTTAATTGATTATCTATCACTAAATTAAAAATAAATAAATAATGAACAGTTATTTATTTATTATTATTATTTTTTCAAATTCATTTTTATTGGGCCAATTGTTCATCTTATATTCAGCCTAATAATCGGTTTTGGTTTATTTGAATTAAGGACGCGTCAACCGTTTGGTCATGCACCACTAGGGGCGTAGGAATGGGGGGGGGATGGAGGGGAAACTCCCCCCCCACGTGTTGGCTTGACCCCCCCCCCCCACTGGGGGGTCAAGCCAGGTATGAGTGTCATTTGCTAACTAATAGCTTGTTGGGTGATTTTTTAGATTTTTACTTCAGTCGGGCTTGCAAACAAAAAGGAAGATTTTTGTTAACATTTTTTAGAAAGATTCAGTATGTGACGTGGTTTGCGAGACTAGACTAGCCATCTGATTTTAGACTAATATTCATTAAATTTTGTGTGCAGTGTTTCCACTCCCAAGCAGACTGTCGACCGATTTCGGTCAAGTAATCAATCTTCAATGCAATATTAGCTTCAAAATGTAACCTTTATTCATAATTAAAATTCACCTGATAACGTGTTTTAGGCCACCTATCAAGGGCACTTTTAAAAAAAATCTCGCCTGGTGAAAAATCTTGGCAAGATCTTGGCAAGATTGTATTGTAAGATCTTGTAATTTTCTTGCCAAGATCTTGTATAATCTTGGCAAGATCTTGTAAAATCTTGACAAGATTGTGGTTGGCCTATATATGCGGTACCGGTAGTCCGGTACGCCTACTTGATGCAATTTCGATACACACTTTGCCACCTTATTAGATGTTTATCCGTGGCTTGTTAATCTAGGCTAGGGCCTAGGGCAAACACAGGCCTAGGCCTAGTGCCCACCTTATTAGATGTTTATCCGTGGCTTGTTAATCTAGGCCCTGTGAACAAGAACATAAGTACAGGCTACAGTAGTGGTTGTAAATACTCACATAGTCCGAGGTCTGTACAAGACATGGCAACTATCTGTAGCTATTTAGGGAGATTGGGGTAATAAGGAATTGGGGTAATTGGGAACAAGCCCTATAGTTAAGAAATTTGAAGATGTAAATTTTTATGAAAAATTGTTTGGTAAGGAACATACCTTCTTCTTTGATAATGTAATCAATTCTACTGAAAACAATAACTTTTGATTGGTGTTTTTAGGACTCTTGTACTTGGTAATGCAAAAAAAGTGTAAAATGTTTCTAACAATGTTTTAAAAATCAAATTTTCCTTTCCTAAAAGAATTAATTGTAGTAAAGACTGTATGCTTATTTTACTGCTTACATATGAGAGTGCCTTATTTTGATTTTTGTAATTTTTTATCTCTTTCCTCTCCTAAAAGTAGGGGGTAATTCCTATTTGCCCCAAAAACTTAATTTTTGGGGTAAAAGGGAACACCCATGAGGGGTAAATAGGAATACTAGGGGAAAATAGGAATGAGTCATAGTGTAATGCTATATCATAGGGGTAAATGGGAACAAACATGTCTCGTCATGCAGGTAGGGTAATAAGAATCCACAATCATCAACCACTGGAAATTGAAGTAAAATTCCTAGAGCATAGAGGTAATATCTTTGCTTGGCCCTTGAGGGATGACTTTGACATCATTCAAGAGGCAAATCTTTTCCTAGGCCCAATTAAGCTCATTGGGATCACTAAATTTAATTTAGAACCAGATCCAAAAATAATTCAATCATTTTGGGAAAAGTTTAAAACACAACAAGTAGGCCAGATGAAAATATGGGTTAATAAATTAAATGTAAGGGAAGTGTTCCTTATTGCCCCCTCTTAAAAAGTGTAGTATATTTTTCCTATTAAACACTAAACAGTAATTCATGCAAAACAATTTCTATATTTGTAATTTTTCATGATACAAATACTTTTTTTAAATATTAACATCATGCTATGAGAAGCTTTGTGTAGTTTTAAGACAAAAATTACAGTTTAAAAAAAAACTGTAATGTCATGTTTCTAGCTATTAAAAAAATACTACAATTTGCATCTGTTCTAACTTTGTCAATAAGCAAGATATCAAGATGAATTCTTTTGCTACTTAATTATACTACAAATACCTATGTTCCTATTTGCCCCATGTATTTTTAATGCACCTACCTTGATTCTTATAATGCTTGTTCCTTATTGCCCCAAAATGTTGGGGTAATAAGGAACAATATGCGCGTGTAGAAAAAAATCATTGCATCTAAAATAACACATGAATGCAAAATATTTAATTTTATTAAGAAAGCCAATGTTTCAATGTATCTGATACCACTAAAACATTTATAATATGTTTTTCTAGTTATATGTAAATTGAGATCATAGGTCAACTTACACAAATTTGTTCCTAATTACCCCAATCTCCCCTAAATGTGTATGTGGCCTTTGCTTACGATGTAGACCAGCAGTGCGATTCTGTAAAATAGTCGCTATGATAGCGATAGCGATCACGAGTGATATACAATATCAATCGTTATAAATTATCGTTATCGACCTGATTCTGTAAAATAGTCGCTACGGCCGCCATTTATCGCATCTTGATTAGGGATTTAAAAGGTACCAATTTTTCCGGAAATTTTGGAAAAAAAACGTGTTTTTTCCGTTTTTTTTTCGGGCACGTCGGAAAAATAGGAAAAATTGGAAAAAATGAAAAAATTGGTTTTAAGGTGCATAGGATAAATAAAATTGATATGAATGTAGTAATGATTATTTTTATCAATAAGGTAACCCAATTACATATCTCACAGTTTTTAATTCATTATTTTAATAGTAAAATGAAAGGTAAATGCCTTAGTTGTTCTTGTTAGGTTAGACTAAAATTATGATTGGAATTCTCATTTCAAAGACAGTTTTGTGACCATATTGCAAAGTAATAGGGCATGCCGTGGGAGGGACTAAAGCTTAACATAGTATATCTATAAACAGGAGTCAAATTAATGCTCGCCCGAGGCTAGTGAAACTTTGCTCGCGCTAGTAAAAATCTAATTACTCTAGTCCGACAGGCGAGTACTTTTTCCAGAGTTCCCAATTGCCGTTCAAAAAATCTCAATATTTCGCAACAATAACTTAACGAGTTTCCAGTAGTAGTGCACTACCTAGTATGGAAAATCGTTTGTAAATATGCAAACAAAATAAAAAATCGCTTAATTTAGGCTAATATTATTATTAATATTACGGTTAAAATTCGTTTCCGGTCGCTCCCTAGTCCCCCCTACACATAAGTCAAACCCGGCAAATATTGTGACTTAAAACATTCACATATACCCTATTATTGTTTTACATCAATATAACCTATTTGATTGCCGACTGTAAAAATGCTCTTGGGCTAGAGGACTATTGTTGCCATTAGCCCGAAGTGCTAGTTGCAAAAAAAGTTAATTTCGACCCCTGGCTATAAATAGTAATAATTGCAAGGGATTTTGGAAAATGCTAGATGTAGTATTGCTGCCATTTTGCTGTCATTTATAAACATCAATAGTAAACACGCGTACGTAAACACATGAAAATAAAGTATAAACTAACAATAATAATCTTAATTTATAATTTACCATAAAGATGCCATTAATCTAAAATGAACTACGAGGAAGTATAAACTTTATGAAAAGTAAAGAAAATTCAATTTTTCCCAATTTTTCCAATTTTTCCGGAAAAAACGGGAAAATATCCGTTTTTTTCCTCGACTTCAATTTTTCCGGAAAATTTCGAACCCTAATCTTGATAGCATAGCATAGCGACTCCTTTTTCATTCTCGTTATCATAGCGATCGCTATCATTTTTACAGAATCAGTCGACACGCAAAATTGTCGCTAAAGTGCCGGATAACGATCGTTATCTTTCATAACGATTTTACAGAATCAGACCGCAGGTCTATTATCAACTGTCTACTCCAGTTCTAAATAAACTGAAATAGTGAGACAGCACAAATGCAGGCTTGCATGGCTTGTTTGATGTAACTGTTAGTGATGACTGATGAGGTTCAAGATGCTAACACCAGGTGGCAGATTTTGACAAGATCTTGTTTCTAACCAAGTTCTTGCCAAGATCTTAACAAGAATATTCTTGTCAAGAATCTTGCAAACAAGATCTTATTTCAATGCAAGATCTTGGCAAGATCTTGACAAGATCTTACTTAACACAAGTTCTTGGCAAGATCTTGACAAGAATTTTCACCAGGGTGGTTTAGTTATAAGAGGATAGGACATGTGTTAAATTGTTATTGTTTTAGCTTTTAGGCCGCGTTCACACTAATTGGTTTAGTTATAAGAGGATAGGACATACGTGTTAAATTGTTATTGTTTTAAGGCCGATGCACAATTGCCCGGAAAACGATAACGTTAGGCCTACCTTTAACGAAAACGGGAAGATAGTAGAATCACACGTTAACTTACGACACCATGCACAATAAAGCTTCTCGTTGCCGGTCATTCCCGTATCCCGGCAACGACAATGGGAACATCACCAAGTTATCAACTTTCCGTAACGTTCCCGTTCCGTACGTTACCGGAGCCAATCGGAATCAAGATGTGCACGTCTTAAAACTATTTTATTAGCTGATTGATTGTTTATACGCGAGTAATATGCGGAATAACAAAATAACGAAATATAATTCACCACTTAGGCCTATTATTTTATTTGTTGCCGTCGGTTTGCTTCACGGGCTATTGTGCATCGAAGCCCTTAACATTAGCGTCTTCCCGTTCTCGTTCCCGTTCTCGTTCCCGGGCAATTGTGCATTTTTAACTAATTTGTTTTAACAAAAACAAAATTCTTACGATGGACCAATCAGACGTCAATATTCCTTATGACGACTAATGAAAAGGAGTAACTTCATTATGACAGGCCACTGAAACATTACTAAACAATCAGGGTATCGGATTTCTTATAACAATATCAATTTCTTAAGACTAAAACAAAGTTGTGTGAACGCGGCCTTAGTCACCGCCTCTGGATGTATGTAAGATACAATTAGACTGCTTGTCGCTGCTCCGATTTCCCCATGTTAAATGATTGACATGCAAAAGGTAGAGCTTTGTCGGTTTTCAGCTAGGTAGGGCTAGTTAAGGGGGCGGAAGTAGAGAGCGTCTCTCTCTAGGCGGAAGTAGATTTATTTAAGGTTTAGGATTGAGCCTTATGGGCTTTTAATTAATGAATAATAAAAGTGATCAATAATTATATTTTAATTTAGTTGGAACATTTTGTATTGAGCAACTGTTTACTTTCCATGCATTATGACAACAAACTTAAGTAGGTGAAGGAAGTTTCACAGATTTAGTTCCAGATTTGCACCATAGATGGTGTTAGTTAAGGGGGCAGGAACTTTTTCTATCAACTGAAAGTCATAACCGAATTTTGTGGAGCCGCGACAAGCAGTCTATTTGTACCTTTACATACATCCAGACGGCGGTGGTTTTAGTCTTAAGAAATTTGTTATAGCAAAAACAAAATTCTTACGACGGACCAATCAGACGTCAATTTTCCTTACGACGACCAATGAAAAGGAGTGAAATTTTATGACAGGCCACTGAAATATTACTAACCAATCAGGATATCGGATTTCTTATAACAATAACAATTTCTTAAGACTTATGGCGTTTTCCATTGGCCGCACTTAGGTCGCACTAGTGCGCCCTCCCTAGTGCGCACTGGATTGCCACTTGTCTTTTCATTTGTTCAGTTTTGTAATGTTATTCAAGTGGAGGTTGACAACAATGACATGTCTGCACTCGCCGAGTGCATGCCAATGGAAACGCCATTAAACACAGTTGTGGGAACTGGGCCTCACCTACATTTATCGGCAATGTTTAATCATAGCCAATGGGTATTCCCGTTATCGTTGACAGGCCTCATTCCCGGGGGGGGGGGGGGGGGGCTGTTAATTTAATTATTTAATGTCTATCCTATTCAGTTATACTAGGAAAACGCTAAAGTCCCGCCGCGTTGATGGATGAGCTTTTAAAAATGTTTAGTTTGCATGGGATATCTTTACTTTTGCAA
This sequence comes from Sweltsa coloradensis, assembly GCA_024449915.1. Classification (NCBI taxonomy): domain Eukaryota; kingdom Metazoa; phylum Arthropoda; class Insecta; order Plecoptera; family Chloroperlidae; genus Sweltsa; species Sweltsa coloradensis. The sequence continues at coordinate 639,929 of JAMZAV010001063.1, forward strand.
GTTCTTTGTTTTGCTGCCTACGCAATACGCATTGTAGCTGATTGTTGTCAAGTTTCTTTTGTTACCTGTCAATTGGTATTATTTTCCGTAAAAAACTGATATTAAAAGCTTTATTTCTATAGATTTTGGCTAACTATTTAAACTTTTCCTTTTAAAAGGTACTACATCACCATAACCTTAATGTCCATGTATAATATGAACGTTGTAGCCCCACCAGTTTGGTCAGAATTGGCCCAAATGGCACGAAAATATCGCACTAAAAATCGAAAAAAAATCGTAAAAGTACGATATTCATGAGAAATATTTCTTCGATTGTACCCAAAAACAATACACCTCTAAGTTCAGAGATTTCGAAGGTCCTGTCAAATTTTCATCAAGATCGGATATGCCGTTTGCCTGGTAGAGAGTTAACAAACAGACAAAAAAAAAACACCCGAGCTAAATTTTTTGGGGGTCAGTGAAATTGAAGTCTTCGCTTCGCTCATCCAAAAAACTGATTTACAAAGATGTGAAGCCTCTTAAAAATTGACTTGCACGATGTTTGAGGCCCTACTACCATCATGGCTCTGGCAAAGCTTTTTGGTAAAAGTGAAGGGTTACTCAGCGATGTTTTTAATCCTTTTTTGTTGAATAAACACTAGAACAACCATAACAGAGTAATTTTAAATCCCCCCAAAATACAAAAAATTGTAAAAAAAACGGCAGCCAAGCTCTCCTTCCAAAGTCTTCGGCTGTGGATGCTGTGAGATATAGAAGTTGAGCCAAGCATTTCATTCTTTCTCCCTAGTTTCGCATTGAAAAGAAGTAAGATCATTTCGCCTGTTGACGAGCGCCAAGCCAACCATTTTGTGGTAAAAAAAGTAAAAATTTTAAACTCAAAATCATAAAAAAATTAGGCCTACTTGGCTATTGATTTTGGTACGAGGACTCTAAAAAGTCAATGGCCAAGTAATTTTTTATGATTTTGAGTTGAACATTTTTTACTTTTTTTACCACGAAAATGGTTGGCTTGGCGCTCGTCAACAGGCAAAATGATCTTACTTCTTTTCAATGCGAAACTAGGGAGAAAGAATGAAATGCTTGGCTCAACTTCGATATCTCACAGCATCCACAGCCGAAGACTTTGGAAGGAGAGCTTGGCTGCCGTTTTTTTTTTTTACAAATTTTTGTATTTTGGGGGGATATCACATCTTTTTGTTGTTTGTATCATATCAAGGCGTGAAATACGTGTAAAGGTGGATGAAGTGCTTTTTAAAACAGATTGCCTAGAAACAAAAGCTACCATCTTTTGTTTTTGTTTACAATCTGTAGTTGGCAATATAGCCTACAATGTTTTTATTAATTTTCCTATTTAAAGTCGTCTTGGGTGTTTGTGTGAATGATTTGTTGACCGGAATATACCTAACACATTGACGCATAATTTTAATCAGCAATTAAAATATTAAAATTGTATTAAATACGACCTAAAGTTTTTCCCAAAGTTAAGGGTGGTAGGGAACAGTGGGGGTGAAATATCGCTTGCCTCCTGGCGGATTATTATGTTTCATATTGTTTATTAAGTGTTTTTTTTAAACTCACCTGTTTTTTTTTTACTGTTTTTTTCCCGGAGTTTAAAAAAAAAACACTCAATAAACATTATATTTCCGGGTCAAATAGCTAACGAACTAATATCATGTTTCATATTATTATGTACCATCATGCCAAATTTCATGCTGATAACTCATTCGGTGCCTTCATGGTGAATGCTGGAAATCAAGGTAAAAATTACATAAACTATTAGGGATGGGGGTTGAAAAAATGTGGTTTAGGAAATGAGAATAGGCCGATTGGGTTAAAACACATTAAAACATAATTTACTTATTTGAATAAAAATTCAATTTTGGGTTAGAGCTATGAATTATTCCAATTTTAGGGGGTGTTGGGGGTGGAATATCGCTTGCCTCTCGGCGAATTATTTTTCATATTAGTATGTACCATCATGCCAAATTTCATGCTGATAACTCATTAGGTGCCTTCATGATGAATGCTGGAAATCAAGGTAAAAATAATATAATTTATAAGAGATGGGGGGTTGAAAAAAATGGGGTTTAGGAAATGAGAATAGGCCGATTGGGTTAAAACACATTAAAACATAATTTTAATAGGCCTAACTAATTTGAATAAAACATCAATTTTAGATTAGAGCTACGAATTATTCCAATTTTAGGGGGTGTTGGGGGTGGAATATCTTTTGCCTCTCGGCGGATTATTTTTCATATTATTATGTACCATCATGTCAAATTTTATGATGATAACTCATTAGGTGCCTTCGTGGTGAATGCTGGAAATCAAGGTTAACATAATATAAACTATTAGGGATGGGGGTTGACAAAATGTGGTTTATGAAATGAGAATAGGCCGATTGGGTTAAAGCACATTAAAACATAATTTACTAATTTGAATTTAGATTCAATTTTGGGTTAGAGCTATGAATTATTCCAATTTTAGGGGATGATTTAGGGGGTGTTGGGGGTGGAATATCGCATGCCCCTTGGCGAATTATTTTTCATATTAATATGTACCATCATGCCAAATTTCATGCTGATAACTCATTAGGTGCCTTCTTGGTGAATGCTGGAAATCAAGGTAAAAATAATATAAACTATAAGGGATGGGGGTTGAAAAAATGTGGTTTAGGAAATGAGAATAGGCCGATTGGGTTAAAACACATTAAAACATAATTTTAATAACTAATTTGAATAAAACATCAATTTTAGATTAGAGCTACGAATTATTCCAATTTTAGGGGGTGTTGGGGGTGGAATATCGCTTGCCTCTCGGCGGATTATTTTTCATATTATTATGTACCAACATGTCAAATTTCATGATGATAACTCATTAGGTGCCTTCGTGGTGAATGCTGGAAATCAAGGTTAAAATAATGTAAACTATTAGGGATGGGGGTTGACAAAATGTGGTTTATGTAATGAGAATAGGTCGATTAGGTTAAAACACATTCGAACATAATTTTAATAACTAATTTGATTAAAAATTCAATCTTGGGTAAAGCTATGAATTATTTTAATTTTAGGGGATGATTTAGGGGGTTTTGGGGGTGGAATATTGCTTGTCTCTCGGCGGTAGTATGCGAGTCTGAGGTACATCTAAGTGTGGTTCAAGTTTCATAGTTCTAAGATGTACCGTTTTCTCTGTGGGCTCTTATTCCTCTCTGGCAGAATCCCCCCCCCCCCCAACCAATCAACCAGCCAGCCGAAAGATTATCGTCGATTTTTACGCACTTTTTTAACACAGAATGGGTTATCGGATCGGGCTGATTATTTTTGGTATGTCATGGACCACATATCGGGTCATATACCGAGTTTCAAGATTGTAAATCTTTTGGGGCGGCGTGTGCAGATAGCTGAAAATCCCCCAACTCGGGTAGGAGTAAACAGGGTCGAGTTATATCATTGCCTACTAGCAGTCGCATGCGCTTGGCTGCGGGCGAACGACCGTCGCCCTAGATGATTTTTAAACAGGTGCACACAAGTGTTTACAAAAAAAAGACAAAACAACAGACACTAACAATGTAACAAACAACCACCATCACCTCCACACGCCGCCATCTAAGAACTCAAATCCAGCCTAAACCAGTGCTAGGCTATCAACTAGGGCCTACTTTGAATTTCAAAAATGAAATTCGATGCATAACTGAATGGGGGGCGTAGCCTCCCAACCCCCACCGGGACTCTGCCCCTGGACCCCAAACACACGAACACACAACTAATGAATTGCTAACTCATGAAAACCAGTCATCAGCACTGCAATAAGTCATTCTCCTACCTCGCCGTCACTTCAGTCGACATACAACACACTCTAACAACGTAAACATCAATATTACAATGTCAATCAACACAAACCTTTCGAATGACCAAAAAACATACCCGAATCACCGTATGCCGACTTAAAACACTCAACAAACCATGTAAGTAGCACCACTTAGGCCTAATCATTTAAATTACCTTCCAAAGGAATTCTGGTCCGCTGTGTGATTCTTCACAATTAGGCCTACCTTGGTACCTTCGAACGCTGGTCGAGCATGATGGCGGGTATGTGCCCGCTATAGGCCTACGGAAGTACTATTAATGATTGTTTATACGGGAATAATGGGCAAAACAAATAGGCCTATAATAAAAATAAAGGCCTATATGCGGAATGGCAAAATAATTAACCACACTTTGGCCCTAATATTTTAATGTTGTTAGTTTAAATCAAGTGTTATGAGCCCAATCATGATAAGATACCTAGGCCTACATGTTATGTTTCGTTCAAGCGATTGATTTCAAGGGATTGATTCAAGACCCATTGAAGGAAACATTGAACAGCTATTTACACGTCACAGCTATTTAAATACGTCCTAGCCACCCGCGATAAATACACCTAGAAGGTTGTGCTTAAACAAACATTTGAAGCACCAGTGTCAATCCATGCAATCCATGTGTCAATCAACAACATGAAGAAGTCTTGACTTTCTTTGCCTTTAACTGTGGGAGAAGTGATTTTGAAAGAGCAGTCATTATCCTTTATACTTATGTATTCTGTGATAAGCTTTGCTTCGGAAAAGTGGAAAACACAACAACCAGACAAAGTTATACAATATCCCCCTGTCTGCTTGCGTAATGTGCATGACCAACAGAAATAACTTTATAAAACTAGTGCATCAACTGCACTGTTGATGCACTGTTGATTAATGATTGATGGCAATGGCCAATGGTGTTTTCACTTTTCAATTTTCATATTATCTTTTCTCTAATAATTTTATTATTTTTCAGGCTTAGGACATGGAGAATACGAGTGGCAAGATCCAGCTTCAGATGCAGATATGTATGTCCATTCTTATGCACACTATGGTAGACTAGAGTGTATTTTAACGTGATGTGTGGCACATAAATTTCAGTAGATTTCCTAGCCCATACATACCCGGTACGGTACATCATATTAACTCCTCAACATGTAGCCTACACAGACACGTGGTCAATTGATAATGATCATCTACTGGTACCCTACCTACTTAAGAAGGCACTTCTCGCTCCACGTTCACCCTATCTTGCCCATGCTAGGTAGGCCCTACCTATTATAAACATACTCTTGTAGAAAAGATCTGACTGACGAGTTATTAAAGATAAATGTTTTATACTTCACACAAGGTTGTTTATTAAGAATATATATGTGCATTTAGTATGCCCTTTAGAAGTTGAGTTATATAATAAACAATTTGTATACTAATTACTAAACAATAGGCCTAGGCCTAATAGTAATACCAAATAAGAGAAAAATGTATTTGAAACTGCCATTTTGTAAAAATCCACATGAAAACGCATTCGAAGGTAGCCTACTGAAAATTTAATGAAATAGGAGCATAACCCTAGATCTTGTTTTCCTTAACAATCCAATGTTTATTTGGGTCTTCTGGCTTTTATTAATTTGGCTAGTGATGGGAACCGTTGAAAAAAAATTATACTTTAGGTAGGCTATAATGTAGACCAGGAGGCAGAACCTGTGGATTTTTTCCCTGCACAATCCACTTAACATCTCAAATCTGATGACCACATGTTAGTATAATGCACCTTATGTAACAGACCCAGGTAGTATACGGTAGGGCCTATGTTACTTTAAATTAAGGTAGGCGTAGGGCCATATCGAGGCCGTCGCTATACTCACTTCGTTCTCAGGCCGTAGCCTGGCTTTCGTGACGTCACGCTAGTGGGCCGACTGTGCAGCGCGCCAGCAGCTGCCGCGTGTTGTTAGATAGGCGTGCGCTCAAAGACCCTTCCACAATTTTTGAGACTAGGATATGTGGTAGATGTATATACAGTAAGCAAATGTTTCTGCAATGAAACTAACTATATTTGAAGCAATTATTAACTGGATTGGAATTTTTTCTAAGCGTTTTAACTGCACTTATCTTAGAAGTTAGAAATCACAACAAAACGCATAATCCTGTTTATATTCACAGCAAACGAACTATCTCTTTGGTAATTATAATGTAATATGTATCCTTATTCATGTTTATTAATATAGCCTACTTTTTATATAAAAATATATAATTAATAAATTTTAATAATTTCCAAGAAACTACTTGTTCCTGTTAACCTCTCCGATTTCACTGGAATAACATAATAAGTTTTGTATTTTATTACATCAACATAATATACACACGCATGTAAACATGCTTAGTATACTAGGAAAACGCTCAAGTCCCGCCGCGTTGATGGATGAGCTTTTTAAAATTTTTAGTTTGCGTGAGATATCTTTATTTTTACAAGTGCTTTGTTTTGCTGCCTACGCATTGAAGGTGATTGTTGTCAAGTTTCTTTTGTTACCTGTCAATTGGTATTATTTACCGAAAAAACTTATATTAAAAGCTTTATTTCTATGGATTCTGGCTAACTTTTTCAACTTTTTCTTTCAAAAGGTACTACATCACTATAACCTTAATGTCCATGTATAATATGAACGTTGTAGCCCCACCCGTTTGGTCAGAATTGGCCCAAATGGCACGAAAATATTGCACAAAAAATTAAAAATCTTATATTAAAAGCTTTATTTCTATGGATTCTGGCTAACTTTTTCAACTTTTTCTTTCAAAAGGGTACTACATTACCATAACCTTAATGTCCATGTATAATATGAACGTTGTAGCCCCCCCCGTTTGGTCAGAATTGGCCCAAATGTCACGAAAATATCGCACTAAAAATCGAAAAAAATCGTAAAAGTACGATATTCATGAGAAATATTTCTTCGATTGTACCCAAAAACAATACACCTCTAAGTTCAGAGATTTCAAAGGTCCTGTCAAATTTTCATCAAGATCGGATATGCCGTTTGCCTGGTAGAGAGTTAGCAAACAGACAGAAAAACAAACAAACAAAAAAAAAACAAAAACAAAAAAAAAAAAAAAAAAAAAAAAACACCCGAGCTAAATTTTTTGGGGGTCAGTGAAATTGAAGTCTTCGCTTCGCTCATCCAATAATATCAACATTTTTATCCGCATCATTAATAACTTTCATTTGATACCCATATTGACAGTATTCATGCCTTTTATTGAACGAACTGAGTGTTATCAAATTACTGCTAATTAGACACACGCAAGGAAAACAATAGAGATAAAATCTGTTCAACGTATTAAAGCACTCTGCATATTTATTTTCTAACCCAAAACTAGCAAAAAAAATACTCGCATATAATTATAATAAAAATTGCTTTATTACTACCTTTATGTATTTGATACAAACGTATAGTTCTGTCCTTTATTTGCGATACCTGACAAAAAAAAATTGATCGAGTGTGGTCATTAATTTTTCATATAACAAAATTGTTTGGCAAAACCAATTGTTGAAAAATTACTTTACTAAAGAATAACTACACATTATAAATAAAATAAATACATTTTATTTAGAGTCTACCCACTCAGTTATATAACTGATTTTCAGTGGGGGACTTGAAATCAAAGCGACCAAGCCAACCCTGCAGGCCCCGACGCAATCGACGAATGATGAGCGATAACCAATACCAAAGATCATATTTTTTAATAGGTAATATAGCAATCAGTGGTATGGACAGTGCGAACACCCGCGAATCAACGCCAGAATCAACAAGGCCGATTCAGAATAACTCTGAAATTTATTATGTGCTATCGTTGCTAGGACGGCTCCAAAGTCACCGTTTACAAACTCCTAAGACAAGAACTAATGGACCTTAACTTCTGACTGTAGCGGGAATCGAACCCTTGACCTTCTGCATTGGAAGCAGATACGCTAACCACAAGACTAACGAGCCACACATCGTTAATTAATTGTAGTAATAGGGGGGGTCGCAGAGCGGTAAACTTTCATTCGGCATATAAAGATATGCATAACAAACAATATCTGAAGAAGAAAAAAATCTGTAACAATTATTCCCGGGTCAAATGGCTATTTGATCGGGGTAGGTGCAACGAGTCTCGTATGGTGCCTCGCTACCGAGCAACGCAGTCGGCCCACTAGCGTGACGTCACAGCACAACTCGCAGCGCAGTCTCCGGCCTGTACGTTAGCGACGGCCTCGGCCATAATGCTTTGTATATGTATATTGATGTTTTATTCAAGTTTGGAGCTCTTTAGCTTGGTTACAGAATATTGAGTTCAGTATTTCCCATTATTAATTATTAATATTGTACTACAAACAGTACTCTACACAAACTTATTTTAACAAATTACTACAAAGTTACTTAGATAGTTATTAAATTAGTTTGGAAAAGGCCAAATGGCTAGTTTAGTTTAGATTGGAGAAGGGTTGACAGGTTGGGAAAGCATAGAGAACATAAAGCCCAGCCTGAAGGGCTGGGGGCGACAAAACTTTTCACCTGCTGATGACAACTGTAGCTAATTTAAAGTTGTTACCTTAATCCACGACGCGTTTCGTCCTTCTGGGACTCTTCAGGCGGATGGTGGCCACTAAAAATCAGCTAACTACATGCAACCAAAACTCACAACACATAACCAAACCTGTGGTAGGGCCACGCAAGAAGTAAATTCTGCAAGCATGTTGTCATCATCAGCAAGGTTACTTCACACACCATTCATACTGGGGCACACAGTCAGCACAGACAGTAAGGGGGCTTCCCTCCCAACTCTGGTGCTCGGGAGACAAGAAATCCATGGCTTACCCTGGATTCGAACCAGGACCCTTGGCAACAAGAGAAAAGCTGCCCCTCCTGCTGTTGCTGGGCAAGGGTGCCTCTTCATTCATACAAAGAGAAAAGGTTAGAGATAGGAAGGGTGGAAAGTCACAACACAGCACAACCAGTGAGGGGGCTTCCCTCCTAGACTCTGGTGCTTGGGCGACAAAAGAACCATGTCTTACCCTGGATTTGAACCAAGACCCGTGGCAACGAGAGAGGCTGCCCTACTAATTGTGACTGGGATTCGAAAACGAAAGGAAACAAGACTACAAATTGCAAGCTCTTGGCTATAGCACAGGTACACGTGCTATATTAGCTCTTGGCTGCAGATGAAGAGGTTGAAGGAAAAGACGAGTAGGGTCTAACAGGTTCATCACCTGCTAGGCCCCCCCAGCAGGACAAGGAGTCACACTTGTTATGAACAAGGAAACACGGACCCACCAGAGGGTGTAGAGTAGGCTCGCCCATCTCGACCCCATAGGTGAAGAAAGATGGAAAGTGATAGGTGTCAAATGACTTGGTTGTTCAATTAGTTTGGAAAAGGCCAAATGGCTAGTTTAGTTTAGATTGGAGAAGGGTTGACAGGTTGGGAAAGCATAGAGAACATAAAGCCCAGCCTGAAGGGCTGGGGGCGACAAAAACTTTTCACCTGCTGATGACAACTGTAGCTAATTTAAAGTTGTTACCTTAATCCACGACGCGTTTCGTCCTTCTGGGACTCTTCAGGCGGATGGTGGCCACTAAAAATCAGCTAACTTAAAAATTCAATTGGGTACATAGATGTTTACAACCTGTTATTACAAATAATTCTCTACACTACACTGTTGTGTAATCTTGTAATCGATATATAATTGCGTGGTTACATTTTTGTTAGGTTTGTTATCCTATATTTCCATAATTCCTCTCCAACCAACACATTTTTAGGGCGCGACCAGCGTAGCAGGAGCGGCCTTATAGGTTTGCAACAAGTTTATAGATGTATGTATCTGTGTACATTTGGAGCGGGTCAAGACCTATGCATTTATTTGAGGTAGAGGATATTAACCAATGTCAATGGAACTTTACAGGCATGATTCCAAAAGAACACTGCATACCTCCTTAAAATTTCATACTTTTTTGAGGGGCGTAAGTGTTCCTAAATGCAAGTTTAGTCAGCCGTAAAATTTTTACATTTTACACATTGCGATAGTTTTTCATCAAAAGTCCGTTATTGATTTTGCGTTATCACAACAAAACTCAAATACGCATCGCCTCTATTGTTTGGTAATAGAATGCTACCAAATAAATTTTCCTGGCGTTATTAGTTGCGAAGTCACGTTTTACAGAAAATATTCAGATTATGAAATCAAAATATTTGTGTATACGTATTGCCAAACTTTATGATGAGATTGCCAAATTATTCCAAAATGCAGGGTGGATGCGATTAGTCATGTCCAAACAGTTGTGTATAGTGCCAAAAAACAATTAGTTTCATTCAATAGTTCATCAGGGGTGTCCAATCAAATTATGTTTTGGAGCACGTTTTTATCTTGTAGAGATTTTTTTATTTTTTATATGTAGAAGATTGAAACATACGTTAACGTCCTTTTGCATGGTGGTTTTTACTATTGTAAAATGTAAAGTATTAGTGTGTAAATTTGCAATGAAATCGGATTATACGAAAGGCCAAAATGTTGCTTAAGATAATCGTAAATGTATCATAATCTGTTCGCCCCAATAGTTAATTAGTCATTGTTTGCTAGCAATTTTGCGTTAGCACAATGTTACTTATAAACATTTCTACCTTCATTCTTTGACTATAAATTGGCATTACACTAATTCACCTGATGTTTGTATTTGGGATAATACGAATTTTAATCAAATATTTGGAGCGTGATTTTTGTGGTGTGTGTGGCGTGTCTGGCGATTCTCTCGTACATCAGTTATTGGTGATTACGTAAGACAATCTGGGCCTCGAGCGCTAGGTGCATTTCCTAAGTGTTTTATGGCCATGTGTTTAGTGTCGTCTCGCAGCAGTGGTATAGGTTCCGGGGAAGGGACGTGCCTGGAATGGAACTGACTGACCATATCTGGAGATAATTGAGATGTAGTGGGTTACCCAAATGTATGATTTAGGGTTCCCGCTCGATTTTCGTGATGGAGCAACGCCGCATATTCCAAATAGTAAAATACGATTTTAGATTGATAATTTTTTTAGGTGTCACTTTTCTACCCCTTGCAGAGGGTAAGGGTGGAGGGGGTTGTGACTATTTTAATAAAAATTTGATTTTTTCTTGGAAATGAATGAAACTTTGATATTTTATCAAATAGTGAGAAATTCATAATGCTGATGAAAATATTTAATCAAAAAACATAAAATGTTAAGTTTCCTTAAAGTAAAACATTAAAATTTTTAAAAATCGGTTGATAATTGCTCGTTCCACAAACATTTGATTGAAGGCACCTGTTGCTTAGCTAATTAGGTTATTGTTAAAAGTCGCCTGCCACATACCGATTTCGGATTGGAGAGTTTGTAAATTAATTCCTATAGACCAAACATTTGTTGATATTCTAAAATAAGCCTGCAGTATTATCCAAACTGTATTTTTTTACAAGTAAAACTAAGGTTTCTAGTTTTACCGTTTTTTTCTTTTCAAAATTGGTGTTTTCTAAAAAAAAAAATTTTTCGAAAGCTATGTAGTAGCATTTTTTAGATAAAACTTTGTACTGCATTTTTAATGTAGGGTTTTCTACCACGTTTTTAGTTGCGTTGACGGATGAGCCAATTTGGTTTATTAAGTTGATCCATATTTAAGACTGTTGGATGCACTCGAGCAAACGAGACTTTGACGCAGAATGCAGAGGTTAAGTCAGGATCACTTGCATTGACGAAGCTCTATCGTTTCATCGTTTGTCCTATCGCCATCGGGTTGTAGTTTGCATTTAAATGTTAAATAAGAATGTGTGTATGGCGCGATCGGAGCACATTGCTTAGTTTTTTTTAGTAACTGACCGTATAATTATCTCACTAAACAGGTAATTTGTAGTAACTACCCAAGTTTGCAAAGGGATTTTTTTTTAATGTTGAAATGTGCTCTGATCGCACCATGCGATCATCCTTTATAAACAACATCCCAAAAATTCAAATTGATTGCGTGAAAATTGGAGGTCGTAAAGTGATCCAGACTGTATGTAAAATTAGCTGGATTTGCCGATCAAGTGAATTTCTAAATATACATTTAAATGTCGAATGTTGAAAAAATTGTAGGTATAATACTAGTTAATTTTCAAGATGGTCCTTTTGCATACTTATTTAAGTAATCCGTCTGGGCCCAGGGAAGGATTAGCCTAGAGAATGAAAAAGTAGTATAGTTAGTAAGAGCGGAATATATTACTCCCCGAAACTAGAGGCGAGCTCTGACAATCGTCGTCGGGGACACCTTCCCTTCCCTTGACGACCTCCCCGACGACGATGACGATGACAAAGACGACGACCGCGACGTTCCTACCCGTATTTGTGGCTGGTGTGCATGTGCCTCTCCTCCCCATATCCCCTAGGCTAGAGTGGTGCATTATGATCTAACTGTTGACTCCCCCTTACCCAAATAAACCATAAATACGCTAATAGCTATTATTAGATACATATATGATAACGGTTCAATGGCAATTTTATAATTTATAGTACCACTCATTAGGTTGACATTCACAACTTTCAGTATTGCAACGTCCTCGTCGCTCATTTCACAGCGTGACTGCACACGCACATTTTACTAGTTCCATCACCCCTTCAAGTGCCCGTAGAAGATTTGTTACTGGCACCTAGTGATTACTTTCCAATTTCCAACCGTCATCTTCATGGTGGGGGTGGGGGGGAATCCTGGTTGCATTTGTCGCTATCGCTAGCCCATACGCTAAAAATAATTAGGGTACAATGCAGCTCTTGTTGGTGATAATTTTTCTGTGTGACACCCTTGCTATTAAACATACACCATCGAATGACATTACCGGTTGCACTTTTGAGTGACTGGTAAAAAGCACGACAAACAAAGTTTTCTAGCGGAAATAAAATTGTTTCGTCTAACTTTAGAAGCGATTCCAATTCTCTACAGAGCATATTATTGCAGCACACGTTCATTAAAGCAATGCATTTTGACATTTGACCAGAATAGTGCTCGTAGTGCAACAGAAAACTCGTATGTAACAATTGCTTTCTTTGAATATTATTCTGGCTGAGACCTTACAAACAGAAAAAATTGAGCAAGTAAGGAACTTGTTTCGACAGTTTCGTTTTTGTTGTGACACTGTATTGTGTTAATGTAGTTTTACATTTTGTAAACCTTTTGGTCAGGGGCTCAAATGTTATATTCTAACTCTCGATTTCTTCCATAGACATGCTTTGAGTATTGTAACTGTTCCACTTTGTTTCGTCGAAGAATATCATTTTGAACCTAATCTGGTATAATGCGTTTTGTTTTAAGTACCACAGACTTAGACTCGAGTGTAATATTCATTGCGACGTTTTTCTATATCAGAAAATAAATTGTCTTATAGATCTTTAACTTATTTGTAATGCACGTTCAAGTTTTCAGTTTGAGTAGTGATAAATGTCGATGGAAGAGTTAATAAAGTTAAACAGTTAAACTTAAAACCTGTTCAATACAAAGTTTGCTAGATAACAAAGAAACGACATTTCGGCAGAGGGTCTTGAGGAAAGAACTGGCCTGTTCGAAACCGAATGAAAGAATGTGTTGCCAGCATAACTTGTGACATTGTGTCGCCAGCATAACTTGTGATACTGGGCATTTTGTTTATCAAGACAAGCATCATGGTTGTATTTCACTGTTCCATCATTGGAGACATGAACATTGAATAGCCGATGTAAGATGTACTGCACTCCCTGTACTCAATTTGTGTTCCTACTTTATTGCAAAAGAAACACGTGCCCTTCTCAATTATTGTTATTGAAGTCTATCGAGTCAGCCTTTGTTTCGTATGCTCAAAATCATTTGATGGATGCTAGATTATCTTGCTGCAATCTGAATAAGCAACAATCTGTCTCTATCTATAAAATATGTGGCATTTTCTGCAACGCCGCGTTCAAGGCTCTCACAAAACTCGTCCACTAGTGTTGATCTTGTTGACACACAAAACACATCTTCATACTTTCCACGATCATGTTTCAATAGAAAATTTAAAATGATTTAGAAATAAGCTAGGTCCAGAATACGACCGAAAATAATCAGATGATTATACAATACATTCAATTGGCTTCTAGCACCATAATACAACAATCAATCAATTACTTGAACTTGCGAAATTTCAGGTTGTCCAGGAATTTAACAAGTTAATACATTAATAATTTCTTGGATTAAACAAGTGGAGTCAATGAAAAATAGCTACAAATCAAACACACTTTAAATGTTGGGTTTTTCTTTCTATATCTGCGACTTTTCCGTTGAACAAATTTGCAGTGTTTAATAGTTTCACGACAACCTGTGACTTGTCCACCAGTTCAAGTAATTTTTAGGGCACGACTAGTTTTGTTTATTTATTTACTATTTAAGAAGCAAGAAAGAAGAAGACGATAATGACGAAAAGATGAAATGGAAGATGAAAAAATTGAATGAGAAGAAAACATGACAGGCCCGGCAAGCCGGTGTTATAATAAACTCTGTGTGCCTTAGAAAATCTGGTGGTTATAGCCACCCCCTGACCCGAATTATGTTGGAAACAGGTGTAAGAAATATATATACATTTGTTTACTATTGCAATATTACTATTCGAGACGATGCATGGTGATATATGAGGGTGAACAATTTTACAAATATAAAACCAATGCCTTCTGCGGGATTCAAACCCACGTTCTTCAAGTGATATACGCTGTGGGCCAGCGCCCCAATCGTATTAGTAACCGCAGGCGGCTTCAAGCCATTGATTCACTGTTGTATTTCATACATTATATTTATTGATATTTTCCCGCGTATTAAATTAAAAGCGCGTAAAGGTAGCCAATTGTTAATAACTTCCCATATTGGAAGCAATAGCTTAATAAATATGTATATGGATTTTTTTATATAACGTCTATCCTATTAATAACTAATTTACAACGGAGGACAAAACGGCGCTCGTGTTCGTTTGAGCATGTGATTACTATTTAAAATCCATGGTTTGACCATGGTTTAACCAGGATTTTAAATATGGTTTGATGCCAAGAAAACCACTGCCTTCTACACATGAATGTTTCAGTATTTCCCAGTTGAATAGTTGTGTTAATTATGCCACTACTATCTGAAAATATTCGTTCATGATTTTATAAGTGAAAATATTCAAAATAGTGTTGTCCTATAATATCAACATAAAAAGTGTAAATATCAACCGATTTTAAAAATTTCAAAAGTTTTTGCTTGAACAAACATTAAAGAACGCAATTAAATTTATTTTAAAATTTTAAAATTTTACTGCAGTATACACCGGTAAATAATGTCGAAAATTTGAGATTTTTTCCAAGATGGCGTCTTTTTTCGAACTTCTTGTATTTTTTTTTAAATTCAGCATTGTGTTGTTAGTAAATCTACGAAT
The DNA here is from genome assembly GCA_024449915.1 of Sweltsa coloradensis. Classification (NCBI taxonomy): domain Eukaryota; kingdom Metazoa; phylum Arthropoda; class Insecta; order Plecoptera; family Chloroperlidae; genus Sweltsa; species Sweltsa coloradensis. The sequence continues at coordinate 655,187 of JAMZAV010001063.1, forward strand.
TTTCAAAGAAATTCATGGTTTTGTTTTGTGTCTATTGTAATAATCACAAACCCCTCCCCCCCACCCCCTGCAGGGGGTGGGGGGGTGACACCTAAAATTTTATCAATCTAAATGTATAATTAACCATTTGGTAAAGTGCCGTTGCTCCATCACAAAAATCGAGCGGGAAACGTTTGGGTTACCTACTAATGGGTTTAGTTAAAATAGCTAAAGAATGTTTTGAGTTTAAATGTATAGTGTTGTATGTCTTGTCTCATATGAAGTCAGTATAAGTTAAATTGAAATGTTTGAATCGCACTATAAGCAAAAGATGTAGGACTGATGATCATGTTAAGATACGTGAAGTCATATTCATGTTGCGTTATCAGATGTTCAGATGACAAAAAGTATTCATTTTTTATCTTCATTGGTGATGTTAGTTAATGGTATTGGGACTGCTTCATCGATAGAAGTATTCTAACGCGTCAGAAGCAATATCCTCATTCGTGAGGTTGCCACTTCGATCCCAGCTGCTATCCATACAAAAGGTTGTACCCATAGTTTTCTTGGGTCGAGATCAAGGAAAATGATGGGTCTGAGTGTCATCAAATGGCCTGTGGCTATTACCTCCTGTTAATATAATGTTGACCAGGTTTCCACTTCAAAAAGAATTTAATTGAAACATTCATTTTCAAGTCAAATGGACAAAAATAGTAATTTAGGCCACTGAAAATAATATTACTATTTTGGAAATACATTTATTCTAGGCAAACATTTATACAGAATAATAATGGTAAATATTGATAGCTTATAACACGTTCATGCAAAACATTTATCATACTTTACTTTACATATTATGTTATTCAAAATATGGATGTAACAATAAAAATAAAAATATACGCGATGGCACTCCTAGTAGTACGTTTTACTGAGAATTTAATTCTTATTAAACTGGTTATTTTAATCATATACATGGTATTTGAAAAAAGTGATTGTTGTACCGTTGTACGGGTACACTCGCATATTTTCAGTGCGATCGTTTGCGGGTATCGATTTATGCGTATCTCAATGCACCGTGTATAACACACCATATATGCCTACCCAAGTTCTACTTTCAAGCAATAATTTCAGCCAATGAATTTAAAAAAATACCTACACTATGCTTTACAGATGTCACGATGAAACAAATTTACATGCATTCATATATTTATTCGTACAGAATGCAGTCGGTTCCGTAATACAGCTAGCGTAATGTATGTAGAATTTTTATAGTTGTGACTAAAATGTCTCTTATCAAAATGTATTTGTACGATATTGAGTTCAAGTTATTCGTTATTGAGAACACATATTTGTTTATGCATCTAGAGTATTGTCATGGACCGTGTGATACTGACATGTTGGAACAAGTATTTTTTAAATATTCGTGAACTTCCTCATTAGAAAAATCGATGAAAATATTTCTTGTGGTTAGCGTACCTGCTTCCAATGCAGAAGGTACAGGGTTCGATTCCCGTCAAAGTCAGAAGTTTTTTAACTTCTGATTTGGACTTAAGTCCATCAGTTCTTGTCTTAGGAGTTTGTAAACGGTGACTTTGGAGCCGTCCTAGCAACGAAGCACATAATAAATTCAGAGTTGTTCTGAGTCGGCCTTGTTGATTCTGGCGTTGATCCGCTGATCCGCGGGTGTTCGCACTGTCCATACCACTGATTGCTATATTTCCTATTAAAAATATCGATCTTTGGTTGGTTGTCGCTCACTTGTCGATTGCGTCGGGGCCTACAGGGTTGGCTTGGTTGCTTTGATTTACTGTCCCCCACTGAAAATCAGTTATATAACTGAGTGAGTAGACTCTAAATACATTTTTTTTTTTTTAAATTTAAGTAGCAATCGCATCAAACTAAGAGTTAGGGGAGAGTGGGGAGGTTTGAGCCGTGGGAGGTATGAGCCAGTGAAGGTTTTAGCTTATCAGTTGATATTATGAAAAAATCAGAATAGCAGAATTATGCATTTGTAACATCTTCAACTTTTAAACCAAACAAGATTCAAATTTGACCCCAAATATGCCTTCTATAGATACCACCTGGTTAATGCTGCTAATATTGTATGTTTCCCTCCTATTTGCAAAGTAGCTGTGCAGTGTCAAGATTCATGACTTGAGATAAGATCATCTTAATATGTACTTAAATAATGTTTAATTATCATGTAAAGCCATGCTAATTTGATTTAAATTAATTTAAGAATAATTTGAAGCATATTAATCAATTGGGACTGAGGGAGGTTTGAGACAAGTTTTCGAGGGAGGTTTGAGCCAGACACATAACCTCACATAATAGTGGTATTGCTTGTTTTCCAAACATTATAATGGTTTTTATCCTTAAGTAAGCCATAGTTAACATACTTACGTTATAATCAACATCTTATCTTTCATTTTAAGGATACCTTATACCTGGAAGAAAAAAAAATCTGATCGTAAAGTAGTAAAGTAAAAGTAATGACGATGTTTTGTGTTGAACACTGGAAATGACCAGATACACCAGACCAGAAGTATGATACAGTTTCAATAATGCAACCAAACCAATATTCTGTTCCCGAGATAGCCAAATATCGCAACATTTAGCTATAAACTTTAAAACCGTACACTATAATATAGGACTATGCGGATGCCTATCTAAACTTTTGTGTAGGCCTAAGCCAATGTTTACTAATATGCCTGTTGTTTCTTTTCTTATGCGATAGAAAAATCGATACAGGGTATTAGCACATGTTTTTTGTTTTTTTCTATTGTAATATTTGCAAGTGACTTCAGCATTTGTTTATTGTGTGTTATTCTCAAAATAATTCTTAAATAACATGGTAAACACCAAAAATCAATAATAATAAAACATAATATTCATCTTAAATACATGTGTTCACTCTGCCCTAGTCTAAAAACGATCTATAATATCTATTAGTGATTCAAATTGCAGTTGACTCATACCTCCCACCTGTAGGGAGGTTGCTTTGATTACAAAACACTAGTGTCATAGCAAAATATAGTCTAAACCAAAGAGTGCAATTTGAAGCCAACATCCCAACCATGAATTTAAAAAAAAAAAAATTACAAAAAAGCCTAGAATTAAAAAAGGTACAGCAATTCTAAAGAAAAGTGTTTCAAACCTCCCCACTCTCCCCTACTTTATTACATAAAATTTTGTAATGGCATTAAAACCGTTCAGTTGCAATCTTCAACACCATATCGAGCCTACTTTGATTGCCTCAACTTCAGCGGCTCCTCTAAATAAATGTTTTTACCCAAGTTTTTGCTTTTGGGGTGTCACTAGAAAACTGCTACAAGTTCATTTTGCTTGCCTTGTAATTGATCACAGTTGATTACAGTAAATGGCAGAAGGCAATTTACAGAGAAAAATCATAACCCATGCAATGTTTGAATCGTGTTATTAGATAGATACACATATTTTAATTACATCATGGTATTAGCTTCCGTCATATTTTTGTTTCCGTAAAGTATCCCTTCAAAAGTTGTAATATTTTACCGCTCTAATATCATGAGGGTGTACAGTTTTGTTTTTTTTTTCAAATAAATTTGAGAAAAATTATGTTTAATAACTCCCCGTTCTTTCAGTGGCGGATCTAGGACATAATCATGGGGGGGGCGATTTGCGTGTGCATGTACACTCGTGGGAAAGGGACTAAGCGCAGACGCTAGGGGGTATGGGGGGCAGAGCCCCCATTAATTGCGCCGCAGGCGAAAATTTTGGAAATCAGGTTTTTAGAGTGCATTTGGTGGGTTTTAGAAAAAAGTGGTGGGCGGAATGCAATACGGAAACAATGTAGTTTGTGTGCAAAAATTTGTTTTGTCGTCATGTCGAGCTTACAATTTACAGCATTGGCCTAGATTGCAACATTATTATAAACGTTTGATCTTATTTTCAATTCATCATTTTATTTATTTGATATTGATATTGATATTGATATTGATATTTATTAGCCATCTTTTTGCACTCATGTGCCAACACAAGTATACATGGTAGGCGAGTATTAGACGTTGTCATCAAGAGTGGTTGAATATAATACCTGGTTATAATAGTATAAATGTACAAATCATTCTACAAGTGTAAAGCGTCAATAACAAGATAAAACTAATTAGGATAGGCCTATCAGTATCTTGCAAGATATCACATTTCTAAGATAATGTAAAATACATTACAATGATTAAGTCGCCTACATGTACAAATAAGTTTCCCAATGTAAAACAAGTCAATAACAAGATAAAACTATAATAAGGGTATATAACCCAGTAGGCAATAGTCATACTCTTACAAGATATCACAGTTCTGAGCTAATTTAAAACACACATATTACAAATTACATAACTAACAAGTACAATACTAATACACACAACTCACATGGAAGAAAGTCCACAGATCAATGACTAAAATACTCTGCAAGAGAGTAAAACTCTTTTTCCAGCAGCCAGATTTTGACACTATTTTTAAAACTACTTTCACCTAATCTGCCTTTTATATTATTTGGTAAGTGATTAAAAATTTTCCTTCCCGCTTGGATAGGGTCACTATCTGCTAGCCTAAGCCTAGTTTGGTCCTGGTGGAGATTGTCTTTAAGTCTAGTGTTGTGGGTGTGCACATTACTGTTCCTTTGAAACAAGGTGGGATTTTCATTGACAAAGCATGCCATTTCAAGTATATAAGTACCAGTTATAGTGAGAATACCTAGAGTTTTGAATGCCTGTCTGCAAGATGCCCTATTGGGTAAGTTAAGAAGAATTCTTACAGCCCGCTTTTGAAGACGAAAGACAGATATTGTAGCCGATGCATACCCCAGAATAAGATCCCGTATTGAATTAATGATTGGAAAAATGCGAAATACACCATTTTTGCTATCTTCTGGTTGCACTGATTTACTACATTCCTCAATACATAGCAAGCAGAACTTAACCTACTACATAAGTTGTGGATATGGTCTGCCCATTTAAGCTTGAAGTCTACAGTTAGTCCAAGAAACATTGCATGCTCCACCAGTTCCATCTCCACATTCTCATGTTCAACCGTCATCTGTGATAATTCACCTTGAACCTGGAATTTTAACAGCTGTGTTTTCCCACAATTTAACTTAAGTTTGTTTGCATCAAACCATTCTTCAAAGGCCCTCAGTATAATTAGGAATTTATCTTTCAAACCCATTTCGCAGAGTGCCCGTATTATAGCACTAGAATCATCTGCGTAGAGAACAATCATACAACCCAGCGGTAGATTTTTTGGAAGATCGTTGATATACAGAATAAAAAATACTGGCCCCACGATTGACCCCTGCGGTACTCCATGTTTGACAAGCCTCCATTTTGAGTGAGCTATCGATTTTCCTTTTCCTACGGCCACCCTCTGTTTCCTATTCAACAAATATGAGGAAACCCAAGCTAGTGTTTTGTCTCTTACCCCCATATGCTCTAATTTACCAAGTAGAAGTGAGTGGTTGATAGTGTCAAAAGCCTTTGACAAATCACATAAAATTGCCCCCACAACTTCTTTCTCTTCCAATGCCATTTGGACCGCATGGGTGAGATTAAAAGTTGCTGATTTTGTGGAACGGCCTGTCCTAAATCCATGTTGGCAATCCGATAGTAAGTGGTTATCATTTAAAAAAGTATTAAGTTGCTTTAGAAATAATTTCTCCAACACTTTTGAAAAGTTTGGGATTAACGACACTGGTCTATAGTTGGCCATCTCCTGTGCCTTACCTTTCTTGAAAAGTGGTTTCACTGTGGCATATTTTAACTTTTCGGGGAATGTCCCTGAACTGAAAGAAGAATTACAAATGTCTGCTAGTGGCTTTGCGATGAATGCTGCACATTGTCTGATCAAAAAACTGGGCACCTCGTCCCACCCTGCTTTATTTATATTTTATTAACGTCTATCCTATTTAGTTAAAAAACGATTCACATAGGAGGACAACTTAATAAATCGAAGTACACTGATGCAGACTCATTTCAGAGGCAAACTGATTATTTCTGACAACATAAAGGAAAGTTGATTTTTATTGGGAGTTTTAAATAAATAGCGCCGCAGGCGAAAATTTTGAAAACCAGGTTTTTAGAGTGCATTTGGTGCGTGCACAATAAAATAATAAAATCATTTTTTTTTTTTTTAAAGAATCATGGGGGGGGCGATCGCCCCACCGCCCCCCCCTGTATCCGCCACTGCGTTCTTTAGAAACCACATGTGTCAGTAAGTCTTTCGCCACATTGGAACATGCGGCGGAAAGGACCGGCGCGGGAAGGCACTGCAAGAGGTCGCGCCAGCGACCTCTTGTTATTAATCATATTAGTTATATAAATTTAATTAATAAGTTAGGCTATGTAAAATCTTGAGTTATATCTCGGGTTTGGAAGTTTTGACACACCCATTATGATAAAATCACGCACGGAGTTCTTTATTTGTTATAATTTATAAATAAACTATCATTAGGCCTATCCCAAATGGGTAACACTTCTAAGTTGTGATTGTGCATAGTATTACCGCTAATATTAGTACCGGTAGTTAACTATTAAGCTCATAAAACTATATCCACATAATTCCTGAACACTATGTACCAGTTACAAAATGTACGATATATTTAAGTCCGGGCAATGAATAGTTATTTGGAGTTTGTTGACAATGGTGTGATAAAACGTAGAGCGGTAGCCGGCTAGCGAGGAGCGATCTTGATTACGTCATGCGCGGACTGGACGCAAACGCGTTCACGGGAATGCCAGACCTGGATAAGGAAGAATATCATTGGATCATGGGTTATCCCTACTTCCCCCTTTCCAAATGTGTGAAACGCATGCTGTCCTCCAATCTTCCGGAATCTGACTATTATTTATGGAAATTTGGAAAATAAACTGTAAGTATGGAACTATAGCCCTGTCAGCTAGTTTCAAGAAGTCATTTGTGATGCCATCTAATCCTGGTGATTTATGGGCTTTAAGTCCTCTAACAACTTTAATTATGCTATTTTGGCTAAACGTAAAACTTTCACTACCATCGTGTATTTCATTTGTAATTTGATTATGGTCATATATTTCCTTTTCTCCATATATGCTTGCATATTGGTTATTTAACATATTTGCTTTGACTTTGTCGTCAGTTACTTGAATATCCCCTTGCTTTAAAACTGATATTTTACTTCTAACAACTTTTTTAATTCTGAAGTGTTTAGCCATTTTGTTTTTGTATACATGTGCTATCATTGAAATGCTTACTCATGTGTTGAGTACCCTGTAACATTTGCATTTGAGTTCATTAATATAATATAAGGTAGGCCTAGGCCTATACATTATAGGGTTTAAATGACTTAAGTTGGTATTAAAGTGCATCAACTGCAGTGGCGTAGCTAGTAACTCAAAGGCCTGGGTGCAAGGTTCTCTGTGGTCCCTTGTAGTTTTGTGGGTTTCACGGGGTCTGGGGCGAAGCCCCAGCCGGCGGAGGCGGAAATTGTTTAGGGGTCTTTTCTTGCTTAAGATAGCCTGTAGAGCGATCTGAGACAGGAACCGTCCCAACAACTATTTTTGGAATACTGGGACTGATCACACAAAAACGGGACGTCTGGTTACCCTATGACAATGACCCTATGTTTATAACGATGCATATCATGCAAACAACAATAATTAAGAGCCATCTTTGTCATATTGATAAATTAATTTCCAATGTAAATAAAGAAATTTTATATTTTAAAATTATTTGTTATAGACTAATATTGTCTAACACATTTAGGACACCCTCACGCCCTTCAGGGCCCTCAATGCTCAGGGCCCGGGCGCAACCACACCCCTTGCACCCTCTATTCCTACGCCCAGTGGCGGCTCCTGGTTAGAGCTGCGAAGCTGTAGCTACCCCTAGTAAAATAGTAAATAAAATAAATATTTACTTATTTTAAAAAATAAGTTATTTTTATGTTTTTAAGTTTATACACATTAAACTTTGCCATTGGTTTGTCCGTGTGATTTTCTGTTGATTCCGTCAAGCGGTAGTGGTTCATTTCCAGGTATACGGCGAGCTGTAGCTTTGAGACGCTGCAGTAAACTTTTCCCATGTTAAACTGATTTAAATCACCTCGTTCCTCGCAGCGGAAATAAGGCTGTTTGGGTGCTGCTTCAAGCCAGCACTGAGGCTCGTTCGGCAACGCCCTTTCAGCTCGGCTCGGGCTCGGGTCACGGCTGACGTTGCGTTCCCTTCCCACCGACTTTCCCACCGCATAGGGCCAGATAATAACCCGTTAATGAGTGAAAGTGTTAGTGTAATTGTTTTTTAACTCAATAGTATAGTTTATTTAATCGTCTTTCTCTTGAAGAAAAGACTACGGTGAAGAAAAATTGTAATTTTTTTGTTGGTTCCGTTTGGTCACAATGCACCACTCTAGCCTAGGGGATATGGAGAGGAGGGGGGCCCATGCTGGTCAGAACCAGCCCCAACGCCGTTATTCGCGGTTAAAACCTAACCAGGTAGCAGCACGGTCGTATGCCAACATGGCCGTCCGAAGGCAGATAAAAACACGGGCTGCATAGGGAGCAAGTGTATTTTTCATGCTTTGAAGCATAATATTTCATTGTAAGCGTCAGTTCTGGAAGTATTTCCACTTTCCAGTAGTTGGGTACAATGGGGTAGGACAATCACTATATTTTGTAACTATCAGCTGCAAAATAAATAGCAAAATAAGGCATTCACGTAATTTGGAGACGTGTAAAATCCTATAGGCAATGTGTTTGCAGTAATTTTACCTTGATGGCAATCCATGAATTTTGCATGATTATTGGCCTTTACTTATATGATATGTAATTTTATAATATCACACATTATTCCCCCCTCCCGGAAGTAATTTTTTGCGGGTTCTCCGACGATTTGTTAGTAAATTTGTGTTTCGTCATGCCATTGAAACCTCTTATAACACAGTTTCACATTTACTCCCCCCCCCCCTCGCAACCCGGCTAAAAGTTTAAAGTTATATATGAATTGCACCGGCCTTCACTAAACTGTATATATAGGCCTACTATTATTAATACGCATAGTTAACTAATATTGTTTAGTCCTAGAATTGATTTGTTGTTGTTTTGGTTGAGATTATAAATAATATGATTTGACAGCTATTTTACATCCGATTAAGATATATTTTACACTCACAACATTTACTTTTAAACATTCCATTACATTTGATGTCTCAAATCTCTTGGTAACATTACACTGTCTTAATATTAAATAAAATATAGATTTTTGCCCATAAATAATAATGTCTACCCATAATTTGCTGTTCACGGCAGCAGTTGGTACAAATCTCTTGGTATAGTATATTATTATATACCATACAAAAATGCAAAAACTTGCAAAAAAGGGGCCAAGCCGAAAACAAGGAAGATACAAGTGGCTCAACTGCATAAAGTGGTGATATCTAGAAGTGTGGCCAAGACCATTATTTTGCTTAAAATAATAAATATATTTAATAATTATATAATAAATTAATAATATATCAATATCCATATTATTATCTAACTATAATTATGAAATAAATATGTTAACAAAAATAACATAAACATTAAATAAATTTATTGAAACAATTACATGTGGAAATATCAAAATTATCAGACGCCATTCAAAATTAAAAGCTTGGTCGATGAATTTTTAGCTTGGTTGTCGTTACTGACTAACCAAAACATAACCAATCCAAATCCTTCGACCAAGCTTTTAATTTTGAATGGCGTCTGTTAATTTTGATATTTCCACATGTAAATGTTTCAATAAATTTATTTAATGTTTATGTTATTTTTGTTAACATATTTATTTCATAATTATAGTTAGAAAATAATATGGATATTGATATATTATTAATTTATTATATAATTAATAAATATATTTATTATTTTAAGCAAATTAATGGGCTTGGCCACACTTCTAGATATCACCACTTTATGCAGTTGAGCCACTTGTATCTTCCTCTTTTTCGGCTTGGCCCCTTTTTTGCAAGTTTTTGCATTTTTGTATGGTATATCAATAATTTTTTTAGAACGTACACGGTATGGAAGTTAGCATCCAAGTAGAGAAAATTACTTTATTTACAATGATTCAAAATAAAATCTCACTCATTGATAATTAAAAGGTTTGAGCATCTCAGTTATATAAAAAAAAAAAAATGCATTATCTAAGCTTCCGGGCATCTAATCCAATTACCGTTTGTCAAGCACATGGCCACTGAGATGACTGACATCGGTGCAAATTTTGGCTTCTCTAACATTATCCATTGAGGGCCCACAAACTGATTCATAATTCGTCAGCCAGCCACCCACCCAACACCAAGAAGAAAGTATTTTTGAACGATCTTGACGTCTGAATAACTTCTAGACGCATCAGCAGATTGGGATGAAACTTGAAATGGGTCATCTCGTAGTAAAAGCCCATCGATTGTAGCAAGTTGCAGGTTTTTATCTCACATGGTTTTTTCGTCGGCGACACCGTGTTAAGTGCTAAAGTAGGCGTGCGGTAATAGGCGCTAGTAGAAGCGGAGCCGCGCGTGGCTTAGCCCGGTGCGCTTCCGCGCATCTTGAAAGGAATAAAAAATCAAGGTAGGCTAGTTTACATTCAATGCACTGCACAAATTTAAAAAAATATTATTTGGGACATATACTAGGAAGCTTCGCAAACGCTTTTTCAGGCGCATTGTTGGATGAGCGTAATTGTTTAAAAACAAAAAAGCGTAAAATTCCGATTTTTATAAGAAATAATTATTCGATTACGCTAAAATTTCACACGAATATATTAATTCATAAAATTAAGGTTCTGTAAAAAAATCATTACAATCGGATAAAGCATGTAGGTGTTATAACTCGAGGAAATTTAAAAAATCGAAAAAAAAATCGTAAAATTATGATTTTCATAAGAAATAATTTTTTGATTGCGCTCAAATTTCACACGAATATATTAATTCATAAAATTAAGGTTCTGTGAAAAAATCATTACATTCAAATATATCATGTAGGTAGGTGTTGATAAGTCGAAGACATTTTTTAAAAATCGAAAAAAATCGTAAAATTGCTATTTTCGTAATTCGATTGCGCTCAAAAAATGTGGCAGTTCTAAGTTCAGAAATTTCGAAGGTCTCCAGAAAATTTCATCGCAATTGGAGTATCGGTTTAGCCGGAATCGTGCTAACAGACGGACAAAAAAAAAAAAAACATTACGGAATTTTTCTTCAGTGTAGTGAAATGGAATCTTTGCTTCGCTCGCTACGCTCGCTATGCTCATCCAATTAATAATAAATAACAATTTAAAAAATTCCATATTATATCTATAGGGCTACCCATTATCAATTATACTCAATCTATTATATTAAATTAATGTGACTTGCATAAAATATACTATGATACACAGTATCCTTAGGTTTAGAATGTTGAACCCAAAGACGGTACATAGCTCTTAGCCCGCTTTGGCCCTATACCGCCTACAGCACATCATTGTTATAAATTAATTACCATTATGGTATTAGTTATGACGTTTATTGGTTGGTGGTATCCATGAAACTGATGACAGTTGTGAAAAATGTGTCTCAAGGTATAAGAATAGAGCTCCCAACTAACCCAACTAATGCACGAAATAATATGCACATGCATACTTTTTGTTTCATTACGCAACACAAAAATGTGTGTATTACTAATTTTATGACCTTTCTTGCTAAAACACAACATGAACATGTTCCGAGTAAATTCAATCTCGAGTTGACCGTGACGGTACAATATTGCATTGGTTTAACATTAAATGCCGCCATGCCGCCACACGTATCTGCCTTAGAGCAGTTCTCCACTTTACCGCCAGATGTCAGCCACTTAGCTTTTAAACGCGAATTGGTGATGACTAGAAGGCAATAAGTAAGGGAGCATTGTACAGCCGACATTTCCGTGCAGATATTTACACAAAAAATTAATGGATCTGTGGTTGTGAACAAACAAGCAAGCCTTATTGTTTTCCTTGATTGTTGTTTGTTGTCGATAAAATATGGTCGGATAAAGGTTACTCTAATTTAGGTAAATTTAGTAGTTCAAATGCGAAAACATGATAGCTATGCTGTTCACATCAACTGGTACTTAGGGTGGTACTTAGGGAAACATCCAATGTGTTTTGCAGCACCCTTACAATATAATTCACGAGCCGCCACTGCCTACGCCCCTGATCAACTGTAATAATGTGCCACTTTAGCCTAGGAGGAAAGACCCATGCTAGATCTAGCCTTTGATAGGATCAAAGAGGATGTTCCTCTTCCCAGGTAGGCCTACTCAAAACATGGTTCGCTCACTCGTCTAACAATGACTTGGTCATTTTCCTTGTTTAAAAGTTATTTCCTCTGTACACTGTACAGTGATCTCAACTCTAAAAAAATACCAGTTGTGGTATTGTATTTCAGAGTGCAGATTACGTAATTGACTACCAGGATAGAAATTTAATATAGCAAAACATTTTTTTACAGAGTGCACATAACGTATATTGACAAGGATGGAAACCGAAAACAAGTTCGGGGAAAAGTTGGAGACAACGTTCTTTACCTTGCTCACAGACATGGCATTGAAATGGAAGGTAAATCAATTCGGGTACAATAGGTTGTATTACAGTAAAGCTGGGCAAAGAAATCGATATTTCAATACAATATCGATATTTGGACTCCATATTGGAAAAAAAAGAATCCTGAAATTTGTAAAAACATGAAAACTGAAACAAAGATGTGAATTTTTTAAAATGTAAATGTTTATAAGCTGTCCGCGGTGGCACATACGATTAGGGCGCTGGTCCGAATCATATGGCTCTATGACACTATGAGTAGTCGGCATAAGGCATGTTTTTTTATAATCGTCATCTATCACCACTCATTGTCTCGAATAGTCTGGCGCATTAAAATGAGACGTAAAGCAACAAAAATCATCATCATAAATCTTTATTGGGGTCTATAAGCCTAATATAGCCTATTGGTAGGCCTACCTAAGAAAATTAGAATTATTTCTACTAATTTTGGTTCACATGCTATATTTTGTATACATGATTTCATCTTTTATAGGAGCATGTGAAGCATCACTTGCCTGTACAACATGCCATGTCTACGTAAAAGACGGTTATCTTGATAGATTGCCAGAGGCAGATGAGAAGGAGGAGGATCTGTTAGATATGGCTCCATTTCTTAAAGAAAATTCTAGATTGGGTAAGTCTCAGAGGTCTTATTACCTATTATTATAGTAGTTCTTTATTCCACAAACACAAAATCATGTTAATAAACAGCCCAACCTTTCTCAACTAAAATAAATTAAATCTAAAAAATGCCAAGCAAATAATTCAATAGAAATTCACATTAAATACTAGGGAAACGCCAAAGTCGTTGTCAAACAAGTGAGTGAGCCATGTGCTGAGTACCCGGTAACATTACTTTTCTTCCCCCTTAGGCCTCCCTAGCCTATCATAGGCTGTAGTGGCGCATTATGGCCTTACAGTTGACGCGCCCTTATACCAACTAAACATAAAAACCCTATTATTTATTGGATGAGCGTAGCGAGCGTAGCGAGCGTAGCGAGCGAAGCGAAGATTCCATTTCACTACACTGGAGAAAAAAATCCGGAATGTTTTTTTTTTTTTTTTTTTTTTTTTTTTCTGTATTTTTGTCTTTTGTTAACACGATTCCGGCTAAACCGATACTCCGATTGCGATCAAATTTTATGGAGGTCTTCGAAATCTCTGAACTTAGAACTGCCACGTTTTTGAGCACAACCGGAAAATTATTTATCATGAAAATTGCAATTTTACGATTTTTTTCAATTTTTTAAAAATTTCTTCGACTTACAACACCTACATGCTTTATCCGAATTTAATGATTTTTTCACAGAACCATAATTTTATGAATTAAGATATTCGTGTAAAATTTTAGCGCAATCGAAAAATTATTTCTTATGAAAATCGAAATTTTACGATTTTTTTCTTTTTTAAAATTACGATTAATTAAAAAAATTAAAGATTAAAGTTTATTTTTTTATTTAATTTAAATTAATTTTTAAAAAAATCTTCAACTTAAATGATTTTTTCACAGAACAACAGAAAATCCACATAACACATGGTAGCTCAATGAATTACGCTCATCCAACAACGCGGCGGGACTTAAGCGCCCTTATAGCCGAAATGTGGGAGACGTGGGTTCAATCCCCTGGTCGGGAAAGATTTTGTAATTTCTGGATTGTATTTTTAAAATTATTAAACATGTTTTGAAATGCATATAACGCAGTGTAGTCCATCATCTGTGACAATACTATAGTAAACATAGCCAGTACGAAATACGTGAAAATATTGCAAGGTTTACTCAATCTACGAGCGGAATTTGGGGATACCTTGACGTGCAACATTCGATCCACCGTGGGCACGGCATTTCACCGCCAGACAGATAATAAACAAAACATATTTTTTCTTAATCAAAACCATTGTCGTTAAAATAAACACATAACAAAAACTTGTAAAAATACAGCCAAACCTTACACACTCAAAAGAAATGAGATCTAAAAAAAGGGCCAAGCTCATCTACCCTTCCACATTTGCGCATTCTTAATTCATAAATGTACAGTGTCCCATAACAACACCCTTGAGAAGCTTGGCAAAATAGAATTTGCAACTATTAATTTAAACATAATAGTTCATCCAAATTCTTTTTTTCTAATTAATTTTAACGTAATGGTCATGCAAATTCTATTTTGCCAAGCTTTTCAAGGGTGTTGTTACGGGACATTGTACGTTTATGAATTAAGAATGCGCAAATGTGGAAGGGTAGATGAGCTTGGCCCTTTTTTAGATCTCATTTCTTTTGAGTGTGTAAGGTTTGGCTGTATTTTTACAAGTTTTTGTTATGTGTGGGATCTCATTACTTTTTCAAGTTCCATTGCAAAATTATTTGTTAAAATATAATAAATTTATCAAAGTCAATTTAATTGCTATGGTATTACCAATTATTAACAATAGAATGAAAAAATATAGTGGTACAAAGACTTGCTTTTTGTAAACAATGTAGGCGATTATTGTCACGTAACTATAGTTACTTGTTGATTGTATGCCTGTATAAGGCTTATTTTAAAACCTTTATTTGGAAGCCTTCCAGCAATTTTTTAAAACTTTTTCTTTCAAAGGGAATTACATCACTATTACCTTAATGTCCATGTAAAATATGAACGTTGTAGCCCCACCCGTTTGGTCAGAATCGCTGGGCAATTGAAACTGACGAATTAGATAGTAGCCAGTAGTAGCCAGTAGTAACTAACGTCCTTAAAGTGATTTTGAGCATGTTTCAAGTCATATTTTCACCAAGAAGGAATGCTCGTACCCCAACCAAATTTGGCATGTGTTGTCGGGTACCTAAATCCCCTCGATTTTGATAGTTTTCAAGTTCACATCACGTTTCATGATGGCTGGGTGACACCTCGAAATCACCCCAACTCTGCTTGCTGTATAAGGTGCCTGAGTGTGTAGCACACCGCGGCTTGGCTGCGGCGCCCTAACGGGCACCTAGATTCCTACACATTGGCAGCCTATTTTTCAATTTATTATTTCTTGTAGGTTTAAATTGCAATGGTTCTAGCTGATTTTGTTAGCAGTTCTCCGTAAACTCGTACCGGATGTCTGTTTAAAATTTCAGGGCAATCTGTTCAGCGATTCGGCTGATTTTCGACGTACCGACTCACAGACTCACAGAATGAACGCCGTTTGAGTTAAATAGAGACCACTTCGTTTGCTGCGCTCACTCTTTTAAAAAAAATTACCTATCCAAAGTAAATACCAGTAAAAGGCTTAACCCAACTCTTTTCGGTCATGTGTCGGGGCAGCCCCGACATGGGTGTATCTGCACACTTTACTACACCTCCCAAAAACATTTTAAATCCGTTCTTCTGCATATTTAGTACAAACTTCTGATGAGCAACTGAGATATAACTAATTGTTAATTTAATTTATCTATTGATCTATAAGTTACAAGAATTTCGTTTGGGGCCATCAAATTTTGGATTTACTGTCATTATGTTAGTAAAGTAAAATAATCGTAGACCAATTTGTAAAGTTTTAGGTATACATAATTACTAATTATACAGAAGTAAAAAGTGGTACAATTTAACTAAATTGTAATTAACTGGATGATTAATTAGGCCTAATTAGTTAAATAATTTTTTTCATGTATTATTTATTACTCCTGAAATATGCTTTCATTTGATTTACCCAAGTCGACTATGATTTGTTTATTTTGCACATAAAATTAAGATTATTAATTGAATTAACTTGATTAATGGGAAAGTTACAAGAACTCAGGTTTAGGGACATCATTTTTTTCTTTCTTTGTGCTTGTATTTTTTTAATTTGATACACCAGTTGATTGTGATTGATTCCGATAATTACTAAGTGAGATTTAAACTGTAATGATTAAATTAATTGGGCCATCAAATTCCAACTCTCAACCTTCTCGTGGTTTGGCCCGTGATTAGGGGAGTTTTTCTCCCTGAAACTAATGGCGAGCTCTGGGTCGTCGTCGGGGAACTTTACCCTTCCCTTTGACTACTTCCCCGACGGCGAAGACAATGACAACACGGACGGATGATGACACAGACGGAGACCACGACGTGGGGGAACCCCTGCCCTCCCCATACGCTTGTGGCTGGTTCTGAACAGCACAGGTCTGTCCACCCCTTGTCCCCCCGCGTCATCCCTTACGTCCCTTCCTTCGTCTCGATTATGAGACGTTAAACAATATCCAATCAATCAATTAAATTAATTAAAATCAATAAATCTGTAAGTTGAAGGAATTTTGTTTGGGGCCATCAAAATGTGGATTTATTGGCATCATGTTTGTATAGTGGAAAGATATTATGACAATTGTTGGTTGAGTTTTAGGTAGGCCTACATACATAATTCATTATACACAAGTCAAAAGAGGTAAAAATTAACTCAAATGTAATTAGTAGGCCTACCTAATTTGAAGAATAATTAATTAATTGTAAATATTTATTAGAATATTTATTCCGTGTAAAATAAGCTTTTATTTGATACCAATGTCAACTATGTAGCCTAGGTCTAGTCTCTTTGTTTTTATATAGTCCTATTTGGTTAATTGATTAATTAATTCAATTAAAAATAAAGTTACAGGATCTCAACATGGGGCCATCGATTTCTGGATTTCTTGTGATCATATTAATAGATTCACAAAATTGTCATGCTTGCTTCACGATTTGCACGATTGTTAGGCTTAAAGCCCCCACTAGATGATGAGAAAGAAACACTGAGTCTGGCAATCTTAGTATCTACAGTTTCATGCCCTAGATAATGGTGGAAAACCACCACTCAACCAGACATAGTTGGAACTGTGGTATTATTAAATATTAATAGTAAAAATAAAAATAATAATAATAATAATAATAATAATGAATATAAGATTTTTAAGCATAAACCCGCTTTAAGGACATAGTTATTGATTCATAGCAGTTGTCGAAAAAGTTTGCCCCGACTGGGGTTCGAACCCAGAACCTCCGGTAGAGCTATGGCACGTTAAGCCGGAGGTTCTGGGTTCGAACCCCAGTCGGGGCAAACTTTTTCGACAACTGCTATGAATCAATTAATAATAATAATAATAATAATAATAATAATAATAATAATAATAATAATAATAGGCCTAGCCCTATATATTATCATGTTTGCTAACCTAGAAAAGTTGTAAAAAGTGTTGGGCAAAGAAACAAACCTAATGTGTCACAAACGTAACGTTACGTTTGTGACAAGGAAAGTTACGTGTGTGACATACTTAAAAAGGGTCATTAAAGCACTTTTTGATTTTTGGTTTTTGATTTCCATCTTTCTTAAACCTGTTTAAAAGAGGAATTAATTTGTAAACATAAATTTGTAAACCCGACATAGTTGGAACTGAGTTATGATGATTATTATTATTTATAAACCCTTAAATTTATTATCAGTTTCTTGGCGTTACTTGTGTGACCAACTTGTAACGAGTCATCGTTTTGTGTGGGGTTTTTTTATCACCAAAAAATAATAAATAAAAATGCCTGCTATTGGCTTTTGGCAGGTATAAGTTAACTAAGTTGACTTGCAAAAGTTTTTTTTTTTTTTTAATAAACAAAATATAATAACAATTGATTATGTCATTCCTTTTTTTTTAAATGAACGAGAAAGGAATCATTGCACATTAAGTACAATAGATTTGTAAATACTTGTTAGATTTTGTTTATTGGATGAGCGTAGCGAGCGAAGCGAAGATTCCATTTCACTACACTGGAGAAAAAAATCCGGAATGTTTTTTTTTCTTTCTTTTTTTTCTGTATTTTTGTGTGTTTGTTAACACGATTCCGGCTAAACCGATACACCAAATGCGATGAAATTTTCTGGAGGCCTTCGAAATCTCTGAACTTAGAACTGCCACGTTTTTGAGCGCAATTTGAAAAACTTTTTCATAAAAATCGCAATTTTACGATTTTTTTTTATTTAAAAAAAATTTATTCGACTTATAACATCTACATGCTTTATTCTATTGTAATGATTTTTTCACAGAACCTTTATTTTATGAATTAATATATTTGTGTGAAATTTGAGCGTAATCGAAAAATTATTTCTCACGGAAATCACAATTTTACGCTTTTTTGTTTTTAAAAAATTACGCTCATCCAAACACGCCCCTAAAAAAAAGCGTTTGGCAAAGCTTCCTGTTCCTATTTTGTTTATTAAAAAAGGGGACATTTTTTTCATTAAAAGTAATTTTGTTGCTTGGCAAATTTTTATTTTTGACCCCGGGCAGGACCACTTTTAGTTAAATTTGCCCTAATAAAAAATAAAATATAATATTGTTTTTGACGATCTTGTAGAAAAACTTAAACCTTTTTGCTTGGTTTTCTTTTGTCCTGATGATTGGGAAAACATTTAAAATTGGGTTTGAATTTGTATGCAATCGCTCTTAAAGATCATTAGCAGCGTTTTCTCAGTATTTTTTGGCTTTTTCTCCGTCCTATTCCTGATTGTACCTTTGTTAAAATTTCATTGCAAAAATTCCCTTATCTGAAATTTATAATTTGTCGGGAAAGTCTTCAGCGAGTTACTAAAATGAAAGATTTTGGGTGTCATTATAGATTAAAAATTCCCTTTTTCATTAGCCTTTTGGGACTGTCTCCAATTTGGGCATTGCGCTGATACAACAAAAAAAAAATAGAAAAGGTACTTTCATTTTTCTGTGCAATTTTCGTCATCGTGTCCCATTTTTTAATGCCGGGTCTCAACAAAAAATTATGAGGAACTTTTCAGACAGATCTAGCCACGGGAAAAACACTTTACATGTCTTTCTTGCACCGTATCATCAATGGCTTTTCCTCCACCATTTTTTTTTTGGGCTCCATGTTTCCTTTCCATATTCCCCCCGCTTTACTAGGCTTACGCCCTTTTTTTCCATTTGGCTAGACCTAGCTTTCTTTCCCCTAGATCTACCCCCCTTTTCGTTTACTTCATTTTTAAAAATTTTTACCTAATTTCCCAACGTTCAACATATTCTCTGTTTTTAAAATTCTTAAAAAAATCAATACGTGATTGGACTGCAGTTGAAGGTCATTAGCATTACCCCCTCTATTCTTAAACATTATTTACTCTTATGTTTTGTTGCACTTATAATTTTGATATATTTGTTTATTGTTCATCACCATATAATTATTTGTTTATTTGTGGTTAAACTTACTTTGGGGTAAATTTTTTTTTTTTACTTATTTATATATTTAGTAGGATTGTCTATGTAAAATGGTACTTGTGCTGTTCTATACTCTTATATAAATTTAAAAAAAAGGGTTTTTAAGCATAGGCCTAAGCCCGCTAATAGTGAATGATAGCAATTGTGGTGCCGGAGGTTCTGGGTTCGATCCCCAGTCGGAGCAAACTTTTACGACAATTGCTATCATTCATTATTATTATTTTATTATTTATTATTATTAATATTATATTCATTATTATTATTATTATATTTTTTTAATATAAATTTTTAAGCAAAAGCCCGCTTTAAAGGACATTTTTATTGATTATACAGTTGTCGAAAAAGTTGCCCCGCTGGGGTTCAAACCCAAAACCCCCGGGGTTTAAACGTGCCATAGCTCTACCAAATTGAGCTACCGGACCCAGAACAAACCTTTACTAACTGCTTTTTTTTGTATTGTTGACCTCCATGACTAAATCCAACAAAAACTGCAATGTAGCTGTCAAATCTGAAGATCACATGGATATCCAACACTCTCATCTCCATGAGTTGGGTAGTATGAATATAAGATTTTTAAGCAAAAACCCCGCTTTAAGGACATAGTTTTGTTTCATGCAGTTGTCGAAAAAGTTTTATTATTATTATTATTATTATTTTATTATCAATGATGCTTTTGTAAAAAAAGTAGCCCTACTGGGGATAAAAACCAAGAACCTCTGGTTTAACGCGCCATAGCTCTCCCAAATTGACTACCGAGACTAAGACACACCTTCATTAACTGTTTGGGGCATACTTTTTTTTAAAACTGCTATCATTGACTAAAAATGTCCTAAAAGCGGGCTTATGCTTAAAAAACTTTATATTCATCTTTTATTATTATTATTATTATTATTATTATTATTATTATTATTATTATTATTATTATTATTATTGAACACTATTTATTTTCCAGGATGTCAAATCATACTGAAATCGGATTATGAAGGTATCGAACTGCAACTTCCAAAAGCTACAAGAAATTTCTATGTTGATGGACATAAACCAAAACCACACTAAGTAGTTGTAGGTAGGCCTACATATAAATTTAATTCATTTAGTATGTTTTATAGCCCTACTGATTATTTCATTCTGTAAATAATTTTTGATGATGTTTCTGTATTATACTAGAGTTTAGACGCAGATTTTTCGTCCGCATTTATTCTGTGTTCATTGTACGTTCTCTGCATCTTGTTTATACTGATGGACCTATAAATAGCATTTAGGTAGGTATTTAAAATACACAGTTTCACAGCATTAAGAGTCTTCACGATCATGTATAAGCACCCCGTAAACCTAAATTAAGATGTACAATGCCTGGAAAAATTAAACTACTCGAGAATTTTAAAAAAAATGCAAATGACAATTTTTTATGCAGAACAACATTTCAACAACAGAAATTCTTTATGTAATAAAACCCCCCTATTTACCTTGTTAAAACGTAGAGCCCAACCAACAGGGCACCCTTCTTGTTCCTGTTGCGTCGCTTTAGCGGAAAAGATGGGGTAAAAGTAGGGTTTTTTTTTTCATAAATTCTGTTTGGATGGTGTTTCTAAATATCTGAACCATGTGTATTTTAGATTTTTTGTGTTATTTTTTAATTTTTTTCCAGGCGTTGTCATCTTAATTTTAGTCTTCAAGCGTGCCATTACTCCTACTCGTGAAGACTCTTAACAATATGTACCTACTTAAATATGTTACTTATCTCTAGTTGGCCTTATTTTCCTTCATGTCCAGTCAGCTATAAAATTGATTTAGAACAAAGGGTAATATTTTTATGTGAAATAACATTTGTCTACTCTGTAATATGTTGAGGATTCTTTAAATGAGTGCTGGTTGATCTCTGGACTATTTCATTGCATTGATGATGATTATTTATAGATGAAGTACTGTCACTTGATTTTTTACTGCCAATGTAGTCCTAGTACAAACAATACAAAATACAATTTCTAGATACGTACAAATTATTATTATTACTACATCTGGGCTCATTATAAAACTCTTGTGGAGAGTTTGAGAAATTTCACGAGCTAAACAAAGATTTCTACATCAAGGTATTATTATTGTTACTTATTAGTTATTAGACTATGCCTTAAATGCAATCATTCAATTAGAGTCTTGGCTTGGGCATACATACAACTGTAATTGGCTACAGTATGCCGAAAAAGGTGACGACTCCTTGCTCGTGAGTTATTTGAGATATTACCAGTTCAATGCCAGCTACCAACATTTTTCAATGATTTTGTCAGCCAGAGGCAATGCTGGGCTTCATACATACTTTCGTCCCATGGTTATTCCTTTTCAACCGTCTAATTTCCCATGCCCTAATTTATTTATTACCTTGTTGGGTTGAGACTTGTGACACATTGAGTTTTGATAGTCTCCCTCAAGGGAAAACGTTAGTTTGTATAGTCTAATACTGTACATGATCTGCACACAGCCTGTGCACACTTCATAAATAAATAATAATAATATCAGACCCCTATTCCAACATGCTTCGGATCGGGGGGTGACGAGTCACCATTTTCTCGGGCTACAGCTTATCAGTTATCAGTGCTTGCTTGTCATTCTCAGCATCTCATCTTCTTTGCTTAACCGGCATTTTTTCCACTAGTTCTCTCCATTCATTTATTTAGAGTCTACCCACTCAGTCATATAACTGATTTTCAGTGGGGGACATTAAACCAGATATTTTCAGATTTTCAGATTCTCTTTTAAAAATTCATTGGACTTGTTTATAAATATTTTTTAATAATGTGTATGTTCTGTGGATAAAATATGTTTTAACTTTTTTTAATGCTTTTAAATCTGTGATTGTAGAATCTACATTTTTCAAAATGAAAGCCAACTATTACTAGTGGTGCACTCAATATTCAATAACATTTCAATAGTGGGTCAATGAAAATGTCATCATGGCATGTTTTCTGGGAAAAAAATGAACTAAAACTTGTCCAAAGTGGTTTTCTCATATTTCCCCCTTAGGTCCAGAAATTTTAATGTCTAGTTAAAAATTTTTCTGCCCGTTATCCTCTCATAAAATATTTCAAGGGTTCTGATTGGTGGGTTTCCATGCGATAACAAATTATGTGTCAGTTAAATTTTTTTTCCACTTTAAATGGACATTGAAAAACCGGGCCTTAGTCAAACGGATCAAAGGAAAATACAAGAACAATTGGGGATTTTGTGGTAGAGGGCTGAATTTTGGATTGTATACTCAGAACAATATTATAAGAAAATTGCCTCGAGGAGCCATGAAAAAATCCATCCGGTTAAGGGGGTAGAAGGGGGTGAAAAAATGGCATTTTTCAAATATTCAAAAATTCGAAAATCAAACAAAATTTGATCCTAAGATTACAAAATTATTACATATTGTAGAAAAAAGTCCAAATTTTAATAAAAAAATATATATCGCCATGTATGTATATCTAACCAGATTTTGCACCCTTTGTCTTTTTTTCACAAATTTACCCACTGTGCTGGGAGGATTAGCCTACCAGTTACGGGTTAAGTGATAGGGCCGTGAATTTTGTCTAAAACACTCAGAAGAATGATCTCAAGAAATTGGCCCGAGGAGCCCTCAAAAAAGTTGCTTGCTTATAGGAGAAAGGGGGGTTGTACTAAAAGGGGTTGATAAAACTAAAATAAAGAAATCCGTATTCAAATATTATATTTAGAACGCCATATTAATGTGTATTGTAGATTGAGGTCTAAACTTTAATTAAAAAAATTAAAATTTCACCATATATGTAAATCTGATCAGATTATGCACCCTTTTCCCATTTTCATAAATTTCCTCAATATTACGAAAGTGTATCGTGCGACCACTCTTTTTGACACAAATTCTCCTAATATTACGAATTAGGACGAAAACAAGATTTTGTGATGCTTTGGGTACATTTTTACTCAATGGACTTTGATCCCATTTTAACAAATTCACTCAATTTTAACGAAAGTGTATCGTGTGACCATTCGTTTTGTTCAAAATTATGCCAATAATAAGAACAAGGATAAAAAAAGTTTTTTAACACCTTAGGTACAGTTTCACTCAATGGACTTTGACCCCATTTTCAAAAGTTTACTCAATATTAACGAAAGTCTATCATGTGATGACTCGTTTTGTTCAAAATTATCCTAATATAACGAATTAGGACGAAAATAAGATTTTAACACCTTGGGTACATTTTCACACAAGGTCTTTGACCTATTTTCTAAGAATTTGCGTAAAATAGCCTATTTAGAAACATATCCTAATAAATTGGTGGTTTTGTAGTCGAGAGTCATCACACCTATTCGATCAAATAATACATTTATGATGTTTGAATTATGCACTGTGAATACTGGCCGCGTTGCGTATGCTATTTAATACAGTCACGTTGATGGATGAGCGTTTTTCATCAATCGATCCTCCCGTTTGTATGGTATTCATAACTACTGTTTTCTTATTAAGTATCTTATGAAAGAATTAGCAACAAAAATTAATATATGGCAATATCAATCAGCAACTCTAACAAATTTACCCAGCCTGCGCCCGCCGCCCGGGGTAGAATTTGGCCCAGCGTATTAGCGTAGCTCTGCTGATCATACAAGAAGACAAAAAAGCAGGGTCCTTCTCACTAACATTGGCTGGTATGTGAGGGTCGTCGTCGGGGACCCCTCCCATTGACTGCGGCTCGATTTGTCCTATCGCCGCCCTGCGTTTGACTGTATTCGCTGTGCAAATACGTTTGTGCGTGTGTGGGAGGGAGGTGGGGGTGGGGGGAGGCGAGGCGAGGTGATTTCATAAGTAATGCTTGCGTGTGGTTTAATCTAACTCATGGTCTAATGCAAATTATTGAAAAGCTTTAAAGATGTTGGGCATTTTGGTTGATATTTGAACTGTTTTTAGGTATTTTTTCGATAACGGATTGACGACCCCATGGTACGGAACTACACCAGCGAATGTTTATATTTAAATTAGGCTTGCATATGATTAAATCTTACTCTTAATGATGGTCTTATGAAAACAAGGGTGATTACTAAACAAGGGAGTCTACTTTACCTACATTTAACACTGTTTCAAAGCAATAGTATCACCAATGAAATGTGGAGGAAATACATTTTTTAATAACTTTTTTTATTAAGCTCTTCTTTATTTTCAAAGTGCATGACAATATATGTTCCCAATGCGTGAAGAATACTTATGTTGTACTAATTCGTATTTTTTGAATAATTTGGGACCAAACGAGTGGTCACACGATACACTTTCGTTGATATTGAGTAAACTTGTGAAAAAGGGATCAAAGTCTATTGAGTGATAATGTACCCAAAGCATGACAAATCTTATTTTTGTCCTAATTCGTAATATTAGGATAATTTGAGACAAAACGAGTCATCACATGATAGACTTTCGTTAATATTGAGTAAACTTTTGAAAATGGGGTCAAAGTCCATTGAGTGAAACTGTACCTAAGGTGTTAAAAAACTTTTTTTATCCTTGTTCTTATTATTGGCATAATTTTGAACAAAACGAATGGTCACACGATACACTTTCGTTAAAATTGAGTGAATTTGTTAAAATGGGATCAAAGTCCATTGAGTAAAAATGTACCCAAAGCATCACAAAATCTTGTTTTCGTCCTAATTCGTAATATTAGGAGAATTTGTGTCAAAAAGAGTGGTCGCACGATACACTTTCGTAATATTGAGGAAATTTATGAAAATGGGAAAAGGGTGCATAATCTGATCAGATTTACATATATGGTGAAATTTTAATTTTTTTAATTAAAGTTTAGACCTCAATCTACAATACACATTAATATGGCGTTCTAAATATAATATTTGAATACGGATTTCTTTATTTTAGTTTTATCAACCCCTTTTAGTACAACCCCCCTTTCTCCTATAAGCAAGCAACTTTTTTGAGGGCTCCTCGGGCCAATTTCTTGAGATCATTCTTCTGAGTGTTTTAGACAAAATTCACGGCCCTATCACTTAACCCGTAACTGGTAGGCTAATCCTCCCAGCACAGTGGGTAAATTTGTGAAAAAAAGACAAAGGGTGCAAAATCTGGTTAGATATACATATATGGCGATATATATTTTTTTTATTAAAATTTGGACTTTTATCTACAATATGTAATAATTTTGTAATCTTGGGATTAAATTTAGTTTGATTTTCGAATTTTTGAATATTTGAAAAATGCCATTTTTTCACCCCCTTCTACCCCCTTAACCGGATGGATTTTTTCATGGCTCCTCGAGGCAATTTTCTTATAATATTGTTCTGAGTATACAATCCAAAATTCAGCCCTCTACCACAAAACCCCTAATTGTTAAACTAATCCGCCTAGCTATACCACCCAAGTAATGCCGTGTGAATACTGAAAGTTAATTTTTCATTTTGTGATTGTGACAGAATACTCTATGATTATACTCGGTGACTCAATTTACTGGGCAAAAAATTTTGTATTGACTTTAGTCAATAATTAGTATCATTCAATCTTGCTAATGCCTATGGCCAGTAAAAATTAGGTCAACAAGACAGCAATGCACAATGTCCACATTGTAGCGCATATTTTTACAGGAAATTAAAGATTTGTATCATTTTACAGTAGAAGTCTTCTTTTTTATACTAAGTCATTAAGTATATTGGTATTAATTATTTATTGTTGAATGATGTGCTGATGCCAATGTCTTGCAGGGGTTGAATTCACATGGCCTTATCAATCACTGTGTTTATCACACGAGTTAAAACGGTTCAGCTAATTCCTTTTAAGAGTTAGTCCGAACTATTGGTACTGATAAACACTACCATAAAGCTTAAAACAGTTAAACTTAAGTCCGATACCAAAAGTGAACTAGAACCTTTAATATGAATTTACTTTCCATGATAAACACAGTACGAATTAAGCTGCCATGTTTTCACTGCCCACTGAATCAGTAGTGCATAGCAAAGCACACTCACCTCAACAGCACACAAGAAACTTAGCAATAAACCAAGAGTGTACTATATCCACTTTTTTTAATATCTTTGCAAGTGTAGGTGTGCCTGATGAATGTAAAAATATGATTGTGTACAAACAAGCTGTCATTCAATAGTGTAAGGTAATTTACTTATTAATTATTCGTAATGAACTAAATTAATTTCGTAAAAGAAAACAATAATAATATATTGATAATCCAACTGCCGCTTCATTGACTGTGTACCAAGTTAACGATATATGGTGTGATTGTTTACAAAACATTAACACAATCTGAAGGAAGAAGAATGAAGTTCTTTAAACATTTTAACTTCCGCCATATTTATAGTCTGGTTTAAATTTGTGTGATAACTAGTATCGTATACGTAAACTTAATGTCTGTGATAAACGCAGTGAATGTACATAATTAGATTTTAAGTGATTAATAAAAATGAGCATATAATATATTGTGATTTTTGCACACAAATTTCTTTTGGTGTTTTCAAACCATATCTGTTGCTCTGACTATGCTTTAATTTGTGGCACAAATGCTCTATTATCATCAAGTAATTAATATTTTTGGGAATTCAATATGTTAAGCTTGGTTTGGATGCATTCAGGGGATGAAGTGATTTAAGATGTTTATAGTGCAAAGTGCACAATAATGTAAAAGCATACATAGCATAGCAACTTGTCCCTTCTTTTAGAACTTACCCTTAATAGCCTACTTCTGATTATGTATATCAGTCATTACATTCAAAAGATTTTAAACTGTAACAGAACAGAAATAGTATATACTTTACTTCTCAAAGCTAGCACGGCTGGTATTAATGAATCTGCCATGTGCTGGTGCAACAAATGGTCTTCTCCTCAAATACCAACATTTGGCTTCATAAGTTCTTTATTCTCCTTGACAGGTACATGGTACAAGTATGACTCTTTTGAAGAGATGGTGGATACATTGTACTAAAGCAAAAATTAAGGCTGGTCGAAGAAACATGTCTGAAAAGTTTGCTGAATGAAAGAAGGCCTTTAAAATAACAGAAAAAAAATTGGGAATTTTTTTGGCCGGGACATAACCTCACTTTTGGAAATTATATTTAGATTTTTGGACAAAAGTGTAATATACAAATCTAGTTCAAAATTAAATTTTGAGAATTGGTTTTCTGGACATAGTTTCTAAACACCTTTAGCTATGAGTTGACTATAGCTAAAATAGTTTTCTGAAAATAACAGTTGGTGTAGGAATTTTCAGGAAACTATTTTAGCTATAGTCAAGTTATAGCCAAAGGTGTTTAGATACTATGTCCAGAAAACCGATTCTCAAAATTTAATTTGAACTAGATTTGTACCGGTATATTACACTTTTGTCCAAAAATCTAAATATAATTTCCAAAAGTGAGGTTATGTCCCGCCCAAAAAAAATCACAATTTTTTTCTGTTATTTTAAAGGCCTTCTTTCATTCAGCAAACTTTTCAGACATGTTTCTTCGACTTTCAAATTATCGGCCAGAGTTGGTACAATAGCCTTAAGTGACATAAGATGTAATTTAAATGACAATGAAATAATGATTGATACAATTTAATTTACATAATTATTACAAAGTAAATATTGATATTTACGATCACAAGCTATATTTTTTGGGGGTCAACCAGTAGAGACTTAATTCTCTTTTCTGCTTCATGATGTTAATATAATAAATTACTAAATACATTTATTTTCAGTTTTAGAATTACATTTTCTTATTCCATTAATCTTTGATTCCCAAAGTTCAGCTTGGACCTATATTTTTGTGTGTTGTTGGCATATTGTCACATAAAACGAAGCAACTTATCTTCAAGAAGACTCACAAAAATTAGAATTCCGCCATGTTTGGCATCCATGGGTGATGCCTACTCCCTCTACAATAAGCTGTTTTGACGCGAGCCCGGTGGCATGTGACGTTCGTGGTGGTCAACGGATCGAGCGGCGAGGCGAGGCTCGCTGGTCTAGCATGCAGTGCCTGCAGCTACGGGTTGCCAGTGTCTGCATGGAGTGTTTTTGCATCACTTTGTCACTAAAATTTATAGTTTTGCTTGCTGCTTTTATTTTTCAGTATTATTAGTTAAAACAAATATTATTGGTTTCATTCATCATTGTAGTATGGATATTGTATATTGCGAATCACTGCAACCTGCATACCTTGAGCACTGTATTTTCACATCCTGACAAATAACAAACAAAAAATATTTTTTCAAAAACAAAACCATTGTTAAAATAATTCCTACACATTCGCAGCATATTTTTCAATTTATCATTTCTTGTAGGTTTAAATCGCAACAGATTTGCTTCTATTGTTATCAGTTCTTTCAATCTATTTAGTGATTCGGCTGATTTTTGACGTATACACACACGTACAGAATTACAGAATAAGCACCGTTTGAGTTGAATTGTATCCTCAGTCTAATTACAACAACAATGCATTTCAACAACAATTTTGGTAACAAATTCAAAAAGAATATTTATGCAATTAATTAATGAATCAAATATAAAAAGGGGTGGGGAAAAAAGAAAAGAAAAGAAAAAACTGATTATTAGACGATCCCACTCAAAACGAATTATGAGGTTTGCCAAAAATTAGGAACAGCAAATCGGGGAGTAATCAAACTTTCGCTGAAAAAAACACCGATTGTGAATCTTCATTCATGTGTTCAAATCTTAATAACAATTTAGTACAAAAGATCTTGACTCTAATACATAATTATATCAGCAGACATATAATTATTTGAAATGATGAAACGATATTGAATAGGGTCATTGGTACGATGCTCTAGTGCAGGGTTGCCATCAAGTAACTATTTTTGGATGAGCGAAGCGAAGACTTCAATTTCACTGACCCCCAAAAAATTTAGCTCGGTTGTTTTTTTGTTTGTTTTTTTGGTTTGGTTTTTGTTATTTGTTTTTTTTTTGTTTTTTTTTTGTCTGTTTGTTCGCACGATTCCGGGCAAACGGTATATGCGATCTTGATGAAAATTGAAGGGGACCTTCGAAATCTCTGAACTTAGACGTGCCACGTTTTTGGGTACAATCGAAGAAATATTTCTCATGAATATCGCACTTTTACGATTTTTTTCGATTTTTAGTGCGATATTTTCGAGACATTTGGGTCGATTTTGACCAAACGGGTAGGGCTACAACGTTCATATTTCCCATGGACATTACGGTAATGGTGATGTATTGCTTTCTGAAAGAAAAAGTTGAAAAAGTTAGCCAGAATCTATAGAAATAAAGCTTTTAATATAAGTTTTTTGACTTTTTGTGCGATATTTTCGTGCCATTTGGGTCAATTCTGACCAAACGGGTAAGGCTACAACGTTCATAATTCACATGGACATTAAGGTTATGGTGATGTAGTACCTTTTAAAAGAAAAATTTGAAAAAGTTAGTCAGAATCCATAGAAATAAAGCTTTTAATATAAGTTTTTACTGTAAATAATACCAATTGACAGGTAACAAAAGAAATTTGACAACAATCACTTACAATGCGTAGGTAGCAAAACAAAGCACTTGCAAAAGTAAAGATATCCCACGCAAACTAAAAACTTTAAAAAGCTCATCCATCAACGCGGCGGGACTTTAGCGTTTTCCTAGTTTTAAATAATCTTTAGAAATCCTTGAAAATGAAAATTTAAGTATTTTGTGAATTATTATGTTAAGGCTATTCGGCCGCGTTTTTCTATTTTCCAAAATATGCTGCCAAGCCAAAAAAAAGTGAATGGCTTTAAAACCTGTCTATTTTAGAAAATCAAAAATATTTTTTTCAAAATTTTCTGATCCGGTACACGGCCAATATAGCCACCTCAAAATAATTTCCAACTTCAATTCGCCAAGGCACACCATTCAACGTAGGGTGTTGTGTTTTTGTGACATTAATTTTCAACTGTTTTTCTATAGACTGACTGAGAGAAAAAAGATTTTTTTAACAATAATTGTTATAATAATATAATAATAATAATAATATATATATATATATATATATATAAATATAATATAATAATATATAATAATGTAATAATTGTTGTTGTTGTTAGCAGGAAAGACAATTATTGTCTTTCCTGCGAATTTTTTCGTTTGCGGTATTTTTTACTGATTTGTAGGCCTATCGCCAAACAAAAAAAATTTGCAGGAAAAACAATTGCTATTGTTGGCCGTGTACCGGATCAGAAAAATTTGAAAAAAATATTTTTGATTTTCTAAAATAGCCAGGTTTCAAAGCCATTAACTATGTTTTGACTTGGTAGCATATTTTGGAAAATAGAAAAATGCGGTCGAATAGCCTTAACAAATTATCTAAATTTTCAGGCTTTCATACAATAATAGGCTATGCCAGATTGATTTTGGAGAATTTAACTACCATTACATGCGAGCATAGGCTTAAGAATCTGAATTTGCGTAGAATATGTATAATGTTTTAGTTTTCGGCATCATGTCTATACTCACGGGGTTTATTGGATGAGCGTAGCGAGCGTTGCGAGCGAAGCGAAGATTCCATCCTACTACACTGGAGAAAAACATCAGGAATGCATGTTTTTTTCTTTTTCTTCTTTTCATTCTGTTTGTATTTTTGTGTCTTTTAACACGATTCCGACTAAACCGATACTCCAATAGGGAATTTGCATAAGTTCCAGATATCGGTGGAAGTATATGCAATAAATATATATTCTTCTAAAAATGATAAAACGTTAATTTAAGGTTTTTAAAGTTAATCGTTCAATATCTACTGATTGTTTGATTGGATATTGCTTAACGTCTCATATTTATGCAACTTGGCTAATCGAGACGAAGGGAGGGATGTAAGGGATGACGCGGGGGGACAAGGGGTGGACAGGCCTGTGCTGGTCAGAACCAGCCACAAGCATCTGGGGAGGGAAGGGGTTCCCCCACGTCTTGGTCGTCTCCGTCTGTGTCATCATCCGTCCGTGTTGTCTTTGTCGTCGCCGTCGGGGAAGTAGTCAAAGGGAAGGGGTTCCCCGACGACGACCCAGAGCTCGCCATTAGTTTCAGGGAGTGAAACTCCCCTATTCACGGGCCAAACCGCGAGAAGGTGTCGAGTTGGAATTTGAAGGCCCAATATCTACTGAGGGTCAAAGTTTAACATTTTAAATCTACCGCACATTTATTTTGAAACGGCTGCCTACGTCACCAGCCTTCATGACGAACACGGCCGCCTAGATAAACAACGAAATTCCCTCCTTTTACCAAGGTCTTTAGTTCTTTCAACAATGGCCAGCAATAAACAACAGTTGATGTTCTTTTCCAAGTTGTATAATCAACATTGTGTTTTTACTTATTATCAATTAAAATGTGGTTAAAACTTACGTTGTGATGTTACTAAATGTATAAAATAAAATATTAAGCATATTAGAACAAACTAGATGTCAAAATGAGCTTGTACAGCCAAGATAATCTCCGAAAGCGAGTAACTTGATACATCGTTACGTGATAGGTTGATTGGTATCATGAAGGCTGGTGACGTATGAGGCGGTATGACCTGTTTTTTCCCGCCAAAATATGAAGGAAACTTTCATCCTTATTTTAGAAATGAAAATATTCTCAAAATCAAGAAAATAAGATATTTTTGTGTAAAGGAAGGTGGCCTTAACCCAGCAGAACCATAAACTAATGTTATGCAAATTCCCTATTGCGATGAAATTTTCTGGAGGCCTTCGAAATCTCTGAACTTAGATCTGCTACATTTGTAAGCGCAATCGAATAATCCGGTACGAGTTTACTGAGAACTGCTAACAAAATGAACAAAATCCGTTGCTATTTAAACCTTCAAGAAATAACTAGGAAACGTGACAAACGCTTTTCCAGGCGCATTGTTGGATGAGCGTAATTTTTAAAAAACGAAAAAAGCGTAAAATTGCGATTTTCACAAGAAATAATTTTTCGATTACGCTCAAATTTCACACTAATATATAAATTCATAAAATTAAGATTATGTGAAAAAATCATTACAATCGGACAAAGCATGTAAGTGATAAGTCGAAGAATGTTTAAAAATTAAAATAAAATCGTAAAATTGCGATTTTCATGAGAAATAATTTATTGATTGCGCTCAAATTTCACACGAATATATTAATTCATAAAATTAAGGTTCTTTAAAAAATCATTACAATCGGATAAAGCATGTAGGTGTTATAAGTAGAAGAAATTTAAAAAATCGAAAAACATCGTACAATTGCGATTTTCAGGAGAAATAATTTTTCGATTACGCCCAAATTTCAACCGAATATATTAATTCATAAAATAAAGGTTCTGTGAAAAAATCGTATCAGGTAAAGCATGTAGGTGTAAATCGTAAAATTGCGATTTTCATGAGATATAATTTTTCGATTGCGCTCAAAAACGCGGCAGTTCTAAGTTCAGAGATTTCGAAGGACTCCAGAAAATTTCATCGCAATTGGAGTATCGGTTTAGCCGGAATCGTGTTAACAGACACACAAAAATACAAACAGTAAAAATAGAAAGAAAAAAAAACATTCCGGATTTTTTTCTCCAGTGAAGTAGAATGGAATCTTCGCTTCGCTCGTAGCGAGTGTATGAGCGTAGCGCTCATACACTAAATTGAAAAATATGCAAATGTGCAAATGTGTAGGAAATACCTACATGCTTTATCCGATTGTAATGAATTTTTCACAGAACCTTAATAATTGGATGAGCGTAGCGAGTGAAGCGAAGATTCCATTTCGCTACACTGGAGGAAAAAAAATCGTATTGTTTTTTTTTGTGTTTTTGGCTGTTAGTTAACACGATTCCGGCGAAACGGATACTTCAATTGCGATGAAATTTTCTGGTGACCTTCGAAATCTCTGAACTTAGAACTGCCACCTTTTTGAGCGCAATCGAAAAATTATTTCCCATGAAAATTGCAATGTTACGATTTTATCGTTTTTATCGTATTTTTTTGTTTGTATTTTTGTGTGTTTGTTTACACGATTCCGGCTAAACCGATACTCCAATTTCGGTAAAATTTTATGGAGGCCTTCAAAATCTCTGGACATAAAACTGCCACGTTTTCGAGATTATTACTCATGAAAATCGCAATTTTATGATTTTTTTTTCGTTTTTCTTGTTTTTCTGTTTGTATTTTTGTGTGTTTGTTAACACGATTCCGGCTAAACCGATACTCCAATTGCGATGAAATTTTCTGTTAACTTAGAATTGCCACGTTTTTTAGCGCAATCAAAAAATTATTTCTCATGCAAATCGCAATTTTACTATTTTTTTCGACTTATAACACCTACATGCTTTATTCGATTTTGATGAATATTCACAGAACCTTAATTTTATGAATAAATATATTCATGTGAAATTTGAGCGCAATCGAAAAACTATTTCTCAAGAAAATCGCAATTTTACGGTTTTTTCGTTTAAAAAAAAATCTTGGACTTATAACACCTACATGTTTATCCGATTGTAATGATTTTGTAACAAAACCTTAATTTTATGAATTAATATATTCGTGTGAAATTTGAGCCCAATCGAAAAATTATTTCTCATGAAAATCGCAATTTTACGCTTTTTTTCGCTTAAAAAAAATTCTTCGACATATAACACATTTACCCGATTGTAATGATTTTTTTACAGAACAACAGAAAATCTGCGTAACATATGACGTACCAATTACGCTCATCCAACAACGCGCCTGAAAAAGCGTTCGCGAAGCTTCCTAGTTTTATGAATTAATATATTCGTGTGAAATTTGAGCGCAATCGAAATATTATTTTTCATGAAAATCACAATTTTACGCTTTTTTCTTTAAAAAAAAAAAATAGGCTGATCCAACAACACGACTAAAAAAGCGTTTGCGAAGCTTCCCAGTTTTACAACAATGGTTTTGTTCTTGGAGAATTTTTTTTTTCGTTTTTTATTTGTCAAACAGATTATTAAAACATTCTCCGACTTATAACACCTACATGCTTTATCCGATTGTAATGATTTTTTCACAGAACCTTAATTTATGAACTTATATATTCGTGTGAAATTTGAGCGCAATCGAAAAATTATTTCTAATGAAAATCGCAATTTTACGCTTTTTTTCGTTTTTTACAAAATTTCTTCGAATGCTACATGCTTTATTCGTTTGTAATGTAGTGTGTAATGTAATGTGCGCCCCTGTTCCTCATGCCGTCGTCGTAAAAATTAAAACAATATTACCAAGCGTGTGTCGCAGACCATAGCAATGGGAAAACGAAATCAATTAAATACCATCTGCATAACACATGGCAGCTCAATGCACCAATTACGCTCATCCAAAAACGTGCATGAAAAAGCGTTTGCGGAACTTCCTAGTTAAATAAACATTATTATTGTTAAACAACGACTTTGCCGTTTTCCTAGTGCTATCTATAGATTATGTAATAAAAAATAACTTATAGTGGTAATAGCCACTTCAAAAAACACTTTATGGGGTTTTGGAGTATATCCACTGCCGTCTAGAGCATTTTGCAACGGCTTAGGCCTATGTCAACTGTGTAGAAGTCATGGAAAACAAAAGGTTAACAATAGAAAATGCATAAAATGGTGTTATGTATCACTGTGGATGTTCATAAAAGAAAATCTATTCAAATATTTGATAAGACTATGAACCAGGCTGTATCCTTTATTAATTTGTATAACAAGGTAAAGCAATTGAGAAGTGAAGCTACGGATTAAAATATCATGTAGGTATTAGCCGTTTATTTGCAATTGAAACCAATGTATTTTGGTTTTGTATTCACTGCTTGTCATCATTTTTCTAATTAATTCCAGGTTCTGTTCAAGGATTTTTAAAACTTAGCTCGACATGGTTAATGAATGCAGATCTAGCATTGTAAAATTGCCCCAGTATGCTGTACTTGTTCTGTTTTGGCTGACATGTACAACAGTAGGGGAAAGAGTCCATAATCCCACCAGTGAGGTAAGAAAGAAGACATACCCATAAGTCATGACGGCAACTTTTTTGGTAGGCACTTCTTCGGTTGGTAGCCCACAACTTTTTAACACTGCGATATTAGGGGAAAAGTAAGTTGGGGGAGTGGGCGAGGGGCGAAGCGCGTATGTTTATTATTATTATTATTATTATTATTATTATTATTATTATTATTATTATTATTATTATTATTATTATTGATTCATAGCAATTGACGTAAAAGTTTGCCCCGACTGGGGTTCGAACCCAGAACCTCCGGCTTAACGTGCCATAGCTCTATCTGCAAAAAAGTAAAGTTGCTCTGTAGTCCCGGTACACATTAAGCCGGAGGATCTGGGTTCGAACCCTAGTCGGGGCAAACTCTAACGTCAATTGCTATGAATCAATATGTCCTTAAAGCGGGCTTATGCTTAAAACATTATTACCTACTAAAATTATTATTATTATTATTATTATTATTATTAAAACATACGCGTTTCGTGACCCCCCCTCCCCCAACTTACTTTTCCCCTTGTTAAAAAGTTGGGGGCTACCACCCGAAGAAGTAGGCCCTACCTTTTGGTGAATATGATGAATCACTTGACGTATGCTGTGTGTAGTTGAATCAACATTTAGGTTAGGTAGGGTATTATAGGGTATTATAGGTAGGGTATTGTGTGAAGCGTCAATTGTTGTAAATTGGGCCCTTATTGATTCTTTATTTTTACCACTTTAGTGGTAGGCATGCCGGTACTAGTAGCATTACCATTTGAAAGAACTTGATGCTAAAGGCCTGGAATGTTTGACCCATAGTCATAGCCTAGGGCAGCCTTGCAAAATTTGTGTTGGGCTCATAGGCTATTTACAAGGTTCCCAACAATGTGGAAAGTCAGGGAAATGAAAAATGGGCTGATAGCCTAAATGTCAAGGAAATGAACAGAAGTTACGTAGGCTTACCAGTGTGGCAGCGACAGTCGGAAAATCTGTTAGTGTTGCCACCATGCAGCAGAAGGTTGCATGTGTGGGTGCAAACTGCAAGGGGTGGAGAAGAGAGACCATAGTAAGAAACGAAGCAAAATATTTTATTTTAGTTGAAGCCGATACACTTAGGATACACTTAGGCTTACCTAGATCTACAAATGAATGTTGGGCATTGTGCAAACTGAAACCAAGTTGTTAGCCAAAATGCCTATTTAGGCCTAATCATGTGTAGGCCTAGATTTATTTTAAGATCAGTATCACCAATCATAAAGGTCAGGGAAATGGATGTGTGTGTTTTTTTTTTCAAACGGTACAAATACGAGTTTTGTACCGTTTGACAAAAAAATTCGTACACCAACTGTTATTTTCAGAAAACTATTTTAGCTATAGTCAAGTTATAGCTAAAGGTGTATAGAAACTATGTCCAGAAACCCGATTCTCAAAATTTAATTTTGAACTAGTCTTGTAAATTTCCAAAAGTGAGGTTATGTCCCGCCCAAAAAAATTCACAATTTCTTTTCTGTTATTTTAAAGGCCTTCTTTCATTCAGCAAACTTTTCAGACATGTTTCTTCGACTTTCAAATTATCGGCCAGAGGTGGTACAATAGCCTTAATTTGTTTTCCCTAGTTGCCACTCGGCTAAAATATAGTACGCCTATTAAGCACCTAGCCTAGACGTGGCTACATTTAAGCTACCATGTAGACTAGAATTATTGCTTCTTGAGCGACAGATCTTCTAAGAAGAATACAAAAATTAATTTGGCGTAGGCCTAAATACTTTTACATTTTTTAAATTTTGTTGTTGGTAGGCAGTGGCGTCGCAACAGGGGGGAGGGGGGCATTGCCCCCCCTAACTTTCATTCCATGGTGGCATAGGGGGGCAGATTTTAGAGTTGAAAAATCATTCTACTCTACTTTTTGGGAAAGCAACGTCGGATGATCCTGTCAACAATTCATTTCCAGGAAGAAACAACCCAACAATAGCAGGAATGTTAGGTTGGCTGACGTACCTCGTGCCTGACCGTCTATCCGACTATCTTTATAACCAGCTACCCGTCTTGTATTGTGTGCCGGTCACTCACTTCAGTGAGAGTGCATGGACACGTGACTCAGACTCACGTCTAATCCAAACATCCCTTTGAATGATTTGCTAGAGTTATTGGCAGACACAATTTGGGCTTTGGTTCGCTCTTGTCGCATTGTTATGCATTATGGGAAGATTATTCCTCTTAGAGAGTGTGAAAGTAGTGTAGTGTGAAGTGTAAAGGAAAGTGAAGTGTGTGTGTGTAGTGTTTCATTAAATTGATATCGTAATTTAAAATAAGAGACGTACTAAACAGCCTTCAGTTAGTTTTTTTTTTAAAGAAGAGGGTAAAACAAAAATATATTTGCCTGTATATGCTTCGTCATTACATAAAAAATTATCTTGTAATTTATTAAAATGGGCTACTTCACGTAAATTTTTTGAGTTTTTAGATCGCAGATAATTGATGTAAAACATCGTTTAGAGTCCGAGTGCAGTTAAATCATGACGAAATAACTGTAGTATACCTAGTGAAATTCGGCGAAAAGAGCCTCCGGCGGCTGGGGCTTTGCCCCAGACCCCAGCTGTACCCTACGAAATCTACTAATGGGTTTCCCCCCCCCCTCAACTTTCTAAACGTTCCGACGCGCCTGTTGGTAGGCCTAGAGGTTTTGCATTTAAGAGCGATAATGCTTTAAAAATAAAAACATGATCTGTTCATGTATGAACATTGAAATAAACTACAATCATCTAGATCTCCTAGTTAGTGGAGGTGCCGGGTACCTAATATGCAATGTTTGGGTGACAAGACCCCCCTTACTCTCAGGGTCACCCAAAATTCTGTAGACTATTATCTTTGTTCATTGTTGAAGGACAAAGACAATAATTGTCATTAGAGATTTTCTTAATTATTACAAAAATAAATGTCAATCATGAGACGTGACACAATTGCACATACATGCAAAAGAATGATGCTCACAGGGGAGATTTGCTTCATAATTATTCCCCACCTGAATACCTGAATAATTGAAGGTAGGTACCGTAATGCCTTGGTTCAGAGTTGCCACCAAGAAAAAATAAAAAGCCTGTTTAAGCATATCAAAAATCCTTAGAAATCCTTAAATCTATTTTTAATGATTTGAGGCAAAATAGGGTTGATAAGGCCTATCGCCATGAATGCATTTTTAACGATTTTTACGATCTCGCAATCCCGTTTTATGACCCGGCACCTTCACCATGATCCAGCCAGAATTAATTTAATTTCAACTACCTACCCGGCACCTCCACCAAAATTAGGAAATTTAGTATTTTTGGTGTAAATTTTAATATTTATATATTGAAAATATTCCCATTTATCGATATCGCATTGAAATATAGATTTTTTGCCCAGCCCTAGTTAAAAACAGCGTAAAACAAAGAACTGTTTGTTTTAAATTCGTAAATTGGAATAAAAATCTGTCGATCCGTTTTACACCCTCAAATCCGTTAAAACGGACAAAATCCGTAAAAACGGCAACCCTGCTTGGCTATATTTTTCAATTTAACATACGGAATAGATAGGGCAGGAATGTCAATTTCCTGTAATTTAGTACTTGTTATCGTCATGCCGGTACACGCGCTGTTTCTTACACGGTTTCGGAATGTTTGTTACGCTGTGGCGACGTACGAAGGCGGGCCGAGTTGTGACATGACGGGGTTAAATTTATGTAGGCCTCAGCAGTTCACACATCTGAAAATGACTATTGAAATACCGTGATGAGATTACTTTCATCTTGGACAACGGAACGGAATGAGTAGGTACCATAATGGCGGGTAACGGGTGTTGAGTAGATAGGTAGAACTGGAGGCCTACCCTCGCATAACCTGTCTGGAAACAAGTACCCATTGTCATCCCTAGCTAGGCATCGCCTTTGATGAATAAGTATAGGCCTACCTACTGAAAAAATTTGGATTTTCAATTTCTAAATAATCTGTTTTACAATTTGATGTATAGGCTATTCAATTATACCGTACCGGTACAGTGCCCTACCCTTTATGGTAATTTCTCCGAATTAGTAATGCCATAGTGGTCACACGATACACTTTCGTTAATATTGAGTAAACTTGTGAAATTGGGGTCAAAGTCCATTGAGTGAAAATGTACCCAAGGCATGGCAAATTCTTCTTTTCGTACAACTTCGTAATATTGGAATAATTTTTGACAAAACGAGTGGTTACACGATACACTTTCGTTAATATTGAGTAAATTCATGAAAAGGGGTCAAAGGGCGCATAATCTTATCTAATTTACATTTATGGTGAAATTTTATTTTTTAAATTAAATTTTAGGCCTTAATCTACAATACATATTAATGTTACGTTCTAAATATTATTTGAATACGGATTTCTTTGTTTTAGTTTTTTCAACCCCTTTAAGTACACCCCCTCTTTCTGCAAGCAAACAACTCTTTTGAGGGCACCTCCGGCCATTTTTTAAGAACATTCTTCTGAGTATTTTAGTAAAAATTCACGGCCCAATCACAAAACCCATGACTGGTATAGGCTAATCCTCCCAGCACAGTGAGTAAATTTGTGAATAAATGTCAAAGGGTGCAAAATCTGGTTAGAAACACATATTATATGGTAATATATATTTTTTTATCAAATTTGGGACTTTTATCTATAATATGTATTAATTTTTGTAATCTTAGGATCAAGTTTTGAATTTTTTAAATAAAAAAAAAAATGCAAGTTTTTCACCCCCTTCTACCTCCTTAACCGGAGGAATTTTGTCATGGCACGTCGAGGCAATTTTCTTAGAATATTGTTCCGAGTATATAATTCAAAATTCACGCCTCTACCACAAAACCCCTAATTCTAATCCGCCTAGCTATAATATAGTGTAGTAATTCTTTTACCTAC
Organism: Sweltsa coloradensis; assembly: GCA_024449915.1. Taxonomy (NCBI): domain Eukaryota; kingdom Metazoa; phylum Arthropoda; class Insecta; order Plecoptera; family Chloroperlidae; genus Sweltsa; species Sweltsa coloradensis. Next base: position 695,753 of record JAMZAV010001063.1, read on the forward strand.
ACAAGGAAAAGCTATTAGGTAAAGTCAATAAATTTTTGTATCAAAACAAGAGCAGCAACTTCTTTATAAGTAATAACAACGGGTACAAATAATACTTCGATTTAATATTTTTTATTAATTCTTTCATAAAAAAAAACTTTAAATGACTGGGACATGGCATACAATAGAATTTATAGTCAAATTGGGTTTAAAAGGTTCAATATTGCAGTAATATCAATAGATAGTACTTATATATAAAAAAAAGCACTTTCAATTTTAAAATAATAATGTACTTTGTATGCTTCAAATTGTCCTCAAACAATTAAACACTACAAATCTACTCGACCATGGCTTTAAAACAAAGTCATATGGTAATATGGGTTGCATTTGAAAATGAGGTCATTTTGGAACGTAGAATTTTAGTAAATTGGGTTTAAAGGGGTCAACAATTGAAATAATATCAGTCTTAAAAGGTATTTCTGTCAAGCGGCTGAGTGGGCAAAATCCTCGGATGTGAAATATGCGCGTTCAAATCTTTAAAATAATAATGCACTTTTTATGCTTCAAATTTGTCCTTACAACACTCAAAATAATATATATTAATTGAAATTTTATGTACAACGTCACTTAAAACATATTTTCGTGTGCATTTTATGAATCTACTCGACCATAGCTTAAAACGGTTGGTCACATGGTAATATGGGTTGCATTTAAAAATGAGGTCATTTGGAACGTCAACGGTCACACAATGTATTGGCCAACCCCGGGGTCAAACTTTTATTTTGGAAAATAATTAAATTATGGTGGTATGTTAGTAAGTTATTCTGTTAGAAAAATTTGCTTCATTTTACTTTAAAATTTGCTGATACAAATTATTTATATTACCACCCCCTCCATCTTTCCACCCCCGACACCCCTTTATAATTGTGATGTCCTCCATAGACTATTTTAATTAGCTAATTTTTTTAAAGCTTATTCTGAAATTTGTAGAATTCTATCACTAAACCCCTAACGTTTCTCCTTATCTATCGGACTATATTGAACAAAGAAGTTCTTAGGCGATTTTAAGACATTTTCCCGATTACTTTTCACATTTTAATGGATATATTGAACAAAATGTTACAGATCAAAATGATTCTTCCTGTCGTTTTCCTTGTTGTTTCCTAGTTTGGACACCCCTGATGACACAATTGAAAAATTATCCTTGATTGAACAAGAAATGTGAATAATATCCCTTTTAGATGAGATTGGTAAAGAATCAAACTTTAAACCTTATTTTCTTCAAATAGCAAAAGTTGTCTATTGAACAAATAAGTTCTAATGCGAGCCTTGTAAAGAATATCATACAAAATTGCAATAGTTTTAATAGTTTAAAAGGATAAATCATGTATTATTTGTATTATAGTAATAATAATTACATTTTGTACCAAAAACCTTATACCTTTTGCTACTAGAAGTCAAGGAGTTTGAAAATCTTAAATTGCCACAAGGGCCAGAGGCAAAGACAACGCGAAGTGGCTCTGTTTTCAAGCAATTTCTTTAAACGATAAATAATTGTATTGGCTAAAACCAGCATGGCAGCGAGGGCATTTTTGGAAGGTCATGCAGTCAATCAATAGCTATTATATATTGTTATGTTTGTATCTAGAATGACTTATTCATTTTTACCAGCGTCATGTATTAAAAAATTTACTTAAAATCTATTTTCTTATTACGTTGTTTTAAAGGTTTTAACAGCCACGAGTCACGTGTTATTTGGAGGTTTTAACAGCAACGTGTTGATGGATGTTTCCTTATTTGTTTTGACGTTAATTCATGGTAAGGTAATCTTAAAAAACTACAATTAAATGTTTTATTTTTGTTCCAGAAGCCATCTTCCAGTGTTGTTCCAAATGACCATGGGTCTATAGCACTCAATATCTTTATTCAAGATTTGACACGAGCACAGGACGAACTTGATAATCTTAAACAAGTGAGTGGTAGTTCTGATAGCGAACAAAAAGTAAGCTACTCTAACAATCAAGAAATCTCTGGAGGTGCATCCCAGATCTCTGCTAAGGCCAAGGAAATACAAGTTCCTTCTAATCCGGAAAACATTCAATATGCTGATGTGTATACTGACACCGGAAAGAAGCAAAACATATTTCATGTCAATAACAAACCGTCCACATTTGAAAGCCGTCAAAGCGAAGGATCGAGCCAGCTCTCTGCGGGTAACTATGAGAATAAAGAATATCAGCCAAGCCTTGATAAAAAGGGAGATGCAGAGATGCTTAAATACCTCTCTTCAAATTTTCCAGGGAGTAACCGCTTGCTGCAAAAGGGACAAATGCAAGAAAAACAAACATTGGACACCGATAGGTTAAGTCAAATGTTTAGTGCAATGAAAAAAAATTATTTCCCAAGTACAGTAGCAGTAAAAGAAGGTTATGATAAAACAGGTGAATATGAAAACGGTGTTTATTCGAAAGAGGGAAATGAACCTATACATCTGAGTGACGTAGATGATACATCTATTGCCGTGAAGGACGCTGCTTTAGAAAGGGAACCAGGATACCTAGGCCACGAAGATGGTGACACACGTGATTTCCGAGTTGCTTTAACAAATGAACCAAGATATGAAAGTCAATTAGACGACAAACATACAGATGAAAATGAGTTGTCATATCGGAACTCGTTGGGAAACAATGTTAATGATCAGAGATATTCTTCAGACAATGACCCAATGTATAGGAATAAATTGGAAGGTTCTATCGAAGAGAATGATGCTGACCGTAATGTACTTAGGTATGCTAGATACTTGAAAAGGAACGGTATCGATGATCAGAAAGATGTTGCAGGAGAAGAACTTGGTTCTGCGAGTTACACTGCTGATAATCTAAGTCGCGGTGAACATTCCCAACCTCGGATAAGAAGTGAAAGCACTGAAGATCAACCTCCAGGTGTCGTTGACGCAAATCAGTATGAACACCTATCGTCAGAACAAGATGGCGACGATCCTGCCGTGGTGAAATATTTTCAAACACACGGGCGACGGCATGACAGGAACTCAAATGTCGACACGTCTGAAGCTGTATCTGGTAGTCATCGTGTCAAGTATAATACTAATGATCGTTATAAAGAACCAAGTGAAGAACCGACAGACGATGAAAAGTTAAAGCAGGCACGTGAACGATTACAACTAGAAGATGCAGACGGGTTACTCGTTGGCATGCACGGTCGAATTGGTACTACTGACAATCAAATGGAAGTGGAAAATGTCAACCAAGATAAAGTTGCACCAAAAAACGATGAAGTGGAAGATTTACAACATCAGCTTGAAGAGGAAAAAGTTATATTTTATCCTTTCATTCCTGGTGAAAGCCCGTCTCCACCTATTCACACAGACGAAAATATTGAGCTTGAAAGAGAGCATAAAAAAAATAGTCATTTTTCACATGAAGATGGCTTACCTAACACCGTGTCACAGTTGACTTCAGATGCGTTAAAACACTTACGACATGCAAGTAGCAAACAGTTACATCGGCGCGAAGATCAAAGACAAGAACTGCGACTTGGCAACAATCAGGACGAAACAGATAGGAATCTTTCTGAAGATGATGACATTGAACCTTTAGCAAGTGAGTCAAGTGATGTAGATGGAACTGAAGAGTATCTCCCACACAGAATTAACAAAAGATCACTCCAAGTTAATCCTCGTTAGAATCAAAGTTTATCATGGATGACTCTCAAGAGTTCTACCCTAGTCACAATCTACGCCATTTACTAGATTTTGATGATAACACTAACCAACAAATACACAAATCGAAGACTAATAGTGATTCATTGAGTGCTGAAGCTTTGCATTTATTTCTCTTGTGTAATACGGCAGACAATTCTTTTAGAAATGATCCTTCACACATCCAACCAAATAACACTATCTATGACAGTAGTGGCGTAAATTATTTACTAAACAAGTCGCCTTCGAAAGTCTGCAAGCGACACATACGAGCAGTGGTGAAGAGACCGGGTGCAATTTGGCAAGATGAAAGCAATGAAGAAAGTGACGAGGGGGAAGAAGAAACAAACAGAGAAGAGTGTGAGTTGGAATATAATGAACTTAAGCCATCATTCAATCCAGCTCTAGGGGCTAATTCTCCAATGCGTGATCAGGCACAGCTTGACAACAGCGTTCCACTTGGACAATCTGCAAACAGCAATTTTCAGCTTATCAAACCAGTCAAAAGAAGAGCACTGGAACATGAGTTACAACATTCGAATACAGCTAACTATAACGAACAAAATGGAGATAAAAGATTTAGTGAAAACACGCCTGCTGCGGATGCAGCATTGTACAAGTACACAGACGTATTGAACGGACTTCCTGCTGACGACTGTGGAAGAAATAATTTAGTCCAAATATTAGGAAATTTAAAAGACGAAGAATCACATTTGAATCAAGAGAATAGTGAAGTGGATTTGAAAAGAAACTTAAATGATTTGGAAAACGATAAGAATGACATGGGAAAAAAAGAGCAAATAGTTCTAGAGACGAAAGGAAACACAAATGGTCGCCAAATTGGCATGGGAAGTGCTATTGCAGCAACACATGAAGACAGTTTATATGAAGAGCAAAAGGCCCATGCAATAAAACCATTGTTTGACCCTTCATATCAATCTGATACGCAAAGAATAAAGCCGGGTTCAGATGAGGATGGGGTAGATGATTGCAACAGCGCTGAGCAAGATTCCAATACAGATCAGACCGCAAAACTGAGTGGGACAAATGTGCGTCCGTTACTTGAGAAAACTAGTAAAGGTTATGAAGATGAGTCAAAGGAGTTAAAACAAGTAATGAACAGATTAATAAAAAATGAAAATTTAAAAAAAGGTCTTAGCAAAGAAAACGCTAGTTACGTGTTGAATAACGAATTTAACGTCGAAAGCTCGGTGCCTTTGGATGTTATAAAGCGAGGTAGTCCAAGCTTGTCGGAGGAATGCCAAACTCATACATCAGCAAACTCATTGGACACAAACGACAAACGGGAAACTGGTGATGTTTCAGATGCCTGTCATTCAAATTTTCATAATTTAGTAGTTCGCGATGAAACAGAATCCGAATATAACAATGCCCTGGTAGAAAAACAATCGTCGCCAAAGCAAATTAGGAATGAAAACAACGTGATAGCTGGAACTCACAATGATGATGTGAAAGAGGAACCAGATGTTTTCACGCACGAAGAAATCTTATTTAATGATGCTTATGATGCATTTGATGAAAGTCCATTATTTGAGAGTGACGACACGGCTGGTTTGCAATCTCATAATATTCATTACAATACTGGTGTTAAAATGAGAAACAACCGACATTCCAGAACTATTCCGCAAGACCTCCTTGATATTAGTGTTTCAACTAGGGAACTTGATCGGTTAATTTCTGAAGGTAACTTGCCCGTTTTAAAACGTGTAAAACGTTCAATAAATGGCAGTGTAATTTCAAATTACGAGAATGAAAGTAAGAATGACATGTATAGTGACCAAAAGGAAATAAGTAAAAGTTTAGAAGTTGGTCGAAATAAGCAAGGGGTGAGTAGTTTTGCTGTACCCGTTGTTGGTGCGTTTGGCAAGGAAGACAATGCTTTATTTGAAAAGAGCTTTGGAGAAAGCAAACATGGAACTTTCTCTGAAAATCAAGATGGTTCTGAAAGTACTAATTATGTTTCTAAAACAGAAGTCGCAAAACCTGAGATGCTGGACGAAACAAAGCAAAAACGCACCTCGTTAAAAGTGAGGGAAGTCTCACCTTATGCCACAAAACAGGTAAACGTTGTCAACTTTGCCCCAATTCCAGACGTCGGTACAAATAAAGCTCAAAATAAAATTGAATTGTCAAGTCGTAGCCAAGAATCTTCAGGACTTGTTCAAGATGAAGGTCTAATCCAACAAAGATCACTAGACGAGCGTTACAATGCCACATCTGATAAAAACGACATAAACCATGTGTTGAATAAGAGAGAAATCTTATATCAAGAAACTGGCAATTTGCCCAACTCACACGTAGTTAATAAGCGTAATAACAATAATGTGTACAGGAACTACGCAGGCAGGGAATATGCTGGCTTGAAAAGGAATTCTGACTCTGACAAGGATAATGATTTACAACATGGCAATTTTGTTGATAGTTTGAGATCTACAAATGTGATGAGCCACTCTCATAATCGCGGTCAGAATGATGATGGTAATTCTGAACTAGATCTGCACAACAGAAATAGTTTAGAGCTAGATGGTGGCTCAAAGGCTAACCATCGTGAAATAAAATCTATTGGTACTAGTGATGGAATGGTGTATACTATTCCTTCAGTAAGCATTCCCAACGAAGATGATTCAAAATTTAAAGCAAGTAATCCGACCAGTGTATTCCAAGATAGTAATTTCAAGGACTTGTCTATATTTGATAGCACATTACTGAATGATGTAATTAATGGCAAAAGTTCTGACTTGCATGATGCCGAAATGAAGAAAACAGATGTTGTGAATACCTATCCAAACTTTTCTCCATACGAATCAAATAAAGCAAATGTCTTAACATCCCATGATGGTTGGAATGCTCCGGGCGACGGACTGCTAAATCACAACACGATGTTTGACAGTGATTTCCCCAGTGTTACGTTGCCAGATGAACATGTTCATAAGTCTGGTAGTCACCAGCATTTAGATGATTCGTCGAAACAGCTTTCAGATGACGTGATGGATCACCCTCACAATAGAAAGACAAGCCATTCTAAAATCTCTTCAGGCGCAGGTGATGGTAATCATAATTTGAATGCCGGTGATGGCCCGAGTTCAAAACCGAACCACTACACCCACCAGTATTATAATGGAAATAAAGACAAGGAAGGCAAAGTGAAAAAGTTTAATATACCAAAAGTAGAGCATTCAGCAGGAAACAAGAAATACGACGAGAAAAAATCTAGTTCTAAACTGTTGACACCCAGTGACAAATCTAAATTAAAGGATGATAATGGTGAGTTTGGTTACAGTGAAACAACTAATGATCAATCAAAATCGAGCTCTCTCCATCCTGGGGGAAACGATATTTTCCCTAGTATTGCCGCCAGGTTAAGATCTCCTGGTAGATCCATCTCTAAAGCAGTCATGTGCAGTGGCCAACAGGGCCAACAGGGCGCCTCCGTCCCATCATTTCCTACGTCGGATCAGAAAAGCTCAAAGGCGTACAATGGTGAACTTGATGATGGACTGCTAGGAATGAATATTGTTGATACCATTCTAAATCAAGTGTATGGCTCAAAACAATTACAACACCACATTGGGCCGGGATTACAGCGCAATTACAAGCCAACATCAATACATCCATCCGATTCATTAACAAGGGCTCGGCAAAAGATGATCTCTCAAATATCAACGATTATAGACAAAGGCCTTGAGGAGGAGGTGAAGAAAAAAACTTGTATCCAATTGCCAACTTGTTTGCAAGAATTTCTAGATTGGTTGAAAACGTGTGAAACTAGTGAAAAGTCATCGCAATCGCAACTAAAGGAACGTCCATTTTACCAAAACAATCAAAACAAGTCTCGAGAGAACTGCGCACCGAGATCGAAGTCTTTGATGCTTAAGAAAATCCGAGACGACTACGACCATCTATCAAAAAGTGAAAAGGAAGCAGTGCAAAATACACACGACATCGCAGACACATATAATACGGTTGTAAATACATTGAGGGATGATCTTCAAGATGGTACACCTATAAAGCCTTCTTCAAACACATTTGAGGCTTCCGACAAATATCAGTATCATGATAACAATGAGTTTAAAACACCGAGAAACTACACTGAACCAAGTAACTACAATCTGCCAATATTTAATTTTGACGATTCGCTATTTAAGAATTCAAGTCATATAGATCTGCTTAATAATTTTAATATCCCGCTTAGTTATAATGAATTGTCTGATCAACCAAAATTAAATTACATAGCAGGAGACAATAATTTTAATCCTTATTATAACCAAGATTTAAAGGGTATTGGATTACCGGGAAGTGGGGATACAAATGTAGGATCCCATCTTATCTTTAAAAAAGATAATTTTGAAACAAAGAGATCATATGATGACGCCAATCAAAGGCAACGTATAGACAGGGATGCATCGAATTTAGATAGCGAGCAATTTGGAGGAGAAACGCTAGATAACATTGGTTCTCAACCCAACACTAGGCCAATGAGCTACTTCAGAGATGTCCGGAGTGAGGACAACCCTCCCTCACAGTTACGAAACAGGAAGGGGGCATATTACACCGACGACATGTTTGAAGCACCCGAAGATGCGGGTCCCCCAGTTGGTCGAAACCACGTTACTAATGAGTATAAGCGTCTTTTAGCTCGTGCAGCACAGATTCGAAGGAAAAGGAGTCGAGGGGATACTAATAAAGAGACTTTCTTCGACCAGTAGATGCCGAGAACACTACCTTGATTTGTTAGTGAAATATTCTATGCAGGGAATAGAAAACGTTTAGCATTGAATACTGTACAAGGACCGATGGCCATGCACCGAAGAGCTTGAGTAGGATTTTCGTTCGCAACAGGCTCACTGTCCACTTGCCGGAAACCCGAGTTAGAGACGCGTCAGCCAATTACGTAATCACAGTCGTCTTCATGGTTTGCAGTTATTTAATGAGTGGTAATACCTCTTCGGAAGATGACTTACCGGTAGATGTTTTGCTATCACATCTTGTTTAAGTCATTAAAAGATGCACGTTTTTGATATTATCTTTTAACTAAATTGAGTTGTCAACTTTTAAGGATGGATTCACAATGTAATTCTTTCATAAATGCACATAATAAATTGTTTTTTTAAAATACTTGTGATAACTTAATTTCCAATTTCTTGCCGTCATACTAAAATCTGTTGAAAGTAAAGAATAATAATTGTCCGTAGGTGTACGAATTTGTTGCCTCACATTACCACCCCTTCCACACCTGAATCTGGGTGTTGTGGTCCACACAATCGAACGAAATAATTAGTTGATACCTCGAAACAGTGTATTGAAAGGGTTACAATAGGGGAGTCAACTGGCATACATGGATTATAATATCTTTCTCTCGCTCAGTGGAAAGGGTAAGGTGAGGGAAAAGATCGTTTATCTGCTATCTATTTTTTAGTTGCAATGGACTTCAGTTTTCAAATAACTGCAGTATACACATTGGGATCAAACATGACTTGTCACTCAAATCACGGTTGAAAGAATTTTATAAGAATGAAGCACGAAGGTGTAAGTTATGATTTCAGGCTAGTTTGCCTTTGCTGAATCTGCTTGCTGGCAGTGGCAGGACTTGCATTAATTGTCCCCCTGCGCTATACATTATAGGAGCGCGCATGTCAACCTTCAGGATGCAGAGAGTGTAGCAGGATCACTGGTAATCGGGCTTACATTAATATCTAGATTATAGATAATATAATTTTAAAGTTTAAATTTAAAACAGTTCTAGTGACCTCGAAAAAATCAGAGGATTATTGTGGATCACTTTAAATTCTATATCGTTTGTCGTATATCAGGTTGTGGTTTGCACTAATATAGTTATGACACGCAGGGGCGCCGGATTTTGAAAATTCCGAGGGGTGCTCAAATTCGTGGAGAAGGGACCAAGCACGGGGGGTTTGGGGGGCGGAGCCCCCTAACATAGCGCCGCAGGCGAAAATTTTGTAAATCACGTTTTTAGAGTGCATTTAGTGCGTTTTAGACAAAAATTCGGGGCTGGATGCAATACCGAAATACTGTAGTTTTTGTACCGCAAAAACGGCCAAAGGAGTGCTCGGCCGACGTGCTTTTTCTTTTCGGGTTGTTAACCCATGGAACGACCTGCCGCCCGCCCTCAAAGACTGCCCAGTAAGTCATTTCCCTTCCATCCCAGCAAACACACGACTGTGTCAAACGTATGTTAAATGTACGTTAAACACACTAGTACTGTGTAATTCGTGTGTAGTGTGTATATATGTATTTTGGAACATATGGGAATTGTATGGGCAACGTGCGTTCAGGCACTGCACTGCTTGTGCGTTGCTTGACAGCACATATCCCACACAGGCATCGTACGTACTCTACTTAATAGAAAACGTATGTATTTGTCCCTTATATTGAGGTGTGTTACCCGTGCGGGCAACGTGCGTTCAAGCACTGCACAGTTTATGCGTTGCTTGACAGCACATATCCCTCACAGCCATCGTTCGTACTCAATGTAAACGTAAACTGTACGTAAAACGCACGTATCGAGTGGGATGTGTGTGGTGTGTGGGTAATTCATTTGAGTACGTGTGTTGCACGTATGGGCAACGTACGTATTTCTGCACCACTGCTAGCGTGAATTTCATACTCAAATCAATCATCATATATTGACCATGCAACCATTTTCATATTAGCACAATACCACTGACAAAATGTATTTATATACAGGATATATGTATCTATTTAGGATTCCAACCAAATTACTACTGATAAATGCCTTCTGCCGTTCTGTATAATTCAATTTATTATATATCTACATCAAACTTTACTGTTAGCAATATAATTGTTATATTTCCTTCTAAACTTATGATACAACGTTTTTGATTTATGGAGAATTATAACTTTAAATCATATTCGAGACCGAATAGAGCTAGTTTAACACTGTAGTTTAACTCTTCTCAGTCATCAGTTCACCGTGGCCGAACGGTCTAGTGACTGGCTTTCAGATTCCAGGTTGAAGGAGCGACACATGGCCGAGGTTCGAATACACACGATGAAGTAAAATTTATCTAATAATGCATATTTCCAAATTGAATAAACTGACATAGTTATCTAATGAAATGCCGCTTAAATTGATGTGAGTACTGTACTTCATAAGTCAATAAAATAATTTTTAATATTTTTAGTAATTGTTTATTGGCATAGCTAACTTATACTTTTCAGATTCTCTACTAGATGGAGCCATGGATTTATTCCCTGCAGACCAAGCGAGGTGCTGGCTAAATATTTATTAGTGCCGAAAACGTGTGTTTTACGTGTGTTTTTCGTGTGTTTCCCGTGTGGGCGGAATATTACTGAGTGCCGTAAACGTGTGTTTTCCGTGCGGTTAAGGTGCATCCCTGGTATGTTGTAAACCATTAAAAAACGTGTGTTATACATACGGGCGGAAGTGACACATTCTTACGGGCAATGTACGGGGGGAAAACGTACATAAAACGTACGTGCGCGTACGTTCTTGAACGTACGTTTTATGTACGGGCGGGATAACTTGTGTTTGCTGGGATGTGTAAGGAGTACTTATGGGAGAACCAACTACAAGTGCCATGTTAGTTTCACGTAATTTAGCAAGGCTCTTCGCGGCACGAGACTTCCACAAAGATATCAAGTGTTTTAGCAAAATATTTGCTAGCGTCGACGCCTTTTCTTGTTGTTAAAAAATGTAATAACAACAAGGATAAACAACAATAAAAAAAAAACTACCAACAAGAGAATTTGAAACTAACTAGGAAAACGCTAAAGTCCCGCCGCGTTGATGGATGAGCTTTTTAAAGGTTTTAGTTTGCGTGGGATATCTTTACTTTTGCAAGTGCTTTGTTTTGCTGCCTACGCATCGAAGGTGAATGTTGTCAAGTTTCTTTTGTTTCTTGTCAATTGGTATTTTTTACCGTAAAAAACTTGTATTAAAAGCTTTATTTCTATGGATTCTGGCTAAATTTTTCCACTTTTTCTTTCAAAAGGTACTACATAACCATGCCTTAATGTCCATGTATAATATGAACGTTGTAGCCCCACCCGTTTGGTCAGAATTGGCCCAAATGGCACGAAAATATCGCACAAAAAGTCAAAAAACGTATATTAAAAGCTGTATTTCTCTCGATTCTGGCTAACTTTTTCAACTTTTTCTTTTAGAAAGCAATACATCACCATTACCTTAATGTCCATGTGAAATATGAACGTTGTAGCCCCACCCGTTTGGTCAGAATTGGCCCAAATGGCACGAAAATATCGCACTAAAAATCGAAAAAAATCGTAAAAGTACGATATTCATGAGAAATATTTCTTCGATTGTACCCAAAAATGTAGCAAGTCTAAGTTCAGAGAAAACGAAGGTCGTGTCAAATTTTCATCAAGATTGCATATGCCGTTTGCCCGGTAGAGAGCGAACAAACAGACGGAAAAACAAACAAACAAACAAAAAAAAAAAAAAAAAAAAAAAACACCCGAGCTAAATTTTTTGGGGGGTCGGTGAAATTGAAGTCTTCGCTTCGCTCATCCAACGAGATAGATCATCATGTTACCAAAATAATGCAATTTTTTACAGTAAAAACTAGAAAACCGTAAAAAAAAATATGGAAGTGCGAGATAGACCATGTTACAACCATCGAATATGCATATCACTAGGAAAACGTAAAGTCCCGCCGCGTTGATGGATGAGCTTTTTTGTAAGTTCTTAGTTTGCGTAGGACCACTTTTCCTTTGCAAGTGCTTTTTGAATACATTGTAGGTGATTGTTGTAAAGTTTCTATTGTTACTTGTTAATTGTTATTATAAACCTAAAAAAAATCATATTAAAACCTTTATTTCTATGGATTCTGTTTAACTTTTTCAACTATTTCTTTCAAAAGGTACTACATCACCATTACCTTAATGTCCATGTGAAATATGAACGTTGTAGCCCCATCCGTTTGGTCAAAATCGGCCCAAATGTCACGAAAATATCACACTAAAAATCGAAACAAATCTTAAAAGTACGATATTCATGAGAAATATTTCTTTGATTGTACCCAAAAACGTGGCACGTCTAAGTTCAGAGATTTCGAAGGTTCCCTCCAATTTTCATCAAGATCGCATATGCCGTTTGCCCGGAATCGTGCGAACAAACAGACAGAAAAAAAAGAAAAAAAACAAACAAAAAAATATTGGGCTAAATTTTTTGAGTGGTCAGTGAAATTGAAGCTTTCCCTTCGCTCATCCAATTACGTTCGTGATCGCGTCCAACAATCATGAGCCTTCCTGCATGACTCAAGTGAGTTTGACGTTTGACTAGCTCTAGCATAGCATATCAGTTCTCAGCGCGAGCACTGTCGAGTGTCGAGCATGGCCACTCTTTTGGTGGGGATTCCGGTTCGAGCATATGGAAGTGGAGAAGGGCATGTGTACAAGTGAAAAATAGAAACCTTTTTTTTTTAATACCTCAAAACTTAGATAGTTTTAGGCCTAACTTTTATTTAAGTCAGGATTTTTGGAGGGGTACTGCGCACCCTCCAAACAATCTGAGGGGTGCTTCAGCCCCTGAGCACCCACATAATCGGGCGCCCCTGATGACACGTTAGAATTTGTTTGGTCGCTGTAAGCACATTTTTCAAAATATTGTTAACTTTTTTTTGTAACCTAGCGTAATCATGCCACCAATTAATTTATTTTTTAGTAATTTCCAATTAGGGTAGCCAACTTTTTAAAGTGAAAATACGGGAATTTCCCAATTCTTGGTGGAGGGGGGGGGGGATAACAATTTGTTTTTCATACCCTCACTAGGGATAAAACAAAGTACTGCACGCGTATTGGACACATGTCTGTGGTCAAGCTGAAAACTGGCTCGATTTCACAAAATCTTGAACACTTTTACGAGCTAAACCCACTACTATAATGTTTCTGCAATGGTCCGACCTCACGCCTTCTACATATACACACACTTCAGAATCGCAAAACGGGGCTTTGATGAGCTTATTACCGCAATCCATGCTGATTGTAGCTCAGATTGTGTTTCCCAGACCACAGTGTGCTAAACAATGATAGTTCACGGTCTGCAGCATTGTCGGCACATGCAGTCTCAAGGGATTCACGTCGTGACTGATGTGGGGGTGACATACCAGCACTGAAAATCAGTTCCGATGACTGAGTGAGTACTCTAAATACGAATTTATTTGTCTATTTTATTTTGGAGCCAACTGAGTTTTCCTAAAGTCAAAAAAAAGTGGCGGAAGTTAATGATATTTCATATTTTCAAACTAATAACTAACAGTTGTATTCACACAACAGTCTGTGGAAATACTGGAAAAGTGATCCCCGTGTAAAGTTGATACGGGAAGCGGGAAATTACTGGAAAATACCATAGTTTAGGGTGAAAATTGTAGGTCAAAAGTGGTCCAGTATTTATGTACCCACACATACAAAAAACTTATAAAAATACAGCCAATCCTTACACAATCAAAAGCAATTAGATCTAAAAGAATGGCCAAGCTCATGTACCCTTCCACCCTTCCATTCCATTCTTAGTTCATAAACGTAGGCCTACACTGCCCCTTAACTACATCATTGAAAAGCTTGGCAAAAAATAGAATTTGCATGAACTATTACTTTCCAATTAATAGTTGCAGGCTTATATAAAAACCTTTATTTCAATGACTTCCAGCTAACTTTTTCAACTTTTTCTTTCAAAAGGCACTACATCACTATTACCTTAATGTCAATGTAAAATATGAACGCTGTAGTTTGTTCAGAATCGCTGTCCAATTGAAACTGACGAATTAGTATAAGTAGTAGCCAGATGTTCTTATCCATTTTATCTCTCGGAAGGAATGTTCGTACCACAATCAAATTTGGCATGTGTTGTCATGTACCTAAATCTCTCCGATTATAACAGTTTTAAGTTCATAACACGACACGTTTCATGATGACTGGATGACTCCTCGAAATCACCCCAACTCTGCTTGCTGTATAATGTGTCAGTGTGTTAGCGCACCGCGGCTTGGCTGCGGCGCCCTAGCAGGCACCTAGATTTGACCGAAGCTCATCTCAGCTACATTTTCCCTGCCAGTGGGGAAAGTACTACACTATAGTGCAATGTTATGCTGTACAAAGTATCGTGACAACGTTTGCTGCGTATAGACAAGTATTATTTCATGCTAAAACCCTAGCAACCCTATGCTGTTACAGTCAATAAAACAGACGTAATATATCCGTGCAGTATGATAGTAATTCGTCATTCTGTTCAGTCTCAACAACATAACAAATCTAAAATCGATTATTTCAAAGAATCAGTGAAGAATATCCTAGTAAGCAAAGCATTTTACTCCATTAATCTGTATGTTTCTCAATACAATTCCCTGTAAGAAAACTAAGCGAAATGAAGAAAATAAATTAAAGACTATTTAGAAGAGAAATTTGACTAAATATCTACTGGCCAATGTCTAGTGATGGCCAACACAATGGCATTATTTAGTTTTATCAGTATTTCTTTTCGCCATTGTTGGCCCATAAGTACCATACTTCACCTAAAGAAATATAAAACGGTGTCTTACTACAAGAGTGAATGTAACACAAATTAAAGCATATATTCGCATTTGTTGGTAAGCTCTTGCTTTTTATTTTTTAAACAAATTATTCAATATTACTCCTAGTTAAAATACGTAACCACTTTTTAATACTTTAGTACCGGTAGATATGTATAGTTATAGTACAATAAAATAATACATTACATCTCGTTTAAAATATAGTATCATTGAGTTTAGAATATAATAGTTGAGCGAGCGTAGCGAGCGTCTCCACTTGACTCTTATGGCTCGAATGTCTGTTTTTTTTGTTTTTTTTCTGTTACTGCTTCGGTACAGGTCGCACCGTTTCTCTGATCGACCTGAAATTTTGCACACATGTACATACCACCTAGGCGACATACGACATACTACATACCCATAAGGTTACATACCAATAAGTCTTTAAGGTATTGACCAATTTAGCTGAAAATTTGTAAAATAGGAGAGAATGTTGTACTTATTGACCCTGCAAAATTTCATAACGATCGGAACATTTTTATTTTTTTATTTTATTTTATTTTTTATTTTTTTATAACCAACGATCGGATTTTGTTCAAAAACTATACAGCAACCCGCATAGGTGGTATGTACATGTGTGCAAAATTTCAGGTCGATCAGAGAAACGGTGCGACCTGTATCGAAGCAGTAACAGAAAAAAAACAAAAAAAAACAGACATTCGAGCCATAAGAGTCAAGTGGAGACGCTCGCTACGCTCGCTCAATAATATTTGGGAAACAAATTAAAAAAATTCTTTAGGCTTATCAAAGATACCCAAATATATTTTTACCTCGCACACAATGTTTAAAAATTATAAACTTCAATTAAATATTCATATATCGATCGGGTGCCGAAGAGTATTGGCTATAACCAAGTATTGGATCCAACCAATTATGTACCATTAGGCAATCATTAGCCTACGTTTATATTCAAATATTTCAATGTGAAAACTACAACATTTTTAAATAAATAAGCGTGATTAGATTATTTTTGTGAAGTGATAGTGCAAAAATACTGTAGTAGAATGTAAAAATTGTCTGCACGCCATTTGTACTATACCAATTATTGGGCAGAATCCATCATGGTCGCGTTGAAAATATTGAACGACGCATTGTTATTTTCTTAGTAGGGTTCTATTCCCGGGGTCATGGTGGACCCAATTTGGTTTTTAACACGCTAAAAAACCGTCATCAAATATATTTTTTGGATTAGCTGCAGGTAGCTATATCTCTGTAAACCATTGGTCTATTATAATAGATAAATAAATAAATAGTAATCCTTAATCGGAACGGGAAGATCGTACATTAATAATATGTGTGCTTAGAAAATATAAGAATGCATTCAAGAAAATAAAACCCATTGATGTCATTATGTTATAAAGTGGTTATGGAGAGTTGGTTACTCTAGGGTTACAGAGATGGTTTGTATTATCCAAGTTAATTTCGTATCTAGTCTAATAGGCAGTGCAATCTGCTCTACACATGTTATTAACAATGTACAAAACAGACCAAAAATGAGTCATTTTTAAATTGGTGGCTGCATAGCTCAGTTGGTAAGAGCATAGCCCGGACAGCTAAGGTCCCGGGTTCGATCCCCGGTGTAGTCACTTTTATCATTTCTGTCTTAAGTACTAACATTAAAAAAGTGACTACACCGGTGTGGTTTTATAGGTTAAAAAAAAAATATATACATATATATATATTTAAATGATTAGGATACTATATTGTTCGCAGTTTCAACTGGATTTTTTAAACTTGTTTTGTATAGTCGTGAGATTTAATGACAACGCTGATTTCACAAACACTTGCGTTTGGAAATGTAACCATATAAATTATAATTGATACAAATAGTACATCGACTCATAAAAAGTGACTGCCGCTAAACCAGCCCAAGGAAACGACGAGATGAGTTGTTTGCGGTTCCAAGAGTTGTAAGGAAAATGGATAAAAATCGTTTCCCACTTCCAGGATGTCTACATCCGTCGGTCGGTCTGCGACCGTCTCTTGTTTGTTATACTTAGTGTTGCGCGCGATGGTGTGCTCTGTGCTTCGAGGGGTGCTGGTCTTGGCCCTGGTTCAGGTGTCTCTAGGACAGGGGAGCGACGCGGGGGCCGCGTGTGCGAGCCAACAGTCCTGCGGCACGTGCATCCAAACCAAGGGGTGTCAATGGTGCTCGCAGCCAGCAAAAGTGAGTAGTGTGCGACACTGTTGTCCATCTATACTATCTGTATAGCAGAGCAGTCAAAGACAAGCTTACAACACTAATATCATAATTTAGAATAATATAGTATTGTTCCATTTCATTTGTGTAGGTTGGATAATTCGTTTCTGTTTTCAAAAGGAAATCGTTATAAGTTGGTCATTAGTCGCCACACAGTTATCAACGGCTCGACGCCGATAGCGATAACTCAACGTTAGCATATACGACGGTCTGACTCTGAATCGTGTGGATTCAGCTCCTGTCATCGCCAATTCTGAAAGTTTCTCCAAAATTATCCTCAGTCACGATGTTGTCAATGAAAATCATACTTGAGCATTCCCTCCTGAATATGATCGCTGGAAGGAGGAAATGTGTCCCTGGGTATAGGTTTGCTAAATAAATTATAGCTATTTGTTGTTTACGACTAGTACTGTATCGTGTAATATATGATATTTCACGTACTGATTAGGTACTGCCTTTTCCTGCTTATGAACGACTGCTCTATTTCTATCTCTTTGGATTTCATCCTTGACTTTAGAAAAGCGATTCTACCAAACGTCAGTTGGCTCTAGCTAAGTTTCGAAAAGTACCTAAGAATGTTGATATAATGAAATATGTAGTGTGCGAGTCTCTGCAACAACGGAGGAAAATTTATCGTCGATGTAACTATTCAGGTCATATAATGCAAAGCATTAGGCCTACTGCAGGAATGATGAATGAATTAGGTTAGGGAAGACCGATTAAAAAGATAGAGGGGATAAAATCTTATGTTATAACGAAGTCAATCGAACTCGAACACGGGATATTTTTCACTTTTCAACTAAACGATAGCGGATTGGAAGAAGATTGAAACGTTCGGCAAGATCCCTTCATCTGAGTGGAAGCTATTCGGAAGATGGTTAGACAGGAAACATAAAGAAATGCAGCTAATTAATTACAGTTTTAAGTTTGATACCATATGCTATGTTTATTTACTGTATAAGCACTCTGCACCCAGTGTCTTCAAACAATTTGTGCTGTATAAAATAAAAACTTATACTAACTCTCGCTCAGGGTTTGCTACTGGTGCCAAACCGTGCGCCTGTTCCTGGCCATGGAACGAACGATTGTTTCTGGCAGGTTGACAGGCAACTTGATACTCTTTCGTCTAGACTTATACGTACTGGTCTCTATGGATAAGATGGTATCGGGGAGATAATTTTATGCATCTCGTATTTATTTGCGTCATTGCTCTTGTTAGTTATTATGTGGATTTGTGCAAACTATTATTGATTCCAGCTCATCTCTGTATTTGGTCTAGTATGTATTTTGTTAAGGATTCTTTTCATAACTGTTTTATAACTGAGCTCAGCCAAAGTTTCGACTGTGAGGGACGAATTGAGATTACGGCTTAGCATCATCGGCCATCATTAGGTGGTTGGCGTCGGGGTCGTGAGCTAGGGAGAGGATCCATTGGCTTGGATTCCTTTACTGACCCAATGATGCCGTTGGCGAGCTGAACACAGTGGATATATCATATCGCGCCAAAATGGCAGTGCCTCCTAACAACTGAAATAATCTTAGCTTAAAGGTATTTAAATTGTATTTATATTGTTCGTGTGTGTTCGATATTTTGTACCGTTCTACACCCAAGCCATGCACGAGATCTGATGCGCAGTAGTGGTACTAAAGTACGTTACTTCTGCGCAGGAGAACGTCACCATACCACTACGCTGTGCGCTGGCTGCAACTGCGGACCAAACCTGGTGTCCAGGCCACGTGGTCAACCCGATATCGGAAGACAACACGGAGCAAGATAAAATCAAGCCTTTAAGCAAAACTGTGCAGATCACACCTCAACGAGTGAAGCTTCGACTTCGAGTCGGTTAGTTAGTGCACTAGACATCCTTGTTATCAATTCACAGTTGTTCAAATGAGTAGGGTGTATTTCCAACTTAGAGTCAAACGATGTGCATTTACCAACAAGTTAGTATAAGTGTACGGGAATGCCCAAAGATAGCGCGAGGTCAAGCGCTCAGATCTAGTTTGGTGGAGGCGCCGGGTTCGTCGAGTACCCACCATTGGATGGGAGTAGCCCCGCCCCCATTTCCCCAGGGTCACCAAAAACGTTGTGTATTATCCTTGTTAATAAAGTAAACACATAGGCCTATTTGTTGCCTACTTGTTACATTACATATTCGTAACTTTACATCCACTTGGGTGTATTTTATAAATATAAAATTACACAAAATATATCTATTTTAAATGGAAACCAATCCAGAAATAAGAAAATCCATCATTTTATAATTTAAGGATTGATTTATAATCAATTACACCTGCGGGAGTGTTTCGTGAGTAATTAAATAATTGAGAAAGAAATATCTATAATTATTCGGACTCCAAAAATTTCTTTCTCTCAATACCTTTTAGATGAGACATTCGATCTCCAGATGCAGTACGCCAATCTCAAGACTACCCTGTTGATCTGTACTTCTTGATGGACCTGTCAGCGTCCATGTCTCTCATTACCTTTTAGATGAGACATTCGATCTCCAGATGCAGTACGCCAATGCTCAAGACTACCCTGTTGAATCTGTACTTCTTGATGGACCTGTCAGCGTCCATGGCAGACGACAAGAAAGAGTTATCTACTCTCGGAGATAAGCTAGCAGAAGTCATGTCCAACATAACAAGTAACTTTAGATTGGGCTTCGGAAGCTTTGTGGATAAAGTTGTCATGCCCTATTCCAGTACCGTACCCGCCAAGTAAGTGGATTATGTTAATAATATTTTTTTTAAATTGTATTACAATACAATACAATACAATACAATACAATACAATACAAGACAATACAATACAATACAATACAATACAATACAATACAATACAATACAATACAATACAATACAATACAATACAATACAATACAATACAATACAATACAATACAATACAATACAATTATATAGGGTCAACGTTATGGCATACATATTAACACAAAACCATTGCACAATAATAAATCAATAAGTCAATCAATTTGGTCTTGTGTGTAAATTTTTGGAGGGGAATAGTCACAGATTTAAATTCCCCTAGTAAATAGTGTAAATATTTCTTTATAAATACCGACAAGTTCAATACATTATGTTATGTTATTTTATTAAATGGCGAGATTGCAACAGGACATATGTCACACAAACATAATATACCATATATATATTAACATTAATTAATAAGACAATTAATTTATAAAATATCTGCATATAAAATAATTACATAGAAATGGGCGGGTCTATATCAAAAAACCCCGAAAGTGCATTATCCCCAAAGTGCAAAACGCCGAAAATTCGATAAAACACACTTTCGGCGTTCTGCACTTTCGTGAATTTTCACTTTCGTGGCTTCATACGTTCGGCGTTCTACACTTTCGGGGTTTACAACTTTTGTTTTTAACTTTCGCTAATCTGCACTTTCGGGGATTTGTACATACGGGAACCCGAGTTCGGAAATTTCACTTTTGCTATCTGTACTTTCGGGGTTTGAAACATTTGGGGTTTTTGCTTTTCCCGGGGTTTTCTACTTTTGGCATTTTGCACTTTCGTTATTTTACACTTTTGCGGCTTTTCACTTTTGGGGGCACCTCATATTTTACGTCTGTGCTTGTTCTGTATTCTATTCTGATTGGACAGTAGTTTATGGTAGAACGCACCCCAACCCCTCGCTGTTTATGCACCTAGACCCGTACACACAATGAATAGGAAAACTGTGGACAGTAGCTGGCCCTTTATATGACTGCTCCGTCTGAAAGGATTATAAAAGCACAATGGCTGGTGTCCCAAGGGTTGGCGACATTGAAAGCATTTGACGAACAATGGCATTGTGGCCAAACCAAGACTGCATAATATTTCTAAAAAGTGAGTGAAAGAGGTCGAAACTATTTATGATCTTTTACTAATTGAAACTGAATTCAGTGGCGTAGGGTGTGCCCGGACAGCCCGAACGCACCCAAGGCCCCGGGCAAAATTTTAAATTGAAAATATTAATCATTAAAAAAAGCAAAAAGTTTTATTCAAATGATATATTATACTACAATATATAAAAAACGGTAGTTACAATAATATTTCCCTTACAAAAACATACATCCTCAATAATGCACTGTAAATAACGGAGCATTTTTATTTCTCACAAAATCTTCGCTGGGTTCACTAAATTAAATTGTATTTCCCTCAGTTCACTTCGAACTCAACTTCTAATTGTTCTTTCAACTTGTTATAATTATAGTGCTTTTATTAACTTTGTAGTCACGTCGAACAAAAGGATTTTTTGGACATAGGTTATCTTGATTCAAAAAATGAATGGTTTTCAACAGTGTAAAGATAAAGCTTATACAGCCGTGGCGCAACTACGGGGTGGGGGGTGGGGGAGGGGGGGCACAATTTAATGGTAAGATATCTAAAAACTCACAACAAACAACGGGCAATGGCCCAATTTTTATAAATTACGACAAAATTACGCTAAAAACCTAAAAAAAAAAATACAATTTTTCTTTCAATTTAAAAATAAAAGAAAAATCTGAGGATATGAGGCCCCAAACCCTCACTAGTGCCCCCCACCCCCCCCCTCCCCCCCCCCCCCCCCCCCCCCGGATATCAGGACACATAATTTATGTTAGGGTCTGCTAAAAAAAATTCGACCCCTCCAAAAAACAAGAGCTAGTTTCACGACACAGATTTATAGAATCGTAGTCAAATTTAAAATCGTAATAGCAAACGGTACGAAGATGCATGTTTTAGAAGCCCATCATGAGAGAAATAAATTCACTTAGTCCGTGAAAACGCAAGACCTGAAAAAGAGCAAGTGAACAAAAAGTTACCTTTTGGTGCATTCACCGTCTTGTTTTCCCTTTTCAATTTCTAAACTAATAAGAAGTGTTAAAACTAATCATTAATTTACCATTATTTGATAATAAGCAAATTACATTTTCGATCGGAAATGAAATGGATTAAAGAACTTATGACTTTATTCCCTCCTTCCATTTCTGTCTACTTTCAGACCATTATAAACTGCCATTAGTTTTAAATTCATATCAATTTCAGGTCCAAAGAGAATCACCTTAAGACCAGACATTTAAAAAAATTAGTGGTCGCTAATTGATAGTCAAAAATAAATAAAATAAATACAAAAAATAACAATTCGTATTTCGAGTCAGCCCCACTCAGTCATAGAACTGATTTTCAGTAGGAGCCAGTAAAACCATAAGCGACCAGCCAACCCGGTAGGCCCTGACGCCAATCGAACGATCCACTAACCGTGAAGCGACAAACCAACCAAAGATCGTTTTTTTTTTTAAAGCAAAATTGCAATCAGTGGTAGGGACAGTGCGAAACACTCGCGGAATCACAACGCCAGAATCAACAAGGCCCATTTAAAACAACTTTTAAATTTAATATGTGCCTTAGGACTCCTAAATCCTAAGACAAGAGAAATCAGAAGATAAAAAAACTTTTTTCTTTAGCGGAATCGAACCTAGACCTTTTGCATTGGAGGAAGATACGCTAACCCCACAAGAATTTAAAAAAGAGTATCAAACTTCCAAATCATGTGCCCTACATTTTCCAGAACTGGAAAAAGTAGTTTTCCATTATTATAAATCGTCCCCAAAACAGAGTAGCATTTTTTTAAAATATACAAAAAAGAAAGTATTGGACTTTTTCAAAAGACAAATATTCTTGTTCAAAACTCTTCTTCATCCAAGTTTAGATTGTACAAGATCCCTCACTAGGCCTTAACGTACCACTAACATAAATTTAACACATTTTTTAATATTCGCGCCACCCCATCACTATTTTTCCATCATATCTACTAGATGGCACTCGTTTTCTGTTCGTACTATAAATTTCAATAATTACATGTATTTGTACCGCTGGTTTTGAAAACACGTAATTTTAATAATTCTAGGTACCAATAACAAAAAGAAAACCCAATTATGTTTTAATGGTGAGGGAAATACAATTTCTACAGCCGTTCAATTGACAATTCGTGTAGTTTTTTTTCACTTTTCTCTTTTTTAGTTCCGTACTGCCATTTATTTTTTAAGTCGTGGAATGCCATTCCAAAGATTTCGTGGTAACTAAACTCGGCGCTTGGTTTTCAGTACGACATGAAACGAATTAAAGGAGATAAAATTAATCAGTTGTGATGTTAAGAATTGTACATAAGTTCAATTTTGAAGTCATCTGCACATGATGACGGGACAGGTGACCAGTGTAGTAAATCAAGCAATGGCCACCACCCTCAGAGGCGTCGTTGATAGTGAGGTGAAATCCTGGACGCCTGACGCACAGAACGGCAACCATCCGCTAACACCAACGTCGCGAGGGTTGCCGAGTTCAGGCGCTTGTACTATTTCTTTCAAGGGGATGCAAAGCTTATAATATAAATATAATACTCCCACCAAGAAGAAGTAAGATTCATCTAGGGATAGACAATCTGTTGGGAAACTTAATAAACACCCTGGCACAGATATTAAAATTAAACTTTAATATGCACATATTATAATTAATATTTGTCATATCAACTCGACCCCAATCAATCAATTCAATCATATCGCGCTTATATTGCTAAACGCTTTGAAGCGTGCGTTAAGAATTTTTGATTTCGTGAGACGTACTTGTGATATGGAACTTACCTATGTATATGTTATCCGTAAGTCGTAGAAATGGGATCTAATCATTTACTCATTCTTGACTATGCCAGAGTTGTCTAAAATAGTGTGTGGTCTACCACAGATTAAAGTTTACTAGTTTGTGTATAGGAGAAGCCCATTACTTATACTCTTGAAGAAAAAAGCGTTAAATGATTGACATAATAAATTTGTATATTGTTACCTCGATCTCGACTGATTACTAGAAAAAATAATCTAAAATGTGCTTTAAGGACGATCAAGATACACCTGATCTACATTAAAACCTTATTCAGTTAGTACTAAACTTTCAGGTAATTGATTTTTTTAATCACAAAGTATTTTACCTATGAAGTCAAAATGCCGTACTATTTTATAAACATGTGAATCAAGCTGTGGCTGTCGTTTTAGGTTGTCGGCTATATCTGAGGTTATTTTTTCTGTTATAGGGACCTATTTGAGTATTGACTGACAAATTGTTATTTGTACTGTAAGTAGTTCGTTGGTGTGTTCGTTTTTTATTCGCGTCCTATAATTGTTCTGGATTATATTTGCATTATGTTATTTGAATAAATAAATATAATTAATAAAATAATAATTAACTACGTTTGTGTACTGGAGAGCCATTATAGCCTTCCTGATTTTTTTATTAGGCGGGCGAGAATAGTACTTTTTACTATTGGTCAATCATATTCTGTCATAAATGGCTACTTCATTAAAAACTTTCGTAATTTACTCACAATCTGTACTAAGCCATGGGCTCCAATATGCAATGAAGTTCCATCGTCCGTCAACGGTAGGCTACTTTCAT
Source organism: Sweltsa coloradensis (assembly GCA_024449915.1). NCBI lineage: Eukaryota > Metazoa > Arthropoda > Insecta > Plecoptera > Chloroperlidae > Sweltsa > Sweltsa coloradensis. The sequence goes on from JAMZAV010001063.1 coordinate 720,707, forward strand.
ATTTTTTAAGCTACAACCGGTAGATTATATTGCTTTGTCTGTGATGTTGTATAGTTATAACTAGGGAAAACGACTTTAAGTCCCGCCGCGTTTGTTGGATGAGCGTAATTGGTGCATTGGCTGCCATGTTGTACGTGGATTTTCTGTTGTCTGTGAAAAAATTATTACTAAGAACGAAGATTTTTTTAATTAAATTAAATTAAATAAAAATAAACTTAATTTTTTAATAAATCGTAATTTAAAAAAATAAAAAATCGTCTTAAAATTGAATTTTCATAAGAAATAATATTTCGATCGCGCCCAAATTTAACACGAGTAGATTAATTCATAAAATAAGGTTCTGTGAAAAAATCATTACATAGGATTAAAGTATGTAGGTGGGGTATATAAGTCAAAGAATTGTTTTAAAAAAGGAAAAAAAAAACCCGTTGTTAATTTCGATTTTCATGAAAATAATTTTTCGATTGCGCCTCAGAATTTCCAAGAATATCTAAATCATAAAATAAGGTTCTGTGCAAAAATTCAGTAAAACCGTGATAAATCATGAGTGGTGATAAGTCGAAGGAAATTTTTAAAAAATCGAAAAAATATCGTAAAAATTCTTTTTTATAAGAAAAAATTTCACGATTGCGCTCAAAAAACGTGGGGCAGTTCTACGTTTCAGAGATTTCGAAGGCCTCCATAAAATTTAATCGCAATCGGCCAGTTCGGTTTAGCCGTAAATCGTGTTAACAAAACACACAAAAATACAAAAAAAAAAAAAGGAAAAAAAAAAAACATCCGGATTTTTTTCTACAGTGTAGTGAAATGGAATCTTCGCTTTTCGCTCGCTACGATCGCTACGCTCATCCAATACATTAGATTGTTTTTTGGGCATGGTTTTATGTTTTTATAATTGTTAACAAAAAACATTAGCACGACATTATCATAGTTATGTATATCGGAACAACAGAGAACGCTCATATGGAAAGTTAGAGAATCTGATTCCAGATTTCGGCGGTTCCGACAGCCGCCACCAGCAATCCCGACTAAGTTAACCCTTCACTACCAGATTTTTTTTTCAAATGTAAGTTATTTCAAATACAATTTTTGAACGATTTTTAGCGCTTTTTAAAAAAAAAATCGTGTTGTTTTATGGAATTTTGGGAGAATTTTTTATTTTGAAGTAAAGCATTCATTTTTAGTAAATATGTAAATTTGATTTGTACAATCCTAAACAAGCTTTTTTCTGAATATTTTCATATCTGCATTTTTTGTATCTCAAATGGTAGAAATACTAGAAATATTTTACTTTACGGGAGGAAAAAACCCACAAAATT